>OW026455.1:43334583-44534583 GCA_932274525.1 Podabrus alpinus | reverse complement strand
GCGATAGGGGCAGAGTGCTGTCGGAGGAGGTAGCCTCGGCTGGTCTTAGACGTATGGAACACCGGCGACACTCCGACGTTCTCTAAAAGACCAACGGAGAACAGGAGACGTCACATTCGCCACGCAGAATCTGACCAGACATTTGGTGCGTAGGTGGGTGTTGGACGAGGAGACCCGCAGTGACCACAGATATATGGAGTTTGAGTTCGGGAACAAACCCACGCCACCCAAACCAACAAGGGGATGGGCAATTAAACAACTACAAGCTGCCCAAATTATAACAGCCGTCCGAGATCAAGAGTGGATGGACATTCCCAGAACGCCCGAGAGCCTCACGAGGTCACTCCAAAAGATGTGCGAAAACAGCATGCCAAGGAAGAGAGCATCAACCAAGAGGAAGGCGCACTGCTGGAACCAAGAGATTGCCGACCTATGGAGCAGAGGCTCCATAGAAGAACAAACAATATGGTTTCAGGAATGGGAGGTCAACAATAGATACCCTGAGAGTAATCACGGAGACAGCCGCTAGGGCAAGAAGCGGAACGTGGCGCGTGAGAAAGCTCGTCTTACTTCATACATTAGACATAAAAAACGCCTTCAACTCGGCGATGTGGACCCGACTTCGAAGAACTAGTGAACAGGAACACTACACCTTATCTCTTGAACGTTATGGAGAGCTACCTCAGCGAATGCGCACTTAAATATAGACGAAGAGATGGTAAAACCATCCTGTGGAACCAAATGTACGACGGTGTTCTTAGACTAGAACTCCCACAGGACGTGGAAATTATTGGATTCGCCGACGATCTGTCGGTGGTTGTCGCCGCGAGTACGCCTGAGAGACTCACGGAGCTGACCAACGAGGCCCTCCGCAGAATCGCTGATTGGACTGACAGCAGATGCCTCAAGTTAGTGCCCAAAAAAAACGGAGGCAATGCTGCTCATCGGCAAAAGGGGGTGTGGGGACCTCATGATACAGTTGGGGGACTGCCCGGTTGTTCCGGGAGAGACTGTCAAAGTGCTTGGGGTCATCATCGGCCGGCGCATGTGCTTCGACGCGCACGTCAGAGAAACGGCTAAGAAAGCAGCCAAGATGGCTGCCGCCCTGATGAGACTGATGCCAAACATCGGTGGACCGTCGTACACCAAGAGACGAATCCTGGTATCAGTCGCCCATTCCATCATGCTATACGGAGCGCCGGTGTGGGTTGAGGCCATGATGGTAGGGGTGCGTGAAGAAAAGAATGAACCTGAGGGTAACATTGGGATATCGCAAAACATCGAGGGAGGCGGTGTCGGCCGATCGATCTCTTAGCTGAAGAAAAACCGCACAATTACGAATCGCTGGCAAAAACAACGGCCCAAAAAAGAAACAACCGCCTTGACATGACGAACAAATGGCAGGATTGATAGTCCAGGGGAACTAAGGGAGCCTGGACCAGAAGACTGATCCCTAACTTGCGCCGGTGGATCGAGATAGACCACGGTGAAGTGAACCACGAGCTCACGCAGGCTTTGACGGGACACGGCTGCTTTAACCACTACCTTATTCACAGGTTTCGAAGGTCGCTCTCATCTGATTGCACTTATTGCGAGGGGGTAGTGGACGATGTGGAGCACACCATCCTTGTGTGCCCGAGATGGGCTGCAGTGAGAAGAAACGAGAAGATTCAAAACATCAGTCACCCTAATCCGCGAGATGTTTTCTAGCAGAGAGAGGAGAAATTTACCTAATTTTAAAGGATCCTTTAAAAATAGGTAAAGTACAGTTTACGATGCAAACAATTGAATTACAAACGATATTTTAAGTGGAAACAGAACTTTGCCTAATTTTAAAGAATCCTTTAAAAATAGGTAAAGTACGGTTTGCGATGTAAACAATTGAATCACAAACGCATACATTCTTACAAATTCTTACAAAAATCATCAACGTACACTCGTAAATCATAAAATGTTTGGTTTCACGATAAAACTAGAATCATAAGTCTTGATGGGAAGAAAAATAAATCTCGAAACGTCGACAGACGATTAAATAGTTTTGATATCCCCTAATAGGGTCCAAATCCCAGAAATATCTTTGTTTAAACTTAAATTTTTCTTAGTCCACAACAGTGGCTTCTGTGAATACTGCTTGAGCTACAGAGCGGTACTTCAAGGTTCTAAAAACGAACCTGGCGGAATTGCTTAGCTCCGCCATCCGATAGGCATCAGCATGCTGTGGATCAAACCGTACAGGAAACCCCTACCAAAAAAAACCCTAACAACAAATAGGCACTGATAACTTAGATATTCTTATAATGCACTCTAAAACATACTATACACTTTTGGTTTTTTCATTGCTTTAGATAAACCTTAAACTAACCGAATCTGTATAGGTAAAATTGCAAATCGCGATTGGACATTACGTGCTCTTCCCCAGGAGATCCAAGAGTTGAACCAACTCATTAATTTAGATAAAATGCTCGCGATGGTACGCGAATTAAAATCAAACCTAGTAGGTGTAACGGACGCAATTCAAAAATTTGAAATTTTAATGGCAGTCGCTGCAAAATACAACGATTAAGTACAGCTTAATAAAAACACTTAAAATCATTTCCTGCAACGCCAGGGCCGTCTTTCACGAGCATGGGGCCCTAGGCTACCGAGTTTTGGGGGCCCTTTTAATTACTTTGTATAACGTAACCATTATATTTTATTTTTTTATCATGTAAAACAAAATTAAAAGTTTTTACATGCAATAACTCCAAATTTACACTGAATCTTATCATGATACTATAACTTTAGAGATATTCTCACGCGCACATCGGCATGAATCATACGGCGTCTTTAAGGGCGAAATTCGCGTATGGGGCACACTATGACGCGATACGTGGCCGCGTTCTAAATTCGTTCACCAAGTGATCATATCTCTAAAGTTATACTCGTAGTATCATGGAATCTTATGACATTTTCAATTTCAAGCGTTTGAGTCTTATTTTAGCGATAACCGATTGCGTCTTTCGAAGCACGACGGAATGCTCCGAAATGAATAGAGGGCATCAAGTCAATTAGGCATTTCCATGTGACGTCACGAACACTCGCACAACAGCTGATATACGACGGCTATTTTGAGATTAGCATTTTTACAACACAATTTTCATTTCAAAAATAAAATTACCTTTTATATTATGCAGTATTTTTTCAAAATGAAACTGAAATGTGCAAATTAATTTACGGACAAAGCATTAAAGCAGTATGTAAAATTCTTAGGTTAGGTTTACGATTAATTCTGGAAATAAAATAAACGGAAGGTACTTACAGTAATAATTTTACACTACACTCTCTACGGTTTATAAAATGTAAAAAAATTCAATTTTCACCAATAAAAACACGATTTATCACAAACTTTATAAACACGCTAACAACTTGTAGTAAATCAGCTGTTCGGTGTGACGTCACTGTGACGTATTTGGAAATGCCTAATTCGCGGAGCAACTCGACGCTGGCGCGAAACTTCTGCGAAGCTCGACAGGCGCACTGTTGACTCCCGCTACCGAGAACAAGTCGAGCTCGGGCGAAGCTTTTCGGTGTTTTTATTACGTCGTTCTGTGCTGAGTGATTTCGATAGCTAGCGATGTGACGAGTCGAATACTTTTTGTACTCGAGTAACTCGTATTCGGAATATTTTCAACTCGAGTTTTTACTCGAGTCAGGTGACTCGGCGAAATTACAGAATAACAGAAGGAACAGTATTCGCCGGTAATAATATTATATAATATGCTTACGTTACGAGTTGCGTTAAGCTTTAACACTAAACTTCAGTATAAATAAACAGCAACGCAGAGCCCGAACGAATTAAAAATTACAATAAAAAGTTATCAATAGGTAACTAAATAAATAGGTAGCAATGCAAAATTGCAAATGCATAAGTACGCAAATTTAAAGTTAGCAGTCGTGATAAAACTTCCAAGACACCAGACACCAGCATCTAAAATAAAAATAAGAAGCATAAAGGTCGATAAAGAAATCTAATACCCTTCGCATTCGCATTTCATTCATGTTATTTAATATTTATTTACTCTTGCATTTTTGTATTGGTGTATTAAATTATGTATTAAAACTTATGTATTAAGAACTTGTACATTAAAAGTTTTCTAGCTTTAGATTTGATCATTTATTTATAAGAGTTTTATTTTTATTATATAATATTACCAAAAAAATGTTATTCGAATTTGGGGGCCCCTCTCAGGCCTGGGGCCCTAGGCACGTGCCTAGTCTGCCTATTGCTTAAAGACGGCACTGTGCAACGCTAAGGGGCTCACACATAAATTCAACGAATTACACACACTCGTGGATAGCATAAACCCCGACATCGTCCTCATACAAGAGACACGACTTTGGAAACGTTCCCCACTAAGAATTCCCCTTTACATCACCCTTAACCAACCCAAAACCGCCAACGGGAGCCTACTAATTTTTGTCAAAGCCTCCCTAAACCCCAGTGCAACACCTACCAACACAACTTCACTCGAAACACAGTCAATCACCCTAAACGATCAAATAACAATAACAAACTTTTATAATTCGCCTAGTAAAGTATTAGATTTGCAAGAGCTTGATCAACTCGTAAACTCTAATAATAAATTCATACTAGCGGGTGATTTCAATGCGTTACACCCAAACTGGAACAATTTAACGTCAAATCAAAACGGCAATATTTCAAACAATTACATTAACGCAAATAACGTAATTTTATCACACCCAGCAAATGATTACATCACGCACTATCCGTACAACAACCTATATAACCCCTCAACCACGACCAAGCCATTAGCTCCAACCTTAACGTTCGCGAATCACCACACTACACAAATTAAGTTCAGACCACTTACCGATTTTAATCGAAATTTGAAGCCTTCAGCTCCCAATCTTCCCACCAAAACCCACACAAACAACAAACTGGAAATCATTCGGACAAGAAGCAAACAACATCACACTAAATACAAAAATCGAAACAAACGCGGATATTGACAACGCGGTCAATTCATTTACACAAGAAATCCTACAAATTTTTAACAAAAACACAAAAGAAACGCCAATAAAAATTAAACTTCAGCTTGATACAAAATCTTTCCTTACTGCTCTAATGAGAAGTCAGCTCGGAAAAGATTAAGTCCACGCAGAAGGATAAACCATCTACTTTAAATTTGCGTGGGGCCCTGGTGTTAGGTTTTAAACTAGCTCGTTATAGCCTGGAAGCGAGAGTCGTGGATCGTGTGAAAGAAACACCCCGGAGAGATCAAGGAAACAGCTTTGCTAACACAACACAATTAAAATTAACAATAAGAAGTTCATTGTCAGAAGGCAAAGATATACGCGATGTCGGATGTAAGAGGTGTTAGCCGACCAAAACAAGCACAGTAGCAACGGCATTGCCACCGAAAATCACTCCCAAATATAAACCAAGGGCACATTCGAATGGTTATATAAAAATCCCACGATAAAGTGGAACCATATCGAATCCCCAATGATAAAACAAAAGACAGCAATCTCGGTGAAATGCCGCACCCTGTATATGGGTCGAACATCGTAGCCTTTCATAAAAAAAAAGAACATAAAAACAAAAATAAACACACAAAAAATTGTTCAACATGGAATTTCAAATATGAAATTCGAACGTACTACGATCACTTTGGAATCCCTTCGTCAATGCATTTTACCATAAGCTATTCGATGTTATAAGTGGAAATAAATACCCTGAACAAGTTAATTAAATAAAACACAAATATCAATAATTAATAATTTTAAGTTTATTACATATCAACCTGAACATTCGATCCATTTCACACTTGCGAATGCGAACTGGATAAGATAAACTAATATCACCTCGCCGCAGGAATATAAAATTGCAAGGCTATCGCAATCTTGGCGACCACTCTAAGAATAAAAAATTGCATGACAAAAAGGAAACCAAAATGTTACACATAAAAAATACATAAATTGGTCAAGGGTGAACTCCAACGTCATCGTTCTCCAGGTGTACGGAAGAAAATTTGGCTAAATTAATTATCCAGTAACTGCGAAGCAATGAACAAAATTATTAGGTGACTTACCATTGTGAAAATGAAGTAATATTTCACAGGAAGCACTGACCATGGGTCCAACAAAAAATGTACGATCCGGGAAAAATCAACCATCCCTCAAATCACGAATGTCACATCCCCATGAAGGGTTTTGGAGCGCAAGATCCAAAAAACCATTCGTATTGATGGATGGGAACCCTCACAAAATCGAATCATCCCTTTTTAAAATTTTGAACCAAAAACTGATAACCATTTCACAGCACTTTCAAACATAACCGGAGCGTTCGAGCGCCCACCAATGACTTCTTATCATCGCATGCGCGAGTTTTGATCTCCGTCAAATACGTTCGCTATACAGAGTGCTACGAAATATGTCGCTAGATGTTAAAAGTTGAATTTATAAATTCAACGTTGTTGCGAAAAGTGAAAATTTTTCGTAACAAGCTCCCTCCCTACATCCTCCAAAAAATCAAAAATAAAAACCAACTCCGTAAAATTTACCAACAAACCCGCTTCCCTTCAATTAAAAAACAAATTAACAAACTAACAAATGACATTAAAAGCTTCATAGATAGATTAAAATCAGATAACTGGAACAAAGTTTTAGCCGACATCACTCCTAAAAATTCCAAAAAACTTTGGTCATTAACAAAATCACTTAAAAATAAAAAATCCAACACCTCAATGCCTCCCCTCCAAACCGTGCATGGCATCCAAACCACAAATTTAGACAAAGCGAATGCAATAGCCTCCACCTTTTTTTTTTTTTTTTTTTTTTTTTTTTAATGCAGGGAAGGGGGAAATCTTCAAAAGACACCACCCCGATGATCTGGGGTGGTAGTGTCGGATTCTTACCGACTAAAACCCCCTCCCCGACGACAGCGGGATTGACCTTCTCGGCATTACTTCCGCTGTCGTCTGCGATGGTCTGCGGCTTGGTCGTTTTTCTACGGCCTCGCGTCATCACCGGATTAGCTGGCTCCCGCTGGGCACCAACGGAGTACGTGGCCCGGGCTGATCGCAATGACCCCCCGGCATCACCCGAATCGCTTTGGACTGATGCGTGTTGGGAGCCACTAGGTAGTGGCCCGCGAGGCTCATCTCCTCTCTGCAACCTGGTGTGCGGAGTCTTGACCCGGTCTGTCCGGTCTGCACCGCTGTCGGGTCGACTTCCCTCAGCTTCGCGTTGGGGGAGACTGGTGTTCGTCTCCTTGTTGTTACCTCTCACGTCAGCCTTGCGGATTTCCCCCATCCACCGGGGTTCGCGCCCGATCTCTGAGGTTCCTCCGCAAGTTACCAGGGACCACCCCGAGGAGGTGTGAGTAGGATTTCGGTCCCCAGCCTCCACCTATTTAGAACACCACAACCTCACCTTAAACCTCTCCGATCCTCAAACCAAAAGCATGGTCCAACAAACCATCCTAAACTTCCAACAAACCGATCACCCCACCCCACCTGAAGATTTAATTACACCGAAGGAATTTAAACAACAAATTAAAACTTTCAAAAACAAAGCACCCGGTCGCGATCAAATCACCGCACTAATACTTAAACACCTCCCTAAAAAACCCATCGTACCAATGTGGTATTTTCGTGGTTCAAAAAACCAAAACTTCCCGCATGAGTGGGAAAAAGCAGTTGGAATCCCAATCTCTAAACCGTCAAAACCAAAAAACCTCCCCACCAGTTACCGCCCCATCAGCCTTCTGCATACACTTTCAAAACATTTAGAAAAAATCATACTTTTTCGCCTTCAGCAACACGAATTCGAAAACAATCTCATCCTACCAGAACAATTCGGTTTCAGATCAAACCACAGCTGCGAGCTCCAACTCGCACGCTTCGTGAACATCATAAAACACTAAATTAAAACATAAATAAAACCACTTCAGTAGTCACTCTCGACATACATAATGTAATAATATTTATTGTTTAATAGTTATTTTGATTTGATTTGATTTTAAAAGATTATATTATTAGTTACCTCACTGAAGTGCACATCGTGTATTTGTGAATAAATGATAATTTGAAATCCTATTAGTTTTATTTACATCATAATATAATACAAATAAAATATAAACAAATTGTGAAACAACATAATTACCCACGGAACAGCTTAGATTGATTCGTATTTCCACGCAAGAATCGTATTTAGAATTGTGTTGTTGGGCTAACTTTGACAACATAGAAACGTAAACAATAAATATTGGTTGGCAACTTTTCGTGTTTTCAAAATCCAAGGTTGACATTCAAGGTTAACAGCTCTTAACACCAAAATGTCCGTTGTGATAATTCTGGTGGACCTGATAGGAATGCAACGAAAGAAATTACACCACGTCAAAAAAAATCAAAGCTACTTACGGTCAAGCCAGAAAAACAGTATCCGCTAGAAGCAAACAACGGACAAATTTCAAAATTAACAAATTAGTTATTAATAATAACTAGATGACTCGCAAAAGTCGGCCGTGTGAATTGTCTCACCATTGACAGCGAAAATGAAAATGAGAAATGGCCGCTGCCCACGTGATCCAACAAATAGCTTCCCCCGACAAGACCTGTATACATGGCGTAGCAAAAATTCTCCGCAACGCAAATGCAAAATTTCGTTAAAAGTGTTGCCCTACCCTGTGGCCACGTTTTGCCTCCACTGAGAACCCTGTAGGATTAGAAATACTCTTTGAATAGCGAATTAAGTCAAATGCAGCTCGCTACATCACAAAAATCAAATAATGCAAAATTTAATTTTCAAAATAAGTTTATTTAAAAGTTAGAAAACAATATGTTAAACAATGAATTAATTTCCATTTAATGCACAAAATGCTTCTATACTAAGATGAGGATACTTCTGAATAACTGATTGAAATTCAGATGAGTTTCCTACAGCTGAAGCATGAGCAGCGATGTACTTCTTTACTTGCATCTTTAATTCTATTGCACGAAACTTATCGCTGAGAACAAAAATTTCTGCTACATTTTTAAGCGATAAACTTTTAAACAACACTTCTTCGCACATAATTTTTAAGTCATCCATGTCGTACTTTTCAGCCATACCTAGCAGAATGGGCGCCATTTGTTCCAATTTGTTTACTTTTCCAGTGTACATGAATCGTATTAATTCGCCCAAACCTTCGTCATCTATATCGGTTATTTCGACTCGATTATTCCTACTTTCTTCCATGTCATTTTGAAACATTGTCCTAAAAACTGGGCTTCGAGTTATTAAAATAATTTTGTGAGCTGGAAATTCTTTTCCACCAGTGGAAAGTGTTACATCACTGAATTGTTTGTTTTCCAGTAGAAAGGAAAAGTCTATTGGTGGATTATTTTGTGGTGCGGAGAGTGTTTTCGAAATATCTTCACTGCCTACTGTGGCATTAATCTCGCAAATTATTGTAAGTTTATCGCCCGGTAAAGCTTCATTCTCCTCATTAAACAAAAACTCGCGTTTTACAAATTTGCGTGAACCCCAACCAGAGCCCCTTTGAAATATTTTCGAACCATTAGAATAAATAACATTTTCACCCTTAGTGTTTGTAATGCTTAAATTGAAGTTTGCTTGAATGACGCTAATTTTAAATTTATGCAAGATCAAATTCAAACTCACATAATCGCTAGTTTCTGCATCTTCTCCTTTTGGGTATAGCTCCAAAAGCCATTCAGACTTATCCCTGTTGATTCCAGCCGAAAATGTAGGTGATTCCAAAGATTCGCCGTTTTTTTCACAGAGAGAACTGAAATCATTGATGGTCCAAGTATGTTTAAGTTTTACAATCTTAATTTGTGTATTACTCCTACTTTCAAGAAATTCGTCAGAATTATCTTCATTTTCAATACATTTTGAGTATGGTTTTGAATGTTCAGCCATGACAGTAAAAATTCTCGTGCGGTATCGATTTATTAATCTAAAACATAACATTTTGTTATTTTGAAATATTTGAATTTATAAATATTTTACTGTTTTAAAAATTTTTATCACTTAATTAGGTTGGAACCGCAAAAAAAATCTGAATCAGAAAAGGCTTGTCACAACTACACGAAAGTCCCACTAATTATACAAACCCAGTCCCGATGTGATTATTATAAAGGGGCGTCTACTGGACTACAAAATAAAGTGTTATTAATTCACGACCCTTTTTGAAATTCAATTTTTTAATTAAGGTGGTTCGACGCCTTCATAGCGGGATGCGGGGAGCGGGGAAATGCCCTATGCTATTACATTGAATAAATAACAATTCGCGATTAAAATTAACAATAGGTGGCTCTGTTAAATTTTCAAAATGGCCGTCATACACGAGTGGTCTTGTTTACCGTATTACCGTTTACCTTGCAAATTTTTTTGTTTGTTTGAGTTATCAAAAGAAAATTTAAAAATGAGTAAACAAATTTCTCTAAAATCATTATTAGAATATACTAATAGCAGCGCAACGTCGAGAAATTTTTGTGAAGGTGAAGAAGTGCTAAATGCCAAGCATGTTATTCTTTGTGGCGTAATGCCCTGTGTCAAGTTTGTTTATGCGATTTATGCCCTTGTACTACAGACTTCCGCATTATTATCGGCTCCTCATTTAATAACGGGATCTATTTGTAAAAATACTTTGGCAATAAGTGATTTTAAATGCTCATGTCCAGCTGGTGCATCCGAATGCTGTAAACACATTGTAGCTGTATTATTGTATTGCAATAGGTGAGTTATTATTCATGAGTTACGTAGGAATATAGTAGCTAGATTTGAAAGAGTTTTATGTTACAGAAATGATATCGATAAGTTTGAGAATATAAGTTCAACTGACAAAAAATGCCAATGGGCTAGTTTAAAAGCAAGTGCTACTAGCGACTATAGCAAAGCTCAAAATATTAGAACATTCTGTTGCTTCAAACCTCCAGAATTTAGGACAATCAGTCGAGAATCTGATGCAGATGAAAGGGCACAAAGGATTATGGCTATATTGCCAAATTGTAGTGCTGCATTACATTTCAATGCGAAAGAAACAACGAAGAACGAAGACAACAAAAACGATTTTAAAGAGGATCCAGTAAATGAGGTATTAAAACGAATTTCCCAGCATCCCGAAGGACGTATTATGGAGGCCCTTAGTAATTGTGTTGTCCCAACGCCCTTGGATTGTTGTCGGAACTTCTATTTCAAACAGGTTGTAGTCATCAACAAATTGGAGATCCTCGAAAAAACAAATAGAAGGGAATGGTTGGAGGCCAGGAAATATAGAATTACCGGTAAGGCATAATTAATCATTTTGTATTTAAATGAAAAGTAATACACTTACTTTTATTGATCAACAGGAACAACATGCTACAGTCTCCACACTTACGGGAAAGCCGATTGGAAGAAGAAGGCTCAAACTTTGTTTATGCCCAAACGATTTTCAAACAAATACGTTGAGTATGGTTTAAAGTTCGATCCAGAAGCCCGGAAGTTATATGCAGAGTTATGCGATGTTGTTGTTGTACAATGTGGCTTAGTTGTCAGTGAATTAAACCCCTGGTTGCGCTTTTCACCTGATGGCATTATAATGGATAACCATAAGCCTATAAAACTGATCGAGATTAAATCTCCCTATGACGGGCACCATTTAAGTATAGATGAGCTTTTACCAACCCTTAATTATCTAAAGTGTGATGAATCGAAGGGTTATGTGCTTAAAAAAAAACATCCAAATTATGGACAAATTAACCTGGGGATGGCCATTCTAAATGTCAGTGTATGTGATTTTATCATATACTGCAGTAAAGATGGTACAATGTACGTAAATACCATAGAATTAGACGAAGCTTTTGTTAGTGATATGTTGGCGAGCATTAAACAAAAATATTTTTATAATCTCTTGCATGAAATTTGTAGTTTATAAGTTTGTTGAAAAAATCAGGACTGCTGATTTTGAGTTGAAATATTGTTGGCCATTGGCAAGACTCGGCCAATATTTAATTTTGTTGAAAGTCTTTTAAACCAACAATATTTATAGGTAGTGTAAGTAACAATAGTAGAGACTTGTTAAAAACTGTTTTATTAAATAAAAATTAGCCCTTTTATATACAAAATTTACATTTCTGTCATGATTATTGAAATTTAGTGTTAACTTTGTAATAATTATAATAGATTTAAATAATATACAAGATGATTAAAAATAATTTATTGTTTAATCTAAAATTGAGATAGTCAATTTCAGATTAAACATATGGTTAAAACGATTTATAAAGCTGGAAATTATTGTATAATAAAAAAAACTATTAAGTGTTAATTAGTATTCATATTTATTACAATAAAAATCATATAATTCTATATTGTCTACTAAATACCTTTGCCAATTGAGCAACAGCTTAACCTAGTATGTCAATTTTTCAATAAAACTAACATCGATGATTAATGTTGTTAATTAAATAATAAGTTAATTAAGAAATTTATCTTCGCTTAAAATGGGTGGAGATGCGTTTATTAAAGCACAAACAACCATAAATGCTTTATTTGCTAAATTGAGTAAAGAAAATTCGTATCTCTGACTAAAAAACTTAAACTGTTTAATGCGTTGATTTAATCGCTCTACGTGTACACGAGCACAAGCAATTTCTTTACTCAATATTGCCTCGGCCTTAGTAAACTGAGCCTTACTTCTCAAAAAAGGGGGTCGAATTATGGTAACACCTTTTTCAAAACATATTGTGTCAATAAGGAATCCTTTATCGACCATAACAGCATCCTCTTTTTCAAGAAGATCAATTAGTCCACTTTGTTCGAATATTAGTTTGTCGGAAGCTTTTCCTCCATAAGCTTCACTTACGAAGCTTATGAGGCCACCTGGAGTTACTCCAGTCATCCATTTTAATGTAAGCCCAGACTTGTAGTGAGAATATAATTTAATTCTACATGTCAAGCATTTGGGTTTTTGAATATTAATCTCTGTACAATCTAAAACAATTCTGACATTTTTAAAATGTTCAAAACATCGAGGCATTCTGTTTCGAATTTCAGTTCTCGGAGGCCAACGAATCATACCTTTTAAAGTTTCAGCCAAAGCAATTACAGTTTCAACAAATATATACTTACATGTTGTTATTGAAACAACTTTAAAAAGAATTTTTAAAACACTAAAAGATAAATTCTGTTTTAATTTAACTAAAGTCATCAAAACTCTCTCCTTCATGCTAAGTTTGTGCTTCCTCTTGTCCTTTAAAACTACACTTACTTCATTACTTAAAAAATCTAAAAACTGAAACGATGAAATGCCAGCAAACGTGTTTAACGATTTCTCATCACTTAAACAACTCATAAACGACACATATTGCTCTGAGCTTGCCTTTGTAATAGAGCGGTAACCTTTGATAGTGCGGGTTTACACAAATTAACCCCGTCAATAGAGACGTTTGCAATTTTATTGTCGCAAATAAATATTTACCTCGGCTAGATATAATTTTTATTGTAAGCATGAAACCTACCTTTATCTCGGGCTGGATTCTTTCCGTGACCAAATCTGTGAATTGCTGAAATCAAATATTTTTGGATCTCGGAACAAGATTGGAAAATAATTCTCCGTTTCAAAGGCAAATATAAATTTTATTGTTTGTATTGTAATTATAGCAAATAAAAATTCTTAATGTTAATAAAATAATTCCTTAAAATTACCCAAACTGTTAATTTTAACGTAGGCGCCACGCGGTGATAATTTTTACGCACGCACTGAATTTTATAAAAAAATTATAAAGTTTTATGTAGATTTACCTTTATCTAGGGTTTTTCTGGTTCGTAAGATATTTGACCATGAATCTTATCTGCTTGCGTAGAGCGATGAGCTGTTGTACCATTGATATAAGCGGATGGGTGTCGATGCAAAGTTTTACCTCGTGTAATTTTGTGGATAGTTTTTGTTGAAAATCTCACTAATCACTGGACTTTTCTTTTATAAAACACTTTAATCTGACGTAAGTAATTATTATTTAAATTATTTTATACTTTTGTTGTTAATTTCTATTAAAATTTTTATTAATTTAATTAAATTTTATTGCAGCACAAAAATCACCATTTGCATAACCAAACTTCGTTTATTTTATTTTTTCTTTCGCTTGTTTTTGTTCCTTGATACCCAACTTTCCAGGCAAGGTTGATTATTATTTTTGTTGAAAATAATAATATCGATATTGCATATTCAGGTACGTATTCGCCCATTTTGCTTTGACAAAATTTTTAATGAAATTTTATCTTTTCCAGATTGAATTGGTTTTCTACATTCCATTTGATTGTTATACGATAAAATTGGTGAAGATGTATTATCCATTCACTGTTCATTGATTAACGAAGCACTTTAATGTCATGTAATGTTTTAACTTGCTATTTAATTTTATGCTAACAAATTTTTCATATTAATAAGTTATTCAACAATATTTTGATATTAATTAGGATTACTTATAACTAAACAAATTGATTTTAAGACTAAAATAACAAATTTTATGATAACGGAATTTAAAATTCACATTGTTAAATTATTTTATTAATCTTTGTTCCATGAATGTATTTTGAATTAATTTTTGAATTTGAATTAAAGTATTTGCTATCAGATGGAATCTTTCCGTATGATTTTAAAATAAGTTTCATGCTCTATAATCATTGATCAACTTTTGAATATTAACGTACGCATCTCTATTAACGTGGTCAGTGCATATCATCGCAATATATATCTCCACTCGTAACCTGTGTTGAAGTTGACATGCTAGTAAATTCATTGCGAGAGAGTGTTGGAGAGGGTATATCTATAGTTAGAGGTTCCAATACCGATTCACTTGTTGGCGTTGCGGTTGAACTTTGCAGCGTAAGGAGAATGTTAGCCACTTCCACACGTGAGTCTTCAATTTCTTTTTTTCTTTCTTGAATCTGCCTTCTCCTTAAACTCCTATTCAATCGCATAGTTGCGACTTTCGTTGATGGACTTTTTATCAAGCCCCGTTTTACAATTGTAGGTAAATTTAAGGAAGGTATCACATCATTCTTCAACCTTCTTCGTTTTGAATCAATTGAATAACCTAAAAAAAACCCAAATTAATGTTAATGGTAATTGCATTTTAAGTAGGAAGATAACAATGTGCTTCTTGTATTCAAAGGTAATTTAAATTAATTAATGTGTTTGTAGGTAAAATGTAAAAACTTACAACTTACCATGTAAAAAAAAATCCTCTGGCTTGAAATGTTTACTGCATACCTTCATGTACATCGATACCTTTTTCCCCATTTTTAGTTTCAGAATCCAAGCCTTTCTTAAATCGATTACTTCCTCATTTTCAAAAACGTTACTCCACTTAACATTCCTAACTCCTTTTTGTGGAAACTGGTGAAAGCTTACATTTGGATCTCGCCATCGTGTTGAATTGCATCCATACACACAACAAAACTCTTTACTACGTTTCTCAACAACGGTTGACATTTCAAAAATTTATTTAAACGCTTTAATTATTTAAATAATTGCAACACGTTAACATGCAACTAAAGCAAAGAAACTTATAAACAATGAGCCTCGTTTACCGTTTAGTACCCGCGTCGAGTTGTTCTCAATTCTGCCACCAGGGGTCGCATTCTTATTTGGAATCGCGAATTACCAACACAAAATAGTATTATGGAAATAATGAATAAGATTAAATTTCAAAGAAATACTTCGAATTTTCTACAACTTGCAGTTGTTTGTGATTTCATATCGCTTTTTCTACTCAAGTTATATTATTATAAATTCGTATTTTCAATTAAAAGTATTCCAATTATTACTAGATAAATGTCACAACAATGTAGTCTTAAGTTTATATTGGTACCTAACTGTCATTCAAAGACTGTAACTTGTTGATGTATTTGAGACCTATTGACACTATATTTGTGTTTGTTTGGATATAATTTTCATAAAACTTCGTAAAGTAAGACGTTGTAGGTAATGTATTTTTAAAGAAGTTTATAAGTATTTTGAGGTTATGTTATTGTTTTGAATAATCGTTTACAACTTGATATTTATTTACTATTACAGATTTCGAACTTAAAATGGCATCAAAACATATTGTAACGCTGTCTACTATTAACAAGTTATTTGGAAACCATAATTAAATGATAAATAAAGGTGAAAATGCATGCTTCGGGAACAAACCGAATGGTTTAATATGAGATTGTGCTTTTGTGGAGATTATTTGTATATTTTTACATTACATAATTATTATCCTCCAGAATTTCTCAACAGCCAAACGCCATCAGGAGTACCTCCACATGAATTAATATTAAAACGCGGAGCTATAGTAATGTTGATTCGAAATTTAAATCCCGGAAAAGGGCTGTGTAACGGTACCAGGATGGTCGTTCGAAATATGCATCGGCGTTCCATTACGTGCGAGATAATTTCAGAGTCGCACACAGGGCAAATTGTTATCCTTCCTCGAATTGACATTGCACCTACAGACAGTAATTTGCCCTTTACTCTTAAAAGACGCCAGTTTCCGATAATTCCCGCTTTCGCCGTAACGATAAACAAGTCGCAGGGGCAAACATACGAACATGTCGGAATTAGTTTGACTGAACCGGTATTTTCACACGGACAACTCTATGTAGCTCTCTCGCGATCTCGACTTCGACAAAATATAAAAATCCTAATTAAAGACAATTCTAGACAAGGACAACTTAGAGCTACAGACTGGTTTACACAAAATGTAGTGTTCCGGGAAGTTTTTGAAAGACTTTAAAATTAAGCATTAATTAACCATACGTTTTCAAAATTCATGGACAGACGTACCACAGAACCACAAACCTGTATCCACCTGAAGGACAAACAAGAAAGTTTGCACAACTGTATGTAACTAGATGATAGCCCGTCCGAGGACGGGTAGCTAGAAGGACGGGCAGGCAGCCAAGGTCATATGGCTTTTGGATTGCACTGAGAGCTTTCCTTAATCTTCATTCAACTTAAGTTACCTTGGGTAGCTGCCCGTCCTTCTAGCTACTCGTCCTCGGACGGGCTATCATCTAGTAGTTTACATAATGAGATTCAACTAACGCTATTCCTCTTTTACAATTTGCGAATTTAAATCAAAATTACTTGTAATTTTAGAAAAACTATACTTAAGAACAAAATCTATGCTTTTAAACTATACTAACCTGCTGCAAAAAATGTTCACTAAAATGTTACTGCATTAATTTTACTTTAAATTCATTTATATCCTAATTTATTTTTTAGTAAATTGGTAAATAACAAGGTGGAACTCGCTTTAGCGGCAGTTCTTAGGCTTCTATACAGCTACCTTTCTGGCGTGGAAAGTTGTTATTATCTGGTTATTTTTGATCGCCATATAATGTAACATCACATAATCAGATAATCTGCACCAATTAAATTTTTTGCGATTGGTAATTATCATTTACTAAATATATAAGTAATAACAATCAAACTTTTCCATTCTATTAGAAATTTTACTTCTCTGTAATGTATGGTCCTTTTTTTGAGGTGGACCAATCCTCTCCTTTCTCTTTTATTTATAACTTAACTTCACTAACCACATCAATAAAAAATTATTTTTGCACATCAAAGTAAAACAAGTAGTTTATATAGGGAGACCTCTTCGAAAATATCTTTAACTTAGTAAATTTCTTTCGAACATTTGCGTATTTATAAATTGCATTAGCGAATCGAAGCAACGGATTAACAGATTAACGCAATACTATATAGACGAAGTATTTAAAATATAACAACGTATCAGTTGATCAACGTTATGATTGGCTCTGAAACATGCGGACGGACACGAAGCCAGACCATAAGGCTTCTTTCTATACCTTGTATAGAAGTCTAAAAGTAGCGCACTGGCTACCCAGTTCTTAGACCTCTATACACACAGAGTATTTCCAACACGATTTGAAACGCTCTGTATGATTTTGAATTATGCGGACGGACAGACGGACACGGAGCCAGATCATAAGGCTTCTTGTTATACTTTGTACAGAAGCCTAATATCAACGTATCATCGTATCAACTTATCATCGAATCATCGGATCAACGTATCAACGTATCATCGGATCAATTATCATCGGATCATCGTATCATCGGATCAACGTATCATCGGATGAACGTATCATCGTATCAACGTATCATCGGATCAACGTATCATCGGATCAACGTATCAACGGATCAACGTATTTAAATTTCCTATATAGGTGAAAAATTATGTAAATAAAATATAACTTATATTTGGTCTGCATTGAAAAAACAGATCAACGTATCAACGTATCAACGTATTTAAATTTCCTATATCGGTGAAAAATTATGTAAATAATAAATAAGGCTTCTTGTTATACTTTGTATAGAAGCCTAAAAGTAGCGCACTGGCTACCCAGTTCTTAGACCTCTATACACACAGAGTATTTCCAACACGATTTGAAACGCTCTGTATGATTTTGAATTATGCGGACGGACGGACAGACGGACACGGAGCCAGATCATAAGGCTTCTTGCTATACTTTGTATAGAAGCCTTAAAGGTATACCATGAAAAGTGCCGGCGCGCCCAACCAGTGTACGCTAGTTATGAACTTGCACATAGCCTTGTAAATAAGTACCTGTCAGGCCGATATAATAACAGACTGGCAGCAATAGCCAAGTAAACTGCCGCGCCGCCTGCCATCAAAATATAGATCCATGGATATCACAGGTAATCGCCAGCAAAAATTGTTGCTTGAGAATGTCTCCTGTTTACGAAATAAGTAGGTCTCTGCCCTTACCTTTCTCCTTCTCTGGTTCCTGTTTCCATATGTCGTAACCCTAGTATTTTTATTCTTATTAGGCCGTTAACAGATAAAATATTAATTTTTTTAATTCTTTTTTTTTAAATAAAAATTTGATTTGGGTAATTATTGATTTTTATTGATTACTTTGCTATAAGTTTTGATTAACGAAACTTCCTCACACATTGAAATGTTCTATTATTAAGGTAACAAAATTTTACATTCATATTTAATTCTTTCAACAGATAAATCTCAACAAACAATATTAATTTAACGAATAGCACTTTATCAACAAACAGCACATTATCAAATTCAAAATATTAGTTTTACACAAATTCTTTTACTAACTGTTGACTCGGTCGTTCAATTCCTTATTCTTTCGTGCCTCTCTTATTCTTCCAGCTTAAGATTCGTTTATGGGTCTGCTATCCTGCTTCCAAATTTGTCCATGAATCATTCCATAATTATTCCAGATATTTATTTTATTCCAAATTTTGCCTTTATACGTATATACTAGTCCAATTACTGAAGCACTCATTAAGTTTCAATTCATTGTTTTTCACACATTTTTTTCGGCACCACATTTATTTTCGACTTCCCCTCATCAACTTCAATAAACTTTTTATCCCGTTTCCTGGATATCGCAAATATCTTTTTTAAAAGCAACATTTTTTTCCTCTATTCATATATAATTCTGTTTTTTTTATATCTCTGAACTTCTCCATGGATACGATGCACTTTTACCTTGTTCACACTTTATCATTTTCTTGCTGTTGGATTTATTTTTAAATTTTATTTTATTAGAAATTTAATTAAGCTATAAGCAGTGTACGGGTAACACTGCAGTATTATACAATGGGAGGGGGGTTTACTTGCTGGATTAAAAACAAAAATTGCAAAAAAAATTAAAATAGGCTATGTTCGAGCCTGAGACGGTAATCAGCTTAAGCGGTTAAGTGCATTGCTGCTATAGCTGAATGCCCGGTTCGACTCCGGGCTCAGTAAAAACTTTATTCTGACCGTCTCCCCTCGGAAGACAATGGCAAACCACCGAGGTGTAATATGCCAAGAATAGCCTCTCTGGAGATGAAGTGTATACTCTTCCCGCGGTTCGGAGCCCGCGTTAAACAAGTAGGTACCCTATGTGTGTGATAGTACTACACATGCACAACACATATGTACATAGGAGAGAGGTCGCCAACATCCGATAACGGATAGGCACCTGAAGAAGAAGTCGTATGGTTTAACGGGAATACGTCGTCGCAGGATACCCATTTTTGCTCAGGTCTACCGTTCGGATAACATCAATTTGAAAACATGCAAACAACTTCCAAGCCTTTTGCTGAATAATGACAATTCGATATTTATCATTTCTACACTTTTTGTACACATCATCACACACAATTTTCGTTACATATTTTTATTAAATTTTTAAACACGCTACCGATTTTATAGACGTATTCACGTCAAAAAACAGTTAGTTTAGAGGACAGTTTACATTACCTCGCTTATTTTTATTCAAATTTAAAATAGAAACTACGCAAGAACCGTCATAATATACAAAAATGAAAAAATTACAATATCGCACTTGAAACCTTTAAATGCACGTCTTTAACAAATTTAAGCATAGTTAGTACAATATTTTGAATATAGTAGTCACTCAAAACATAAATTATTTTCATTCAATGTAATATTATGTATACTGTACAGTATGTTTCTGTATTTCCAAATATTATGTATTTATGTTGTACTCTTATTATTTTAAATTAGAAATTTTGAATTTTAAATTATAAATTTGTATGTTTTATTTTTTGGAAATAAATTAAAACATAAAATATGTTTTTAAGGCGTATCTGGTTGGTTTGAAACAGCTTTTAAGCTGAATACATGACATGAAAACATAGACGAAAATCCATTCATTCAAGTCGTGAACGCAGGCAGTTTATCAAAAATGAATCACTCCACCTCATCGTATGACTGCAGTTTCGCTGTTACCCTGTATATGAAATTCAGCTCGTCAGATACGCATTGGTGAGAGCGATATCATTCTCGACTTACAAACCTACTTGTGTGTTCACATAACTTAACGTGAGCACATTCCGCCACCTATCGAAAGTATTTTATTTTTTGTTAGCGTCACGATATAGATATCAACAGAGATAATAAGGACACATTACTAGTCATAAACAAAGTCGATACGAAATAAATATTTAACCTATAGTAATATAAAAAGTTACTTCACTCAAATATTGAAAAATTGCCTTTATTACAATAACTATACAGAATATGAATATCTAATTGTAAATATATCACTTAAATCATTAATATCTTACCATCGGAGTAAAAAGTTGTGAGCCTGAGTTTGAAGTCTTATATTTCAAAAAGGTATTGATGAAATTTTATTTTAATGTTTGAACAGTTTATTTATTTACATCACAAAGTCATGGGTCAGAACTTTTCACAACGATTGTTCTATCATTTTGTTTGATATCCTTCATGGCGTTACTCATTATACTGATATTAACCGTCGATGTCTCGTTAACATTAACTTCTATATTTTTTACTGTTATTTGTTTAAATTCCGATGTAAAAGTTATATTATAAGATAGTGAAGATAAAGCAGCTATCCATTCGCATACAGTGCTGATTATGTGATAATTGTAACCTCCATCTTTTTCGTTCCATTTAGTTATATCGAATCCTAAAGAGAAACATGATAAAATATTTATGGATATTGCGGTCGTTTGGTTTACTACCTCTGAAATTGATTATCGACAGCACCGCAAATACAAAACCCACGTTTTGCGTAATCCCACAAATGATTGTTAAAACTAATCTAGCTTTATTGGTAGAAGACTGACCAACTATAGGAAACAATTTAAACGATAGCCATGTCTGCAATCAAACATTTATTTTAAAATTTACCTGTTTATCATCATTCGATGATATAATTATACCTTTACAACTTCAAATTGGCGCTAATCTATTTCAAATTGGGATTAAGTAAATGTTAAGGTAGCCACTCACGTTCTAAGCTGGTCGGACCGACAAGCTGTCCTGCACATGAGTTGAATAAGGATGCGGCTATTGTGTCCTTGTTCAACATATGTGTAGGACAGCATGTCATCTATGTGATCTTATAAAATGGCTTATGATTAAACTTTGTGCTACTTATTAAGTACTGTACCTTTTACAGTATTATTTGGAGAAAATGAAAACAAATTTGGTGCAAATGAAAACAGATTTTGAGCAAATGAAAACAGATTTTGTCCAAATGAAAACAGATTTTGAGCAAATGAAAACAAATTTGGTGCAAATGAAAACAGATTTTGTGCAAATGAAAACAGATTTTGAGCAAATGAAAACAGATTTGGTGCAAGTGAAAACAGATTTGGAGCATATGAAAACAGATTCGAAACAAGTGTAAACAAATTTGGAACATTTGAACTACATTTGGAACAAAATGAGAACAGATTTGAAAACATGAAAACTGATTTGGAGTAAATGAAAACTTTTCTACAAACTAATATATGAACTTAAATATTTATTTTTATGAAATTTCAACAATGTCTTGACAATAAAGATTAAAATTTGTTTCATCAATCCAAATTAATGTACGGCCATTTGCTCTGCTGTGTAAAATTTTGTCGACATAATCTTTTCGCTTTCTCTTGTTTTCACCGTTGTTCATATTTCCAATATGCGGTCTAAAAGCTTTAACTGAAAATAATTTTCCATCAAACCAATTTTTTACATATATTGTTTTCAATGTTAATGTGCTATCTTCCTCAATCTACCTTACCAATGCCTATTCTATTATAGGAGTCTTTTTTGTAGATGCATAACCGCCTTTGTGTTTAGGAAACTCTTGTCCTTTTTTTAACCATTTATATGCTGTGCTTATGTTCACATTTAAAGCTTTCGCTGTTGGTCTCCAATCTCTGTCTTCCTGATGTGCTTTAAAAATCCTGACTCTATCATTAAGCGAAATTGTATTATATTTTTTGGTATTTTGATTGACGAAATTTTACTTACATAATAAAAAGTTAAGCTGTTCAGTAGATAATCCAAATTCGTTTACATTTAAACCAAATCGGTTTTCATGTTTTCAAATCTGTTCTCATTTTGTTCCAAATGTAGTTCAAATGTTCAAAATTTGTTTTCACTTGTTTCAAATCTGTTTTCATATGCTCCAAATCTGTTTTCACTTGCACCAAATCTGTTTTCATTTGCTCAAAATCTGTTTTCATTTGCACAAAATCTGTTTTCATTTGCACCAAATTTGTTTTCATTTGCTCAAAATCTGTTTTCATTTGGACAAAATCTGTTTTCATTTGCTCAAAATCTGTTTTCATTTGCACCAAATTTGTTTTCATTTTCTCCAAATAATACTGTAAAAGGTATAGCAGTGATGCTGCTAAGTTATTCAGGCGCTGTCCATTATCGTTTGTTTGTCATGCATTGTGAATCTGCCTGCTACTTCGTTCAAGTAATCTTGTTTTCCAATCTGCGCATTTGCATCTCCTATCACAACCAACCTGTCCCTTTTGGGTATCTTTTATGCTAGTCTTTCCAATTCGTTGTAAAATGTATACTTCTCGTTATCGCTTTTTTCCTCTGTTGGTGCGTATATATTTATCAAGCTCACATTTACTGGTTTTGCTTTTATTCTAAGGTAAGCCATTCTTTCATTTATTGCTTCAATCTGCATTACTTTCTTTTTTATTATCTTTTTCAACAAAATATCCCACCCCGTTTCTTCCCTGCTTCACTTTCCAGGAGCATACGTACTCATCCGTATCCACCTTTCCTCTCCCCCTTCATCTAGTCTCTTGCACCGCAGCCACATTGATCTTATATCTTGTCAGCATGCACCCTATTGCCGTAACTTTACCATTCCTTACCATCGTTCTCACGTTCTTATCCTCCAAATACTTGCCTCTCTTTTCTTCCTTTTTCTCGCATTCTCCTCATTTCGTTTTTCCTAATCTCGTTGGTTTGTTTTCATTGCTGTGGTCGTCTTCGTTTCTTCCAAAAAACGGAAGATAAAGAAAAATACAAAGAAAAGAGAAGACATATTGTTAAAATGTGCAAATATAAGAAAAAAAATGGATAGAAAGAATCATGATTGACATAGAAGAAACCCATAGAAACCTCAGAGAATTTTACAAAAAATATAAAAGAACAAAAATCAAAAACGAAACAGAAGTAAAAGGAATGAAGGACAAAAAAGGAAATACCAAATATGAAGAAACGGATATCAACAACATATGGAGAGAAAATTTTACAGAACTGCTAATTGAAGAGACAGAAGAAAACGCAATAGATGATAGAACATCAATCAGAAATTAAGAAGAAGCAATGAAGGACCCAGAGTATGAAGAATGCTAGTTTTAATGTCGATGAAAAATAGAAAAACACCAGGATTGAACTCCATAAACTTCGAACTAATGTAGTAAATGGGAGATGAAACTATGATGAGAAAAATGTGCGAACTAATGTTCTTAGTATGGAAAGAAGAGAGAATGCCAACAGAGTGGAATAAAGCAAAGATAGTCCTAATACACAAAAAAGGAGACATGAGAGAATGCAAGAACTACAGAGGAATATCATTGCCGAATAACGCCTATAAAGGTCCTATCAAAAATGATACATTCAAGATTGAAAGAATACGTAAACATATTAATGTTAACCAAATAATGGAAACCAAATAGTCGAAACGTTTATAAAGTTGAAAAAAGAAGCAGAAAAGGCAGGACTAGAGGTAAATGAATCAAAAACTAAAGTCATGAGGTGTTATAGAGGAAGAAATAAAACAATGAATAAAGTAACGGTACTAGACTATGCATTTGAAGGAGTGAAAACATTCAGATACCTGGGAATGCAAATTAACAACACAAATGAGAGAGAAGAAGTAATTAAGGACAGGATAACTGGAAACAGAGCGTTCTACTGTAACAAGAAACTATGGTTAATAATTTGTTAGGATATTGGATATCAGGGGACGTGTTAAAGAAAAACTAACGTTTTGAATCGACTAGTTTCTTTAACACGTCCCGTCCCCTGGTATCCAATATCCTAACAAATCATATTCTTGGGACAATATCTTTTCCTAACGTTAATATGGTTAATAATGAGTAAACAAATACAAAAAAGAACAAAGATAAAAATATTCAAGACCCTGATTAGACCCGCGTAGTGTGGTTTTCTTTTTTTTCCTGCCAACTTCAGTTTACTCGCACTTTATTAGTACGGTAGATCTATAATTTATGAAAACTGCAAAACTAACCTCTAAAATTTTTCGACTTTTCTTCGAATTTTCGAAACTGATTTTCGGGTTCTGAAGAATACCACTACCCTTTCTGAAAAAGTCACCACTTTCTATATTTTACACCACTTATTCTCTTTTATTCACTCTTTAACGCTTCGCATTAGCTAAAAAATACACTGCTCGTAAATTTCACAACCGCAATTGCAAATACCAACCTTTACTCTCACTATCTAAATTACTGTATCTAAATTTAAGCAAAATACGTAACCTTCTGAGAAATTCAAATCGAAAATATATATTGGCAATGAAACGGATTTGTTTCGAAACGCCCCAGCGTCGAAACATCCGCGTTGAAATGTCTTAGAACTTAGACCGTTATTTTCACCCATATTTTCACCCTTTATTGTATCTTATTTTGCGTAGAACGCAGTGCGCATTAAGTTCGTTACTGCGCAGAATTGGACATAATTAAAGATGAAAATAAATATCATATCATACGCCCCCTAGTTCCACTTCTATGCTAAAATCAGTCTAATTTACCTGGCCTAACAAGAAATAATTAGCTAACAACAATGTTTTAAATCATAAGGGTATCTGTAGAGAAGCCTATAAAATAAATGGATATATCCTAAAGGATAAAATATATTAACTACGGATGACCCTAGTTCCACTTGCTTTAATATATTTTAAGGATTATATTCGTCTCAAAAAAGGTGAAATTTATTATTGTAATTCCCTAATTTGATATTGAAGTTGTAAAGGTATAGAATATGCACATCGAAGTGCCATAACTTGTAAAGTTATGCTCATAATATGTAGAACCCATTTATGTTGAATTTTTGAATAGTACAAATGAAATTAATAAATCTTACCTGATAACACTGCCAAACAACTCCCAATCCGAATGTCAGAAAAGCTCCTAGCAAGTGAACCGCGAAAATATTAGTTTCTTGAAAATTCCCCACAACCATAATACCAAATGCAGAGATTAATCCATAACATACAGCAGTTGAGTTTCCTTTATGTATTTTTTTACTTAAATGATTTCTTTCGCAAATATCCTTCACTGCTTTATACCTAATATAAGCAAAGAGTGCCACTGAAAAAAAAATAAATACATAGCAGTAATACTGTGTATATTAAAGTAGAAAAACATCATATTGTCACATTTATAATAAAATAAGAATAAAATAAAAATATCAATACGCGACTCGCCTAAACAATTATAGCAAAATCAACATGACGAATAAATAGCAAACACCGGAAATGATTAGATAATGAGAAAATGGATTGATGGAAAAGTTTAGAAGTTTTCTTGGGGGGTAATTAAACGGAGGTCAAGCAGTCAGGTATGGGAGAGGAAAGTGTGAGGTTCAGTTAGGAAGTTAGTTACGATGTGTTAGAAGGTGAACATCGAGGGCCACCGAGCGATACTGCCATGGCTCTGGTAAGAAGGCTTCACCCCCAATTGATAATGATGTCCGTAAGAATACTTCACCCCCATTTATAATGTAAGAATTAATTTTAAGTATTAGCGTAAGGTGTACGTAAATATTTGTTACTAAATGTTTAAATAAATAGTGTTAAAGTTTCGAACCCGTTTTAATCCAAAATGCGTAAAAGGTCTCACACGACATAATCGTGACAATATTATTAAAAATGGACTACCAAACATTTGAGGAATACGGTTTGAGATGTTTACTATTCAAAAGTATACGAAAGCGTATCTTATATTATGGCTCACAAAATACAGTGGCTCACAAAATTATTAATACACCTTATAAGACCACAATAATTTGATTAAATGTTCTAGTAATTTAATTTTAATCAAAATTTTATTTTCACTATTGCATGAAATAATAATTTAGAATTACTTCTGTAAAAGAAAAAGATAAAAAAACTTATTATGTAAGCGTACAATTAATAGTATATTACCACACAAGAGTCGTATGGCTGTTTTACCGTCTCGGATGAAATTGTAACACGAGACGTTGTAAGACTGTGAAACTGCAATACGACTCGTGTATGAGTAAGATATTTTATGGATTTCCCTTTCAGTAAGAACAAATACAATAAATATACAAATTTGGCGGAAGTACAACTAAAAACAGACAATTAAAATATTGCAATATTTTATCAAAATAATAACTTGTGGAAGTCCCGCATAAAAGTCGTAACCTTGTAAGAAAAACTATAATATATTGTAGTAAGCTAAGGGTAGGTAGGTCACTTACTCTTGTAAAAAAATTACTTATTCCACTTTTGGAATGTCCAGGCTAGCTAAAGTTGTTTTGTAACATGAAATCTCTTTTCCCAGTAGTCGGTTCTGTATGAAATTCACGATGGATTCGAATTTCGGATTGCTTATTAGTGAATCACCCTTAAATTTACCCTGTTGTTTATTTATAATTGAATAAATGCAAGAACCTTGAATTAAACCAAATTTGTTTCGTTGATAAACATTTAATTGTATTTTTGTTATTGTTAAATTTAAACGAATGGTTGTTACAAATATTTTAACATAAATATTTCTGCTCCTGCAAGAATTGTAAATTTCCTAAATAAATTGTGTTACACAAAACATGAAATTGTTTAATTACAAATATTAAGTTAACTTAATTTACCCCAAAATTCGTAGTTCGCGGATAAGTTTTGTTAATCGTTTTTAAACGCGTCACTCTTTATTTATAATTCTATGGTTTAAAGCTGTGTCTCTTACGAAATGTAGGTCTATGATTTCCTAACTGGGTTGTGTCTGCTACCTTCACCTCAATCGGCGAATAATCGAATATACATCGGCGCGTTAACCATTTATCTCGTTCGATCCAAATCTGCATCGATCAATATTTTTATTGATCGATTAATACCAAATAACTTCTGTTGTGGATCCAAATACATCATTTCCAATTATTATTAAACTTTTCCATTTTTTAACGTAATTATTACTCTTTATCATTATCTTTGTTTTTAGGTTATACGGAGGTTCTACACTTCGTGGATGTATTTAATTTTTAATCCATAATCAGTCCAACTATGTATCCAAAATGTTAAATATAACGTGCCCGTTAAGTCAAGGTTATCCAACTTGTTATGTTATTTATTAAATTCTTACTACGTATCCGATAACTAAACGTCTAACGTTATATTCTTCTATGTTATATTCTTATAACGGGTAAATTATAGTGGGTTGTTAAGAGTGCCTGTTTAGTATAACATCAGCCGTAGTGGATGAAAAATAAATATGGCTTTAGACGGAATTATTGATATGTTCATTACGTATGATATAGTGCGTTTACAACAAAGGTATTTTAAATCACTTTTTTTGTAAATAATTATAAATAACGTTGTAAACATGAATTAAAGTTGCAGCGGCGAGCTATAAGGGACACGACAGATCGCTTTCAGCTACCAACTGAAATTTTTGTGAAAATCTTCAGGCTCTCAAAAGACTTAGCAATGCACTTGCTTGCTAAGACTTGCAACCCCTCATGAAACAGGGTGAAAGAAAAACTGGAGTCGCCTTGGAAATAAAGGTGCTCTATTTTGCTATCAAAGTTGTGTTGGTGATAGTTTTAATTTAGGTTAATTGTGCACAATTTTATATAATTGAAAAGGAATGCAATACTTTTTTTAAAATCTTTTTTTAATAATACAATATTCTTTGTATTTTTAATCTTTAGCGTATATAATTATTTTTGTCATTAATTGTACTACATTAATATTTTAGTATAATAAGAATGTTATTAAAAATCATTTTATTTTCCCAATATTTTGGAGTTTTGTAATAAATTAAAATTAGTCTTTTTTCTCCAAATTTTTTTATTAAATTACGAGACGCGTTTCGAGAGTCTATAGCATTCTCATCATTGGTCGTTATTAAAGGACAAACGTAAGAGTTGTCAAATTTTATACATCAAATTAATAAAAGACGGTCAGTATATTAAATAAAAATTAAAATAAAATATTATTATTATTGTAACAGAAAGAAAATAGAATCCTAGATATCAGTTTTGTCTTGGAAATATGTTTTCTTTGTTCCTCATATATAATGTAAGTAACTCTGTCTCAATTGAAACGATTACTCCCGATTATCTCGTGTTATAATAACATGTATATAAATATAACGTATATTCGTTAACGATAAACGTTATGATGAGATACATGGTATCAGGTTTGGACAAATCTGTTATGATACATGTTAAACTTAACCATGTTTGTTAATATAACGCCAACAGTTAAAAATAACGATAAAGATACGTATAGTTGGACTGATTATTTCACTACACCAAATTAAGTGTTCACACTTTGAGTTCCATTCGGATACTCCCGAATGTTTGTTTTTGTTGCCATGGCATTGTTCAAATCAACATGCTAGATAAAATGATTTAAAACCTCTCCTTGATTTTTATTGTAATTTCGCACTGCCCGATTTTATATAGGTAAGATTTTGTTCGCACACTTGTTTTTATGTATATTATATTCGGTTATGAACGCGTCTTGCGACATTTTCCCGATACCTCCCTGTCTCTGCTCGTTGCGTGTTGAAAATGTGTAACGAACACAGAGGACCTACAGCTTAACGTGGATTCCGAACCACGGGAATAGACGATTTTTACATCGCCTACTCCGACCAGGGAAGTTTTTTAGCCATAAATAATGTAATCTGGGGCCAGCAGATATACATTTGGTGAGCGAAAATTTCTTCTATAAGATAGCACCTCACAGGATTTGAACCCGTGAATCTTGGCTTGAAAGCATATCAGGCATTCGCTCACCACCACACTTGTTTTAAATGTTGTTTAAATTATTAAAGTTTGTTAATTGATACTTGTTTATTTTTTAGCTGAACTACGAACCAAAACTGTCATGATCGGATGCCCCACGACTTGAAGTAAACCCCATTATTATTCCATTTAAAACTAATTAAATACATCTAATCTTATTACTAACATGTTTCAAAAATGGTTATGTACAATACATTTTAAAATAATTAGTTATGCGATTCATGTTTTTGCATTATTTATAGTTAAGATGTTTGCATTTCATCTCAAATCTTAATTTGTTAAATGGTAATCTTTTATTGAGGATTCATTCTCTTTTGCTTTGTTTGTACAATATAGTTAATTGTTACGTATTTGAACTTTTATTCAACGGAACCAACCACTTCGTCTGAAATTTCATGTTCTTATTTTGCATTCATTTATTTGCTATTATTGTATAAAAATACATAAATTTTAAATTTATGTATTCATAATTTTATTTCAAGTTGTAAAATCCGTCAAAAACTAATTTTACTACTGTTTGGCAATAAATATGTGCAAGAAACTTTGTGTAATAAAATTTTTTTAACCAATTTATTGTTTCTGCCCTAATTTCACTGTAATTTGTTTAACAATTGATGAACTAATATTAAAATTAGCTTTTCTTTTCAAAATTCGAATTCTAAATTACCTCGAAACAAAATCATAGAAGATAATACACGTATAGTTTGTTTCACTATAAATGGAATTAAAAAAAGTCATAGCATCAAATTATGTTGATATAAAAACGTACAAACTATGCGACGAAACATAATATAGAGATAAGATTATCGCGTCAACCAAGACAGCATATGCATTGCTAAAGGCTGGCGCGAGATTAAAATAATTAACCTTTATCTTTATATTATGTTTCGTCGCATAGTTTGTACGTTTTTATATCAACTTAATTTGATGCTATGACTTTTTTCAATTCCATTTACAGTGAAACAAACTATACCATTTGCTCGATTGTCGATTGCATTTCATTACAGCTCGGTTGCCGGCAAGTGTATAGCGTTCAAGTTATACAAAGATTTTGATAGCGGACTGGACGTGTATTTATTATTACACTATTTATGTGACTAGCTGTTAAATTATAACTGATATGCTATCGTAAATAAGAAACACGCTTTCAAAGAAAAGCTGATAATACACTATTATTTATAATAATTTAAATCTGATTAAGGTTATAATTATTTAATTAATTTTGCAAGTATTACGGGTATTTTTAATTTTATTTTTTGTGGTTCTGCTGCTCTGTAGCTACCATGGTAGAACCGCCACTGATAAGATGATTTGGATGTTTCACGTTTAAAATAAAATAAAATTAGATTACAAAATAGACTCCGCATGGGATTTAATAAGATACGGCAAGCGAATGCTTCAATAAACTTTTCACAAATTGTTGTTATTATAAACTTTTGATATACGGTCATAAACATTCCAACCAGGTGACGAATTTTAATTACACGATTGTATTTCTAGATATGATTGTAACATTTTATAGGGTGTACATTAAAAATTTTATTATAAACTCTTTGATAATAATTGTTGTCAATAAATTATTTTGCTTTGAATAGAATTTCGGTTATCAGATTAAAAAATTTGGAATTTAATTTAAGCATAAAAAATTAAATTTGGGAGATATAAAAATTGGGATTGATTGGAGACCAACGTTCCAAAGTGAAAAAATGTATAGTTGACGGGTTTCACATTTTGGAACACGACAATATAATATATTGAACTGTATTTCAAGAAGGTTAATAATTTTGACATATTTTGGATACAAATTTTATAAAAACCAAAAGTCAATTGTAAAATTAATGGAAAGTATTGTTATTGAAAGTGCCCGTTCAATTAAACAATACCCCGCTGTTGTCTGAAGTTGAACAGTTCACCTGAACAAAGAACAGTGTAGCTGTTATCAGTTGAAAAGAGATAAAAAGCATTATCACTTTTATCAATTTTTATTAATTTGAATTCCGTTTTGTTACAAAGTGTTACCGCAAATCGGACAATATAATTTTTGTTCCTTTTAAATACAGATGGAAAATAAATTGTTCCAATAACTTTTCTGACTTCTCATCAGAAAAGTCACCAGAACTCAAGAAGCAATAAACACTGATATCATTATAGTACCTACTCGAAGTTGTATTGAACACTTCCCAATATGATAATTTGCCTTTTCCTGCAACGGTACCTGCGATATCACATCCAGATATAGCACGAAAACATGTATTAATTCATTAACAAATTTTATTAGTGAAGACAATATTTAAATGTGATAGTTCAATTTCGATTAAGCTCTTCAGATATTTTCGCTTTCTTTCTTTCGCACTTCCACAATTGCGAAATTGGTTGTGATTTCCTTGTATTTAATTTTGGCTTCCATTACAGATGAAACTTTGCCATTTAACAAAGCATCACACAGATAATTTATAAATTATTGGTCAGCTGCAGCATACATATTGCCATAATGCTCTTCCCTTTTTACATTTTTCCCTCAAAACATTTTTAATACATTTTATATAGCACATCGTAGCCTATTACATGCTAGGAAATTACATGCTTGTAAGCATTTTGGATCAATCCGTCCACTCAATTTAATTTTTCAAGGTCATTTAATTCTTGTTTCAAGATTCACAAAGATTCAAGATTTGTGATCCAGATGCACAAAAACGACACGTTAGTGAATTTTTCCGTATTGTAGACGGCAATGCAGACTTACTTCTGGTTACAGCTGGGTTTCGTTGTTTTTTGAAGAAATTGTAATGCTTGTGCTTTGTGCATATTTTGTATGACCATAATATTCAAACCGATCTTTCTTTCAATTTATTCTCACAAAGAATACATAAACTAAAATTAATTTTAGAGAATTCGAATTTTTTAATAAAATTTTAATAAAGAATAATTTTAGGGGTTTGCTAATATCTGGACCTTCACACGAAGATTCGGATATTATATCTCACTCGAAACACAAATATTCAAAGGCCATAACCGGTGCCTTTAGTTATTACATATATTTAGGATAAAAAATGGGATAAGTAGGAGTAAGTTGGATAAATCAGGGTACTCGTATAGAATGGGGTACCAAGGTTTGTGGCACTGGGAAAAATAGATACTCGTATAATGAATAGCTTACACGCGTATATAAATGAGAATTCCTTTAATATAAAAAATCAAATCTGAAAACTTTCAGAATTTTTTTTGTAAAATTAAAGGGTAATTTAATTTAATTAAAAAATTAAATTAATCTGCTTTTAGTTTCGTTCTTAACTTTCTTGACTAACATGTGCCATGTTTGTTGCTTAAAATATGTGAATATGACACATGTGTTGGTAGCTTATAAGGTGCATTTTGCCAGTCCCCTGCCCATTTCGAATTCAAAATAGTCTAAATCGTTTGTACCTGTTTGTATCTCTCTTATTTAGTTTGTACCCCTTTAGTTTTCGGGATTTTCAAATGGTTTGGGGGGGGGCTAGCATTTCGCCAGTAGTACCCTTCAAATTTTTAAATTATTTCGAAAATGAAACAGCTATAAACGAAAATACTATAGAGGTACAACCAGATGCCGACAATTTGGATTATTTTGAACTCGAAATTCGAAATGGGTGGCGGAGGGGAGTGAAATGAACCTTATATTATTACCGAAATAATGGTTTTAGTTTATTGCTAAACTTAGTTTGCTTCATTGTTACCAAATTGTTTACAAATTATGTACCCTAAACTATACTGTTTATAGATTCAATCTGTTGAACAAAACCGGGTAATCTGACATTTGTCAAAACATGATTATCCCAGAAAAACCAAAATCAATGAATAGATTATAGTTATTACAGATTGTAAAGTGACAACTACTTAAAACGACAAGAGCAGAAAATTCAGGGTATCCTTATATTAAATGTGAATATTAAATGCTAAATGTGCAAGCAAAATACTCACTATAAATAGCTCCCATGTTAAGCATTTGTCCAAAAATACAACTTTCAGGTGAAAAAGTGCCAGTGTCGCTAATGTACGGAAATATAGGATTAACATCTTTTCGTACCACAGCAATAATGTACCTGAAATTACATTGTTGAATAATAACATAACAACAAAAAAATTCTACTTACGTAGTAACAAATGTCAAAGGAAACCATACAAATATTAGAATAGGCAAGAGATGAATATTTGGAATAGCCATTACGGATCTAAGTTCTTTTAATCGTATGGTAATATTCGGAATGTACGTTGAGCGTGAACTGAGTTATACGTTCATACTGCGGAGTGCATTACCTACTTCTTACTTAGTACGTAGTTTGTTATTATTTAACCCTCCAGCACACGGGTGGGGCCTGTGAGGCCACGCAATACACAAACATCGCTGTAACTTTGAAAAAAAGAAGTTTACGTTTGTGAACTTCTGTATATGTACCTTTCAAAAATGTTTAACGACATAATATAATCAAATTGTGCAAAATGTAAAAATTACCATTTTTTCGCAAAAAAATAAAATGTCCTGATAGACCCCGCCCGTGTGTTCGAGTAACTTTCTGTAGAAATCCAAAAATTGAATTTTATGCGAAAAATTTACTCGAAACCAGCTCACAGCACTAAAAGAGGATATTGCAAATATTGTAAAAGAAGAAAAACCAAAGTTTTACCTAAAAACCAGATATTTCTGTAAAATTTTTAAGTGTTGGTTGTGCATGGAGCATATTATAGCATGCTGTCGTGAATATATTTCAAGCAAAGGAAGCCCTACTTTGAAGCTTCTTAATTTGTGCGGAAATTTTTTATAGAAATTTTCTTCTTGTTTTTACCTTAGATTAGTATGTGTAGTATAGCAAAACATTAAATTTAGAATCATATATGCTTTATATTATATGTTTCTAATGCGTTTTTAATAAATCATGTAAAATAACAATGTTTTTATTGTTGATAAAAAAAGTAGGTAAATCTGGTTTTTTCTTAAAATTTTTTCAACGCTTAAAAAGAACTAATGAAAGTTTAGTTTTACCAAAAAAATTTTTTATTTTATTTTGATACAAAATTTTTACACGACCTTTAACTATGGGCCTGATAGGCCTCATCCATGCGCCCGTGTAATTTCTAGGCCACCCGTGTGCTGGAGGGTTAATACCTGCACATTAAATCAAGTTTGGTTTCCCGTTACTTTTTCGATCAAAAATATTATTTACTACTTATTTACACTATTATATTTAAATTTACTATCCCAGCCCACTCCTCGTAAACAAGGGATAATAACGGTAAACTCATGATTTTCTATCTACAATCAGGGGTGGCCAACCCAAATGATTCTGCGGGCCACTTTGGAAATGCATCATAACTCCGCTGGCCACATATAAAATTATATATCCCCATATTAGATTTAGATACACTATAGACATTTTTTTGGAGTAAAAAATTGAAACATAATGAGTTATTATTATTGTGTTTACTATTATTCTTATATGTAAACATAGATAATATAATAATAATGATACTAAACATATTATGTATATGGATGTATTTTTTTAATACATTGGTTTTCACTGCTTTGGCCATTATAAAATAAATATATTTTGTAAAAGTGTGATGAATCTTGCGGGCCGGAAAAATGTTCAAAGCGGGCAGCGGGTTGGCCACCCCTGATTATTTATACACATCGTCGTTAAAGTTACCTCCCTAAAAAGTTTTGAAATGTTTACTTCGGTAACGAAAATTGTTTCAATATTACTAATAGTTTAAACTCATTACAAAGAAGCTTTCCGCAGAAATATCAAATTTGTTTCCAATTTCAAAATAATTAGTTATCAAAATTTAATAATATTGACTTTATAAATAATAATAATATTGTAATTAGCGATAAATTGCAAGTAATTTAGTATATATAGATGGTATGAATGTGATGCATAATTCATTTTATGTCGATATAAAAACATGAGTAATAATTATTATCATAATATTGACTCACGCATCATTCACTAGAAGCTAATCATTGTTATGCTATATTATAATATGTAGATTGGAATTTGACATGATATTCCAGGACCTAGACCTAGTTCTGTAGGAAAAGTTGAGCACATAGAATTTTTTTTCAGAAATTCTTAATAGGTATATAGGTGCCACCCGTCTGGGGGTGACACCCGACCAAAAATTAACTGAGTCCCATCCTGCCTCATACTTGTTTCCTTGGGTGTAACCTTTAAAAAAAAAGGTCATCAGCCGAGGTGGGGCTGACACCGCACCCATCTGCTTGGGGGGTGACACCCGACCCCCCCATGCTTCATAGCTGTTTCCTTGAGTGCAACCCCTAAAAAAAAGGTCATCAGCCTAGGTGGGCGTGAAACCCATTAAATCCGCCCCGGGTGTCACCCATGCTAGCTACGCAACTGCGATATGGAGTACATTTTTAAATTGCTAATTCAAAAACTGGCTGAAATTGGTCTTATCGTCTGTGCGACAGTTTGTGATCAGGGATCCAACAATTTTGCAATTAACAATTTAATCCGAGATACTACAGGAGTTTATCTGAGACGAGGCCAGGAGTTGAGAAGCACAATTTTTGAAGTGGCAGTTATTCCTGTAGTACCTCTCTTTGACCCTCCCCATTTATGGAAGGGTATTAGAAACAACCTTTTTGTGAAGAATCTCAAATCCACTATAGATGGATTTGATTTAATTGCCAAGTGGGAGCACATTTATACTGCATATTTGATAGATTGTACATCAGCTGAACATTTAAGAGCGATGCTAAAAATAAATGATAATCACGTTCATCCAAATAATTTAAAGAAGATGAAAGTATCTTGTTGTACTCAAGTTTTCAGAAGCTCGGTTGATGTTGCTATGAATCTCATGGCCGGCTCAGGTACGTGCAAAACGTTTTTATTTAGTGGATCTTTTTTTAACAATTTAGTTTTTATTTAAAAAATACTTCCAATGAAGTTGTAAAGTTGCCAATAGAAGAAAGACAAACTGCCGAAGTGATTAGCTTCTTAGACCAACTATTTGACAGTGTTAATGGTTGTAGTTTAACAAGAAAGGAAAGCCACTACGAGCCTGTGTCACCAAAAAATTTGCACACGTTGAGCTTTGGAGAAAAGCTATTACGATTTTAAAAACAATGAACATTCAATCAAGGGGTGCACGATTTAATATCATTACAAATATTTGTAATACAGGTAATAGTATATAACATTACTAGCAAGGTAAGAGGGTTTTTACTGGCGAATGGAGGATATAACTGACGAGCCGCAGGCGAGTCAGTTACCTCCTTGAGCCAGTAAAACCCGTTACCTTGCGTGCATTGTTTTATATTTTATTTGTTTCTCATTTGTAAAAAGGTTAGATAAATTCCAAAAAAATCTCAATAATTAGTCGCAAATGTCGTAAGCTATGGAAGCGTTGCCATGAACATGTCTGTTTATTTTTCTTTACATTTGTTTTGGCGAAAGCGAAAATGAATGTACCAAAAGAAATTATTGAGGCAGCCAGCAGTGTAGCTTCAAGTTTATTACCTGCAAAATCAGCTTCAAGGTACGAGCGAGAATACGACGACTTCAAAAAAACAAAAATAGTGTGATTGGGGTAACTGAAGATGTTTTGTTGGTATACTTGAATCAACTATCAGCTAGATTCAGCCCTAATACTTTATGGGCAAAATGGTCTATGCTGAAAAGCTGCTTGGAAATGAAAGAAAATGCCCCTGTTCGCAGGTTTGTTTTCCTTAAAAAATTTATTGAAAAATATGACGTTTAGTTGTCATTTGCAGATTTCAAAAGGTAATAGCGTTTCTGAAACGAAAAAATGAGCGTTATGCGCCAAAAAAGGCCAAGGTATTAAGTAAAGAAGAGGTTGAACAATTTCTTTTACATGCTCCTGATGACCAGTGGTTGCTGGCGAAAATTGTAACAATATTTGGGATTTTTGGATGTTGTCGATGTGACGAAATTCTCTCCTTAAACATGAATGATGTAGAAGATATGGAAAAATACGTTATTGTGACATTGCGGCAAACAAAAAATTTAACAACAAGAAGATTCACCATAACCGATGATGGCTGCAGCTTCAAGCCCTGCATGTTATACAGAAAATATGTAAATCTTCGGCCTCCTGGAACAGAAAGCCTAAGATTTTTTTTGACATACCGACATGGAAAGTGCATTTCCCTTAATGCTGGCCAGCACACTATTGGTGGTGTCCCAAAGCAAATAGCGAAATATTTAGGTTTAAAAAACCCAGAGTTATACACCGGCCACTCTTTTCGCAGAACTGGAGCCACTATGGTTGCGGATTCGGGTGGAGATATTTTAGCACTAAAGCGTGCAGGAGGGTGGAAGAGCACCGAAATTGCGATGAGTTATGTCGATGATTCGGTCAACAAAAAAATCGAAATGTCTAGCAAATTATTTGGTAGTAAGGAGAGTACAAATGTTCTGCAGTCCTCGAGTTCAGCAGTTTCTGAGTCAACAGATGGTTCATCATCATCAGTATCAACTCTTTCATCATCAAAAATCTGTGTTACTGGAAATAACAATTGTACCATGATTTTCAACATATATGACGATAAAACAAAATTTCCTAATGTAAATAATACTACTAACTTGTAAAAATTTTGCAAGTTAACTGTCAGTTTTACAAGTTAGTGACTTGATAAAATAAACTTTCTTGATTAATATTGTGTTTTTGGAAACTGACGTTTACAAATGAGAAACAAATAAAATATTTTATGCAATCCTTGCGTGTTTATCATGGATTTATGACTACTTTTGCGGTTCGTAATGACCTTGTTCAGTCCCACGTTAAAATTTAGTCCCTTGGGATTAAATGACATCCCAAGGGACTAAAAAAGTCTCAACAAAAGTCTACATGCTATATTTTATCTTACGTTAGAATTATTTATCGCTTCCTTCAAAGGAATGCGTTATCACATTGCAATGAGATATTCTTTCGACGTGTAGGCGTTTTATGCCGCCAAAGCTTCATATACGTAAGCGCTCTTTCTTTTAATCATACAACCACTGTTATCATTAATTTGTAATGGGATACATTAATAGACAATTTTATAAATTGCATAATTACAAAGTAATTTTGCATACACTGTTATCTTTTGCAATGCGTTTTTTAACAGCCACTTCAATTTATATAATTTAATTTGTACCTGTTTATTTCAATTTTTCTTTTCGGCTATTGTTTTGTCGGTAGTTATTAGGATTAATGGGATACATTAATAGACAATTTTATAAATTGCATAATTACAAAGTAATTTTGCATACACTGTTATCTTTTGTAATGCGCTTTTTAACTGCCACTTCAATTTTTATAATTTAATTTGTACCTGTTTATTTCAATTTTTCTTTTCAGCTTTTTTTTGTCGGTAGTTATTAGGATTGCATAAAATAGTATACACAACTCGTGGCTAAAGCGTCATTAAATCTCTTGTGCTTGCGCCCCTTGGTGAAGGGGTTAGCTATCGCTACCCCCACCACCGCAGGTTCGCAATTCGCACGCGAGATTAAATGGCCTGCTTTAGCAACTTGGTGTGTAACATACTATTATTTTGAATATGCTTAAATTACCTTAATATTTAGTTAATATTTAAGTTAATATTTAGGAGGTCTGGAAGGATCTGAATAACATGCATTTGATGATTTTTATAAAATTTACTTGATGTTGCTAAAGATGATGTTAAATAGAATCAGTGGAACGATGAGGGGTGATTTATATATTGTCAATAAATTAATATAATGTAGTTTTTTAAATTTAATAAAATGTTATTCAATTTATAATGTTTTATTTGAGTTCATGTAAAATATTGCTACCTTTATAATCATGAATGTTTTATGAATTCCTATAGTAATGTATCCACTTGTTAATCATTATTACTTTGTGGATATATTACTCGAGGGATTTATAAAACTTTTCATGATTATGAATTCGCATCTTGAAAAAATATATAATTTCAAATAGGAAGCCTTCAAGCGGTTTCGTAGTCTCCAAACGGGTACCAAAAAATGTGCACCCAAGCAGAGAGATGGCGCTGAAAGACATTTTTTCCTTAACATGGGAGTTTCCACCCCACGGTTGGTAATTTGAATATCACGCGGAAGGTGGGCGTACGTTAATAAGTAGATTAAATACCACGCTTTCAATTAAATAACTAAATAAAAGTGCTTGTGAGATATTGTTTTGCTTAAACATTTTTTGAAAATGCAAAACTCAATAACATTATTAACATAGCTGAGATTGAAGCCCTAATTAGTTTACTCTATTTGGCAGGAGTACTCAAGTCAAGTCGTCTAAATTTGGACGAATTATTTAACAACAATGGGACTGGTGTTGAACAATTTCGCCTCACCATATCTAAGTTTTGTTTTAAGTTCTTGTTGCAATATTTGAGATTTGACGACATGGATACACGTGTGGAGAGGCGAAAAACAGACAAAATGGCCCCAATCCGAGAAATATTCGACTCTTTCGTCGAAAAGTGTAAATCTGCGTATATCCCATTCCAAAATGTAATAATAGACGACAAATTAGAAACTTTTCGCGGAAGATGTAGCTTCCGCCAATACATTCTGAGCAAGCCCAATAAGTATGGGCTAAAAATTTATGCAATGGTAGATTAAAAGACTTTTTACGCGCACAACTTAGAGGTCGATGTTGCCACCCAACCAGAAGGACCTTATTTCTTGAATAGTTCTCCTTTAGCGCTTGTTCAAAGACTTGTTGATCCAATAAGACATTCAAAACGAAACGTGACATGTGATAACTGATTCACCAGTCTTACATTAGTGCGTACTTTATACACTGATAGAAAAGAACTTTTGAGACAAAACGATTAGTTTTGATTCAAGAGTTTCAAGGCATTGTATATGGGGAAATGAATAATACTTTTCAATAAAAACTTTTTCATTTTTGAATATGTATATTTTGAAATAAGTATTTTGCAGTTTTATTTCAAGAGTACGCCAGTTTTAATTAAAAACTGCAATAGTCTTAATCAAAATATGATCTAGTTTCAATTTAAATGCGGTTATTTCTTCAGTCAATATTTAAAAACATTTTATTTCAAGAGTACAACACTTTTAATTCAAAACTATTCCAGTTTTATTCAAAGAATCTTGCATTTTCATTCTAGTAATGTTCTTCTGTAAATAGTTTATAACTTTTCATCTAATGTTTATATTTATCTTTGAAATAAGAATTTTGCAGTTTTATTTCAAGAGTTTTTACACTTTCAAATAAAAACTAAACAGTTTTATTTAAAGAGTATTGTAGTATCGATTCAAAATAGAATTAGTTTTTCGTTTAATTATTTACAACTTTACTTAAGGTGCATTCATGCTTGACGTAATTTAATTTAATTCTATCTAATTCTATTTAATTTTGCGCTAAGAAATTGGCCCAGTTCATGGTAGTCATTTAAGAATTCCTTAACGGAAGAATGAGGCATGTACAAACACTACTTGTTGCAAAAAGTGTCATGGCCGCCTAACATCAGCTGTTCACAACAACTTGAATTAAACAAAATTTCGAATTGCCTTATCGTTTCGATCAACCTGCGTCATTCATTGCAAATACCAAACAAGTTAACTACTTCACAAAATATCAATTCATAATTTTAATCCGACTTCTTAGGATAGATAGGTTATATTTTTTATTTTTGAATATCACCCTATCACGCTCATGCGCTGATACAATCATTTAAGAAGTTGACCAATATTTCCTTATGTTAAATTAAATTACGGCGCCTTAAATGTAGCATGAACGCCTATAGGTGGTTACGTACATTTAACTTTCTTAAATTAAAATACATTAAATTAAATTACGTTAAATATTTTCCCTGAACGCACCTTTACAAATGCTATTTATTTTGAAATAAATACACGTAGGCTTTCGACATTAATGTATTTATTAAATTTATACTACAAAAAAGAACACACAGAAAAAATATAATTATACCGGGTGTTCATTTTAAAACTTCCAGCAATTAATATCTCAAAAACCAAGTCAGATGAAAAAATGTTTCGGACAAAAGTTGTATGACAGCGAGGGGGAAAGAATATGTGCATAATTGTTTTTTTAATTTATTGACCTTTTCAAGGTCATTTGAAGGTCAACTTTGTTTTTTAAATAGCAACTTATATTTTTTTTAGCAGATTCATATTTTGCATGAATAAAAGCAACTTTTGTTGGATAATTTTTTTTATCTGACATTAGGCTTTTCGAGTAAGATGCGTTGAAACAAAATAAATAATCAACATTGTTAATCAAAATTTAATATTTACAAGTTTTAGAAGGCTATTTATTAGTATCAAACAGTGGAAAAAATGTTTGTTAAGTTGAATAATAACAAAAGCAATAACATCCTTCTAACTTTTAAAAAATTAAATTTCGATTATAATCAGCTGCAGTTTATTAAAATGTTTTTATTTTGTTGCAATGCATTTTACTCGAAAAGCCTAATGTCGAATAAAAATAATTTTCCAACAAAAGTTATTTATTTATTCATGCAAAATATGAATCTGCTAAAAAATATAAGGTGCAATTTAAAAAACCAAGTTGACCTTCAAATGACCTTGAAAAGGTCAATAAAATAAAAAAACAATTATGCTGTATTCTCTCCCCCTCGCTATCATACAACTTTTGTCCGAAACATTTTTTCATCTGATTTTTGGTTTGTGAGATATTAATTACTGGAAGTTTTAAAATGAACACCCGGTATAATATCATTCATTATGATTTTATTGTCCATAAATTAATTATAACTAAAAACAATATCAGGATTTTTGGACAATGGTCAAATAAAACCTTTACCTATTTGTCGACGTTTTGAACCTTTATTTAGTTCTTCATCAGGACTACAAAAAGAGAATATTGAGCATTTACATTAACAAATCGACTGCGTTATGCCAATACCTCCTATATGACCAGTTTTTCAATATTAAGATTTTTACATAAATAGAATCGTAGCAACCAGGCGCATCACATGGAAATATCTCATATAAAGAATTTAGATGATAAAAGTATAAAAATCGAGTATGCCAATAGCTCCTATATAAAATTGTAAATTAATACTGGAAATAGCTCCTATCTGTATTATTAATGCATAGTTTAGTATCAGTATGCAGTGTTGTGCGTTGAATGTTTGTTTCACTATAAATGGAATTAAAAAAAAGTCATAGCATCAAATTACGTTGATATAAAAACGTACAAACTATGCGACGAAACATAATATAGAGATAAGATTATCGCGTCAACCAAGACAGCATATGCATTGCTAAGGACTGGCGCGAGATTAAAATAATTAACCTTATCTCTATATTATGTTAGTCGCATAGTTTGTACGTTTTTATATCAACGTAATTTGATGCTATGACTTTTTTTAATTCCATTTATAGTGAAAAAAACTATACATGTCGCAAAGTTGTGAAAGCTCTCCTGTGTAAGGTAAGTGTAATACGTGATATTTCTTGATTAGTTATATTTTTATAATTAATAAATAACAACATGCCCTAGAGATTTTATTGCTAAACGTAAGTTTTGTATGTGCGTGAAGTTAGCCCCCCCTTTTTCGAAAACCAAAAAAATTTTTTTTTGTATTGTGTTGTATTCATTTGTATTAGATTGTATTGACAAAATTTTTTTTTATTTTGCGAAGCATTAAAATAAATATCGCGAAAAACCGTTATTTGGGCTGGCCCCCCCTTTTCAAAAATTCAAATTTTTTTGGGTTGTATTTTGTTGTATTCATTTGTATTGGATTGTATCGTAAAAAATAAAAGTCGGAAGTTTAACGTTAACCGCGTAAATCGCGAAACAAAATTTAGCGCTGGCCCCCCCTTTTCAAATATTCAAATTTTTTTTGGTTGTATTTTGTTGTATTCATTTGTATTGGATTGTATCGTAAAAAATAAAAGTCGGAAGTTTAACGTTAATCGCGTAAATCGCGGAACAAAATTTAGCGCTAGCCGACTGGTTGACAAGCCCAAAATTTCTTATATAAAATGTAAGGTATTGCATTGTATTGTATGTGTAGTGACCGGGAATTATCCGTAACATCGGATTATCAGATAAAAAAATACTATATAAGTGAAACTTTTATTTCTAATAAACAACTCACTTAAAATAAAATAATAACTAAATATGGTAGAAATAAAATCGTTAACTTGGAACAAATCTGAACAATTGCGATATATTTATACTAGTTTAGGATTTATTAGTAAACTGTTGGTATGTAAGTTACAATGTGACTAATAGATGGCGCGACATATTTATGTAGCTGGTTATCTTTATACCAATGCTGGATATAAGGACACCTGGGTTGTACTTTTAGTCACTCAAGTACGAGTCCACAACCAGGTTAGTGATGTTATCCATTCTTCGTTTTATTAAATTTTTTAATTTTTTAAAATTAATTTTTTAAAATTAAGTTGTATTGCCAATGTGCTCTTATTAAATTGTTTATGTTGTGATTGTTGTATTTATTCTCTTGTCTACTGCCAACCTTCCCGATAGGTTATGGGCCCAGTAACAAATAAGAGAATAAAGTTGTTTTTCGTTTGATTTAAATTTGTGCAAATTATTGCATCCAAAATTTTGTAAATAAAAAATTATGGAGGCGCAATTAGCAAATTTGCAACAATATTCCAAATAGGAACGTGGTAGTAGAAGATACAGTGCATTAAAACGTAAATGTTGGACGGACGAAATTTTTCAAATATTATATGAAATAACAAAGTTACCATTGCCTTTAAACATTGTGATGTGTCTGAAACAGGATACTTCGTAACTGCCAAAGGACGTTGTGAAGAATGTGGTGGTGTCTTTCTTGGTCATATAATAAACAAACCTCCAGATCTAAATTCTCCGGCAATTATGGAATGTTCTATGAAGGAGTTTGATTTTTCTTTAAAGCATATAAAGAAACGACAACTGAAAGGAGAACGAAGGGCCAAAATTTCTAAAGTGATGGTTGAAAGCAGTTTACAACCATGCCTGTGGCGTCGAAAGGCAGCTGATGAACTAATGGAATTGGGTGATCTGGAACCACCCCATTTGCCTAAACTTCAAACACTACGGAAAGCCAAACAAGAACAGAAAGATCAGCTGTTGAATTTAGTTAAAGGTTTAGACCCCATTCAAACTATTGTCCATTTGAAATACGAACGACATGTTGGAGAAATTCACGGCATTGGATTGGACCCACTTTTTGTGCATTATTGGACATTGGCACAAATGGCAACCTACATTTTGCATTCTGATGTAATTTATATAGATGCAACAGGTTCATTGGTTAAAAAATTGAAGAAAGCTAATTCTGCATTATCGGCTCACATATATTTGTACCAAATCGTTTGCAAAACCACAACAGCAAAAATGCCTGTTTTTCAAATGCTAAGTGCCGTACAAAATACCAATGCTATCCAGTACTGGCTTTTTGAAATTGTTCGAATAGGTTGCATGCACAAATCAAATTTCCCAATGCCACGAGAAATAGTTTGCGATTTTGATAAAGCGTTAATGGGTGCGGTGGCGAGAGTCTTTGGGCAATGTAGGGATCTTCGAGATTATTTATCCAAGTGTTATTTGGCGATTATAAATAGTGATAAAAATTTGCCCGGCTGTTATTTAAGATTGGACATATCCCATTACGTTGCTTTTATAGCTAGGTGGAAAACATTGGGGTCGTTGAACCCCCATGTAAAAAAGTTTTATATTATTTTTATGTGTTTACTAACTAAAGCTACCACATTCAGTATTTTTCAGAAATTAATTAAATCGGCCATTATTCTTAGTACTAGCGAAACATCTGGATACACTGAGGACGGGCAAATTTCCTTGGCCGAAGATGCGCGTGTTCATATTTGCGAGAAAATTAAAGGCAATGAAGATTACAATCTCTTATTATAAAAGGCCAAGTCTTTCTTTCTTTCTTTCTTTCTGTCTGTCCCACGGAAATACCCGAAGCAAACCGAACCGAACCGAACGCACAACGTATCATCGGATCAACGTATCATCGGATCAACGTATCATCGTATCAACGTATCATCGTATCAACGTATCATCGGATCAACGTATCATCGGATCAACGTATCAAGGGATCAACGTATTTAAATTTCCTATATAGGTGAAAAATTATGTAAATAAAATATAACTTATATTTGGTCTGCATTGAAAAAACAGATCAACGTATCAACGTATTTAAATTTCCTATATCGGTGAAAAATTATGACAGCTATTTCCAAAAAAGCATTATGTGAACTTCCATAATGGATAATGAAAATTTTGAAAATCCTGCTGCAAAGCGACGGCGATTGAATCGTGAGAGAAAAGCACGAACAAGAGCTAATAACACAGAAGAACAGCTTCGATCACAGCGACAAGCTGACGCTCGGTCTCATGCGATACGTCGACAACGTGAAACTTTGGAACAAACTCAAGCGCGGCAAGCTGCTGACGCTCGGTCCCATGCGATACGTCAACAACGTGAAACTTCAGAAGAAACTCAAGCGCGGCAAGCTGCTGACGCTCGGTCCCATGCGATACGTCAACAACGTGAAACATTAGAAGAAACTCAAGCGCGGCAAGCTGCTAACGCTCTATCCCATGCGACACGTCAACAACGTGAAACATTAGAAGAAACTCAAGCGCGGCAAGCTGCTAACGCTCGATCCCATGCGATACATCGATAGAAAGAAAATCGATACCAAAGTCAAGCAATTCAACTCCAAATAAGAGCATTGAGATTTGATGAATCTCACGTTACTCGACACGATTGTGGAGAAATGAATTCCATCTGTCAGTTCTGCGGCTCCAAGAATTTCGCCAAGGAGCGTCCAGTTGATAAACAATTTAACAACTGCTGTCATAAAGGAAAAGTGAAGATTCCGCAACCGCTCGATCAACATGGGAATCTATTGTTATACTAAATGATACCCCGTCCGAGGACGGGCAGCTAGAAGGACGGGCAAGCAGCCAAGGTCATATGGCTTTTGGATTGCACTGAGAGCTTTCCTTAATCTTCATTCAACTTAAGTTACCTTGGGTAGCTGCCCGTCCTTCTAGCTGCCCGTCCTCGGACGGGGTATCATCTAGTATCATTGATAATATACAAAGCGATGACGAGAAACAAGAAGAAGACCAGGAAGAGGATGAATTATCAAAACAGGATACACATGGGAATGAAAAGCTTATTGATTTTTGGGCTAATAATTTTTATTTACAATGTGTCCATGAAGCAAACTCAGCAATTACTGGCGTTACCATTAATGCATATTACTGCCCAGTAATCCGATAATAATCCGATGATACGGATCATCGGATATAACATAATTCCCGGTCACTACACATAGAATACAATGCAATACCTTACATTTTATATAAGAAATTAGCTGATAGCCCGTCCGAGGACGGGTAGCTAGAAGGACGGGCAGGCAGCCAAGGTAACTTAAGTTGAATGAAGATTAAGGAAAGCTCTCAGTGCAATCCAAAAGCCATATGACCTTGGCTGCCTGCCCGTCCTTCTAGCTACCCGTCCTAGGACGGGCTATCAGCTAGTTACATACAGTTGTGCAAACTTCTTGTTTGTCCTTCAGGTGGATACAGGTTTGTGGTTCTGTGGTACGTCTGTCCATGAACTTTGAAAACGTATCGTCCGTTACCCGGCATTGAAACAATCTCTGCTCCCATTGAAGCGAAAGAAACCGAGGAATTGTAAGAGCGGATGTGCTGACGGAAGTTCTTGTAGTAAGGCTTTTCTGAATCTGAAAGCATAGAGCGAAGAAATTCGGGATATAACAATAGATTCCCATGTTGATCGAGCGGTTGCGGAATCTTCACTTTTCCTTTATGACAGTAGTTGTTAAATTGTTTATCAACTGGACGCTTCTTGGCGAAATTCTTGGAGCCGCAGAACTGACAGATGGAATTTATTTCTCCACAATCGTGTCGAGTAACGTGAGATTCATCAAATCTCAATGCTCTTATTTGGAGTTGAATTGCTTGAATTTGGTATCGATTTTCTTTCTGTCGATGTATCGCATGGGATCGAGCGTTAGCAGCTTGCCGCGCTTGAGTTTGTTCCAAAGTTTCACGTTGTCGGCGTATCGCATGAGACCGAGCGTCAGCTTGTCGCTGTGATCGAAGCTGTTCTTCTGTGTTATTAGCTCTTGTACGTGCTTTTCTCTCACGATTCAATCGCCGTCGCTTTGCAGCAGGATTTTCAAAATTTTCATTATCCATTATGGAAGTTCACATAATGCTTTTTTGGAAATAGCTGTCATAATTTTTCACCTATATAGGAAATTTAAATACGTTGATCCCTTGATACGTTGATCCGGTGATACGTTGATCCGATGATACATTGATACGATGATACGATGATACGTTCATCCGATTGGTTATGAAATTATCCGTTATGCGTTCGGTTCGGTTCGGTTTGCTTCGGGTATTTCCGTGGGACAGACAGAAAGAAAGACTTGGCCTTTTATAATAAGAGATTTTGGGCTTGTCAACCAGTCGGCTAGCGCTAAATTTTGTTCCGCGATTTACGCGATTAACGTTAAACTTCCGACTTTTATTTTTTACGATACAATCCAATACAAATGAATACAACAAAATACAACCAAAAAAAATTTGAATATTTGAAAAGGGGGGGCCAGCGCTAAATTTTGTTTCGCGATTTACGCGGTTAAGGTTAAATTTACGACTTTTATTTTTTACGATACAATCCAATACAAATGAATACAACAAAATACAACCCAAAAAAATTTGAATTTTTGAAAAGGGGGGGCCAGCCCAAATAACGGTTTTTCGCGATATTTATTTTAATGCTTCGCAAAATAAAAAAAATTTTGTCAATACAATCTAATACAAATGAATACAACACAATACAAAAAAAATTTTTTTGGTTTTCGAAAAAGGGGGGGCTAACTTCACGCACATAAGTTTTGTTAGAAATAACCTCCAAATAAAATCCATTTGTAGATAGGAGTTATTTCTATTAACTATTATAGCAAAATTCTTGACAATTCTGTAGATACAAGATTTTATTATTATTAAAATTTAGGGTGGTAAATTTGATTAAATAAATTCTAATAATAATAAATAAAATAAATAGCCGTTATAAAATATCTATTATTTATAATTGCAGTTATAATGGCGATTAGAGGAAAAATGTGTGTGCAGTTAGCTGTTAGAAAAGCTGAAAATTTTTGTGTCGGCACATGTCAAAACAATCGCGCCAAAAAAAAGAAGAGAAGAAGACTCGAGATGAGGGAATACTCTATCATATTCCCTGCCTTTACATGGTGAAATAGTTCCTACCTGCAGAGGAATGTTTTTAAATACATTAAATTTGGGTTCTTTTACGGTGCAAAAATGGGTAAAAAAAGGTTTATGTGGACTACATGCTCATCAATACAAACTTAATACTTCTAGAGCAATCACAATAAGGGTATTCACGAGGGCGTCGGTAGTTGCGTACTTGTGTAGTTTGGTACTTGCGTACAACAGCCGGTAGTTTTTTCTTGATTGTGATTGGTTGTTTTTTTTTCTCTTAAATAGCGTTTGTAACAACAAGGTCATTACGCTTTTTTGTTGGTATGGGTTTATTTGTAAGGGTTACTTTTGGTAGGGTTTGTTTTTAATATGGTTTTTGATCCACAGTGTGTGCATGATGCATACCGGGGAACTGAGTAAGCAATTCCGCGAGGTCCGTTATTCGAACCCGAAATTACCGCTCTGAATTCAACCAGTATGCACTCTAAGCCACCGCTGTGAACTTATTGGTTGTTTAAAGTACGAAGGTCTGGTACTTCTACACACCACAATTTTGTCGGTAAAACTAAAACTACCACACATCAGTTTGTTGAAAGTGAGGTTAAAAATTATAAATTATTACGAAGTAAGAAGTAATTTAAACGAAGAATGGATAGTCAAAGTAGAAGCGTAAGTAAATTCGAAATATTTGTTTTCTGTTTATATTTTTTTTATTCATTTCATGTAATTGCGTTACTTGTAGTCAAGTTCACAATTGAAATGATCCCGAGTAAGGAGGGGCCCGCAAAAAAATGGAATGATGAAGATACATCTTCAATTTGTAGTGAGTATTTCGGATCCATTCCCAGGGCGCTGCAATCTGCGTCGGTAATTTGTCTAAAGATATGCAGCACTTCTTCCGCCAACAAATACTTTTTTTCTTGTGGAACCTTTCCGTCGGATTCCTTCCATTCGGCCGTTAAATCGAGACCCGATTTTCTAATTACAGGTTGATGATTTCCACATCCACCATCCGCGTAACATATTGTTTGTTCTTTGCACATACCGTACACTAGTTCTAAGCGTTTCTTGAAATCGTCTGTAGTTATCTTCTGAGCGTGTTCATAGTGGTTTTGTTTCTTTGTGTTCACTAACAATTTACTGCAATTAAAGCAGACGCAGCGTAAAACTTTCATGACATTGTTAATCATGCCAACGTGAAAGATAGGTTTGGCCAATTCGATGTGACCAAAGTGACCGGGGCAAGTGTCCCGGTCGCCTTCGCATGTTTGACATGGTAAAGTGCTGTCAAACGCTCCCATCCTCGGATCCATCAAGCCGCCCACTTTTGGAAGACTTCCTTCCATAATTTCTACATGATTTATACCTTCTGGGACGACAGATATGCTACGAATATCTTCCGGACTAAAAATACCAAATTGCACATTCTTTACAGTTTTGAAAGCAGATTTGTTTTCGATTAATGCCATTGTTAATACCGTAATTTACTTTTACTTAACGCGCGAAAAATTAGCCAAACTGTTACATCTACTATACTCATAGGGCGATGTCCTATATAAGCAAATTGATCTGATGATACGTTGATACGATGATACGATGATCCGTTGATACGATTATACCTTGATACGATGATTCGTTGATACGATTATACCTTGATACGATGATCCGTTGATACGATGATCCGTTGATACGATTATACCATGATACGATTGTCCGTTGATCCAATTATTCTTTGATACGTGGCTTACTGGTCTAACTGCCGCAGGGATTATTTATATAATAGAAGAAGAAGAAGAAGATTTACATAATTTTTCACCTATATAGGAAATTTAAATACGTTGATCCGTTGATACGTTGATCCGATGATACGTTGATCCGATGATACGTTGATACGATGATACGTTCATCCGATGATACGTTGATCCGATGATACGTTGATCCGATGATATGTTAATCCGATGATACTTTCATCCGATGATACGTTGATCCGATGATAAGTTGATAAGTTGATACGATGATACGTTGATATTAGGCTTCTATACAAAGTATAACAAGAAGCCTTATGATCTGGCTCCGTGTCCGTCTGTCCGTCCGCATAATTCAAAATCATACAGAGCGTGTTGGAAATACTCTGTGTGTATAGAGGTCTAAGAACTGGGTAGCCAGTGCGCTACTTTTAGGCTTCTATACAAGGTATAGAAAGAAGCCTTATGGTCTGGCTTCGTGTCCGTCCGCATGTTTCAGAGCCAATAATAACGTTGATCAACTGATACGTTGTTATATTTTAAATACTTCGTCTATATAGTATTGCGTTAATCTGTTAATCCGTTGCTTCGATTCGCTAATGCAATTTATAAATACGCAAATGTTCGAAAGAAATTTACTAAGTTAAAGATATTTTCGAAGAGGTCTCCCTATATAAACTACTTGTTTTACTTTGATGTGCAAAAATAATTTTTTATTGATGTGGTTAGTGAAGTTAAGTTATAAATAAAAGAGAAAGGAGAGGATTGGTCCACCTCAAAAAAAGGACCATACATTACAGAGAAGTAAAATTTCTAATAGAATGGAAAAGTTTGATTGTTAGTACTTACGGTCTAGTACAATTGGGCGCGATCGATTGGGCGCCATCGATTGGGCGCGATCGATTGGGCGCAACGACAACTGGGCGCAGCGACAACTGGGCGCAAATACAACTGGGCGCAAATACAATTGGGCGCAAATACAATTGGGCGCGAGGGAAGATTTATCCATTACATATTACTTATTATAACTGATAGTAAGAATTTTTTTTCTAAAAAACTATTATTTACGTAACTAAATCTAGAAATGTTTATTTAGCCAATAAAAAAAATTATAATTAAAAATTTAAACTAAATGTTTTTAAAATGTTTATTCCTTCTAACTTCCACTAAAATTTAGAAATAATGTTTATTTAGCCAATAAAAAAAATTATAATTAAAAATTTAAAGTAAATGTTTTTAAAATGTTTATTCCTTCTAACTTTTACAAATAATAACAATGCCTATATTAATATAGTACCCAACTGATCAGGAATTCATTTCATAATTATGGGAAATGCCTCGCAAAAAGTCTATAACACTTCTATTCGCGTAATCCTCTACTAGATTCTTGATGCGCGAATCAGCCTCCAAGTAATGGAGGCTGATAACCTTAACCTTATGTTGTTAGCAGGAGATTAAGGTTATTGAAATTTAAGAACGGCTTAAATACAGGGCCAGCGTATGCCTGTTTGGCGCACGGTTATTTTTGAAAATTAAACCAAACTTTATCATAAAAGGTTGATCGTTAGCTTTTGTTCCATTGCTGGCGGCCGGCAATGTTTTCTCCAGATTTGTGGTCAGTGTATAATCGCGTCTTAACTGACACGGGAACAAACAATCATACTGAAGCGGCACATAGACGATTAGAGGCAGAGCTAAGTATGGATCTAAGCTAAGTATGGAGCTAAGTACGGAAACATTTGGAAATTAATTTCTAGTTTAAAAGTTATTCAACGTGGGCGAGATCTGTTTTATGAAAAATTAGTTGCCTGAAACAATCCACCTATTAAGAAAAGAAAATAGTCGGAGGATGATGCGCGCATCAAAAATCTAGTAGAGGATTACGCCACATAGGGGTCGTCCATAAATTACGTCACGCAATTTTAAGCAATTTTTAACCCCCTCCCCCCCATCTCCACACTTCGTCACACAAACCTAGACCCCCCTCCAAATATTACGTCACATATTCTTGACCGCCCTCCCCAATGTAGTTTTATTGACTTCTTAGTAAATTTTACAATCGGTTTCATTTTGATTTTTATAACAATTTATTATAATAGATTTATGACGGCTCTGTATATTTATACATAAATATACACGTACAGATTACCAACTAAAATTAAGTTTTTTAATCTTTTAATCTTTTTACGTTTTTTAAAATTTTAAAAATCATTTTGAAAGTTCAAAAAATAGTATTTTTGAAATACTTGTTAGAAGAAGGAGAACACGAGGGGCCAAATTATACGAGGGCCGGTCCTGACCAATGTCAGGACGTTAGAAACCAATTATTGCATGTGTAAAACATACTTTTATCTTAAGTTGTCAAGTTGGCAACCTGTTACTAACTCGACATTTCAAGAAGCTTTTACGTTTTTAGAGAGAGAGAGAAATAAAAGCAATAATAATTTTAGTGACGTCACAATTTTTGAACCCCCCCGCCCCCCATCGTCACAAGGGTCGGAACCCCCTCCCCCCCTAGGAGCGTACGTAATTTATGGACGACCCCATAGAAATATTATAGACTTTTTGCGGGGAATTTCCCATAATTACGAAATGAATCCATGATTAGTTAGGTACTTTATTAATAGGCATTTTTATTATTTGTAATTGTTAGGACTAAACATTTTAAAAACATTTAGTTTAAATTTTTAATTATAATTTTTTTTATTGTCTAAATAAACATTTCTAGATTTAAAACATTTTTATACGTAAATACCTATTAGTTTTTTATAAAAAAATTCTTACAATCAGTTATAATAATTAATACGTAATAGATAAATCTCCCTCGCGCCCAATTGTATTTGCGCCCAATTGTATTTGCGCCCAATTGTATTTGCGCCCAGTTGTCGCTGCGCCCAGTTGTCGTTGCGCCCAATCGATCGCGCCCAATCGATCGCGCCCAATTGTCGGTCACCGTTAGTACTTATATATATAGTAAATTATAATTACCAAACGCAAAAAATTTAATTGGTGCAGATTATCTGATTATGTGATGTTACATTATATGGCGATCAAAAATAACCAGATAATAACAACTTTCCACACCAGAAAGGTAGCTGTATAGAAGCCTAAGAACTGCCGCTAAAGCGAGTTCCACCTTGTTTAGGCTTGTATACAAAGTATAACAAGAATTAGGCTTCTATACAAAGTAAAACAAGAAGCCTTATGATCTGGCTCCGTGTCTGTCAGTCTGTCTGTCCGTCCGTCCGTCTGTCCGCATAATTCAAAATCATATAGAGCGTTTCAAATTGTGTTGGAAATACTCTGTGTGTATAGAGGTCTAAGAACTGGGTAGCCAGTACGCTACTTTTAGGCTTCCATATAAAGTATAACAAGAAGCCTTATATAGGCTTCTATACAAGGTATAGAAAGAAGCCTTATGGTCTGGCTTCGTGTCCGTCCGCATGTTTCAGAGCCAATAATAACGTTGATCAACTGATACGTTGTTATATTGTAAATACTTCGTCTATATAGTATTGCGTTAATCTGTTAATCCGTTGTTTCGATTCGCTAATGCAATTTATAAATACGCAAATGTTCGAAAGAAATTTACTAAGTTAAAGATATTTTCAAAGAGGTCTCCCTATATAAACTACTTTTTAGGCTTCTATACAAAGTATAGCAAGAACCCTTATGATCTGGCTCCGCGTCTGCCCGTCTGTCTGTCCCTTTGTCTGTCCGCACAATTCAAATCTAATCAGAACACTCGAAATTGTGATTGTAACTGCAAAAATTTAATTAGTGCAGATTATCTGATATTACTTTATAAAATCATGGCGACCAAAAATAACAACTTTTTTTTCAATGCAGACCAAATATAAGTTATATTTTATTTACATAATTTTTCACCTATATAGGAAATTTAAATACGTTGATACGTTGATCCGTTGATACGTTGATCCGTTGATCCGTTGATCCGTTGATACGTTGATCTGTTGATACGTTGATCCGTTGATCCTTTGATCCGTTAAGACGTTGATACCTTAAGATGTTGATACCCTAATAAGAAGTTATCTCGAAAAATTTAATTGGTGCAGATTACCGTATTATCTGATGTTACATTATAAATATACCAAAAATAACTAGTTTGTTAGGTAAGAACCATCTTCGGACTATTGCGAACATTTAAAAAAAAGAGTAACAAATTCGGTCCAGCCGTTATCAAGTAATGGCGTGACAAAGTAGTTTCATGATCACTAATTTTTAAATCTTTTTAATTAACTATTTGTTAGGTTGCTACTAAAGATTCATATTATTAGAATTACCACAGATTTAAGAAATGAAATATTCTGAGATTTATATTTGCTATTATGTGAAAAAATAATTTTTTATCCGATAATAAAGATACTAATCTGAAAATCGAAATCCCTTGTCACTAAATTTTAATTATATAGAATATTTTTTAAGTTGGTAACTCTCGGTTCCGAATTATCGGATTATCTGATTGTAGAATGCTCAAAACTCGTAAACTTTCTCAAAAAAGCGATGACCCGGCAAATGGTCATCAAAAATAGAGTTTTTCAGCTTCACCTGCCACTTTCTTTTGATCGTCGATGGAGAGTACGTATCAGCTAAGCTCTGTATGTCTAATACTAAGCCACGAGAGCGTGGGTTCCTCTAAGAGGTTCGTGGATCCTTAAATTGTACTGGCTTTACTAATTTGTCATTACCTTATTTGGGCGCCATGGCTCGGTACAAGTTTTCGATCAACTAGTTACTTATACCCAGTCAAAAATGGAATTAAAAAATGAAATAAAAAATATTCGTCGAGATTAGAATAACACACTTTAATTGAAATGAGAAAATTTTAATAAATGTAAAACAATGAACAAATTCTTGACTACACATAATATAATAATTATAACAAAAGCAAAGATGAAAATGTTTAAATACAAAAATAAATCGATAAAATAACTCAGAGAGTAAAGATGGTGAACATCATTGTGTTCGGATCGAATCAACTTCGATACGAAACAAAATCTCTTACTTAAAAGATGACGTGTTATTTACGCCGTAAAACTGCTCAAGGCAGGCAAGTAAAAATCTATGGCCACTGATGGTGATCCATAGATTGATCGAACGAATTCGTATTGATTAAAAACTAGCTATTTTTGCTGAAGGCATTTACCAAAATTTAACAATTTTCATATGGAACAATTCTTAGACTACTCACAATTTTCCTGATGTTTAATTAAAATTAAAAAGGTTCCAGGTGACATGTCAACTTCCTTAAAATGGTTTAGCATAAACTCTGCCAATTAAATTTGACCTAAAAACAGATTCAAAGAAAAGTAACACATTTAAAAATTGTTAGTTAAATTATTTAAAATATAGCTGTTGTTTCAAAAATGAATAAAAATGTTGTTGCAATTTGCTTTCCATACGACCATATGTTGAAAGGTTGATCATTGGAAATTATAATTAAAATAAAGCACGCCAAAATCGGAACATTCCTAATCCAGATGGTATCTCGAAAAATAATCAGTTTGCACCAACTGACGAAAAATTCTGAAGGCGATACCACTAGAACTTGTTGGATAGCGGGCTCATCTTTTTGGGTGATAAAGCATCCCTCTAGTTTTGTCTAGCTGAGCGAGTTTGGAGTAATCGATAAAAGGATTCCTCGACCAACCAGTCGGCGAAGTTTTGCCGTTGTACCAGATGTAACTTGCACCGCCATATTCCAAGTCGGACGGCGTCTCCACAAATTCCCATATTCAAAAAAATCCGATCGACATATTGAACGTCAAAAACTACAATGAAAACTTCGCGGCGTCTTCATGAGCTCCCATATTCAAAGGATTCCAATCGAAAAAAGGTGAACGTTTGAAATTGCAATGGAAACACTCCGCCATCATGTTATAAAATGAACGGCTTGATTAAAATTATTAAATCCATGAAATTGATTTTCGGTCGTCTTGATCGTAAGGCGTTAAAAAAAAGAAAACCATCACACTACGCACTACATGAAATGACATCGTCTCAAAATAGCTTCGGTCATTGAAAATACTTTAAACTTTATAAAATTTACAGAAAATGTAGGACCGCAAAAATTTGCGACCTACCGTTACCGAGGCATTGTCAACTCTCCTGATTAATTTTCACTCATGCGTAGATGTAGGAATTTTTACAATTAAGTTGTTGGTAAATAGGTTGCATAAATTATAGGCGTTGAAATTTATAATTTTGATTTAAAATGAAATGAATTTAAAATTGATGTTTGGAAAAAATTAATTTGATGTCGGAAACTGAAATATTTTTAAATTGAAGCTAAAATTTGTTGACAAAAAAGGAATTTTGCCAACGCAAAATTCTATGTAACAAAAGGGTGTTACATGATATCACATTATAAAATTATGGCGACCAAAAATAACAACTTTTCACACCAGAAAAGTAGTTGTATAGAAGCCTAGGAACCCCTGCTAAAGCAAGTTCCAACTTGTTTAAGGCCAACGATCGCAAAGGAAACATGATCACGGGTGGTATAAGAAAGCATGTAGTTGAGACTGTAAATAGTGAAAACAAACAAAGTGAAAATAAAAATAATAATAGTGAATTAAATGTGAACATAGATGTAAATAATTTTGTAAATAAGATTAGTTTGATACACCAAAATGTGCGTTCGCTAGGAAACTCAATTGATAAAATACAATTTATGCTCAAACAACATCCTGAATGTAAGTTCCTGTGTATATCGGAACATTGGAAAACAGCAGAGCAATTAGAACAATTACCAATCAAAAACTTTAAACTAGTGTCTAAATTTTGTCGGTAAAAAGGAAAAGACGGAGGGGTCGCAGTATTCGTGAGAGGAAACGTTGGAATTATATCAAGAAACAGGAAAAATTTAAATGAAATATCGATCACTGGGGTATTTGAAGCAGCAGCGGCTGAATGCACGGTAAATCATTACAATTTTTTGATTGTATCATTATACAGGCCACCAGAAGGAGACATTCAGGTATTTATTGGAAAATTAGAACAATTACTTTCCATTGTTATCGAGGAACATAAAACAATCATAATCGCGGGTGATTTCAACATAATAGAAATTAAGCGCGATAATAAAAACAAAGGTGAATTATTTTCATTGTTAAATTCTTATAATTTGTATGCATGTATATCTGAAAATACTAGAATAACAGGTAAAGAGGGTGATAGTGAAAGCTGTATAGATAATATTTTTATAAATGTTAAACATGGGTGGGAAAGTAATATACACGTAATACACGTAACATACATTACGGATCATACCGCACAGGAAGTCAGTGTGGAAGTAGAAAACCAGAAACAAAATTCAAGCGAACACCGTAGATTTTTCACCGAAACGGCTAAAAACAGTTTTTTACAAAGATTACGCGAACAAGATTGGAAACTAATCAATGAAGCAAGAAGGAGTGAAGTAGATAAGCAGTGGAGAATTTTTATATTAACTTTTATTAACAACTTTAATGAAAGTTTTCCACGGAAATTAGTAGTAACTAATAAAAAGGGAGGATCAGACTATAATGATAAACAAATAAGTAAACGCAAGGATAGATTGGATTTGCTATTTGTATTAAGCATAAATAACCAAACCTATGAAAAATTATATAAAGAAACTAAAAGAGAATATAATAAACTTTTAATCGAATGTAGATCCCGTAATTATGAAACGAGGATAAGAACATCAGATAATAAGTCAAAATCTATGTGGTCAATCTGCAAAGAGATAACTGGCAAGTCTGCAGGAGACGAAGAATGCCAGATAAATGGAAAACCTTTAGATATAGCGGAAAACTACAATATACTATTTTCAGTGAACATGATTACAGACTTGCTGAATAAAATCGATAATTCGTCTTCGGGGTCAACAGTAAATAATTTAACTGAAAATAATAGGTCAATGTTTTTAAAACCAACCACTCCAGATGAAGTGGTCAAGCATACAAGGAGTTTAAAGAATAAATTCAGCAGCGGGGACGATGACATTCCAACTGCAATAATTAGAATTTGCATCGAAGAGATCAAGAATGTTGTTGAATATATAATCAACAATTCTCTCAAATACGGAATGTTTCCACAACAATTGAAACTCGCAGTAATTAAACCATTATTTAAAACAGGAAATCGCGAAGACTTGGAAAACTACAGACCTATTAGTTTGTTACCCAGTTTCTCAAAGGTGTTTGAATCGATAATGTGCAAGAGGTTGGCGGTTTTTTTTAATGAATGTTCTGTGTACGGTAAGCATTAACATGGTTATCTAAGAGGCAGATCCACCGATACGGCAATTTATGAATTTACAAAGACAGTCTTGAAGTTCCTAGAGAGTAATGAATTGGCGGTTGGAATATATTTAGACTTGTCAAAAGCATATGATTGCTTAGATAGGAACAATCTTATATTAAAATTGGAAAATTATGGTATTAGAGGAAATGCCCTTCAATGGCTAAGTTCCTTCCTGTCTGATAGGAAGCAAAGGGTGGAAATAACTAAAACCAAGATAACAGCGAAATCTGCAATTGTAGAAAATAAAGTAGGAGCGCCACAAGGAAGCATAATTAGTCCTATATTGTTCCTTATATATGTCAACGATCTTCAGGAAATTGTAAATGAAGCAAGTAACATATCCCTAACAAGTTATGTAGACGATACTGCAATGTCCCCTCTCCTTAATTATATAAGTAATTATCCCTTACCTGAGTGCTAATCCCACAATGATAACTTACGTGGAGAAATTTAGTATTTTACCTCAGCTAGCTCAAAAGATATATAAAAAAAATTCTTTTATTGTTGTTAAATTAACTTTACTGCATTCGCTCATCTTCAGAATAAACAAGATTCATATTTTCACACTGTTTATTAATTTGATTTGAATTAAAATAAAATATAATCATGGTAATTTGATTTTAATGAAATTTATAAATTTTGCATAAATTGTCGTCATAGAGACGAAAGAAAATTTTACCCACGTGCCTTAAAACTAAATGTAACAAATTTCTTAATACTAAAATGATTAATCTAAATAAATGTTTGTAAATAAAAAAAAAGATTTATGATTTTTTAATGTTTAAAATTCCCGCACTGTATAGTTAAATATTTCTTACCCCACTTCCCGATTGCATCATTGTTCGTTTCTTTAGCGTGGTTGTGCCGGCCATTCACCTACAACTTGCTCCAATTCACCCCTCGGTGGTCAACCATTTAATTTTCATAAAAATCCAACATCCTCAACCGTGAATACCAAATTTTGATTTATTGGTGAGTGTATTTATAAAATTTTTCATTTTCCATATAAGTAGTTTAACCTTTTTTTTTAGCATAATCAACGTTCACTTAACCCTACTTAGGGTTTTTTAACACATTTTTTACTAATTTTCTGTAACCACACCAAATTCACGTGCATTCATCTTGGTTAAATTTATCGTTGTTTAGGTAAACAAACTCGTTACCAAGGATATTAAATTTCATTGAAATTTCAACGCCTGTTTGTTTTTGATGTTGCAAGTTTTTCATTGGCCGGTAAATTCAATCAATTTTACCACACTTGATTTTTATTTAAAATAATGTTTTTTAGGAACGAACCGCAAATTGGATATACGATGCACTTTAAATGTTTAGATTGAAGCGAATAATCGTCCGTTTAGTTTATTGCACCAAGCTGTTGTAACAACATATGTCATCATGAAACCTTTTTTTAGTGCGCTTAACACAACTAATTCTAATTAACCTAGTTTTAATAACAAATTTTTAACTAACACATTATAACTAACAAATAACAATTATTTTAACATGATATAAATTGAATCAATTAGGAGAAGGTGGCAAGAAGTACCCTTCCAAACTTATGTGGTGAAGATTCGAATCAAACGGATGTTAAATTCAGAACTCGCTTATTTCAATAATAGCACAGTATTTATATACAATTTTTGCAAACTTAATAATATTTTCACTGTTATAATTTTGTTGATTTTACATTAAATACCTTTAATAACCTACATAACTGCCAGGTTATTTACACCTACTTAGTTGCATTTATTGCATTTCCTGGTCAGCAGTTTTTACATAATTAATTATATATTTTATGTATACAGGGTGTCCGCATACCCATGTTTAATTAAGATTAAACATTCTGCCACCTCCAATGGTTATAATGGTTGCAGTTCTATGGTTTCCATAGCGTCCTTTACTATTTGTTGCTTTGGTGAATATGAACGGATCCTCCACCAATGATATCCACATAGGCACATTCCCATTATACTTATTATGACTATCCCTGTGACTATGTTGAACTTTATTGAATGATGATTAATAGTTTTCCAGTTGTGATCTGAAATTTCCTGTGCAATGTCTTCTTCTTCATTTAACAAATTTTGAATAACTTCTGAGTGTGTTAACACCGGTTCGATCACTTTTTGTGGTCGCCACTTTTGGATTTGAATGGTTTCGTTGTTGACTGGTATTTCTTTGTGATATGATGCCAAAATGTGAATTTTCTTTACATGAACTGGCGATAGTTCATGTAAGCTGCCACCCCTAACTGTTTGAATACATCTACATCTCTTTCTTCCTTCTTCTCTTTTTCCATCTTCGAATTTTCCATCGTATTCTCCATTGTCGAAGCATCTCTCTGAAGTCCTGTTGAAAACGAGGACCTGTGTACATTTTTTCGTTTCTGTCCAAATTTTCATGAATTACTGCGTTGTCTTGAATGTTGATCTCATTGTTTAGTGGTTTGTATAATCTCTTTTCTAACTGATGTGGGATCCATTGCTGTTTCCATTCTCCTATTTTGGGTGGTACTTCTTTGGATTGTATTTTAACTGGTCCACCATCCTCGTTTCTTTTTGTATTTTCGTCACAATTTTCTTTTTTAATATACTGATGTCTAAGTTTCATGTGTCCGAGGTCCAAATTTTCTTGTTCATTTCCTTCATTTCGAATTTTCTTATTTTCCTTTGAAATTGTTTTATAACTCGCAGCTTCTTTTACTTTCATCTCTTCTTCCGTCTCCATTCTAATTGGTTTCATACTCGTAGCTTCTTCTTCAACTTCTTCTTTCAAACTTGCAACTTCTTCCTTCAAACTCGCAACTTTTTCTACTTCCATATCCTCTTCTATCTCCATTTTAATTGGGTTCATACTTGCAGCTTCTTTTTCTTCTATGTTTGCTTGCTTTGATTCCAGAATACTTCCTGATAATTCCCATTCCAGTATTTTTTGTAGGTTTTCCAGGGATTGTAGACGTATTGGTCTTACGTTGAAGTATGGTTTATTTGGTTGATCTATTTTCTCTTCCAATCGCATTATTGTCTCTTCATATTGTTCTTCCATTGCCTCGAATATGTTATTTTAGGCTTCTATACAAAGTATAGCAAGAAGCCTTATGATCTGGCTCCGTGTCCGTCTGTCTGTCCGTCTGTCCGTCTGTCCGTCTGTCCGTCTGTCCGTCCGCATAATTCAAAATCATACAGAGCGTTTCAAATCGTGTTGGAAATACTCTGTGTGTATAGAGGTCTAAGAACTGGGTAGCCAGTGCGCTACTTTTAGGCTTCTATACAAGGTATAGAAAGAAGCCTTATGGTCTGGCTTCGTGTCCGTCCGCATGTTTCAGAGCCAATCATAACGTTGATCAACTGATACGTTGTTATATTTTAAATACATCGTCTATATAGTATTGCGTTAATTGTTAATCCGTTGCTTCGATTCGCTAATGCAATTTGTAAATACGCAAATGTTCGAAGGAAATTTACTAAGTTAAAGATATTTTAGAAGAGGTCTCCCTATATAAACTACTTGTTTTACTTTGATGTGAAAAAATAATTTTTTATTGATGTGGTTAGTGAAGTTAAGTTATAAATAAAAGAGAAAGGAGAGGATTGGTCCACCTCAAAAAAAGGACCATACATTACAGAGAAGTAAAATTTCTAATAGAATGGAAAAGTTTTATTGTTATTACTTATATAGTAAATGATAATTACCAATCGCAAAAAATTTAATTGGTGCAGATTATCTGATTATTTCAAGTGAAGCTCGTGATGGTTTACAGTTTCTTCTTCAGGTATGTTGAATTTTAATATGTGGAGTTCTACTTGAAATAATTAGTTTACTTCTTGTTAGATTTAGATCAACCTATATACAGATGATTAATCTATTAATCCGATGATACAATCATCCGATGATACGATGATACCATGATACGATGATACGATGATACGATGATACGATAATACGATGATACGATGATACGATGATACGATGATACGATGATACGATGATACGATGATCCGATGATCCGATGGTACGATTATCCGATAATCCGATGATACTCGTACAACCAATTATGATTCTATGGTTTTCTACAACCGTTAAATGTTAATTAAACATTGAAAATCAAGTAAAAATATATAATATATTATTGCGTATAATATTCCATATAAATATATAGTGTCAAATTAAGAACGGTTATAATATAGAATGTTTCAGTTATCGATTAACAGATGATGTGATAATTTCTTATTGCGATGTTAAGTCACCTTAAGGTCGGTTTTACAATTGTCTCTCGACAACCTTGTTTGAGGTGGATCCATCCTCTTCCTTCTCTTTTATTTACAACTTAACTTCACTATCCACATCAAGCCACTGCTGTGGTTAAAATAAAATAATAAATAATTAGTGCAGATTATCTGATTATGTGATGTTACATTATATGGCGACCAAAAATAACCAGATAATAACAACTTTCCACACCAGAAAGGTAGCTGTATAGAAGCCTAAGAACTGCCGCTAAAGCGAGTTCCACCTTGTTTGAAATATACTTTGTCATATTCTTCTTCATATGTTTCTATTTCTTCGTTTAAATCCATTATGTCATGCTATTGTTTTTTTAATTTGCGTTTTAACCTGTCGCACCAGGAATTCGTGCCTTGATCATCTTGTGGTAACTTGTTTGTTATGGTTTCCATAGTTCTTCCCAAGTAGAACAATCTAATTTGTTGTCTTCTTAAACGTATCGCTTGGGCCCCCATATCTGTATTATTTTTTTGATGTTTTCTCTACTGAATGATTACTTGTTTTCTTCTTAAATATTTGTCTTCTTCTTCCTTCTCGACTGCTCGTTGCTTGTATTTGCTTGTGGCGTCGCTGTGGACCCTTGTATGTTGATTGTTTGGACCGTTGTATTGGACCGTTGTTTGCTTGTGGTGTCTTCTTGACCCTTGTTTGGCGTCGCTGTGGACTTTGATAATTTTCTTAATTTGTCTCGGTGAATGGACCTTGGTAATTTTCTTTGTTGGTCTCGATGAATGGACCTTGATGATTTTCTTTCTTCTTCTATGTGGACTGTATTTCTTTTTGCTGATTCTGTGGCTCGAAGGACCATGTCGAAATTAATTGGTCCATCCGCTTCGAAGGACCATGAATAAATTAGGAGAAGGTGGCAAGAAGTACCCTTCCTAACTTATGTGGTGAAGATTCGAATCAAACGGATGTTAAATTCAGAACTCGTTTATTTCAATAATAGCACAAATTTTTGCAAACTTAATAATATTTTCATTGTTATAATTTTGTTGATTTTACTTTAAATACCTTTAATAACCTACATAACTGCCAGGTTATTTACACCTACTTAGTTGCATTTATTGCATTTCCTGGTCAGCAGTTTTTACATAATTAATTATATATTTTATGTATACAGGGTGTCCGCATACCCATGTTTAATTAAGATTAAACATAAATTTTAATTTCTTTAACGAGTCAATCGTTACATCATTTTGCCATGATTTCTTAATAATTTAACGTTCATTTAAATTTTGATCTAAAACTTGTTCATTCCTTTGATTTGCCAATACAGCAGAGCAAAGAACATCGCAATACCAACTTCTTGGTTGGAGGTAAAACATCTCAAAATCTTATAGATGATAGCAATAATTTAATTATGAAAGCAAAGACATGGTTCGACAGAAATAATTTAATTGTTAACGAATCTAAAACTAAAGTGGTAGTATTTAATACAACAAAAAACACCAAAGAAAAACCGGAAAGCATCAATTTTAATAATAATATTGTTCAGACGGTGAAAAATACCAAGTTTCTAGGCCTAGTCATTGATGAAGGGCTAAAATGGTCTACACACATTGATCTTGCATGTAAGAAATTAAATAAAATTTGCTACGGCATAAGAATATCGAGTAAATATTTGGACACTAAGGTGCTGAAAATTCTATATTATGCAAACTTTGAAAGCATAATGAGATACGGATTATTTTTTGGGGAAACAGCTCACAGGGCGAAAGAATTTTTGTTATTCAAAAACGAGTGATAACAATGGTTTTTAAGATGAAATACATGGAATCTTGTAGAAGCATTTTTGGGGCTAATAATTTACTATCTTTCGTAGCGGTTTATTTGTACGAGTGCTTCATGTTCTTGTTTAAAAATAAAGAAAAATTTATTGACAAAGGAAAAAACTTGGGGTATAATGAAAGAACTTTAGACATTTATTATCCGATTCATAGGCTTAGCTTAACCGAGAAAAACCCATGGTATAGTTTGTTTCCCGGCCAAAGATATATTTCTTTTATTTTAATTTAAGTTTCAATTATTTTGATTTGAATTATTTTTTCATTCATTACTTTTTAACTCATGCAATTGTCTTGGTTGTGCGGCCTAAAGGCTGCACTGAAACCTATTTAAGCTAGTTACAAAAAAATAAAGCAATGAACAGGATACGTTGTGAAAAAATAAATTATAGGTGGTGCCTTAAGGTCGACCCCACTGATACTGTCGTGTTTCGGCCCTTCTTACCATTTTATGTTTAGCCTTTAATACCTTTTATAACTTGGGATCTTAATTTGGGGTGTAACTTTTAAATAATAGTCATTGGGTAATTATTATTAACTAATCTATTTAAATAAAATATTTGGGAAACAATATCTACTCTATATATATATAAAAAGATAAGGGTTTTTATGCAACGTTTTATGCAACGATTTTATGCAACGTTTTCGATAATAGGATAATCTGACAACCAACAAAAAATTCTATTATATAAGTCAAAGGGACTGCAATATAAATTAAAAACCAAATCTACTCTATATATGTAAAAAGATAAGGGTTTTTATGCCACGTTTTATGCAACGATTTTATGCAACGTTTTCGATAATAGGATAATCTTACAACCAACAAAAAATTCTATTATATAAGTCAAAGGGACTGCAATATAAATTAAAAACCAATCTACTCTATATATATCTACTCTATATATATAACAAGGTGGAACTCGCTTTAGCGGCAGTTCTTAGGCTTCTATACAGCTACCTTTCTGGTGTGGAAAGTTGTTATTATCTGGTTAGTTTTGATCGCCATATAATGTAACATCACATAATTAGATAATCTGCACCAATAAAATTTTTTGCGGTTGGTAATTATCATTTACTATATAAGTAATAACAATCAAACTTTTCAATTCTATTCGAAACTTTACTTCTCTGTAATGTATGGTCCTTTTTTTGAGGTGGACCAATCCTCTTCTTTCTCTTTTATTTACAACTTAACTTCACTAACCACATCAATAAAAAATTATTTTTTCACATCAAAGTAAAATAAAAAAACCAGTTCTTAGAAACGCTCTGTATGATTTTGAATTATGCGGACGGACGGACGGACAGACGGACACGGAGCCAGATCATAAGGCTTCTTGTTATACTTTGTATAGAAGCCTAAAATTGAATCATTAGCAATTTAATAGAAAATAATTTGAAACGTGCGGACAGACAGGCAGACGGACGGACAAGTAACAAGACATGGAGTGAACACCTCGAAAGAATGGCAGAAGGGAGACTGCCACTAGCAGCCAAGCGATATAAACCACCGGGAAAAACAAGTGTGGGAGGAGCAAGAAAAGGATGGGTACCGGAACAAGCAATAACGCCTACACCGCGAAGTGAAGAAGAAGAAGGTTTTCCGTTGCCATCTGCATTCCATGCCGTTGACCATAGTGCTGGATTCGTCCGCGTTTAGGAATGATTTCTCTATCCAAGGACAAGAAAGCGCCCGATACTTGCTTGTTCATCCATCAGAAGCTATCGGTAATACAATTAAGGAAGTTGCTTATACCGGCAACCACTAGGTTATTGCCATATCTGGCCCCTCACTTAGTTTCGCCTGCGGGTCAACGCAGTTCCCAGGGTGTGGCACGTGGAGCCATAAGTGAGAGTTGGGTATCCTGCGAGGACCAGTTACCATCAAGGACCATCTTCTGTTATCACGCTCGATGTGACCGTCCCGGTAAAAGGTACTACCTCTGCAGCATAACCCCTACACCCCTTACCCTTATCCCCCTGGATAAGGTAATAAATAGAAATAAGTTTGAATAGAAATATTTAGAATCAAAATATATATTTGATTAAAAGATAGATAGGGTAGGTCGAAAATTTGATAATTTTCACTTGGAACCTAGTTTGAACTTTGTTCGATAATTTGGCATCTTCATCGCTGAAAACAAACGTGATAGCTCTTCCCACAGAGTCAAAACGACTTGCACGAGCAACACTATGTAAATAACTATCTGCATCGGATGGCATATAGTAATTGATGACGGTGTTTATACCAACAACATCCATTCCACGTCCAAAGATGTCTGTCGCAAATTAGTTTAAGTTAATTCTGGCCCAAAGCGGCTCATGGTAAGAGGAAATCGATGTGTAGACTCCAGTAGCTGACACTTCGAAGTTGGAAAAAATCGCATCAATTTGCGTGCCATTCCGCGTAGTGGGTATCGCTGGCGACCGAATTTGGAGTCCTAGTTCTCTAAGAGCATGTTGTAGGCCATTACTTTCTTCCTTGCTGAAATCCTCATTGAAATCTCAAGTAACCAGAGTACGTGGTACTAAGTATAAGCGAGACATCTGCTTTTTTATTAAAGAGATCATTGTGTTGGAATTAAACCCTGGTGACTTGTAAACGACAATTATTCGGATGTTAAAGAAGACAATAGAAGAAATACTGCAGGAACCTTGGGAGTCGTATTCTATTTCGAAATTGGTGTCTATAATACATTCATGAACAGACGGACAACAATACACACGTACACCAATCGGTCGACGCACATCGTTACTATCTATTGATGCAGCAAGAAGATGATCTCCTAGCGGAAAATTGTCACTTGAGAGCGTCCATGTCTCCGCCATAAGGATGATATCCGAACTCTTATAGACCTCATCCGATGCATAGAGACTATAATGAGCAGGAAGTGACTGGACATTGTGAAAGATGACTTGTATTTGTCTGTTGCTATCATCCCTAATTCGCAAATGTTCAAATGAAGGAATTAGCTTCATCTCCTGGTGTCGTTTGAATTCAATAGATATGGGATCATTCTCTTGTGGCATTTTTGTCTTTTTAACGATTCCAATAAGAAATAATCCTGATGCCGTTGTTGCTCGTGAACATGCGACATACAGAAGAGCACGCTTGATTCCAGGAGTAAAATGGACAACAACGAGCTCGTATGTGGATCATTGGGATTTATGTATAGTTTGAGCTTCAGCTGCATTAAGTGGGAATTGCGTCCTTGTTACCTTTGTGACCGAATTCGATCGTGGCTGGATGACGACCGTACATGGTGAGATGGGAGTCCATTCCGAATCAATTTGAAGTTGCCGACTGAGGTTAATATTGCGCAAACGAAGCTTCTGTCCACTTCGGGAATTTTCAAACTTGACCCAGAGACGGAGAGGCTTTTGTCTAGATGCATCCAAAGTACTAATACCAAAGTCAATTCTTTTCAGAATGCATCCCACACCGTTAACCAAACCGTCACTTGTGTCTACATTCACTGTCATGATATAACGTCCACCTTCTTTGAGAAAGAGGCTTGTGTGAAGTCCCTGTGTCTTAGATAGAGGTGCAGATGCTATCCAGTTGAGGAGTGCAACTTTGGATGCCTCGCTCGTGTAAGCAGAAAGGGAATCCTTGGCGGTTGAGATGGCTTGATTTCCTGGCAAACAGGATAACGCAAAACTATTGTGGGCATCAACTGCTTCATTCGTGTAAAAAAGATGAATAGGGCGTCGGCTTACTATTTCTTCAGGCGTAGTTGGAAACTCACGGGATTTGAACAGTTTCAAATCATCATCAGTCATCGTCCCTGACGCCATATTGTTTAATGCAAGAGCAAAAGCTGCATCATCGCGTTGTCTCATAATTGTGGTCAGTTCATGAATAGTAAACATGTGCCATAAGGGTTTGTTGAAAAGCGACGAAATTGAATTCGACATTGTTCCAGCCAGAAGGGATGTTGCCATAACAGGTGGCAGCTGCCTGAAGTCGCCAACGGCTATGACCGATATACCACCGAAAGGTTTACATCCGTCACAGAGGTCTCTCAATCGTTTGTCGATCATTTCCAAAATATGTTGACCAACCATACTAATCTCGTCTATGATAAGAACACGAAGTTCTGAATAGAGAGTGGCCATTGTATTAGAGACGCTGTCTGAGAGCTTGCTAGCTTCTTTTTGGTTCACGGGAAGTTGGAATGCGTTGTGAATTGTGAGTCCGAAGATATTAAATGCCGCTAATCCGGTAGGAGCCGTCAGAAGGACAGAAGGTTTATCAGGATTCGAATTAACTTTATCATTGAACACTCTAATTAATGCTTGGTATAGAGTTCTAATTACATGAGACTTTCCTACACCGGCACCTCCCTTTAAGTAGGTGTAGATGGGGATATCGGGAGACCTTTTGAAGTGATCAAGCAGGTGAGTTACAAAATCCCGTTGTTGAGTATTCAGCGATGAGAATAATTCTTCAAACTCTTTATTGGGAATTCGATTAGGAAGCGTAAACTTTTCAGACATTGGGCGTATCACGTCACCACCAAAGTCAATGGCACCAGCAGCAACGGGGTCGATTAATTCGAATTCCTCCTGAATCTCTTCCGGTATGCTATCAGATTTGTCATCGTCAGATTGACGATCCACACTCAATGCGCTATCCATAGCGACATCCAGAATATCTTCTTGAAAGGCATTAAATTCGCGACGATTGGCAGAAATTGCTTCTATATTATCAGTCGCTATCTTCTCGCAATCTTGATTTATAATTTCGGTTTCCTCATCCCTCCAAGGAATATAGAGCATCACTTGTTCGCGGAAAAAGTTGTGACGATCTTTATTCTTGTTGTAGCGGACGTGGCGAATAATTTTTGGAAATGTTCGCTTCCAAACGTATCCAGGTTTGCCATTCTTTAGCGGAAAATATTTATCGATACTTTGTACGTCTTCAGTTTCTACAATATCATCGTTTTCTTGGGCCATCTGTGTACTTCCTCGTTTTAATGAAAATTCATACCAAGCTGAAAATTGGGCAAGATTAAGGTTAGATAATGCTTCTGGTCGTGAACTATATCGTTGTAAAAGTCCGTCTACAAAGACATCTTCAGAGTCCGGACTGAGATTTTCTAACTGAATATTAGTTTTAATCATTCTGGTTCGTTGATCGGCTGGACCTGTTGGTATAAAAATGCATGCCTCTGTGCATCGGCTCATTGGAATCTGAAGCACGTTGTAAGCAGCCTCTTGAGCAGAGAGTTCACTGTTCATGTGATGAGCCGCACCAAGAGCCTGAAGACGCTGAGCCAAGGACTTGTTTCCGCTTCTGACATCTTCAAGAACTTTACGCAAGAGGTCGCTAGTTCCACGATCACTCTTGTTAATGTAGTCAATGATGTAACAGCAACAAGCATAGGCGTCTAAAATAAACTGAATATCCATGTTAGATTTCTGGAGTCTCAGGATTTTCTCACTGTATGGATTTATGTAAGTCTCACATGGCCGCCTCCGAATGATGATTTTAGGTTTTTTCAAGGAGCTTTGAATAGCAGAAATGTAACGATTTCGTGTCATGGATAATTCTTGTAGAAACCCCGCAAATGTCATATCTGAAGAAAGTGGCAGTTCATTCGTATCAAGATAGTCACGAATCTTTTTGTAATCGCGTTGGAAAATCTCAATTTCCTCCTGTTGCTCCTCGAATGGATGGAGAATAGTGGTTTCGTCCATTGGGAAAAATGGAATTCCAAACCGACATTTGACTCCTTTGTGGCTTTTCTTTCTACATGTGTGGGTGTGTCGATGAGTTTGAAGACACAAAAGCTGGTGAATGGGATCATATTCAGGCCAGTCCGTGGAACAAGTTATAATTTCGTCAACAAACCGGCAAACATCTTGAGTAGAAGATGAGTTGGAAGCATCAAAGTTTGGTGCGCCATCAATCCACAAGATCATATGGACGTGTGGACTTCCTCGATGTTGGAACTCAATGCGATGATAGGAATGCTTAATGGATCGGTTTCCAAATGGGCCTTGAGAGTTTTTCCAGGTCTTGAAAAGAGCAGAAGTGCGATGTTCAAAATATCGAGCGCAAGTCACGGGATCGCGCTGAATAAGTAATTGTTTGTCATTCTTTGACATATTTTGTGCTTCTTCTTCAGAAATTGTAATTTTGTCAAGAATTTGCTTGAGAATCACAATCAACTCGTTCCATTTTAGCTCAGCGGCACTAATAGTGATGAAGAGATGAGGCAAATTGAACTGACTGACCATCCTTCGGACTTTAAGGCCTTCTTGATGCCAATGATGACATGAATTTCGTACTCCTTGTAAAACCTTAAAAGCATTATCATCATTAACTAACCCATCCACAAAATTAGAATGACTAACTTGTTCCGCAGTGACTCGGATTAACTCTCCATTGCGTCTTCGTTTACGAAGACACACCTTGCGATTATCTGAAATTCTCTGAATTTCGAGAGATTTGGCCAAAAACAGTAAGAAATCGACATTTTCAGCGGCACGGCGATCACTGTTACGCGCCATTGATTTGACAAATTCGGAGCGGCTTAGTAATTTACCATTACTATCGGATGGCTTCATTCGGTGCCCAGCAAATATTTGGGGAAACGTAAGAAAATACGAGTCAGGATCATATAGAATAGAGATTGGTTGGTTCCCTTCCGCTGGAGCCATCCGGATTCCCTCATCACTAGTAATTAAAGTCTCTCCTCTACCAGGATTTACGTCATCGACTTCCTCTTCCTCTTGAACATCCATCACAATTTCTTCTGGGTTTTCGTGTAATGCCACATCAATTTGATGCTGACATATCTCGGTCAAATTGCTTGAAAGAGTGATTCCGTATTCACGGTAAAGCGGAGATCGGGTAAGAATTTTAGCGGCATCCATCACACAAGCCGGACGAATGTTACCAGCTGTATAATTTCTCGGAACTTCAATTTGACGGGCGAGTCGGATGTGTAAAACATCGTCCTGATTCGGAAGCCTAGGAAGGGATTGAATGGTATTATCTATGGAGACTGGGACGTTAATAATTCGTCCTTTTGTTCTCATCTGTCCATGCATTCCATATATAGCCCAAATGGACTGAAACACATGTCGAGCTGAGACCAAACGGGCTTCCAAACGTGTCAGATTCTTTACACTTTGTGGAACATAGGGAAACTGCAGATCGTTGGAGAGACAGAGACGTGGAATCCGGTTTTGCTGGATAGATCTGTGACAAGTTGAGCAAAATTCAGCGAGGTCTGAAGTGGGTGGGACTATAATTACTGAGTCAATGAAGGATTGCTGCTTTCCAGCTAAAAGGAGTTCGGTCATGCTGTGAGTTTTAATGGAGTAGTGAAAAAATAGTCCCCCACATGAATGACATACGTGAGTGCAGCCTTTGCGAATTTCAGCTTCAAATCGATTTATTTCATCTTGCCATGAGCCTTGCTCGCGAATTCTACGGAGATTATGTTCGTGGATGCGCACGTCTTCATCAAGACGAGCCTGGCGATGGTTTTCGGTGTCGCGAACTTGTTCCTGTAAACGAAATGAAGGATCTTGAGGGGCTTGACGATGGCTTTCGGTGTTGTGAACTTGTTCCTGTAAACGAAACGAAGGATCTTGACGTGCTTGAAGATGGCTTTCGGTGTTGTGAACTTGTTCCTGTAAACGAAAAGAAGGATCTTGACGGGCTTGACGATGGTTTTTGGTGTCGCGAACTTGTTCCTGTAAACGAAACGAAGGATCTTGACGGGCTTGACGATGGCTTTCGGTGTTGTGAGCTTGTTCCTGTAAATGAAACGAAGGATCTTGACGGGCTTGACGATGGCTTTCGGTGTTGTGAACTTGTTCCTGTAAACGAAACGAAGGATCTTGACGTGCTTGACGATGGCTTTCGGTGTTGTGAACTTGTTCCTGTAAACGAAAAGAAGGATCTTTACGGGCTTGACGATGGTTTTTGGTGTCTCGAACTTGTTCCTGTAAACGAAACGAAGGATCTTGACGGGCTTGACGATGGTTTTTGGTGTCGCGAACTTGTTCCTGTAAACGAAACGAAGGATCTTGACGAGCTTGACGATGGCTGTCGGTGTTGTGAACTTGTTCCTGTAAACGAAACGAAGGATCTTGAGGGGCTCGACGATGGCTTTCGGTGTTGTGAACTTGTTCCTGTAAACGAAACGAAGGATCTTGTCTAATAGTATGTTTCCTCATAGCATCCTTCTGGCGTCGACGGGCAGCTGCTGCTTTTCGCTCTTCAGGTGTCAACTGCTTTCTAGGCATTACGAAATTGTGTGGTTTTATCTACTTTATATTATATAAATAATAAGCTTGAAGATTTAATATACCGTTTGTATTATCGACGACAACCTATATAACATTTGTTGATCCGATGATACGTTGATACGTTGATACGTTGATACATTGATACATTGATACGTTGATACGATGATACGTTGATACATTGATACGTTGATACGTTGATACGTTGATACGTTGATACGTTGATACGTTGATACGTTGATACATTGATACATTGATACGTTGATACGTTGATACGTTGATACGTTGATACATTGATACGTTGATACGTTGATACATTGATACGTTGATACGTTGATACGTTGATACGTTGATACGTTGATATGTTGATACATTGATACGTTGATACGTTGATACGTTGATACGTTGATCCGCTGATACGTTGATCCGCTGATACGTTGATCCGCTGATACGTTGATAGGTTGATCCGCTGATACGTTGATACGTTGATTCGCTGATACGTTGATACGTTGGTCCGCTGATACGTTGATACGTTGATTCGCTGATACGTTGATCCGCTGATACGTTGATCCGCTGATTCCTTCATCCGCTGATCCCGTGATCTGCTTATCCGATGATACCATGATGCGCTAATCCTATGATACGTTAATAAGATTCTATACTTTGATTCTATCGCTTCTTCACTTCTTCTTCTTCTAGTGCCTATCCGTTTCGAATGTTGGCGATCATCATAGCAATGCGTACCTTATCTGCTGCGGCTCTAAAAAGACCCACTGTTGTTGTATTATACCATGTTCTCAAGTTCTTCAGCCATGATATTCTTCTTCTTCCCGGTCCTCTCTTTCCTTCTACATTTTCTTGTAGAATTATTTATAGCAATCCGTATCGTTGACTATTTCTCATAATATGCCCCAGGCTCTCTTCTTATCCAGTCTTTCTAGAACAGTCTGATTGGTAACACGGTCTGTCCATGGTATCTTCAGTATACGTCGGTACAACCACATTTCAAATACTGCCAATTTTTTGCAAACAGCTTCTGTCAAAGTCCAAGACTCAACCCCATACGCGTGTTATGTTAAAGTAAAACCATGCATTAATATAATAATTAAAAATTTCAAATATGTTACGATAGCCTGACTCACATTCGATTCAGCAGTCTATCGCATTCCTTTTAAAGTTCAATAACTGTAAAATTAGCAATAAGCAATATTTTTATTATAAATAGTCACAATTGTAATTATAGATTATTATTATGCTGTATGTCTAAAATCGATGTCAGTCGTAATCTATATATATAAAATTCAATGTATGTATGTATGTATGTATGTATGTTTTCTATACAATTCTACACCGTTTGACCAATCTCTACCAAATTTGGTGTAGAAGCTATTTACAATGCTACGAAAAACATAGGCTACTTTAGAATCTTGCCGCGAACTTTGGTCAAGCGCTGTATTAGCTTGACCAACGTTAGTGCGGATCAACGGATCAACGTTTCAACGGATCAACGTATTAACGAACGATATCTATATATATAAAATTCAATGTATGTATGTATGTATGTATGTTTTCTATACAATTCTACACCGTTTGACCAATCTCTACCAAATTTGGTGTAGAAGCTATTTACAATGCTACAAAAAACATAGGCTACTTTAGAATCTTGCCGCGAACTTTGGTCAAGCGCTGTATTAGCTTGACCAACGTTAGTGCGGATCAACGAATCAACGTTTCAACGGATCAACGTATTAACGAACGATATCTATCTATCTATATATATCTATATATATAAAATTCAATGTATGTATGTATGTATGTATGTATGTTTTCTATACAATTCTACACCGTTTGACCAATCTCTACCAAATTTGGTGTAGAAGCTATTTACAATGCTACAAAAAACATAGGCTACTTTAGAATCTTGCCGCGAACTTTGGTCAAGCGCTGTATTAGCTTGACCAACGTTAGTGCGGATCAACGAATCAACGTTTCAACGGATCAACGTATTAACGAACGATATCTATATATATAAAATTCAATGTATGTATGTATGTATGTATGTATGTATGTTTTCTATACAATTCTACACCGTTTGACCAATCTCTACCAAATTTGGTGTAGAAGCTATTTACAATGATACAAAAAACATAGGCTACTTTAGAATCTTGCCGCGAACTTTGGTCAAGCGCTGTATTAGCTTGACCAACGTTAGTGCGGATCAACGAATCAACGTTTCAACGGATCAACGTATTAACGAACGATATCTATATATATAAAATTCAATGTATGTATGTATGTATGTATGTTTTCTATACAATTCTACACCGTTTGACCAATCTCTACCAAATTTGGTGTAGAAGCTATTTACAATGCTACAAAAAACATAGGCTACTTTAGAATCTTGCCGCGAACTTTGGTCAAGCGCTGTATTAGCTTGACCAACGTTAGTGCGGATCAACGAATCAACGTTTCAACGGATCAACGTATTAACGAACGATATCTATATATATAAAATTCAATGTATGTATGTATGTATGTTTTCTATACAATTCTACACCGTTTGACCAATCTCTACCAAATTTGGTGTAGAAGCTATTTACAATGCTACAAAAAACATAGGCTACTTTAGAATCTTGCCGCGAACTTTGGTCAAGCGCTGTATTAGCTTGACCAACGTTAGTGCGGATCAACGAATCAACGTTTCAACGGATCAACGTATTAACGAACGATATCTATCTATCTATATATATAAAATTCAATGTATGTATGTATGTATGTATGTATGTATGTTTTCTATACAATTCTACACCGTTTGACCAATCTCTACCAAATTTGGTGTAGAAGCTATTTACAATGCTACAAAAAACATAGGCTACTTTAGAATCTTGCCGCGAACTTTGGTCAAGCGCTGTATTAGCTTGACCAACGTTAGTGCGGATCAACGAATCAACGTTTCAACGGATCAACGTATTAACGAACGATATCTATATATATAAAATTCAATGTATGTATGTATGTATGTTTTCTATACAATTCTACACCGTTTGACCAATCTCTACCAAATTTGGTGTAGAAGCTATTTACAATGCTACAAAAAACATAGGCTACTTTAGAATCTTGCCGCGAACTTTGGTCAAGCGCTGTATTAGCTTGACCAACGTTAGTGCGGATCAACGAATCAACGTTTCAACGGATCAACGTATTAACGAACGATATCTATATATATAAAATTCAATGTATGTATGTATGTATGTATGTATGTATGTTTTCTATACAATTCTACACCGTTTGACCAATCTCTACCAAATTTGGTGTAGAAGCTATTTACAATGCTACAAAAAACATAGGCTACTTTAGAATCTTGCCGCGAACTTTGGTCAAGCGCTGTATTAGCTTGACCAACGTTAGTGCGGATCAACGAATCAACGTTTCAACGGATCAACGTATTAACGAACGATATCTATATATATAAAATTCAATGTATGTATGTATGTATGTATGTATGTTTTCTATACAATTCTACACCGTTTGACCAATCTCTACCAAATTTGGTGTAGAAGCTATTTACAATGCTACGAAAAACATAGGCTACTTTAGAATCTTGCCGCGAACTTTGGTCAAGCGCTGTATTAGCTTGACCAACGTTAGTGCGGATCAACGGATCAACGTTTCAACGGATCAACGTATTAACGAACGATATCTATATATATAAAATTCAATGTATGTATGTATGTATGTATGTTTTCTATACAATTCTACACCGTTTGACCAATCTCTACCAAATTTGGTGTAGAAGCTATTTACAATGCTACGAAAAACATAGGCTACTTTAGAATCTTGCCGCGAACTTTGGTCAAGCGCTGTATTAGCTTGACCAACGTTAGTGCGGATCAACGTTTCAACGGATCAACGTATTAACGAACGATATCTATATATATTAAATTCAATGTATGTATGTATGTATGTATGTATGTATGTTTTCTATACAATTCTACACCGTTTGACCAATCTCTACCAAATTTGGTGTAGAAGCTATTTACAATGCTACGAAAAACATAGGCTACTTTAGAATCTTGCCGCGAACTTTGGTCAAGCGCTGTATTAGCTTCACCGACGTTAGTGCGGATCAACGTTTCAACGGATCAACGTATTAACGAACGATATCTATATATATTAAATTCAATGTATGTATGTATGTATGTAAGAAGAACAGGAATTGGCAATATCGCTGCGTGCTTTCGAAAATTCCTTATTAGAAGACGAAGGGGAGGAGGAAAAGGAAGAACACAAAAAACAAGAGTAATTGGCAAAAATAAAATAAAGTAAAATTAGAAATTATTGTGGTTTTTGTGAATACTTAACAGTTTTGTTAAACTTTTTTTTATTAAACCTTGATTTGTATTTTTTATTAATTTATTTATTTAATCCTTTTTTAATACGTTGGGTATTTGCGATGACCAAATAAGTCGCAAGGTCATTATGCGGATTGGATCTAAAAAATACATGTAGGCAAATATTGAAATTTGGGCAGGACAACGTCTGCCGGGTCAGCTAGTTTTCAATAAATTTATTTAAGTAATTTTAATTTTTTTAAAATAATTTTGTTAAGTGAAATTAACTGGCGCAGTCGGTAGGATACTCAGAAGGGCTTTAGATCAAATTCTCTAAAATAACCCTTTTTGTGTTAACAATCAACTGAGAACCAACATTAAATTTTAAGTGATAAGAAGAAACAAATAAAAAGTGCAACAAGAAGAAACAAATAGAAGACAATCAATCAATCCAATAAGAGGGAAGAAGTTTCGAAAGATTTATAACCAAGGGATGAAGAAATTCACAACGTTCTTCATTTGCTTAGCGTAAGTTTTTGCTCATTATTATATTTCCTTTATTCCTTCCTGAATGTCAGAAGCAGAAATAACCGAATTATTCAATAATTTAACCCTATCATCGGAATCAATTTTACAAAGTATTCCAAATATTCTATCAAACGATCCCCCTAGTAATAATTACGAAATGGCACAACTAGATAGATTTAACTGCGAATTAGTACCAAAATATGATGGCAATCCAGCGACTTTATCGATATTTATTAATGCATGTGAACATTTATTGAGAAGATTTGGTACAACAAATTCAGATGATGTTGTCAACGGACAACTTATACAAGTTATACTGGGCAAATTCGAAGGACGAGCACTCACATTAATTGCTAGTCGAGAAAATTCAAATACCTGGGGTAACATAAAAAAATTATTATTACAACATTTTGGAGATCAACGCGACGAAAATTGTCTACTACGTGATCTGATGAGCCTCAAACCATACAAAAACGAATCCTCATATCAATTCGGAATGAGATGTCAGGATGTACGAAGCTTACTTTTAACCCATCTACAATTACATGAAGCGGACCCAAACGTCAAGTTGGTAAAAACGAAAATTTACGATGATTTATCACTCCAAACATTCCTTCAGGGTTTGAACGGTCAAATTGGCCTAGTTGTAAGATTAAAACAGCCACCCAATCTAGAAGCGGCAATGGCGTACGTAACAGAAGAAGAAAATTTCATGTACGCCCAAAATAAAACAAACATCTTAAATTTCCAACGGCAATATCAACCGATAGAAAAGAAACAACCATTTCATCCAACTCCAATGCCGAGTGTCAACCCACCTATGTTAACCAATTTTGGACAGCAGCCACTACAAACCCAAAATATACTTCGACCACCCGTATTCAAACAAGCTAGTACAACAAGGACACCAAATCCATTTGCCTCACAACCTCGAACTTTCGGAAGATTTTCAGGCCCATCAACGCAATCAAGAATGGTCCCACAGCAAACAAATAATTACAGTTACAAGAGAAACTATCAACAACCTAATTATAATGGACCACAATGGAACACATTTAAACCTCCACAACAACGCTACGAACCAGAACCAATGGACATTTCATCTGGAAATACCCGTCGATCAGGAATCCCACAACAAGAAACACAAGAATTGCACTATCAAGATGTAGAACAAGGAGATTATGAAGATACACCCCCATATGAATTAGAAGAAAATTGTGATGAAGTTTACGAAACAGAAGTTTATCCACCATCGGAAAATTTCGACGAACATGAAAATAGCCAAAAACTTTCACATAAACTCCTACAGTACGAACACGACGTAACAAATAATACAATCAACCTTAATATAACGACTCTTTCCAAATTGCCATATATTAAGATTCCAGAATTAAAATTAAAATTTTTAATAGATACCGGATCAACAAAATCTTTAATAAATCAAGAAATCGCATATAAATATTTTCCTAATCAAATTAAACACGAATCGTTCCAAATTCAGACAGCTCACCAAGTGAGTCAGCATGACGAAGTAGCATACATAAAATTACCCGATTCAATCGATTCTACCATTAAACACAAGTTCTACCTTTTTAATTTTAACAATAAATTCGAAGGTTTAATAGGTTTAGATTTATTAAACATTTTAGAAGCAAAAATTGATATCAAGAGACAGGTACTAAAAACGAAAAACAAAAGAATACCGATCTATTTCGGAGAAGACAAAGATGAAAATCGCCACCAAATGTATCAAGTTACCATAGAACCTCGAATGAAAAAAATAATACAAGTCCCGGTTAACCAAAACGACCAAGAAGGAGTAATCAGATATCAACAACTTACACGGGGAGTAGAAATACCAGAATGTTGGGTACGTTGTAGGAATAATAAGGCCCTTACAACAATAATCAATTCTAGCGAGGAACCTATTACAATCAAATTCGTCGCCCCCATAAGAGTGGAACGATTAGAGGAAAACATTTTAGTAAATAATATCGAACCCATGGAAGTAGACAGCATACCCGATTACGATAGGTTACTAAATAAAAACATCAATAAAATTAAGACAGACCATATGAATGAAGAGGAGAGAAAGTCGATTAGGAAACTGTGTCTCGAGTATAAGGACATATTCCACCATGAAGAGATACCCTTGAGCTTCACGAATCAAGTAAAACATGAAATCCATCTAAAAGACGAGATACCAATCTACACCAGAGCGTATCGACAACCACCGGCACAAACGGCGGAAATACATCGGCAAGTCGACGAAATGCTTCTACAAGATATCATCCAGGAATCAAACTCGCCCTGGAGTTCGCCGGTGCATTTAGTACAAAAGAAACCAGATGCAAATGGAAATAAGAAATGGCGTATGGTAATCGATTATAGGAAGCTGAACGAGAAAACAGTAGGAGACAAGTACCCACTACCTAATATCAGTAGTATATTAGATAAGTTGGGCCGATGCCAATATTTTACTACCCTTGATTTAGCATCTGGTTACCATCAAGTAGAAGTACATCCAAGAGATATTCAAAAAACTGCATTTAGCACGGAGAGAGGTCACTTTGAATTCAAACGAATGCCCTTCGGGCTGAAGACGGCTCCGGCCACCTTTCAACGTGTCATGGACAGTATTATGAGGGGCATCCAAAATGAGAAATGCTTAGTTTACTTAGATGACATCATCGTATTCTCCACATCGCTACAAGAACATCTGGAAAAGTTAAGAGCTGTGTTCGAACGACTAAGAAATTCTAACTTTAAGGTCCAACTAGAAAAATGCTCATTTCTGCAAAAGGAAGTTACATATTTAGGTCATGTGATTACACCAGACGGTGTAAAGCCCAACCCCGACAAAGTGAAAGCAGTCAAGAACTTCCCAATACCGAAAACTCAGAAGGAGATCAAAAGTTTCTTGGGACTGTTAGGATACTACCGAAAATTTATTAAGGACTTCGCCCAATTGACAAAACCCCTAACCAAATGTCTAAAAAAGGGAGCAAAAATCGAACATAATCAGGAATTTGTGACTTCATTCGAAAGCAGCAAATTAATCTTGATGAACGACCCAATATTGCAATACCCCGATTTTAGTAAGGAATTCATCCTAACCACAGATGCGAGTAACGTAGCCCTGGGTGCCGTTTTGTCACAAGGTCATGTAGGAAACGATCGACCTATAGCATATGCCTCACGAACATTGAGCGAAACGGAACAAAAATACTCAACAATTGAAAAGGAACTCTTGGCCATCGTTTGGGCAACCAAATACTTTCGACCATACCTTTATGGAAGAACCTTCACTATATACACAGATCACCGTCCTTTAATATGGTTATTCAATCTGAAGGAACCCAATTCCAAATTAATGAGATGGAAATTGAGATTAGAAGAATATGACTACAAGGTCAGCTACAAGAAAGGAAAGCATAACACTAACGCCGACGCTTTATCTCGAATACAAGTCAATAATATGGAAGGTAACGACGATGACGATGACGACCTCTCGATGGAAGTCAATCTAGATGAAGCTGAGAACGACCTTAGAATAATCGATTTGGATACAGAGAAAGAATGGGCAGGAGCACCCATGCCTACCATAAGCGAAATCAACAGGTTACTGAACGATCCAAATGAACCGGCAGCGAAAAGCCAAGATGATGGAACTATTCATTCCAACATAAATGACGAACCAGTAACAGCAATTCCTATCCTTAAAGAAGCTATAGATGACAAAAAACACCAATTCATAATTAAGACAATCCACCATGGAGAGTTGAAAGTACAAACAGAAAAACAGAATTCAAAGACCATAAAATACGTAACCATTCCATCCGGGAATAACGAAGAACAAATAATACAACTCTTAAGGGATCATACCCTAGGAAAGAATAATTATTTTCTGTGGTTCGACCAAGAAATCACATATAAACAATTCTGCGTAGTGTACACTAAATATTTTAGTAATAAAGGACCAAAACTGGTAAGATGCACAGAAAGATTAGAAGTCATCAAAGATAAATCTCAACAATTAGAAGTTATAACCTATCATCACGAAGGAAAAAATAACCATAGAGGCATTATAGAGACGACAAAAGCCATTAAAAGAAAATACTATTGGGAAAACCTACAGGATGACGTAGTAAAATTTATTAATTCTTGCGAAACATGTAAACGTACGAAATACGAACGACACCCACCCAGCATTCCAATTATGGTAACAGATACACCAGAACGACCATTCCAGAAAATTCATATTGATACCTTTACAATCGAAAACCAAAATTTTCTGACACTAATCGACAGTTTTGGAAAAATCGGACAAGCAGTTCCAATAACAAGTAAAAATGCTACTGAACTTGCGAACGCTTTAATCACATATTTTTCGTACTACGGAGTTCCAGAATCAATAACAACGGATAACGGGACGGAGATAAAAAACGATACTGTACAAGAATTGTTAAGCTTACACAAGGTAAAGGTTCATTTTACTACACCAAGAAATCCACCATCAAATGGGATGATCGAAAGGATGCATTCCACCCTAATCGAGCATCTACGAATTATGAGGGTAGAAGACAAGAAAACACCAATCAAAAATCTAATGTCATATGCTATTATTGCATACAATAACTCAATCCACTCCAGTACAGGTTATACCCCCTTGGAATTAACATTAGGACACACCCAAATCAGAGATCCATACGAAATATTTTTGGACAAAATATTTTACAAGGATTACGTGCACAATCATAGAAATAAATTAGAAACAACTTACGAACAAGTCAAGGAAAAATTACACACTCAAAAGGAAGAAATAGCATTAAGAACGAATGCCGAACGCGAAAACCCATTTAAGGTCGACCAGACGGTATATGTCAAGAAAACTAGTAACATAAGAGGAAAAACTAAGGAAAAATTTGATGGACCTTTTATCATTACGAAATTATTTGACGATAACACAGCGGAAATTAGGAATAAAAATAATCAAATACAGAAGATACACGTTAGATTATTAAGAAGACCTTAATCACGAATTGTTACAGATACAGCTATTATTAACAAATTCTAAATTGCCTATAAACCCAAATTTGGAAAATATCCACGAATTTCATAAAATCATAAATATTAAAGCCTTTATCCAAAATACCAAAATACATTTCATATTAGAAATCCCAGTCGTCGAAAAAATCGACTATAATTATTTTCATCTATTTTCCTGTCCAATATTTAATAATCCTTTATACTCAATAATCATTCCCAAAGCCAAATTCCTTGTAATAAACGAGCAAAACTTCGCATTAAGTAACCAAAGATGTAAAGATATAAATTTTAACAAATTTTTGTGCAAATTGGAAATTAACCAAATCGAAGAAAAGTCACCTTGCGAAGTTCATCTTATTCAACACACAAAGAAATACCAAAATTGTCAGCAAGAAAGTTTAAGTTTGGCCCACACGAAAGTCCAACAGGTCTCTAGTAATCAATGGATGGTAATAACAAAAGGAGAAGACGTAATCAAGAAAGAATGCGATGCAACAACAGAAACTATTTCGTTAAATGGAACATACTTAATATCACTAAATGGTAAATGCAGGATCAAAATACAAACAAAATTACTAACGACACAAGAGAAACGACTTAAAAATAACTTAGTGGAAATCCCGAAGTTAAAATTCGAATACACTAGCAACAGACACAATAATGTCAACATTACCTTCAGGCCAATCGAATTGGAACCGATAAATTTGGACGAAATTAAAGCAACAGAAATCAAATTGCATCAAATCGAGGAAAACATTGAAGAAACATCCCAAGCTCCTGTGTACTTCCATCAATTAGAGTTTTTAAGAAGAAAACACCATCCGGAACAATCAAAGAGAAACCAATCGAACAGAAACCAATCGAACAGATCGGACTTCAAAATTTAAGGATACCCTAATTTTGGTCCTAGAGGGGAGGTGTTATGTTAAAGTAAAACCATGCATTAATATAATAATTAAAAATTTCAAATATGTTACGATAGCCTGACTCACATTCGATTCAGCAGTCTATCGCATTCCTTTTAAAGTTCAATAACTGTAAAATTAGCAATAAGCAATATTTTTATTATAAATAGTCACAATTGTAATTATAGATTATTATTATGCTGTATGTCTAAAATCGATGTCAGTCGTAATTTTCAATAAATTTATTTAAGTAATTTTAATTTTTTTAAAATAATTTTGTTAAGTGAAATTAACTCGCGCTTCTACACACACCGAGAAAAATATTAAGTAGGAATTTGTGTTGCAACAGTTTGAAATAATTATTACATTAATTGTTGTCAAATTTACTTCATTTCTTGTAAAATTGACATCAAATTGATGCGAGACGAAATTGCACTTCAATTTGAAGTAAAAAATACTTCAAATCAAAACAATTTTTTCTCTGTGCAGAGAAATTATTTCAAATTGTTGCAAGACAAATTCCTACTTAATTTTTTTCTCGGTGTATACTTTGTATAAAACCCTAAAAATATTTAACGGATAATCTGTTTTTTAAGTTGGTGATCATTGCCTACTAAAATACTATATAATACAAATTGCAATTAAATTCTTTTTGCGAATATTTTTGACATCGATACCATCAACTTCCTAAACTTGGGGGTGGTTGTATGTCAGTGGTTTAACTCGAGGATTAGCCGAACCTTATTCAAGTGTTGAACCAGGATCAACGCCAATGCGGTTGTATGTAGGGCGAGTCAACTAATCCGAGAGTTATCATTAAAATTTATGTTGGTACTCCTGAACAAGACATAAATCCCTAGAAAAACAATGATTTTTAACATTTGACATTCAATGATACTAGATTGAAACTGAAAGTTATACCTTATTGCCTGGGAATCAAGATTTAGTTGGTTTAATATTATTTGAATCGAATGTTTCGTCAATCTAAATCTAGCAAAACTTTCCTTATCTGACCAACTAACAAAATGATTTGAACGATCACGAAAAACTTGAGAGTTTCTTTGAATGCTTTCAGCTAAAATTTCGATAAAGTCCTTAAAATCTTCGTCGTCGGTTAATTGATATTCCATAATAACGTAAAGTTAAAATAAATAAATAAGTTATAATAAAAGTTATCTCTTATTATAAAAGGCCAAGTCCTTCCTTCCTTCCTTCTGTCTGTCCCACGGAAATACCCGAAGCAAACCGAACCGAACCGAACGCATAACGGATAATTTCATAACCAATCGGATGAACGTATCATTGTATCAACGTATCATCGTATCAACGTATCATCGTATCAACGTATCAACGTATCATCGGATCAACGTATCAAGGGATCAACGTATTTAAATTTCCTATATAGGTGAAAAATCTCTTATTATAAAAGGCCAAGTCTTTCTTTCTTTCTGTCCGTCCCACGGAAATACCCGAAGCAAACCGAACCGAACCGAACGCACAACGTATCATCGGATCAACGTATCATCGGATCATCGTATCAACGTATCATCGTATCAACGTATCATCGTATCATTTTGTCTATATAGGACAGCTATTTCCAAAAAAGCATTATGTGAACTTCCATAATGGATAATGAAAATTTTGAAAATCCTGCTGCAAAGCGACGGCGATTGAATCGTGAGAGAAAAGCACGTACAAGAGCTAATAACACAGAAGAACAGCTTCGATCACAGCGACAAGCTGACGCTCGGTCTCATGTGATACGTCGACAACGTGAAGCTTTGGAACAAACTCAAGCGCGGCAAGCTGCTGACGCTCGGTCCCATGCGATACGTCAACAACGTGAAACTTTAGTAGAAACTCAAGCGCGGCAAGCTGCTGACGCTCGGTCCCATGCGATACGTTGATCCGATGATACGTTGATCCGATGATACGTTGATACGATGATACGTTCATCCGATTGGTTATGAAATTATCCGTTATGCGTTCGGTTCGGTTTGCTTCGGGTATTTCCGTTGGACGGACCGAAGGAAGGAAGGAAGGAAGGACTTGGCCTTTTATAATAAGAGATTTTTCACCTATATAGGAAATTTAAATATGTTGATACGATGATACGTTCATCCGATTGGTTATGAAATTATCCGTTATGCGTTCGGTTCGGTTTGCTTCGGGTATTTCCGTGCGACAGACAGAAGGAAAGAAGGACTTGGCCTTTTATAATAAGAAATGAGAACAACATTAAATAAATAAACAAAAAACTTACATATATTTTTTTAAATTAAATTAAACTTAATCAATATTTAAAATTTTTTTACTTATTTTAAACTAGATGATACCCCGTCCGAGGACGGGCAGCTAGAAGGACGGGCAGCTACCCAAGGTAACTTAAGTTGAATGAAGATTAAGGAAAGCTCTCAGTGCAATCCAAAAGCCATATGACCTTGGGTAGCTGCCCGTCCTTCTAGCTGCCCGTCCTCGGACGGGGTATCATCTAGTTATGTAAATAAAATATAACTTATATTTGGTCTGCATTGAAGAAACAGATCAACGTATCAACGTATTTAAATTTCTTATATCGGTGAAAAATTATGACAGCTATTTCCAAAAAAGCATTATGTGAACTTCCATAATGGATAATGAAAATTTTGAAAATCCTGCTGTAAAGCGACGGCGATTGAATCGTGAGAGAAAAGCACGTACAAGAGCTAATAACACAGAAGAACAGCTTCGATCACAGCGACAAGCTGACGCTCGGTCTCATGCGATACGTCGACAACGTGAAACTTTGGAACAAACTCAAGCGCGGCAAGCTGCTGACGCTCGGTCCCATGCGATACGTCAACAACGTGAAACTTTAGAAGAAACTCAAGCGCGGTAAGCTGCTGACGCTCGGTCCCATGCGATACGTCAACAACGTGAAACATTAGAAGAAACTCAAGCGCGGCAAGCTGCTAACTCTCTATCCCATGCGACACGTCAACAACGTGAAACATTAGAAGAAACTCAAGCACGGCAAGCTGCTAACGCTCGATCCCATGCGATACATCGACAGAAAGAAAATCGATACCAAAGTCAAGCAATTCAACTCCAAATAAGAGCATTGAGATTTGATGAATCTCACGTTACTCGACACGATTGTGGAGAAATGAATTCCATCTGTCAGTTCTGCGGCTCCAAGAATTTCGCCAAGGAGCGTCCAGTTGATAAACAATTTAACAACTAGCTGGTAGCCCGTCCGAGGACGGGTAGCTAGAAGGACGGGCAGGCAGCCAAGGTCATATGGCTTTTGGATTGCACTGAGAGCTAGATGATAGCCCGTCCGAGGACGGCTAGCTAGAAGGACGGGCAGGAAGCCAAGGTCATATGGCTTTTGGATTGCACTGAGAGCTAGATGATAGCCCGTCCGAGGACGGGTAGCTAGAAGGACGGGCAGCTACCCAAGGTAACTTAAGTTGAATGAAGATTAAGGAAAGCTCTGTGCAATCCAAAAGCCATATGACCTTGGCTGCCCGTCCTTCTAGCTAGCTAGAATAGCGCACTGGGTACCCAGTTCTTAGACCTCTATACGCACTGAGTATATTCAACACGATTTGAAACGCTCTGTATGATTTTGAATTATGCGGACGGACGGACAGACAGACGGACGGACGGACGGACAGACACGGAGCCAGATCATAAGGCTTCTTGCTATACTTTGTATAGAAGCCTAAAAGATAAGGGTTTTTATGCAACGCTTTTATGCAACGTTTTTATGCAACGATTTCATGCAACGATTTTATGCAACGTTTTCGATAATAGGATAATCTGACAACCAATAAAAAATTCTATTATATAAGTCAAAGGGAATGCAATATAAATTAAAAACCAAAATTGGTAAACATCGATTTATTAATTTAAAAAGGTAGTTCTCCAAGATTTTCTTCGTTTTAAAATATAAGGTTGGTAATCCCTTATCCATAAAACGTTTTGCAATTTCATTGGCTATTGGTTAAAAAAAAGAACCAATCATTAATTTGATTTAAAATTGTTATTCAAAAACGTTCCATAAACAGTTTGCACATAAAGTTTTATGTTTTACTTATATGGAGTAAAAGAGTACGGATTATCTGACCCGTAATCAGATAATCAGATTATTGCTTTCTTCGGATCACCGGATCATTGGATCACCGTATCATAGGATTATAGCCTATATATATATTTATAGGTCGTTGATGTCTATATATTAAGTAAGTTAAAGAAGTTGTACTATCACGATCACAATTTGGAGAATTAAGTACTATAAAAGTAATTGAAGTAAAAAATAATTTAATACTATTGTCCAAAAATTACTACCATTCTACCTTTAAATTCAATAGCTGTTCGAGAGTTAACATCTAATCATTACCTTTCAACTTTGATCATATCACAAAATTTAATGAGATCCTGACGGTTAATACATAGTTTCGGCTAGAGATGAGGACTCATTTAAAAGTTATCTTTAACCAAAAAAGGATTTTACGTTTTCCGACTGTTATAATTAGCGGAGCTTCTTTAATTCTAAGAACAGATGGAATAAAAGCAAACAAAGGAGTGCGACCACAACGGGATACATCCTCAGATACTGAAAGTACACAGAAAGAAAAAAAAGACGAAAAACATCTACTGAACGTTCGAGAAAACACAAAACTCGACAGCAACAACTACAAGAGAAATAAGAACCTTCAACAATCAAGACCACCAGCAACAACTTCAACTGAAAGAAGCAGAAAAAGAAGAACGCTACAGCAACCATCGACAGATCTGGCTACTGTTTTAGAATCGGTACAATTACAAGAGGAACAAGAACCTTCAACATCAAACCCACCAGCAAAAACTTCAACCGAAAGAAACAGAAAACGAAGAGCGCTACAGCAACCATCGACAGATCTGGCCACTGTTTTAGAATCGGTACAACTACAAGAGGAACAAGAACCTTCAACATTAAAACCACCAGCAAAACCTTCAACTGAAAGAAGCACAAAAAGAAGAGCGCTACAGCGATCATCGACAGATCTGGTCACTGTTTTGGAATCGTAACTCCTCATGATGCGGGTGAAATGACCGAGAAATGTTGAAATTGTTATGCTATTTTTTGGAAAAATGAATTTTGCAAGAAAAGTTTTTGTCATAATGGAAAAGTTAAACTGTCCAAATTATCGCCAGGATCCAAATTGGATACTGGCGATACATCTGCAAGCGGATTACCATTTGTACTACATAGACGACAATTTCCGATAGTGTTGGCATTCGCTATAACTATAAATAAATGTCAAGGGCAGAGCTTTGACAAAGTTGGTATAAATGTCGATAGGCCTTTGTTTAGTCACGGACAGTTATATGTAGCATTATCAAGATGTCGAGCATAGGATGGAATACAAATTCAAAGTACAAGCGACATAACAAAAAAATGTCGTATGGAAAGAAGTTTTATAACTCGCAAGATTTCTCATTTATATGGAATTACGAGGTGGCGAAATGGAGGTGGCCAAGAAGGTCATTGGCCGAGTAGTTAGAGCAATCGACTACTGATGCTAAAGGCATTGGTTCGAGTCCAGTAGGAGTCAATTTTCTTTCGGACTTTCTTTCCTCCAATGAACCGTCTTCGTGCTTCGGAGGGTACGTTAAACCGGCGGTCCCCCTGATTTGAGCTGATCTAATATGTCAAACAGGGTAATAAAAAAAAATCACCCCTACTCCCCATCGACTACGCAATCGCGGAACTTCTCAGAACTCGGTCATCGAACGGACGTCCCTGGTTCGTGGTGCCGGCCATTGTTGGGGAGTTTTGGTCGGTGGTGAGGGCGAGAGACCGCCTAACGGCTGCGGTCATACTTAGCAGTGTCGACATTGTGGGTCAGGCTGGGGGTGAGCAACAAAGTGGAAGCAGTACAATGGGTCCGGTAGAGTGGCCTAAGTGCGTGCAGGTTAATACTTGCCACTCCCCCTCCCCCGAAATCCAAAATCCAATGGGGGTGGTTCAACCGTAAACCGGCCGGAAATATTGGGCTGCGAAGCGGCCCAAGGGGGTTGGGCCGCCGAAGGCGGCCAGGGGGGCGGAGCCCCCCTAGTTACATATATAAATAATTTAAATTTATCTTACTCTACGATTAGAATAACCAATAGGACCCATGAAGTTTTGATGGTTCGTACGATCGACATCTTGGATTCTTGATTATTCATATTTGGATGCACAAACACCCTGCACTTTCAAATGACTCACTTACTAGTCCAAATGACAACTCCCCTATCTATCCTCATTTTCGGATATTTAATAACTTTTTGTTGTTCCACTTTTTCGTGGTCTCCTTCCTAAGTCCTATTGATAATGCTGACTTAGTGACTTCACAATCCTCGTGTTCGTTTTATATTTTGTAATAGTATTTATTTAGCAACTCATAATTAATTATAAAATTTACTCTACAGGGTGATATTTATATTGTTGTGATATTTATGATACAAACCCTGCTTTTGGCTTCTACCACCTTTAAAATCACAATCTCTCTTACCTCGACCAGCTCCAGAGCATTTAGTTTAAATTGAGACTCTTTTATTATTAAAATTGTGAAATGTTGAACTGCGATGTGTCGTCTTTGTAAATCTGACGCAGATCTCAATTTAGTTGCTTCAATAAAACTGCAACTCGATTTACGAATAATAATAATTCGTTGGTTTACCCCGCTTTGTTTATAATAAATTACTAGTACTACCCTGTAAATGTAGCCCTTTTTAGTGAAATTAAATAAAAGAAACAATATCTCATAGGTAATTGTATTGGTTATTATTATTACAAAACCAGGTGAATGTTTGCTGTGGCCATTAGATAGATGTAAATTTGAAAATATTAAATTACAAGATACATAAAAAGATACTTTCGAAACTTTTAAAAATGTTTTAATTAAATTTAAATAAGAGTTACCTTTGTTTAGTGCGCCACTGGGTACGATAATATTAACTTCTGTAGAAACGTGTGGAATAGGTGTGTTGTTATCAGCAACTTTAACAGATGTGTTGGTGTCCTTGGATTCAAACAATGGTATCACGTTCAGATGATGTTCAATAGTGTATTCAAAATAATCAGGTACGTAGTAATCAATTGTAATATTTGATTGAGTAATGTTGAAATTTGTTACCTTTAACCAAATTTTACTTTCAGGTAACCTCCAAAATTTATCCAACGAAACAAATTCTCAAGCATAACCAGGCCGTTCTTGATATAATAAACAGCAGTAATATTTTCCAATTGCTGTGCAAATGGCTCTCAAAAACCAGCATAAAACTAATATCGATTGAAATCCAATAATTTTTCAATCAATATCCAAGATCCATAAAAAATTCTGCCAACCATAAAAATTCTGTCTCGTACCAACTGCTAATTCCAAAACTTACTAAAATATTCTCAACTTGACGATGTTTACTCGAGCACATATCAAAACCAACTGAGCGAGATTAAATTGTTCCAAGTCCTTTTATAGACTTCGTGCGTGGACCGGAAATGGTTGGATCAAAATTGGAAAAAATTCAAAATTGTTGACGGAAATCCCAGTGATCTGGACTTGATAGACATTCTGTAAATATTCTTTTGATTTCTAACGTACACTGCACTCATAATTTTAATCAAAACACTAATTTTAAAATAATTTTCAGATTTCAACCCGTAATCATAAAACATCATAGCAAATATCACCCTTATTAAAATTTTAACAAGATTAGCGCAAAACCACAGCAAAGGCAACATCACATAATATAACAACAATGTAAAAAGGTAAGTTGAAGTTTACATCATCAAAAACTTAAAATTTATTGAACAAATAACCAAAGCAAACATTTCAGGTCAATGACCTCGAATTACAGATGAGGTCCTGAATTAACCATGAGGATCGTTTTCCACAGATACCATTGATCTGGATTAATGAAGGGAAACTAAGCTACCTAATGTTTCGCAGGGATGTACCAGGAAAATACTAAATTCTTGCTCTATTGCGAACAAACATAAACTCAAACGAAATGCTACCGAGAATGAGTCAGATCTACAAAAACTTAAATTTCCAGTTCAATATACTGGCCATTTTAATTTAATTTAATTATCTGTTTGTGACAATACATTCAGACTATTATATATTATATCTATAATAATGATGATGGTTTTACAGCCCCAGGGTTTTTGAGTCCAGACAAATACAATAAAAAACTTTTCGATTGATTTTATTCCCCCCCCCCCGAATATATTTATAGGTTGATAAAAAATGCCACTTGTAACAAGTAGAACCTTATCGGTAGCTTATTTTGCTTGTTAAATTTCTCTCACAAATATTGCTAACTTTATCGAGGAAATCTGTCTTTCGATGAAGTTTCGATTGCTCTCAGTGTATTTTATTTTTCAATTCCCTGCTTAAAAATTTGCATCCGAGGAGCTAAACCTTCTTCGGGAGTTCCGTAGAAAATTTTGTTGTTAATTTTTTCCATTGGTGCACATAATTTTATATGTGTATGTTTTTAAGAATTTGTATTTTTATAGGTAAACGTAAAAAACACCCAATGATGGTTTATAATTCTCAATGATAAACATAATAAATGAAATAATTTTGCTATACTTAATACTGTGACACATTCCAATTTGGGCGTAACGTTCTCATTCTAATTATGTTGATTTCATGCTAAATACAAAAACATTTCAAATGACTATTGCGCCCTTATTAATAATAAATTGCACTACAGTGTTTTGTAGAAGAAAGTAAATAATATGTCCATTACAAAACCATCATCTGTTGGTCAACAAATTATGTTGATTCTTGAAATAAAAAAACAAATTAAGAAAAATTAGTTATATTTAAACGACAGCATATTTTGGTAACATTTCCAAAGTTATAGAATCAAACAATAACGGTCAAATTAATCTAATTCGTCCCAGTAAGGTATGAAGGGGTTTTATCAATCATAGGCCACTTAACTTCATCGAGTTCCTCATCACTGTCATTCTCATCACTGCCATTCTCTTGACTCTTATTCCTTTGATTTTCATTCTCTTGCCGGTCAATTTCGAAGTAAATGTGTCCTGGTATGAAAGGAATTCCTGAGATGAAACACAAAGTCTCCTTACTGACTTTACTAAAATTTCGAAACTTATTCAAACTGGTGTAACGTCCCTGTGGCTCAAAATACTTGGGAACGTAATTGGGAAGGTAATTGGTAGATTCAATTATTATTTCGTTATTGGGTAAGTACTCAACGATAGCAGCCTCGGTTTGGGAACTTTCTTTGTCTTCGGGTTCCTCTTGCTGTTCTCCTTTCTCCTCGCCTTCTTTAATTACTTCACCGCGCAACTCAGCTTGACTGGTGAAGTACACAACATCACATGTCTCGTCTTGGAAAGCTCCTTTAACTTCACTTAGGAGTTCCTGCTGTTGTTCTGCTTTCTCCTCGTCTTCTTTAATTAATTTATCTTCTTCAATATATTTACTCTTTGCGTGGGTAATCCTGGGTCCAGACGGATATTTCATACCCGATTTATGGTCCCTTCTAGTAACGAAAGGAAACCTAGGAACATGTCCTGGTGAGATATTCCCATCATCCGTACTAACGTGATGGGAAACCTTGTCGAGTTTTGGTTGCCGTTCGACTTTTTCGTATTCTTTAATTAATATATCGCGTTCAACATATTTACTCTTTTCGTGGGTAATCCTGGGTCCAGACGCAGCCCCGCATTGGGAACTTTCTTTGTCTTCGGGTTCCTCTTGCTGATGTTCTCCTTTCTCCTCGGCTTGTTTAATTACTTCACCGCGTAACTCAGCTTGACTAGTGAAGTACACAACATCACAAGTCTCGTCTTGGAAAGCTCCTTTAACTTCACCTAGGAGATCTTGCTGCTGTTCTGCTTTCTCCTCGTCTTCTTTAATTAATTTATCTTCTTCAATATATTTACTCTTTGCGTGGGTAATCCTGGGTCCAGACGGATATTTCATACTCGATTTATGGCCCCTTCTAGAAACGAAAGGAAATCTAGGAACATGTCCTGGTGAGATATCCCCATCATCGGTACTAACGTGATGGGAAATCTTGTCGAGTTTTGGTTGCTGTTCGAATTTTTCGTCTTCTTTAATTAATTTATCTTGTTCAAGATATTTATTCTTTACGTAGATAATCTTGTGTCCAGACGGATATTTTATACCGAACTCGTGTTCCTTTATAATTACGGGATACCTAGGATCATGTCCTGGTGGGATATCCCCATCATCGGTGCTCTGTAGTGCAAATAAAATAATGTAAGTTGGAATTATGAAAGTTAAAAAATAATTTGTTACCTTTTTCGGAGATTCCGGATGAACTTCGCATTTTTGTTGATTCCGATTCCACTTTGAGCTCTGTAATGCAAATGAAATAATGTAAATTGGTATTATGAAAGTTAAAAATACTTTATTACCTTTTTCACAGATTTTGAACAAGCAGGTTTTGGTTCATTCCCGTTCATTTTGTTTGTCGTCAAGAAAATTATCGAAATATACCTATTTGCTGTCAATTGCAAATAAATTATGATTGACATTACTTAAACAAAACATGATCGGGCATTGCCTCCCAAGATACTATTAAGCTTTAAAATTACATTTTTTGTCAAATCAACGGCGGTGAAATTTATAATTTGTTTTTAATTATTTACTTAATTATATTAAATTAATAAATAAATTAGTGAATTTAAAAAATTAAATTAACGAAATGAAAAAATAATTACGTTATTAATTATACCTTAAAGATTTACGCGAACCGAATGACGAGCGAGACTGCAAACAAATAGTTTATAGATTGATAAACAGATTAATGACTCTATACTGCCTTGTCAATGATAACACATTCACATAATATGCCAATTTAATAAATACAATTTTCTCGTGATTTAAGATAGTTTTTGACAATATAGAAGTACAAGGTTGTGTAGCCGAGCTGGCTAAGGAGCTAGTGTTAAGCACTAGTACCAATTCTGAGCGTGGGTTCGAACCCCCCAAATTTCATCAACTTTTTTTCAAATTTTTTTTTCAACAGAATAACAAATAATAAAATAATAAATGACAACACGCGGAATCTCATATGAGATTCCCGCGCCTCGATCGGCTTTTACATGTTAAATTTGCTTCAAAATCGATTTATTCAAAATTTTGATAATACTTTCACACATAAAATTTTAACAGTATACTATATTCGCTGGTTGCCTGGCAAAACCGTTTATCTCGATTTTTGACGAAAATTGGATTATTTCATATTATGATGTATTAGCTAGCCTAGCTAATTTCAAAATTAATAAATTATTTCTTGGTGGCCCAACCATAAATTCCTAAATGAGCGTTTTCTCGAAACAACGATTTTGGAGATACTGCGTTTTAGCGTTGGACGGCAGTATAGTTGAGACATGTTTAAATAAAAAATCAGCAACTGGAACATTAATAGCCAAAGCGTCCCATCAGGAGCCTTCAAACAAAACGACCTTAGCAGAAATAAAAATTATTCAAAACCACATAGTAGATAGCTTTCCTCGATACGAATCCCATTACTGTCGCAAGCAGTCTTCAAGGTTTTATTTGCATCCAGATCTCAATCTCACAAAGATGTATAATTTGTATGTAGACAATTGTGCCACTCAAAATGTGAAGCCTAGAAGTTTTCATGTATACCGCGACATTTTTAAAAGCCAAAATATATTTTTTAAATCACCTTCTAAAGATACGTGTAAAAAGTGTGACACTTTTAAAACAAAATTAAAATGCCACCTGACAGAGGATGATCGAAAGGAAATTACAATGGAACATGATGAACATATTCGTGAAGCTGAAGATGCATATGAAGAAAAGAGAAAAGACAAACAGATAGCTCTTGAAAGTGATGGGAAAATACTTCTACGCTTATTTGATTTGCAAAAGGTTTTAGAAACACTTTCACTGACTACAGGGGCTGCTTATTATACAAGGCTACTATGTACTGCTATGATTCAAAATGCTTTATAAAGGCTCCCAATTCAAAAACGAATATTAGATTCGAAAGGAGCACAAAATTCTAAGTTAGAAGACACTTTAAAAATTTGCATTACGAGAAACTCAAAACCTTCTCAAATTTCAATTTAATAACTTTATTTGAATCTCTCGGGATAAGTAAGACATGTGTAAAATTGCTAAGAATAATTAGATTGATGATTGTGACATCAAAAATAAAACAAAAGATTTAATTAGCTTGAAATTAATTAAAATTGTTTGTTATTTTGTACATGACAATAACCTTAAAAATGTAAAACTTTGTAACCATATTACTTCTAAAATAACATGTTGTGTGAAAATTTGTTCATATCAAAAATTATGTAATCTCTTCATCTATGTGACGCAAGTAAATTTAAGACGTGAATCAACAAAGTTGTGAATAAGGGTGATATTCGTGAAAAATCAAGATTTATACAAGATGGCGTGACTCTAGTCAAAAAGGATCCAAATTATATCACAAAAACGGCATATACCAATGGAATTGCATGGAAAACATCTTTTGGAAACACAATTTCAATGTGGACCGTTAATCTAGAACAGAAACATTTTTTAAATAAAATTTAAAATCCAAAATAATACAATTTGACTCACATTTTAACAACAGGCCTACCAATTCTATCGATTTTCGATGAAAAATCAGTTGACTCCGAGGATTATAATAGTGCGGACGTGCTTAATTTATGTCCAATATTTGTATCAACTCTTGGAAGGTCAAATAACAACAATGGCCGACCACAATAACAGATCTGTAAAATTGTAATTTTTGGTCATCAACTCGAACTTCACTGGGATCTAATGAAATTGCCAATTCAATCAACTTACCGCAATCAACTCGATGTCATCAACGAATTTGGTAAACAACTACAATAACCACAAAAATTTGGATCAGAACGAAGCAACAACACGAACCGAAGTGAGGTCATCCAACTTGCAACTGAACGTGATTCAACAGCGCAGGTGTATTTCTGCTTATCAAATGCTACTCGTTTAAAGGCGACTACACACATATCCTTTGAAACATATAAAATGACTAGTCGAGCCCCTAACGTTGAGGCGCCATTTGTGTAACGTAGAAAAGCCATAACCCGGCAAATGGTTATAAAAAAACACAAGCTTTCGGCTTCACCTGCCACTTTTCATGCTTCATCCGCCGCTTGTCATGTCTGTAGTTGGAAGGTACAAGACAGCTAGCCCATAGGAATTACCCAGTGTCGGAGCTCGCTGGGTCGCTCGAAAGCGTTCGTGGGTTCGTATAAAAATAATTGACCTGCTTTGCGAAAATAACTGTGCCCGGGCGCCAAGCGAAGAAATAACAGATTTCAGAAATCTCTTAGTCCATTAAATCAACACTAAAAGAAAATAATAAGTGAACGAAAACTAATTGGGCACACACAGTTGCGAAATAGACTCTACTACAGCTCGTGGTAGCTAAGCGGAATGCTTCTTACAAAAAAGAACAAATTCCAAAATTTAGTTATACAATTAACTAACAAAAAAAATCGCTACCAAGGCTAAAGCAGAGCCTTTGGCCGTTGTAAAGATGGAATAACTAGTACCTGGATGTTGTGGTACATAGTTATGAAAATAATAAAATGGTAATATGGTTTGTGATGTTAAAACCAGTAGGTGAACGAACCTTAGCAGATTTACCTGGTTCCTGATGTTATCGAACCAGTAAGCAGACAAACATTCACCCATCCAACCTCCCATAAGATCCACAGCAAGCTAAAACGTATTTCAGCTTGTGGAATAACCACATAAAAATCAAAATAACAGTACATCAAAATTTATTAAAATAAACATAAATTCGGCAATCAGATGGTCGTTGCCTTAACGTGGTGGAAATTTGCAGCTTTTGCAGACCAAAACCCGTACGGAGGCCTGGATGCTATCGCCGAAAACTACTTCCTAAAAATCAATCAGCCGGAAATTCAAGTGGTAATACAAATCCCGCCAAGCGGAACCACTATCGAACTCCAGGGTCGAACAAACGATAGCGTCGACGACAAAAATCAAACATCCTGTACGTTGGTTTACAACGCTACTTATTTTCAAAAAACTCATAAATAAAAATAAACACATAAAAAAATGTCAAATGTAAAAATCTCAAATTCAGGGTTTGAACGTGCTACGATCAGTTTGGACTCCCAATGCCAATTGCATTCAACCAGCGCCGTTCGATACTAATTATCGAAAATAATGCTCTGTTCAAACTCAAACAAAATAATTATTAATTTAAAATTCAAAATTCATTAACAATTTTAAAATACCACAGTTTGAGCATATCGCATTTATTTTATCGACGCCTTGCGAACGCACAAAATTCATTGGCCTTTTATCACGTCAAACAAAAGTGCATGTGTGCAAACTGACGATAACTTCAGGCCAAAAAAACGTTCATAGCCAAAGTGCGTGGCAAAGTAATCCAAGATGTTGAACAAATAAAAAATAATAAGACATAAGCTATAAAATGTAAAACACAAGTTATAAAGCGCAAAATGATACGAAATACCTGTAATCGTCTGGTTAAGTCGTTAGAGTAGAAATGCGGTCAGAATTTTCCTGATATGGTGGAATGATAGCGGTCCCTCATGTGGACATCAGTTTCCAAAAAAATCGGTCCGGAAGCGTCAAAAAAATCGGGCTTGCGCTAAAAATAGATGCACTCGTGCTTCCGCACTTAAAATTAAATTTTACCATTTTAAAACATTCGTAAAATTGTAGAAACCATGAAGAGCAAAAATTCGCACGTCTTGCTAGTAGCACAGAATTTTACCGACGACTTATCTTTTCAAAACTGTCTTACCGGCCTCTTTGATTTTAATTTTGAAAAATTCTGACCGTCATTTTGGTTGTCTAACTCACAGGCATAGACATATATAAATTCTCAATTAAATTCGGTCGTCTTTACGATGTTAAAAATAAAACGACCTGCGATGGTATCAGAAATGAGAATTAAAAAATAAACTATTTCGCTGGGCGAAATATAGTAACAATTGGAATGTTACACATTTTAGGCTTCTATACAAAGTATAGCAAGAAGCCTTATGATCTGGCTCGGTGTCTGTCCGTCTGTCCGTCTGTCCGTCCGTCTGTCTGTCCGTCTGTCTGTCCGTCCGCATAATTCAAAATCATACAGAGCGTTTCAAATCGTGTTGGAAATACTCTGTGTGTATAGAGGTCTAAGAACTGGGTAGCCAGTGCGCTACTTTTAGGCTTCTATACAAGGTATAGAAAGAAGCCTTATGGTCTGGCTTCGTGTCGGTCCGCATGTTTCAGAGCCAATCATAACGTTGATCAACTGAAACGTTGTTATATTGTAAATACTTCGTCTATATAGTATTGCTTTAATCTGTTAATCCGTTGATTCGATTCGCTAATGCAATTTATTATTATTACAGGTTAGATGATGTTTTGTATTGCTTTCATCAGAATCAAAATCGGAATCGGAAAAGTCGCTGCTAGAATAATTGCTTGAGTTGTTCATGTTTATAAATTAGTGGTACTTGCTATATCGATTCCTTTTCAAAAGTATTACCTAAATTTTAAATACAAAGTGTAACCTATATAGTAAATTGTTGATCCTTTGATACGTTGATACATTGATACGTTGATACATTGATACGTTGATATGTTGATACATTGATACGTTGATACATTGATACGTTGATACATTGATACGTTGATACATTGATACGTTGATACATTGATACGTTGATACATTGATACGTTGATATATTGATACGTTGATACATTGATCCGCTGATCTGTTGATCTGTTGATCCGTTAATCTGTTTATCCATTTATTGCATTATCTGCTTATCCGTTATTTGTATTTTTATCTTTTGAACAATATATCCACACCGTTAAGAAATTGTATGTAAAATTACAATCATTAGCAACTTTGTGACCAATTTTTCTTCAGCATAGCGCGAAATCATATCTTTCTTCAGTATTTATCACATCGAAAGTCAGCAATTATGGTACAATCTATATTACGAACGTAACTTATATACCATGCTTTAAAAATAATATTTTCGAAGCATGTTATATCACGTTACTTGGTTCGGACGATGCTATTTTAGGGTTTTGATATCATAGATATCAAAAAACTAATATTTTTTAATCAAAATCAAATTAATTAAAAAAAAATCTTGTAGCTGGTGTGTTATGGTAGTGTTATATCTACGAGGACTGGGAAATCGAGTATTCGAATACTCGATTCTAGGTAATTTGTTCGACAGCGTTATGTGCGACAGAAATTTGTTTGAAAATGCCCTGTCGATTAAATGTTCAGTCGTACAAATGCTGAGTTGGACGAATTTCTCTCGAACAAATTACCAACTACGGCATATTCAAACATTCGAATATCCCACTAATATTTAAGTGTTTTACTAGGTTTAAGATGATAATTTCATTATTAATAATTAATTTTAATATTATTAATAATAATTATTAATTTAACACAAGCGGCCTGCCGGTGTCGCGAGTAAACAGTCGACTAGTCCAGACGTGTTTTTGTTTTTCCAAGCAAAAATGTAATCAGTGACATTTACAGCCATATTCACCAAGCTCTGTTAAGTTGCTAACAGAGAGTCAAGTCAATAACAGTCTGTTAATGTGATATATTTGTATTCACCAATGACTTTTAGCAGTTACCAGTCTGTCAAGTCGTCTGATAAGTTAACAGAGCAATATTGGGCTGTCAACATAGGTAACAGACTGATAAGTAATATTTTTATGTGTCAATATTGTAGGTTATAATTATTATTGACATTTGTTTTTGGTATGTATTTAAGGTTAACTTTTTTCCGCGAAATCAGTTAAAGCTAGTTTTACACGGTTTTACCAACAAAAATTCTAGTTACTTTTAGGCTTCTATACAAAGTATAACAAGAAGCCTTATGATCTGGCTCCGTGTCTGTCCGTCCGTCTGTCCGTCCGTCCCTCCTCATAATTCAAAATCATACAGAGCGTTTCAAATCGTGTTGGAAATACTCTGTGTGCATAGAGGTCTAAGAACTGGGTAGCCAGTGCGCTACTTTTAGGCTTCTATACAAAGTATAACAAGAAGCCTTATTTAGGCTTCTATACAAGGTATAGAAAGAAGCCTTATGGTCTGGCTTCGTGTCCGTCCGCATGTTTCCGAGCCAATCATAACGTTGATCAACTGATACGTTGTTATATTTTAAACTAGCTGATAGCCCGCCGAGGACGGGTAGCTAGAAGGACGGGCAGGCAGCCAAGGTCATATGGCTTTTGGATTGCACTGATAGCTTTCCTTAATCTTCATTCAACTTAAGTTACCTTGGCTGCCTGCCCGTCCTTCTAGCTACCCGTCCTCGGACGGGCTATCAGCTAGTTTCGCTATAATGTAATTCTGCTTATATAGTAATTTTGAGTAGGATAATCGGATTAACTGATCCGATGATACGTTGATCCGATGATACGTTGATCCGATGATACGTTGACACGATGATACGTTGATACGATGATACGTTCATCCGATTGGTTATGAAATTATCCGTTATGCGTTCGGTTCGGTTCGGTTTGCTTCGGGTATTTGCATTGTCTACGGGATTTCGAGGATAGATACGGATATCACGTTCAAATGGAGGTTCGCCGTCATCATTTACGAACACCATTGCAATTTCATTGGACGTTGGAGCATTGTAACGTCTTTGATCAGACTGCCGATCGCGCCGCATCACCATATTGACGACCGGAACTGGTTGTCCTTCTTCTTCGGCTCGTACACGCTCTTGTTGCTCAATTTCTTTCATCAGGCAATATGAAGCTGCGATACGATTGTTGACGCGGAAGAAACGATCGATTTTCTCAATCACTTCAGGTAGACAACCTCTATTCTCAGGCAGATTTACTCGTTCATTGACCGCTTCTGTCGTGTCCATTACATACAGTTGTGCAAACTTTCTTGTTTGTCCTTCAGGTGGATACAGGTTTGTGGTTCTGTGGTACGTCTGTCTATGAATTTTGATAACGTATGGTCCGTTACCCGGCATTGAAACAATCTCTGCTCCCATTGAAGCGAAAGAAACCGAGGAATTGTAAGAGCGGATGTGCTGACGAAAGTTCTTGTAGTAAGGATTATCTGAATCTGAAAGCATAGAGCGAAGAAATTCGGGATATAACAATAGATTCCCATGTTGATCGAGCGGTTGCGGAATCTTCACTTTTCCTTTATGACAGCAGTTGTTAAATTGTTTATCAACTGGACGCTCCTTGGCGAAATTCTTGGAGCCGCAGAACTGACAGATGGAATTCATTTCTCCACAATCGTGTCGAGTAACGTGAGATTCATCAAATCTCAATGCTCTTATTTGGAGTTGAATTGCTTGACTTTGGTATCGATTTTCTTTCTGTCGATGTATCGCATGGGACCGAGCGTCAGCAGCTTGCCGCGCTTGAGTTTCTTCTAAAGTTTCAAGTTGTTGACGTATCGAATGGGACCGAGCGTCAGCAGCTTGCCGCGCTTGAGTTTCTTCTAAAGTTTCACGTTGTTGACGTATCGCATGGGACCGAGCGTCAGCAGCTTGCCGCGCTTGAGTTTGTTCCAAAGTTTCACGTTGTCGACGTATCGCATGAGACCGAGCGTCAGCTTGTCGCTGTGATCGAAGCTGTTCTTCTGTGTTATTAGCTCTTGTACGTGCTTTTCTCTCATGATTCAATCGCCGTCGCATTGCAGCAGGACTTTCAAAATTTTCATTATCCATTATGGAAGTTCACATAATGCTTTTTTGGAAATAGCTGTCCTATATAGACAAAATGATACGATGATACGTTGATCCGATGATACGTTGATACGATGATACGTTGATACGATGATACGTTGATCCGATGATACGTTGATACGGTGTGCGTTCGGTTCGGTTCGGTTTGCTTCGGGTATTTCCGTGGGACAGACAGAAAGAAAGAAAGAAAGAAAGACTTGGCCTTTTATAATAAGGGATACTTCGTCTATATAGTATTGCGTTAATCTGTTAATCCGTTGCTTCGATTCACTAATGCAATTTATAAATACGCAAATGTTCGAAAGAATTACAAAGTTAAAGATATTTTCGAAGAGGTCTCCCTATATAAACTACTTGTTTTACTTTGATGTGAAAAAATAATTTTTTATTGATGTGGTTAGTGAAGTTAAGTTATAAATAAAAGAGAAAGGAGAGGATTGGTCCACCTCAAAAAAAGGACCATACATTACAGAGAAGTAAAATTTCTAATAGAATGGAAAAGTTTGATTGTTATTACTTATATAGTAAATGATAATTACCAACCGCAAAAAATTTTATTGGTGCAGATTATCTGATTATGTGATGTTACATTATATGGCGATCAAAACAAACCAGATAATAACAACTTTCCACACCAGAAAGGTAGCTGTATAGAAGCCTAAGAACTGCCGCTAAAGCGAGTTCCACCTTGTTTTAATTTGAAATTGCAACTTGACGATTCTGAAGGTACAGTGAATTTTATTTAACATTTATAAACTTTTGCCATCAGCATTTTAAATACAGGACGTGGGATCAAGGCTTTCAAGGAAGTGCATTTTCTACCACCCTCAATTGAAAGGTTTTTTTATTCAAAACATTATTATTTTTTTATTCAACGTTAAGCTTTAACAAAAGCACCGATATTATTTAGAAACATTTAAACCGCTATAGTACAGCGAAAGACTTAATTAATTTACAATTAATTAAGCAACGACAGGAAGAAAAGAAGAGAACTTTTCAACTTGTGAATTTAATGAATTAAATGCTTTTATTTGTAAAACTTCATTTGATTGTAGATCTGTGATCTGCAAATTATTGTGTAACCATTTATTTATATGCGCTTTGCGATTATTTTTCTTCAATATAAACATTTCTTTAAAGCTAACCCAATTTATAATCGCAACTTCTACTGAGCAAAATTAGCGATGTAATATTTATAACAATAAAAATATACACAAAATATAACGCCAATATAAATTAAAGGACCTAATAATTTATTCGGAATCTTACCTACTTAAAATAGTACATTATGCACCAAGGTAGCAAAGTGACACTTTTTCGGCCCGAGGGTAAAGGATTGTTTACACGAGGCGCCAGCTGAGTGAAACAATTACCCATGGGCCAAAAGTCACTTTACTACCGTCGTGCATATACTGTTTTTTGCCATTCCGGGAGGTAAAGTAGGAACTTCGCCTATTTAGAAACTTAAAGCAAAAATTTAACGCTTTTTTTTATAATACCTACACGTGGTCGATAAATCGCAAAATAGCACTAGTAATATTGCCAACTATACTACTAAAAATTACTAAGAAATAGCAGTTGGCTATTTTTTTACCGCAGGGTAAAAAAGTGCCCCTTTACACCCGCAAACCGGGGTAAAAAGTGAGTACTTTACCCCCGGAATGGCAAAAAAGTACTTATAGGCTTAGCAATTAAGAGATTATATTTTTGTACCCTGTAGCAAGCTATTTCGAAGCACCCGGTATTGGAGGTGAGAAGTGGACTTGCGCGGAGAGGAGCAAAAGAGAGGTTAGAAATTAGAGCCGGAGGAGAATACTTTGATTAATTGGCCGTTCCATTTGAGATTTTTTTTTCGAGTCCGTATTTGAGATATTCTGTACGTTTCCTCCCGAGGGATTCGATTGGGTGGCAAGTTATTTGAACAGTGTTTTGGTTTTTGTTCGGGAAGCTTTCCTTCTGCAGGGGAAGGTAGGTGCGATTACCACTTTTGGACTCTCATTCATTTGGCCCTCCTTTTTTTTTAAGGCTTCCAAGATTAGTTTTGATACCGACTCAGATTAGATATAGAGTTTGGCGGATGTTATTAAGGTCAAATAAGGAACCCCACCTGACGCAGTCATACCGGGAGCAAATTCTGGAGATTATAAATTCCAACAACGTGCTTATCCACAAGACCAACAAGCGCTGGCGTAAGTTAACAAATGTTTGAGAACCCTATCATAGGGTCGAATAAATGTAAATTACCAAAAATTGTAGTTTTGTAAAAGGTTAGACTTAGGGTGGTGAAGCACGTCTGTAAAATTTTTCCCGTTTTTTTAACAATAATAATAAAACGGGTGGCGTCCAAATTTGATTTGCTGTCGTTTTTTTCGCGTATTGGTTTCCTTACCCGCAGCCCGCTAATTAATTTGAGCTGCCGGAGCTGTAGCCTTAGGAAAGATACGAGGGTGCTACAACCCTCCACCCACATGATCCGGCGGTAGAACTTACATATAGGATTATAGAAACCCTTGACCATCGGTAGAGATTACAATCGTTCGTTTCAACATATTGCTATACCCCAAAGGTTTAATTATGAAAGCCCAGGTTTGTTTGGGGACATAAGCTTCCTTAAGCTTATTCTTAGCTAGCCAAGGTTGAATAAGACCTCAGGGTGTCCGGTTCAATGAAATAAATCGCGGCATTAGATGGAATGTTTGCTCTGCCTTTGAATAATTACGACAAAAAATTGCTCAAAAAAATGTTTATTCAAATTAAATTCGGAATAAAAATAACGGAAGCGCATATACCAAATGTTGTTTGTTTACAAAATTCGTTGTCTTCTTTTCTTCTCTTGGTGAGTGTAGTAAGTTCGTTGTTTATTAATTGTTTATTTACGCGGGTAATCTTTATTTTTATCGCGCACAGAATAAATGATTTCATATCCAAATATTTATTGTTTTCCTCAACAATCTTAATTAAATTAATTGTTGATTCCTTTTGTAGATTGATAAGGTAAGTGTTAAATGTTTAATCTTCTTCCAAGATTTATGATTACTAATTATATTTAATGTTATTTACTTTCAGTCCGGTAAACAAAAGACGTCCATCTACCAGAACTAGTTTTCATAAACTTCTAAATCCAAAAATAACTTTCAAATAAATGTCCCTAGACTCTTATCAAATTTGGTCAGGAAACGCACTTCAATGCGCCTTGGACAACGTTCAATATACGACTGACCTTTATCTTTTGATCGCGATGATCTTCACCAATCAATTGCTTCATACAGGGTAAATCTATTTATCTATATATCTATCTTCTATATATATAAAAGAGCTTGTCTGTTTGTTTGTTTGTTTGTTCGCTATACGTTCCTACACCCTTTGACCGATCTCAACCAAATTTTGCACAGTTATTCTGTAGGTCCAGGCGCAACTATTCGTGCATAAATGGAGAAGAAATTCCCGCGGGGAGCAAAGTTATTCGCGTTTTTCGATTTTTTATTGATACACTGTATACTTTACCCTTAGGTTAAGTACCCAACTGGGTACTTAACCCAGTTAACAAACTCTTACTTACTTACAGGGCCGGGCTGGCCTGAACGTTCCTACACCCTTGGACCGATCTCAACTAAATTTTGCACAGTTATTTTGTAGGTCCAGGCACAACTATTCGTGCATAAATGGAGAAAAAATCGAGCGGGGAAAAATGTTATTTGCTTTTTTCGATAAATCAAATCACAAGTCTTGCAAACAAAAAATTTAATTTGTCAAAAATCGAAATATTCTGACATAACTACTGTCAGTGATTCAAAACACTGCCAACAGATGGCGGGATGGCGGCTTTAATTCGAAAAATGAAAACCACTAACAAATTAATATATTAGAATTTAGTAATTTCAACGCTCAAAATAATACAAATAATTACAAAATCCGTTGACGGCGAAATATTTGAGATGGAGGTTCGGGGGCGACGGAGAGAGAGCAAAAACCATCTCTTCCGACTTCCAAAAACGAAGAATTTTAAAATTGCGTTTTTTTGAAAATCTGCAGCAATCCTTCGAAACTTGAAAATAATAGTGAACAACTATGGCCTTCACGGATCTATTATGGTCCGCCCTGTGAGGCCGATGGCCGAACAACTATGGCCTGCATGGATCTATTATGGTCCGCCCTGTGAGGCCGAAGGCCGAACAACTATGGCCTTCACGGATCTATTATGGTCCGCCCTGTGAGGCCGAAGGCCGAACAACTATGGCCTTCAGTGATCTATTATGGTCCGCCCCCTGTGAGGCCGAAGGCCGAACAACTATGGCCTTCACGGATCTATTATGGTCCGCCCTGTGAGCCCCACGGCTGAACAACTATGGCCTTCACGGATCTATTATGGTCCGCCCTGTGAGGCCGAAGGCATAACAACTATAGCCTTCACGGATCTATTATTGTCCTCCCCCTGTGAGGCCGAAGGCCGAACAACCATGGCCTTCACGGATCTATTATGGTCCGCCCTGTGAGGCCGAATGCCGAACAACTATGGCCTTCACGGATCTATTATGGTCCGCCCTGTGAGGCCGAAGGCCGAACAACTATGGCCTTCACGGATCTATTATGGTTCGCTCTGTGAGGCCGAAGGCCGAACAACTATGGCCTTCACGGATCTATTATGGTTTCGCCCTGTGAGGCCGAAGGCCGAACAACTATGGCCTTCACGGATCTATTATGGTCCGCCCTGTGAGGCCGATGGCCGAACAACTATGGCCTTCACGGATCTATTATGGTTCGCTCTGTGAGGCCGAAGGCCGAACAACTATGGCCTTCACGGATCTATTATGGTTCGCCCTGTGAGGCCGAAGGCCGAACAACTATGGCCTTCACGGATCTATTATGGTCCGCCCTGTGAGGCCGATGGCCGAACAACTATGGCCTTCTCATAGATCTATTATGGTCCGCCCTGTGAGGCCGAAGGCCGAACAACTATCGCCTTCGCGGATCTATTATGGTCCTCCCCCTGTGAGGCCGAAGGCCGAACAACTATGGCCTTCTCGGATCTATTCTGGGTCTAGATGGCTAAGGGCGGCGAATGCCGCCCGTGCCAGCTAGTCTATATATATAAAAGAGCTTGTCTGCTTGCGTGTTTGTTTGTTCGCTATACGTTCCTAGACCCTTTGACCGATCTCAACCAAATTTTGCACAGTTATTCTGTGGGTCCAGGCGCAACTATTCGTGCATAAATGGAGAAAAAATTCGCGCGGGGAACAAAGTTATTCGCGTTTTTCGATTTTTTTTGACACACCCTATACGGATACCTGGCAAACCCTTCGTTTGCCAGGTAGAAAACCCGGTTACTGTGCAGTTATTGCAACCGCTCGAAACAAAATTTCTTCTGCTACACACTAAAGAACACACTTATTTTAGCAAATTGTAAAAGTAAAGCATATGAACCGGGTCCAAATTACTGAAATAATCGATTTTGAAAATCGTTAATTTTACATGTTAATTAGTGAGATTTCGGGCACATCAGCCATTCTATCGTCGGTCCGTGCACTATGATATACTCTAACACTTAGAAAATTTCGCAGCGGCAGATGCAGCACGACCGTCGTACATGCAACATCGATTATTTTTTGTTTTTAGGCGTATTTTAGGGGGTTTAACATCCCGGTTTCCTTTATTCGTGGCGCCTTCTCGTATGTTTAGCTCCGCCGCGTCAGCGGCTCTGAGCACGAAAAACCGCCCGGAGATGCGGAGCATCGGAGGCATAACAACCTGTGAGGCCGAAGGCATAACAACTATAGCCTTCACGGATCTATTATTGTCCTCCCCCTGTGAGGCCGAAGGCCGAACAACCATGGCCTTCACGGATCTATTATGGTCCGCCCTGTGAGGCCGAATGCCGAACAACTATGGCCTTCACGGATCTATTATGGTCCGCCCTGTGAGGCCGAAGGCCGAACAACTATGGCCTTCACGGATCTATTATGGTTCGCTCTGTGAGGCCGAAGGCCGAACAACTATGGCCTTCACGGATCTATTATGGTTTCGCCCTGTGAGGCCGAAGGCCGAACAACTATGGCCTTCACGGATCTATTATGGTCCGCCCTGTGAGGCCGATGGCCGAACAACTATGGCCTTCACGGATCTATTATGGTTCGCTCTGTGAGGCCGAAGGCCGAACAACTATGGCCTTCACGGATCTATTATGGTTCGCCCTGTGAGGCCGAAGGCCGAACAACTATGGCCTTCACGGATCTATTATGGTCCGCCCTGTGAGGCCGATGGCCGAACAACTATGGCCTTCTCATAGATCTATTATGGTCCGCCCTGTGAGGCCGAAGGCCGAACAACTATCGCCTTCGCGGATCTATTATGGTCCTCCCCCTGTGAGGCCGAAGGCCGAACAACTATGGCCTTCTCGGATCTATTCTGGGTCTAGATGGCTAAGGGCGGCGAATGCCGCCCGTGCCAGCTAGTCTATATATATAAAAGAGCTTGTCTGCTTGCGTGTTTGTTTGTTCGCTATACGTTCCTAGACCCTTTGACCGATCTCAACCAAATTTTGCACAGTTATTCTGTGGGTCCAGGCGCAACTATTCGTGCATAAATGGAGAAAAAATTCGCGCGGGGAACAAAGTTATTCGCGTTTTTCGATTTTTTTTGACACACCCTATACGGATACCTGGCAAACCCTTCGTTTGCCAGGTAGAAAACCCGGTTACTGTGCAGTTATTGCAACCGCTCGAAACAAAATTTCTTCTGCTACACACTAAAGAACACACTTATTTTAGCAAATTGTAAAAGTAAAGCATATGAACCGGGTCCAAATTACTGAAATAATCGATTTTGAAAATCGTTAATTTTACATGTTAATTAGTGAGATTTCGGGCACATCAGCCATTCTATCGTCGGTCCGTGCACTATGATATACTCTAACACTTAGAAAATTTCGCAGCGGCAGATGCAGCACGACCGTCGTACATGCAACATCGATTATTTTTTGTTTTTAGGCGTATTTTAGGGGGTTTAACATCCCGGTTTCCTTTATTCGTGGCGCCTTCTCGTATGTTTAGCTCCGCCGCGTCAGCGGCTCTGAGCACGAAAAACCGCCCGGAGATGCGGAGCATCGGAGGGTAGGTTTTTTGATGCTCACAGCTCTGGCCAAGCCAAAAATTCGAAGGCAAAAAAATTTTTAATTTTTTCACTTTTTCGGCAATACACGGGTTATTTTCCATTTTTTAAATTTTATTTATTACTAATATCCACTAATCACACCCCCATCTATCCGAATTTCAAAGAAAAATTGAAATGGGAGCGAAAAAATTTCACTCGATTTGAAGGGACCGCGGCCGAGCTATGTGGGTGAGACCGTGTTCGACCGCATACAAGATGCGACTTTCCCCTACTTTTCGATAAAAGTCGATATTCTGGTTATTTTTACAGTATTCATACAAAATATTTTTTCTATAGCCTAAAATAAGCCTGTTCTTTAGTGTGTAGCTGAAGAAATTTTGTTTCGAGTGGTTGCAATAACTGCACAGTCGCCGAAAACCCTTACTTTGCCTGGCCATTCTTGCTCACTACGCTTTCGCTAGATGGTGCTCTTAATCTATCATATAAGTGTACTGATTGGTGGCCAAAAATCTAAATATATTTTTTAACAGCGATCAGTTATCCCACCCTGTAGTGTACGGAAAGTGATTGTATTTTTTAAAAGCGATCAGTTATCCCACCCTGTATGTACGGAAAGTGGTTGGTTGGCATAAAACTATAATAACAACTGGAAATCACGGACTAGCAGTCAAGGCAGCCGAAGGCATATAAATATAATCTATTATGGTCCGCCCTGTGAGACCGAAGGCCGAACAACTATGGCCTTCACGGATATATTATGGTCCGCCCTGTGAGCCCGAAGGCCGAACAACTATGTCCTTCACGGATCTATAATAACAACTGGAAATCACGGACTAGCAGTCAAGGCAGCCGAAGGCATATAAATGTAATCTATTATGGTCCGCCCTGTGAGGCCGAAGGCCGAACAACTATGGCCTTCACGGATATATTATGGTCCGCCCTGTGAGCCCGAAGGCCGAACAACTATGTCCTTCACGGATCTATTATGGTCCTCCCCCTGTGAGGCCAAAGGCCGAACTACTATGGCCTTCGTGGATCTATTATGGTCCGCCCTGTGAGGCCGAACAACTATGGTCTTCACGGATCTATTATGGTCCTCCCCTGTGAGGCCTAAGGCCGAACTACTATGGCCTTCACGGATCTATTATGGTCCGCCCTGTGAGGCCGAACAACTATGGCCTTCACGGATCTATTATGGTCCACCCTCTGTGAGGCCGAAGGCCGAACAACCACTGGCAATCACCGACTAGCAGTCAAGGCAGCCGAATAAGGCATATAAATATAATCTATTATGGTCCGCCCTGTAAGGCCGAATAACGATGGCCTTCACGGATCTATTATGGTCCGCCCTGTGAGGCCGAAGGCCGAACAACTATGGCCTTCACGGATCTATTATCATCCGCCCTGTGAAGCCGAATGCCGAACAACTATGGCCTTCACGGATCTATTATGGTCCGCCCTGTGAGGCCGAAGGCCGAACAACTATGGCCTTTATGGATCTATTATGGTTCTCCCCCTGTGCAGCCGAAGGCCGAACAATTGTGGCCTACACGGATCTATTATGGTCCGCCCCGTGAGGCCGAAGGCCGAACAACTATGGCCTTCACGGATCTATTATGGTAAGCCCCTGTGAGGCCGGATGCCGAACAACTATGGCCTTCACGGATCTATTATGGTTCGTCCTGTGATGCCGAAGGCCGAACAACTATGGCCTTCACGGATCTATTATGGTACTCCCCCTCTGAGGCCGAAGGCCGAACAGCTATGGCCTTCACGGATCTATTACACTAGTCAACAGTGATTCTGCGGCGTGGGATTTAGGGGTTGATTTTGGGTAATTCTGGTGTCCTGAATACGAAAAATATATTAGATTTTCCGAATTGGCTCTAGTTTTTGAGATAAAGGCAACCCGGTTATAATGGGACGCGCATGAATGGATTATCGAGATTCCTTAAAGGAAGGCTTGAAAATAAAATAAAATTATTCAATATTTTCAAAAACCTTTATTTTCGAATGACAACAACGTTATAAATGATATTTCAAATAGATTAATCATATTAAACAAAAATACATGAAAAAAAGTTAGGAAAAACGTTTTGCATGTGATTGTCTATTGTATCTTTGATCAGGATAATCCCTTTGTAAGGTCCAGCAGTAGTCCGCCATCATATGGTGATCCCACCGGCCTTGATATCTTTCCTCCATTATCTCTTGATATCCTGGTGGAACCGTTCTCCTTGTTCTTCGCTGTAATCGCCCAGGTTTTCAGGAAATCTATCTAAATGGCTATGCAGAAAATGTATTTTGATACTCATATTAGCTCCAAGTTTTTCAAAATTCTTAAGCATTTTGGCCACTATTTCGGAATATTCTGCAGCTTTGTGGTTCCCCAAAAAGTTTTTGACAACTAATACAAAGCTTGTCCACGCTTCCAGTTCAACCTGAGTCATGTGATTTGTGAAATAATTGTCTTTTATAAGAGTACGAATTTGTGGTCCATCAAAGATACCTGCTTTTAATTTTTCCATACTGAGGCCAGGAAATGATTGACAAATATATTTGAAGCAATTACCATTCTTATCCAAAGCTTTCACAAACTGTTTTATAAGTCCAAGTTTAATATGAAGTGGCGGAAGAATTATTTTTTCTCGACTTATCAATGGTTCATGAACGATGTTAGCTTTTCCCACGGTCATATCTATTCTCGACGGCCAATCCTTTCTACTCCAGTGTTCTATTCTTGCACGACTGTCCCATAGACAAAGAAAACAGGGGTATTAGTGTACCCACCTTGCTGACCTAATAAAAAATTCACCATCTTTAAGTCTACACACACTGACCACTGATGTTGAACAAACGAAATTTTCTCCAAAACAAGTTTGACATTTTGGTATTGTTCTTTAAGTTTAGTTGAGTGACCTATCGGAATCGAAGCTAATTTGTTTCCATTATGCAGTAACACACATTTCAAACTTCTTTTTGAGCTATCAATAAAGAGCCGCCAATCTTCTGGCCGATATATTGGAAGGCCCATTAAATTTAAAAGCCCAGAAATATTATTGCAATACACCAGATCATTCTCTTTAGTAAAATATGGAAGAATATCTTGCTCTCTAGTCCGATAAGATGTTATTGTTACGTCAGGTTGAAGGCAATGTTTTTCGTTAAGTCGAGACGCAAGAAGTTCAGCTGATTTCTTCGATAAATTTAAATCTCGAATCAAGTCATTAAGCTCACCTTGAGAAAAACCCTGCAGTGTAGGACGGCACCCTTCAAATTCACTTTCACTGCTGCTTTTGTTCTGAGGGTCTAAAATTTCAACTTCATCACAGGAAAGGTTTGATAAGTCAGTAAATATCGGTACTGGCAAATCTTCACTGTGCAACGTTGGTGGTTTAGCCGATTGTATGTTTGGATAAACCCAAGAGCGCTTTCTGTAACGGTTCATACCTTTTACATTCACGGCACAAAAGTAGCAAACATCAATGTGATTTCTTGGCTCACTCCGTGTCATCGGTACTCCAAATGGAAGTCCTTTGCGTCCTCCTTGGTGTTATATATTGAGGTGGTAATATATAATACTTTTACACATTTGCCCATAAAGCGTTCCAATAATAACTATTATTTACACAATGATAACTTCTTTATTAATACAATACAATTTTACATACAAGCTAGGTACATCAACTACAAGTCTCCATTACATGTCAACTTCAATACTCTTGTGGTTACTAAACATTATACCAACATAATCTATCTACATGTATAACTGGTTGACTACACCACAATTCCTCCCTATTAAAATTACAACTTGAATTATAAATTACATTTAAATTGAAATCTCTTAACAATATAGGTTTGTTACTTTGTCTACCTGATCTAGTAATTGTTACATTGGGATTTGTGTGAATTGTTGGAATTTGGGAAGTGGTTTTATTTTGCTCATTAGTTCCTTTATCAATAATCGTTCTAGTTGGAACTTTATTTTCTTCCTCTTTCCATTCTGGTATTATTTCTTCATTTAGCGATTCTTCAGTATCGTTAAAGGGTTTGTCCATTTTCTTGATTTGATCTATATGACGTCTCCATTGTCTTCCATCAATCAATTTGCACAAATAGTTTTTCTTGCCCAATACTTGTTCTATTACTGCTTCAGTCCAAGTTGGTTTGTTTTTATTTCTATAATCTTTTATTATAACTATCTGCCCCTCTTTTAGATTTTCTTCTCTGCTCTTGTTTGATTTAGCCAATATTTCCTTTTCTTTGTTGGGTCTAATCAGATCAAACAATGTTCTAACTTTTCTTCCTATCATTAAAAATGATGGTGATTCCTTAGTTGTGCAGTGTGTCGAATTTCTGTAGTTTACTAAATAACGACATGTTATAATATCTGGTGAAATATTCTTATTTCTCGGATCTAGTAATGATGCTTTTAAACTTTTTTTAAAGCTCTTTACCGCATTCTCAGCTGCTCCGTTTGTAGCGGGATTGTAAGGTGCTGATGTTGTGTGTTTGATTCCGTTCTTTTTACAAAATTCTTCGAACTCTTCTGAAACAAATTGTGGACCGTTGTCCGACACAATAGTTTCTGGTATTCCCCAATTAGTAAATGTTTCTCTCAATTTTTGTATCGTTTTCTCTGATGTTGTCTTTTTCATTCTTTTGATTTCCGGATATTTGCTAAAAGCATCTATAATGATAAGATAAAAATCTCCATTGATAGGACCCATGAAATCTATGTGTATCCTTTGCCACGGACGCTGCGGTCTATTCCAAGGTACAACCGTTGATTTGATCGGATTACTTGAATCTGTTTGACATGATCGACATGATTTACATATGTTTTCAATATCCTTGTCCAAATGATACCAAAAGAAATACGATCTTGCTATTGATTTCATTTTTACTATACCCATATGGCTTGAATGAAGTTGTTCGAGTAGTTGAATTTTCAGTTTTTCTGGGATAATTACTCTGTAACCCCACATTATGCATCCTTGTTCACTTGTTAATTCCAAGCGTTTCCTGAAATAAGGTAGTATTGATTCATCATCTACATTTCCAGGCCATCCTGTCATTACATAATTTAAAACTTTGGATAAAATTTTATCTCTTCTAGTTTCTACACTTATTTTTTTATGAGTAATCGGCATTTCTTCCGTATTTATCATGTTTAAGTAAGATGATTCGATGTTATGATCTTCTGAGATGTATATTATTTCAATCGGAAGTCGACTTAACATATCCGCCATTTGATTGTTTTGTCCTTTTACGTATTCAATTTTATACGAAAATCCTGACAAAAATACTGACCATCTTTGTAACCTACTGGCTGCCATTTGTGGAATACCTTTTGTTTCCCCAAAAATTGATACCAATGGACGATGATCCGTTTGGATTGTAAAATCGTGTCCCATTAAATATTGATAAAATCTTTTGACTGACCAATAAATCGCTAGCGCTTCCTTGTCAAGTACAGAATAGTTTTTTTCCGCAGGCATAAGTGTTCTCGACACAAATCCTACCGGTTGGAGTTTGCCATTTTCACATTTGTGGAAAAGTGCTCCAGCAATTCCATCGTTGCTTGCATCTGTTTGTAAAACTATTGGTCTTTGAGGGTTGAAATGTACTAGAATTTCGTCTGATGCAATAATTTTCTTAATTTTAGAAAAAGCTTTATCACATTCTTCTGACCATATAAATTTTTGATCATTTTTTAGTAATTTGTAAATAGGACTCATGATGGTTGATAATTTAGGTACAAATTTACCATAATATGTTACCATACCTATGAAACTTTTCACCTGGGTTATATTTCCTGGATTTGGTGCCTCAATAATTGCTTTTTGTTTATCTAAGTTCTTTTTTAGACCTTCTTTGGAGATTGTATATCCTAAATAACTTATTTCTTTTTGGAAAAAGTGACATTTTTCTTCTTTGACTTGAAAACCTGCTTCACTAAGTTTTGTAAATACTCTCCTTAGGTTATTTTCATGTTCAATTCTTGTTTTGCCTGTTATTATGATATCGTCCAAAAAATTAGCAGTTCCGGGACATCCTTGTAAGAGTTGTTCAATTTCTCTTTCAAATATAGCACTTGCCGGGGTGATTCCATATGGTAGTCTATTTACTTTAAATAATCCTTTATGTGTGCTCCATGTTAAAATTAACGCTGATTCTTCGTCTACACATAGTTGGTTGTATGCGTTGCTTAAATCTATCTTTGTAAATGATTCGCCTCCATTTAGTTCCATAAAAATACTTTCTACGGTTGGTAAAGGATATTTGACATTTACTAAAGCCTTGTTTAATGTTAGTCGATAATCACCACATAATTTTAAATTTCCGTCATGTTTTATAATTGGTACGAGAGGTGTTCCCCATTCTGATATGTCAATCGGAGAAATGACTCCTTCGCTTTCCAATCGTAAAAGTTCTTGCTCCACTTTTTTCTTAAAAGCCACCGGGATAGGTCTGGGTTTTAGGAATATGGGTTTGGAATTTTCTTTTATTTGTAATGATACCTTTTTATATTTGTAACAACCTAACTTTTTTTCAAAAATGTTGTTAAATTCATTAAATAATGTTTGTTTTTCATTACTAATATTTATCATATCCAAATCTGAAGTTAGTTTAAATTTAAATTTATCTAGAAAATCTCTGCCTAATAAATTTTGTTTTGGCGGTTTACTTTGAACTACTTGAAAATTAAAATTTTTGCATATTTTGTCTTTATATCTTACATCTAGATTAACAGTACCTATAGGTTTAATATTATTTCCATTATAACAGCGAAAAGTAACAAATGAAGTGTTTAATTTGAAATCGGGAACATTTTCCTTTAAAAATTGCAATGATAATGCTGACAACCCTGCACCTGTATCTACTTGAACATTATGATTTTTATCATTTATTGAAATAGTTAAATATACTGGTTCGTTATCTGTTATGTCAATGTTATACATTTCTGCGATATCTTTTTCAATTTCAAGTTCATTTTGATTAATTTTAAATTTTTTATTACATACTTTAGATAAATGTCCAATTTTGTTACATAAATTACATGTATATTTTATGTACTTACATGTTTGTTTACCTGTATGTGCGTTACCGCAACACTTACATTTCCACCGGCCTTGAGCTTCGTTGTTCTTCGGTTGGATGTTTTGTTCTTTCCTGTTGTAATTATTTTGCTTCGGAAATTGTTTCGTCTTGATGAATTTTACCTCGGTAGTTTCTGATGATGTTAAAGTTTCTTTGCTTAATGCAATTTCCAGTAATTTTTCCAATTTCGTTGTCTTCTTCTCCTCGCATAAGCGGTCTCTTATTTTACCAGCTTTCATACTGCAAATAAACTTATCGGTGAGAATTGCTTGAAGTTGAGTGCCAAATTCGCAATTAGATGCCAAGTTGTGTATGCGTGCGTACCAATCGTTCACAGTTTCCGTACCCTTTTGTTGTGTTTGGTAAAAGTCAATTCTTTCTTTAAACACACACTTTATTGGTGAAAATTGAGTTGTTAGTAGTTTACACAATTCTTTATAAGATTTTTTATCAGGTAATTCCGGTGTACACAAGTCTCTAAGTATCTTATACGTATTTGTTCCAATTACACTTAATAATGTTGATACCCGTTTGTCTTTGTTTGTTGTATCGTCTATTTTTATGTCGTTGGTTTCGAAAAATTCTTCCAGCTGTTCTTGATATAATATCCAACTGTCTGTTTTGTTGTTGAAATTTTCTATTGTACCAATTAACTTCGCCATTATGTAAATTTAAAATCGTGAAATAATTGTTTATAAAATTAATTTCCACTTTCGATTTTATTTTAAACAAATTGTTTTTACAGTCGTCACTACTTGTAAATTTATTGCCGTTGAAATAATTGTTTTTAGAATTAATTTCCACTCGCACAATTTTTACAGTCAGCCATTGTAAAATTTTGTTCAACCGTTGAAAAAATGTTTTTAAGATTAATTCACCTTTGTTAAAGTTTTGCACTCGTCGCCAATTGTTATATATTGAGGTGGTAATATATAATACTTTTACACATTTGCCCATAAAGCGTTCCAATAATAACTATTATTTACACAATGATAACTTCTTTATTAATACAATACAATTTTACATACAAGCTAGGTACATCAACTACAAGTCTCCATTACATGTCAACTTCAATACTCTTGTGGTTACTAAACATTATACCAACATAATCTATCTACATGTATAACTGGTTGACTACACCACACTTGGTTCCAGTAACGAAGTGACTCCACACAAGTTTTACAAACTTTATGTGGCGCCCAATGTTTGTCTTGTTGTCTCAGTTGTTTTCCAAAAAATGCTTGGTAAACTTGTTTTACAAAGTCATGAATATTTATTTGTTGTCTTTTTTGACAAAATTTACCACATATGTAGCAAAAATGGTCAGGATTATTAACACAAGACTTGCGTGAAGAACTCATACTTCCTTCTACGATCACTATATAAAAAGTGGCAGATTTCGTCCAGTTTACTATTTTTTTATTACAAAGTTTTTTTGACAACAACAAAAAACAATTGCATATAGCCGTGCGCATGCGCGTAGTACCAATTTTGTACCGTCAGATGTCAGTACAAAGAAATTTCAAAAAGTATAAATGAATTTTTAAATATTTTAAATTTAAAGTTTATCATGGGAACTAGAGCCAATTCGAACAAAATAACTATGCAGCGAGTACTTTATTACATTACTGTATCCAAATTCACTCCAAAAACTAAGACCGCAGAAAAAAATTTTTGTTTTGTTCCCTTGTGTTATGGGTCTAGATGGCTAAGGGCGGCCGAAGGCCGCCCGTGCCAGCTATCTCTATATTGAACTGTATTTCAATGGTTATCCAAAATTCGATAAATTTCAAAAATTAAAATTAACATGTTTAAAAAATTCAAAATGTAACAAAAATTATTGTAAATTAAATTTAAAAGAAGAAGGGGGAATTTGGATTTGGATAAATGTCTTTGTGCGCAGACGAGGAACTTTGGAGTTGGAAGAAGGAGGGGACAGTCTACGCCGAGCAGTCGACTAGATAGGACGTTTTGAGCGAGTCCTTTGTAAAATTTTGTGAAGTTAAATTGTTATAAATAAAGAAAAAGAAAGTTTTAGTTAAAAAATTGTAAGAGTTGTGTTTTATTAAAGTGTTTTACAAAAGAAAATAAAGTTTAAAGAAAATTTTGAATTCACGAAATTCAAAAAAATAAATAGTTGATCGCTGGTCATAAAAGAACACGTCAACAATAAATTTGGCTCCCAACTCGAGGCTCGAAACCACGATAACCCTGACATTAGGAGTAACTCATGCTCTCAACTAGAAAATTGGAAAATCAAAGTGGAGATTCGAGAACACACGACCACGAAAAATTACCCTAAGGTAAGAGCAATTATTGCAACATCATTAATAAAGTGAATAAACGTGCATAAACAAAAATAACATTTGGTGAAATAAAATTAAGGTCTGGTATGATAATAGACACATGTCACATTTGGCGAACAAAAATTTGCACAACTGTTCGACGTTCGAAAACGCAGATGCCGCGTGCACGTGCAAATAAAAGATAAAACATTAATTTGAAATTAATAAAAATAACCATATGTGGATAAATTTGAAAATAAAATTAGTTTGTAAAAATTAAATTCACGATAAAAAAATGAATAAAGGTGAAAGAATAGGAGGAAGCTTCATAGATGCTAGCTTGGGAGAAAGTACAATTATAATTCCTGAAAAAAAGGAAGAAATGACAACAGTTCCGGAATTTACGGAAGAGGCGGAGGTACAAGGAGCTACAAAAAAGCGAAAAGAAGAAGAGGATCAAGGTTTAACGTGGGAAAAGATGGAAAAGATGTTTCAAATAATGAGGGGAGATATAAAAGAACAGACAAAAGAAATAAAAGACTGGACTACAGAAATCATAAAAGTTACTGAGGAAAATTTGAAAAGAGATATAAAGGAGTTAACAATATCAAAAGTTGAAATGCAAGAGGAGATAAAAAGAATAGATGGCGAAGTAAAGATACTACAAGAAGACACAGTTACTAAACGGGTTTTGGAAGAATCAATACAAGAAAATAATAATAAATTTAAAAAGCTAGATGAAAAAGTAACCAATAATAATCAGAGAATAACAAAAATCAATTCAGCAATGGGGGTAGAAATCGGATTAATAAAAGAAAACATACAAGCTTACGATGGAAAATTTGAACAGGTACAAGAAGAAATGTCGGAGATAAAAACTACTATTAGAAATAATACTCAAGAAACAGAGCATCAACATTCAAATTATTCTAATATCCCTAACATGGAAAATGAATCCAGCGGTATTAAACAATTAATACAAGAAATGCATCTCGGCTTCAACACGGATAAGGTCATGAAATTTTACGGCGATGGACAGACAAACCCCAAGCTATTTTTGAAAAATTTAAAAGATACCACTGATAAGATAAGTGATTTGTCTAGGTTAAAATCTATTATTAGGCATTCGTTGAAAGGAGAGGCAGAACATTGGTTGGGGGTAGTAGAGGATAATTACAAAAATTTTTCAGAATTTGAAAAATTATTTTTAATGCAATATTGGGGAGCCGCGGAACAAGGAAAGGTGAGGTCAAATCTTATAAATGGAAAATACAGAGGCAGGATGGACCACACGAGAGAAAATTATGCCATAAAACGCATGAATGCAATAAAACAATTAGATCCACCTATGGATGAGATCGACGTCATTCGCAGTTTGGCGAATCATTTTGAATACGATATCATAAATAGAGCATCGATAGAAAACATAGAAACAACCGAACAATTTTTAAACCTTCTAAAAAGATTTGACAACATCCCATATGATGCAAGAAATTCAAATATTAACGAAAATAGTTCATAATCATGGAGGAACTACAATAGGTCAAATGTTAATAACAATTTTAACAGAAATAATAACTATCAATCAGATGATAGCCACTATCGCCATAATGATAGAGATGACCGCCGAAATAATTATTCAAATAATAATTACTATAATTCTCGATATTCAAATAATGATCAACAAACAAGAAACAGAAATTGGAATAATTATAATACAGGCAACCGTTCGCCAAATTCGAATGAAAATTCGCGATCAAATGGTAATAACTGGAACAATTATAATTCAAATAATCAACAACGAAATAATCATGGGAGGTCAAATGAACACCCACAACCAGGAAGAAACAATTGGAATACGCACAACAATGATTCTCGCCGTCAGCATGCCAACAACATTAATACAAATAGAGGGCACGCAAGGGTTTTCACAAACACTAGAACGACAGGTCAAGGTAATAACAATACTGATGCGACACCAGCGCATATAAATGCAATAACAACAATCGAAGAACCAGCAGGTGCATCGAATGTTGATTCGATTCAAAATTTTTAATAAAGGGCAGTTCAGATAAAAACATTATAAATTCATATGAACATCCTAGGGAATTTATAACAATAATAAATGAAACATCAATAAATGAAAATCAATCTGGATTGCCATACATCTTTATAAACGTAAATCAGATACGAATAAAAGCATTGTTAGACACAGGTGCAGAAATATCTTTAATAAATGAAGATATAATAAATAAAAATTTAGAAAATTTTAAAGACCAAATGATAAAAACTACGCCCGTAAAATTAATAGCACCAAATAATAAAACGTTTACTATAATCAACAAAAATTTAAATGCACTCATTACAATTGGAAAATATAAAAAACACGGCAGCATCATGATCATGCCGGATTTAAAAATGGATTGTATTATTGGGATAGACTTACTGGAAAAATTTGAAATTAGAATAGATATTCCGAATAAGAAAATTAAGATGCCGGAAGAAGAGATAGGATGGGTTGAAATCGATAAACGGTTGGATAAAAAAAAGGACTATTCGAAAATTACTAACGTTATGAATCTACAGGAAGATAAGACGATAAAAAAATTTAGTGAGGAGAAATCAAGCGAAAATACGGAAAAAAATCGTTGGAGAGATATTAAATTAAATTGTGAGGAAAGTCATATGGAATTTTTGATAACACTTTTAGAAGACAATGCAGAATTAGTTAATAAGAAATCTCGAATCGCAAAAGGCTACGAACATAAGTTAGTTATCACCAACGATGGTTTATTCAAAAACAAGACCTACTCGATTCCACAAGTTTACAAACGAAGAAATTGTAAAATTCGCGGGTTTAAACAAAACAGAAACAAAAATAAAAATAAAAACGTAAAGAACAATAATAATTATGGTGTAAATCAAGTTAAAATAAAATCAATTAATTTTAAAAACAAAACAATTAAAAAAATAAAAACCACGGATTGGTTAATGAAAATGTCATTTTACAAGCACATTCGCTTTAAACAATAAAATCGGGTTAATAAAAAAAAAACAGATGACGACCAATAGTAAAATGATGAATAATTAACGGTACATGGAAAAACAAAATGAATAGTGCGAATAAAAATAAAAACAATTAATACTGACTAAACATTAAAATGTGATTATGTGCTGATTAAATAAATAATAAAACAAACTTTCAATCTACAATAAACAGTTAATAAGTGAAAAACATTCAATTAAAAAATCGGCGTGCAAAACTAATAAAAAAATTGGTGGATTGAAAAAACAATAATAGGCGTGTGCGAATTATAAAAAAGTTTGGTTGATAAAAAATTTAATGGGCGTGTGAAAATTTTGAAAAATTGACAAAATAGAGGGCGTTTAAAATAAAACATGGATTGATAGGTGTTCCAAAAACTTAAAAAAATAAAACATGTATTGATTGGTGTTGTAAAACTTAAAAAAATAAAACATTGTTGATTGGTGTTTCAAAAACATAATTATAAAAAAATAAAAGTCAAAGAAAAGATAATACGCTTGAAATAGTCACAAATTAGAAAGATTTCAGATTAAAATGCAGTGTGCATAAAAATTTTAGGAAAGTTAATTTTATTTTCGATATTATTATTTGCTATTTATCATTCAAAAATAAAAACATTTTAGTTCAGTTAAAAATTTGTAAATAATTGATAGGTGATTGTTAAAATAAATAAATAATACTTTTGTTAATAATATTTTAGTTAAGTTTAAAAATGTAAATTTGATAAAAATGTCCGAAAAGGTCACAAATTCGTATCGGTGTAAAGTCATTGAAATCCAATTAGAAAGATTTCCAGCAAAATTACTAAAGTTAGCAATGTTACTTAAAAATCTAGAGGGCGTTGAACTGTATTTCAATGGTTATCCAAAATTCGATAAATTTCAAAAATTAAAATTAACATGTTTAAAAAATTCAAAATGTAACAAAAATTATTGTAAATTAAATTTAAAAGAAGAAGGGGGAATTTGGATTTGGATAAATGTCTTTGTGCGCAGACGAGGAACTTTGGAGTTGGAAGAAGGAGGGGACAGTCTACGCCGAGCAGTCGACTAGATAGGACGTTTTGAGCGAGTCCTTTGTAAAATTTTGTAAAGTTAAATTGTTATAAATAAAGAAAAAGAAAGTTTTAGTTAAAAAATTGTAAGAGTTGTGTTTTATTAAAGTGTTTTACAAAAGAAAATAAAGTTTAAAGAAAATTTTGAATTCACGAAATTCAAAAAAATAAATAGTTGATCGCTGGTCATAAAAGAACACGTCAATAGTATATATAAAAGAGCTTGTCGGTTTGCGTGTTTGTTCGCTATACGTTCCTAGACCCTTTGACCGATCTCAACCAAATTTTGCACAGTTCTTCTGTATGTCCAGGCGCAACTATTCGTGCATAAATGGAGAAGAAATTCCCGCGGGGAGTAAAGTTATTCGCGTTTTTCGATTTTTTATTGATACACTGTATTCTTTACCCTTAGGTTAAGTACCCAGTTACCTGGGTACTTAACCCAGTTAACAAACCCTTACGTACTTACAGGGCCGGGCTGGCCTGAACGTTCCTACACCCTTGGACCGATCTCAACCAAATTTGCACAGTTATTCTGTAGGTCCAGGCGCAACTATTCGTGCGCGAGGAAAAAAGTTATTCGCGTTTTTCGATTTTTTATTGATTCACCCTATACTACGGTGAATCACCCTATACTACGCTTTCGCTAGATGGTGTACTTAATCTATCATATAAGTGTACTGATTGGTAGCCAAAAATCTAAATATATTTTTTTAAATCAGTTATCCCACCCTGCAAATATGTACTACAAATAGTCTTATGTTGCTGTAACCCTATATGAACTGAATCTTGGCCTCCTTGTCTTCCCTGTGACCGGATCAAACAGATTACTTTTTAATTGGTGACAAGCTTTTTCTATATAAGCAAACTAAAAAACCAAAAAAATTCAAGAAAATATGGAAGAACCCACCGATTCCGCCCAAGAACAACCTCCCGCCCCCACTACCGTGCGCACCGATTCCCCGCCCGTACATCGACGCAGACCGCGTCGCCGACCTATACGTCTTAGAGGTCGTGGTAGAGGCCAGCAACAAAAAATATTCGACTTGCGTTCGTTATTGACAAACAGAAGAGCCGTGGCCGGCACTTCCAATACGGAACGGCCGGTTTATAATTTCTATAATTGTTCACATATTAATATTGACAAGAAATAGTTTTATGTTGTTATTTATGTTAGTTTTATGTTGTTTTTAATATAATATAAGCAAATAAAAAGTACTTACAAATACAGGCGAGTTATGTATCTCTGACTAGCTGAAAAAAAATTTCTTCAGCTACACACTAAAGAACAGGCTTATATTTGTGTAATAAAACAAAAAAAAGGGTGAACGGAGTAAAAACAACCAAAAAATCGACTTTTGAAAAGAAGGGAAAAGTAGCAAAATGTATGCGGTCGAACACGGTCTCACCCACATAGCTCGGCCGCGGTCCCTTCAAATCGAGTGAAATTTTTTCGCTCCGATTTCAATTTTTCTTTGAAATTCGGATAGATGGGGGTGTGATTAGTGGATATTAGTAGTAAATAAAATCAAAAAAATGGAAAATAACCCGTGTATTGCCGAAAAAGTGAAAAAATTAAAATTTTTTTTGCCTTCGAATTTTGGGGTGTGCATTCGATAAGGAGGGTAATCCATCGTCAAAACCTACCCTTACGGGGCGCCGCTGCGCTCCGCTCCGCTCTGCACCCCTCCAGGGCGGTTTTGACTCTGGTTACTAGGCTAAACATACGAGAAGCGCCACCGATCAAGAAAACCGGGATTAAGGCAACCGGAATGCGAGAGACCCTCAAAATAGCATTTAAAGTATAGTTGCGGTATGGGGCAGTAAACTATTACGTTTCACCCCCTAAAAAACGCCTAAAAACAAAAAATAATCGATGTTGCATGTACGACGGTCGAGCTGCATCTGCCGCTGTGAAATATTCTAAGTGTTAGAGTATATCTAAGCGCACGGACTGACCACAGAATGGCTGATGCGCCCCTGAATCTCGTTAATCCACCTAAAATTTCATGAAAATGAGCAAAGTTCAAATTCGATTATTTCAAAATTTTGATAATAAATTCACCCTTCATATTTTGAGAATTTGTTATATTAACTGTGTTCTTTAGTGTGTAGCAGAAGAAATTTAGTTTCGAGTAGTCAGAGTTAGGTAACTCTCACCCAAATACACGTTATTTTATATTTATGTGCTATATTTATAATGCTTGCACACTCTGTATTCGCTAGATGGGGCTCTTAATCTATCATATTAGTGTACTGATTGGTGGCCAAAAATTTAAATATATTTTTTAAAAGCGATCAGTTATCCCACCCTGTATGTGGGATACGGAAGGTTGGTTGGCATAATACTATAATAAGCACTGGCCAATCACTCTCTGTGAAGCCGAAGGCCGAACAACTATGGCCTTCACGGATCTATTATGGTCCGCCCTGTGAGGCCGAACAACTATGGCCTTCACGGATCTATTATGGTCCGCCCTGTGAGGCCGAACAACTATGGCCTTCACGGATCTATTATGGTCCGCCCTGTGAGGCCGAACAACTATGGCCTTCAGGTATCTATTATGGTCCGCCATGTGAGGCCGACGGCCGAACAACTATGGCCTTCACGGATCTATTATGGTCCGCCCTGTGAGGCCAAAGGCCGAACAAATATGGCCTTCACGGATCTATTATGGTTCGCCCTGTGAGGCCGAACAACTACGGCCTTCACGGATCTATTATGGTCCGCCCTGTGAGGCCGACGCGACGGCCGAACAACTATGGCCTTCACGGATCTATTATGGTCTAGATGGCTAAGGGCCGGTACGGGACAACTCGGCTCTGGACAACTCGGCACCGTACAACTCGGCACCAGACAACTCGGCATCAGACAACTCGGCACCGGGTAAACTCGGCACCGGACCAACTCGGCACCGTACATCTCGGCACTGGACAACTCGGCACCGTACATCTCGGCACCGGACAACTCGGCACCGGGAAAACTCGGCACCGGGCCAACTCGGCACCGAGACTAGGGTTCCGTCACATTTTTTGAAAACCTACCACCTTTCATCAGAAATCGTTATTGTTAGCGCAAAAAAGTTTAAATTAAAATACTAGTACCTATTAAGTTGAGTTTCTTTATTTAAAAAAATTACATATTTATTAATCCATAACATAATTGTGAGATAAACCGCGCAAATACTCCCACATATTTGCTTGCTCATAGTTGGAAACTTTGTTAAGTATACGCTCATCTGCTTCCTCGTAACGTTTTCGTTTTTGTGGTGCTTCATACCCCGCGACATAACGCTCGTAATCCGCATCGTATGTTTTTTGGATTTTTTTTAAATTGCCAATAAATTTGAATAATTCTGGATGTGCGACACCATATCCCTGTTGCAATTTTTTGTGGCATGCTTCGGCGAAATTATTAGTTCTATCAGAACCAAGCAAAGTACGTTCATATACCGACCAGACTTCATAGGGAAACAGAGGTGGGGCTCTTGTTCCGTTATTTCTAAGTCTACCCACATATGTATTTGTAAACCAACTGATAATTGGTTCTAGTTCTGGTGGAAGATGATTTTCAAGCATTGTAAGGGCGCTTACAACATCATTTTCCGGAACGAAAGCTACTGAAGTAACCATGCGACATTTCAAGGCAAAACTAGAGTCGGTAGTTATGGATTAATAAATATGTAATTTTTTTAAATAAAGAAACTCAACTTAATAGGTACTAGTATTTTAATTTAAACTTTTTTGCGCTAACAATAACGATTTCTGATGAAAGGTGGTAGGTTTTCAAAAAATGTGACGGAACCCTAGTCTCGGTGCCGAGTTGGCCCGGTGCCGAGTTTTCCCGGTGCCGAGTTGTCCGGTGCCGAGATGTACGGTGCCGAGTTGTCCAGTGCCGAGATGTACGGTGCCGAGATGTACGGTGCCGAGTTGGTCCGGTGCCGAGTTTACCCGGTGCCGAGTTGTCTGATGCCGAGTTGTCTGGTGCCGAGTTGTACGGTGCCGAGTTGTCCAGAGCCGAGTTGTCCGTGTCCCCTAAGGGCGGCCAAAGGCCGCCCGTGCCAGCTAGTTTTTTATATTCTCGTTTCCACATGTCTATCACTATTTATTAAATTCACTTTATATTTTTGTTGATGCTGGCATAGATAATTACAGGTTTCACAGAAAATGTTGTTAATAAATAATTATTGTTTACAAAATAAGGTATAATTTGATATAAATTTCATTTCAGATTGATAAAATTTTTGTTTTACATAAGATAATGTTTATTTTCATGCGATTCTTTGTCTTTTAAGCTTTTAATGAATAAACAGGCATTCGTTATAAGCATACAACTCATTCAAACGTTTATCTTTCTTAGAAAATATGGAATTTTACTTATTTTACTATGTGACTGAAATTGAATTCTTGTTTAATGAGCTTTCTTAATTTGATCTTAATTCGATGGTAAGCGTAACACAGCAATATTTTGTAATTTCTTCTCTAACTGGTCATTCCTAGATCGCACTGAATTACTTAATTTGTGACGTACCAAGGGGCATCACCAATCTTCCTTAAAACCCTTAGATTGAAAGCGCAATAGGATTTCTATGTTTATGTTTGAGGTAGAGCCCCCAGAGCTCTATCCTACAGGTTCATATTTGGTTTGTATTATTTATAATTGTCTAGCACTTTACCCATTCTTCTTCACGAATCAAACCACTCTAAACTATCCAATTTCAACTGGCTAATAAAAAACAGTTATTCTGGTAATACATAATAACCAATACGATGGCTAGTTAATAAACTAAGCAAATTTAGTAAACGCTAATTTTAGGATAGGTTTTTATTTTCTATTAAATGAAAATTTAAAAAAAAATTTCACAATAAATTACTCTAATTTTAAGGACAGGCTTTACAGAAGTTTTACAGACACGTTACATTCATGGATAAGATAATAAATAATACACAAAATCTACGTATCTGGCATTTTAAGCATTCGACAGACAATCTTTTGTTTTACTTCTTAATAATAAATGAAATTAATTTGTTTATAATCTATTTTCACTCTCTTCAATTGTGAATTTGTTTTTGAATTTGGTTTGGTAAATGGATATTTTGTTAGTCATACAGGGCGTTTACACATGCAGCTATGAACTATTGCCATTTGATACCCAAGATCCATGTTACTCACTTTGGCATCAAGCTATTACTTATAACTTCAGGTTAAGTATAACAATTTTTAACCATTTTCTTGGAAGCTTTTGAAGAATGGCTCTGTTTTGAGGGAATGTTCATTCTGAATTACATAAAAGTCGAGATGCCAAAGCGAATGCTTGTTGTTTGTAAATTTGAACAGAAATGTACAAGTTATTAGTAATAGCTTGGCGCCAAAAAACCATTGTGGATCTCGGATATCAACTAGCACCTGTTAAAAATTAACAATTATAGGCGAACAAAAATTGCAGACGAACTTTTACTAGGTAGTGTGAGTTTTCAAATGACGTTTTAAAGTTCCTTTCAGTGCACATTTGTAATCACATACTTCACATATAAACCGTTTCTCGCCGGTGTGAGTTTTTAAATGGTTATTTAAAGTTCCTTTCAGTGCAAATTTGTAGTCACATACAAAACATATAAACCGTTTCTCGCCGGTGTGAGTTTTTAAATGGGTATTTAAAGTTCCTTTGTGTACACATTTGTAGTCACATAGTTCACATTTAAACGGTTTCTCGCCGGTGTGAGTTTTTAAATGACCTTTTAAATGCCATTTGTGCGCAAATTTGCAGGCGCATATTTCACAAGCATACGGTTTTTCCCCAGTATGAGTTCTTAAATGCAGTTTTAACGCATTTTTTCGTGTACCTTTGTAGGCACATATTTCACAAGCAAAGGGTTTCTCACCGGTGTGAGTTGTTAAATGGGCATTTAAACTTGCCTTCAGTGCACATTTGTAGCCACATATTTCACAAGCAAATGGTTTTTCACCAGTGTGAGTTTTTAAATGCACTTTTAAAGTCCTTTTCTGTGCACATTTGTAGTCACATACTGCACATATATACGGTTTCTCGCCGGTGTGAGTTTTTAAATGGGTATTTAAAATTCCTTTTCGTGCACATTTGTAGTCACATATTTCACATATAAACGGTTTCTCGCCGGTGTGAGTTTTTAAATGCACTGTCAAAGTCCCTTTCTGTGCACATTTGTAGTCACATAGTTCACATATAAACGGTTTCTCGCCGGTGTGAGTTTTTAAATGCACTGTCAAAGTCCCTTTCTGTGCACATTTGTAGTCACATAGTTCACATATAAACGGTTTCTCACCGGTGTGAGTTTTTATATGATCTTTTAAATTCCATTTACGCGCAAATTTGCAGCCGCATATTTCACAAGCAAACTGTTTTTTCCCAGTGTGAGTTTTTAAATGCACTTTTAACGTTGATTTATGTGAACATTTGTAGCTACATATTCCACAAGAAAACGGTTTCTCGACAGTGTGAGTTTTTAAATGCTTGTTGAAAGGAACCTTAAGAGCACACTCGAAACCGCATATTTTGCAAAGAAATTGTGTCTCATCCGTAGGAGTTCTTAAATCTTTCTCCTGCATTAATTGTTCAGTATCGCTCTCTTCTTTAATATCGATGGAGTGATGCAAGTCTTCCAAATTAAATTTCACATCAACCAATTTTTCATCTTCGTCTTTTTCCTCCATATTTAGTTAATCTGTAATGATATTAATTTAATATTTTGTTGAAGACGTAAAAATGTTTAGGATCGGTACAAAATGACCCCTCTTAATTGTGTCTTTTCATTCAACAAAGCCGCTGACTGCACAAACCAAACTATTGTTAGTAAAACTGGACCCAATTGATATTTCCCAAGGAATAATTAATTTTGTTTTCCAAAATTTCGACTACTAATTTTATCAAATTCTACGTTATTTTTATCTCAACTTCACAATACAAAACATAACTTTGTTATTTTCAAAGCCTCACATAATATTATTAGTTGATGGAAAATATTTGTTTCTAAAATTTTGTTGTGCCAACTACTTTTTCATTTTAAAAATTAATAAAAAGCACAGAAAAATAATTTGAAAAGAAAACATCTCAATTTAAGGGCGTTCGGTACGTTGTATTGTCACAAGTATAAAAAATTAATACACAAGTCGCCTTAATGTTAAATTGACATTATAAGTGGCAAATTATTTAGTAATAAATGGAGGGTTATTAACACCATAACAATACTTTCCGTGACTAAATACATGGGAAAGTAAAAGACAATTTATTGTTGACAATTACAATCAATTTTAAAACGAAACGTTTTGTGAACATTTGACGGTTTTCTTTTCGTTTAAATTTAATTTAAAAAAGGTCGGAAGGTAGTTACCTCCTTCCATTTTCCTAGTCATTTTCCAAATTACTATGTGGATTGTTAACAGAATCTCTAATTTTTATGTTGCGTGGTATCCTGGCGTATGCTAATTCTAGCAGCATGCATTCCATATAAAATTTTGTAAGTTTTGGCAACATTTCATAGTTGTAAAATTTTGAGTCCTTCTATAGTCATTCCACCGAAAAGTCGATATCCGTATACATAACGGTTCAATTATGGAATGATTCGATAGGAATAGTTATGGAAACCATTGTAAGTTAAAAGTTTTTTTAACGTTGTATTTCATATTTATTGTTCTATAATTAAAAATTACCGAGTATGGCCATCCATAAAACTGAAACACACGGTTTTCTTCGTAACATCTTCAAATAATTGCAAAGATATAGAAGAAAAATTAAAATTTAGAATTTCCATAAGCTCTGGTTAATTATGAACCTCTTTTAATTAAATTGCCGCGTTTTCCACCAACAAATTCAGATACTAACCGCATAATAATGAAGAATAGCAACAACTTGTTTAGGGTTTATTTACCATAGGATTTAAAATTTTTTTAATTTCATCTAAGAATTTGCTTTCTTCTAATCTTGGAATAAAATGAGTTTAATTTTATTGAACAGTGAGATTTACAAACGTAACGCCCTGGGATAAAATAAACTGGCGAGGGGTAATAATTTTCAACAGGGGAACAAAACAGATATTTACAGTTACTGCTTTCAAACTACAATCAAGCCAAATACTTAATATTAGCAATGAACGAACACACTTACCGCTAATTAGTTAATAACAAACAAAGAACCAAAGAACCAAAGCAAAGAACCACAATGAACGAAGACGGCCATTAAATGCATTAAAGCTCGCGCCAGTGGTGGAGCGAAAGAAAATTAAAGAAATAATTTTAATATCGTGTAAAAACCATAGTCGAAACCATAGTCGGGGGTTAAAAATTTGAGTTAACATTGGACCAATTAAGATTTGTACAATCACTGGCAGTTCTTAAAATTACGAAATACATTATTTTGATTATTTTGTAACCCTTCCAACCTACGACACTGGCAGTCCTTGACACGTAATGTAATTTGACATTCCTACTTGATAACTTTTTAGTTTATGATTTAACGAACTTATGTAGTAGGTTATAGTTTCAAGTATGTTTTAATTGATGAAAGTTAATAATGGATACTATTATACAGTAAGTAAATAAATAATACTAACGAAAATTGTCAACAACTATATTTCCGTAGGCATTCAATTTATGGAAAACTATTTGGATATAAGGCGAACATGCTACAGGGCAGGAAAGTGTTGTACCCGCATCCCCTTAACGATGTTAGAGGGAGGTGATAACTCAACTCCGGCTTTTACATATAAGAGTGCGTAGGTGTGTTGAGGGCAGTTGCTGTCGAATGAATTTGTGTCAAAATACATTGTTGCGGCATTGCATTTCGAGAGATCGAATCCCAAGCGGAAGTGAGAAGTTTTCTAGGCAGTGGTTCTGAACCCACGTAAATTCACTAGCGCTACAAAAGTACATGCGCTAGCGGGCGCCATGGTTCGAATTCCATGTAAAAAAGTTGGTCCTGCACGGTAGTAAGGAATGCCAGTGGTTTGGATCAGTGGTGAAGAAGACTCTGGACAGTTGGCGTTTACGTTTTCAAACCAATAAGTAACAATTTCTTCATCCTAATGATTTCTTGAGGAACAATTATATGTGTTTTTTTCAATAACTGGGATTTTAAACCTATGGTAATAAGTTTTATTAATTTATTAGTTTTGTATTAATGTTTATATTTTAGGACCAACTCTAGCGTTTGGAATCTCATCGTAATGTAATTGAACGATCAGTTCGAGTTTCTAAAAAGATAATGATTGACAATAATTCACCCCTTAGTTTGTTTTGGACAACTTTGCAGTTCATGGAAGCAGTTGATTTGTGAAGAGGGAATTGGTGGAAAAAATTATTGATGTTTTTAATTCAGACCTATTGGTGTATTTAGACCACTCAGTTTCATATTGTTTGGGGTTGGAAAAATTGCCATTTATCAAAAATAACACAACAAAAAACTTGAGTTGTTACGGTATTGCTGTCAAATATGAAACAATTCATAGTTTGTTGTTACCTATGAAACTTATATACTCAATTTTTATTGAACAATTATTAAGTAGCTTTAATAACAATTTAAACAATAAGGCTGAGCGCTGACTTGCAATTATCAGTTGCACGATAGTTTGGTTGCAAGAGTGACTCCTTAGGTTTTATATGCAAACGCGCGCACATGCAACTTTATGCAACTAAACAGTTGCGCAATCATGCAATCATTTTGTAACACACGTGTTGTAACGCCTGCACGCTCATTGCGAATAAACGATTGCAGTTTTAGTGCTTTCTGTGAATGATGCCCACTCAAGAAGGTAAATAATCACTTTATTCTGGGTATGCTTGCAAATCTTCATTCAGTTTATTAAACTGCCCTTTCACTAAACGTTGTGACGTTATTGGGTGTACCCAGTATCTTTTCTTTCTTTTTAATTTTTTCCTTCTCAGTTCAAGAGCACACACCACCGCTAACTGATAGAAATTCATATTGAAACTAAACAATTTCAGTTGCATGTGCGCTTGCATGCTGCGACTGAACCGTTTACTTGCGTATGTGAGCGCAGGAAACCATTCACAGACCAAACAGTTGCGCAATTAGTTGCACAACCGATAAATTGCAAGTCAGCGCCCAGCCTAATTGTAAACAACAAAGGAATTTTATCAGTTAGAAAATATATATTGTATTAAAAGTTAAAAAAATTATCGTTATTTGAACAAATAAAACCAAAAAATAAATAAATGCACACTAAAGTTGAAAATAATAAGTAATAATTATTCGTTGTCAATTTCGGTATTAATAGAAGCAGAAGGCTGTAAGTTTTCAATTTTTGTTTTATTACATATTTTTATAATTTGGGGTCTTAACACAATAAAAATTGTGTATTTTTTGAATAAGCTTAAATTACCTATCTTAATTGAATCATGTTTTTAGGATGTAAATGATCAGGTTCAGCCACAGATTAGAGACGTCAGTAATGACATTGAAATTCCTCAAGTTTTCAAAAAGCTACAAAAATTGGTTTGTGTTGTTTCTATTGATAACTTTACACCATCATTTTAAGTATTTCCTAAAAACTAAATTGTTAAAAAAATTTCCACTAATTAAAAACGTTTTGCACATACCTGAGCCAGCCGTGGGATTCATAGCAGCAGTAACCGAGCGATTAAAAACTTGATTACAACAAGATACTTTTATCTTCTTTAAATTATCTGGACGAATGTGATTATCATTTATTTTTGGCATTGCTCTTAAACGTTGAGCTGATGTACAATCTATCAAATATGAATTGTTGGATCCCTGATCACAAACTGTTGCACAGACGATGAAACCTATTTCAACTAGTTTTTGAATTAGCAATTTTAAAATGTACTCAACATCGGAATGATTAGTAGCACCATTTATTAAGTTATAAAAAATGGGCTGTTTCCATTTCCCCATATGTTGCGTAGCATAAACACCTAACAATAATAAAAACTAAATTTTAATTTGTCTTAAAAAAATCAATAACTACCTGTACTTCTTCTTCTTCTTCTTACGCTAGGACTACGTCCTGTACTTCCCAACTATATGCCTCTGTCAGAGGCACTGTTGGTTCTGTGAGCAGTTTTGGTTTTTACATCTCAGGTAGCTTGCTAGGCTTGCCTTTCGATGTGCCTGCACCCTGTTTTTTACTGTTATGATGGCAAATCATTAACACAGGGGGACCGCCTGCTTAACGTGTCCTCCGAAACACGAAAGACGGCCAAGAAATTTTTAGTCAGTACCCGGAGTCGAACCGGTGCGCCTTGCGTTAGCAGTTGATTGCGCTAACGTTCAGACCATGGCCGTCTATTAACTACCTGTACGAGATTTGCAATGTTTTGGGTCCTTCTATATGCAAAATCTTCAAAACCATGCAACACATGTCTCGTTTTTGCCATAGGAAAAATTGGGGCACATAACATCTCATCGAACATTTTCAGTTTTATTTTTAATCAATACAGCTTCACTTGCCAAAACTGGAATCACACATTCGTTAATACCGAGTTGGATTGGTATTCTTCTCAAAAAATTCATCAACGTTTTCCTCGATGGTAACGAAAACAATTTGGACAAAAACTTTTAAGCATCACCACTTTGCTTGAACAGAGCGAGAGGTAAACTTCAAAATCGTTCCAAATCTACTTCTGGATTTGGAAATCGGTGTAGAATATTTCCAGGCCTAAAACAAGTGGGAACACAGCAGTGCCGTCTACCCATTGTAAAACAGAAAATGTTATTAGTTAAAATACTAAAATACTCTGGACATCGGGGAGATGCTCACCCCCGAAAACACATCACGGCAAATGCTGGCAGACGAACAGGGTTAGAGAAGGATCCAATGCTTCGCAGCGGAGATCCTCAAAACCAAACAACTGGACGAGCGACTAGAACAAGTCGCTGGAATCGTTTAATTTATTGTCTCGTTTTGTCGGATTTTCACTAACGGATGTTCGGCTACTAGAGCGTCCAAATTGGCGATCTTGCTCAGCAATTAAAGAAACGGAATATATTAGAATATTAATTTGTTCTGGAGTTGGGCAACCAATAATTAGTTGCTCTTTGTATTTATATTTTGTATTGATGAGTTGTTCCACTTGTATGAAAGCTTTTATAACGTTATTCTGAAAAAATATACAATTAAAATTAATTAAACAAATACGATTTTTTAACTATTAAAATGAAGTTTAAAAATTGACTAGTTAATTAAATTTGACTTGCTATCTAGCACCACTGAGGTGAATTATTAAAACCAAATGTGACACAGAATAGTTACAAGAATCTCGTTGAAGTTAGCAACGGAAAAAGAAATTTCAGTGCTTCAAATTTTACTTTTTGTAATCAAATTCTTGATTTTTTTTATCGAAGCTAACTAGTCCAGTCATTACGTCGCGAAATAGGGGTCTAATAACTCGGAAATGCAATTTATTTGTTTTACAGGCTGTGTGAAAGAACACCTTCTTTCAATATTAACCACAATATGGACACATGGATAAATACCAGAGGACAAAAATCGATAATAGATTACACAGCGCCGTAGCAAGTTCTTCTGGCGCCTGAGGTAAACTTGAATATATGCGCCCCCCTCCCAAAAGATCCTTATCATTTCGCGGCGCTGACTTAGAGTAATGAAAACGAATGGATGCTTATCAGGAACTCATTTAGGACCAAGGGGTCTGGGTGGTATGGAATACCCCCCAGGTACACTTAATTTATTGCGAAAGAAAAACTTTCACTTTTACGTCCCTCGGTATTAATATCCCCTGCTGCCCCCCCTCCCGGATTACAAACGAAAATTGCAAAAGATTCAACGAAAATTAATAAATTTTGATGGTTCTGAATAATGGCAAGTGTACCTGGGGGGTATTCCATACCCCCCGGTCATATGATATCGATTTTTATCGTTAGGAACTTCTGAAGATCTTATATAAAATACGCATAGTATGTCAGAATCGCCGTTTCCATGGCAACGTAACGCAATACCCCTCCCCGAGTATGAAGATTATTTTTATCGGTAGGAATTTTCCTTTTCTATTTAAATATATTTGAATAATTGTCTCGATGATAATGTGATATTTTTGCCAGTTACCCAGTCAGTAGTTAAAGGGAAATGTAGAAGAACGCGGGGGGTTGGAATCAACTTTCCTAAAATCACCTGTCTTCCCCTAGTCATTGCACCAAAATTGAAGAGGAGAAAATTCCCTACAAAACGAGGTTTCAGAATTTACTTCAGATCTGAAGTAAATCCTGAAACCTTGTTTTGTTTTGTTCACCATCGATGGTGAAGTTTAAATGTACGAAATTTTTATTCAGAATAATAATTATTCAAAACTTTTTTCAATTGTTTTCTCTGGATTTTCTTTTTATTTCATAAATACTTAGTATGATGTAGGCAAATTTTGTTAATCTGTTTTATGGAGAATTTTGTACTCTTCAATTTTGATTTGACGATAATTTTCACCAAAAATTAAAGTAAGCGAGTTTTTATAGAACAATACAACACCAAACTTCTACTTGAGGATAGTTTTGCCAAGATTATATGAACTGGTTTGAAAATACCATAGCAAATAATAAAATAACTGTTAAAATAAGAAATTGAGTTATAAAAATTGAAAGACAAGTGCGTGGGTGTTCATGAACTATTAATTACGGCGCTTGTAAGTTGGGCCAGGCGGTCAGGTTCTTTTTAAGTCTACCCGTAAATTGGGCCAAAAGATTATAAGGGTCCCATGTAAATTGGGCCAGAAAAGATTCTATAATTATTTTAATCCTTTGCTCTCGCACACTGAGAAAACTGCCATGGTTAATTTTTTTAATTCGATTTTTTGGGGGTGAAACGTAAAAGTTTACTGCCCCCTACCGCTACTATACTTTTTAATGCTATTTCAAGGTTCTCTAAGTTCCCGGTTTCCTTGACGGAAGGCGCTTCTAGTATGTTTAGCCCAGTAAACCAGAGTCAAAACCGCTCGGAGGAGTGCAGAGCGGAGCGGCGCTCCGGAAGTGTAGGTTTTGACGATGGATAGACCTCCAAATCGAATGCACACCTCAAAAATCGGAAAAAAAACACCTAAATTTACGTACTTTCAAAACTCGATTTTGGGGTTGTTTTTAAGGATTTCTCGAAAAATATTTTTTCTATAGACTATATTAACCATGTTCTTTCGTGTGTAGCACACGAAAAATTTTTTCTTACTTGCGTTTTGCGATACTTAATATATACAATTGAATATTATTTAATGGCTTTACCTTTAAGCTGCCCACGCCGACCGCTGGCCCAATTTACGAGTTTTCTTAAGCTACCCACCAAAATAATTTTAAAATACATTGACCGCTGGCCCAACTTACATGCGTCCATTAACTAGGCTACCATTTGCGGATTTTTATGTTCAGTTGATCGAGAGAGTCGGTTCACAATAGAGGGATCGTCTTTAGTTTATTAGAATTTTATATGTAATACTTTTTGTACTTTAAGCTCTGTTTTGTAATAAAGTAAACTGTTGATAAGCCAATAATAACAGGCACAGATCATGCGAAAATGGGACACAAGAAAAGGTGTCGAAATAAATTGTTAAAGAGCGCAAAGAAGTCAATTAAAGAATATGTAGAGAACACTACCATAAGTAAATTGGAATGGGTTGATTACTTCACCATGTTGTACAACGCGGGAGAAGGAGACACAGAATATCAGTACAAAATCTAAATGAGGAGATGCTGTGGAAGAGCACTACGTAGAAGCTGAAATAAAAAGATAAAAAACAGAATAGTCCCCGGGACAGATGGAATCCCGAATGAATTCATAAAATATGAAGAAAAGCCTTTAGCGGAAGAGATTACCCCATAATTATTTTTATTTATAAAACCATTTTGTACATGGTCAGATCTCTTAATTCGTCTTGCGATTGTTTTAAAACTAACTCTGGAATCATAACATGTTCGAATTTGGTCTTTCTCACTTTCACTCAACTTATTTCCACGTGGTATCGTTCACTTTTCAACAATTTGTTGTAAGCAAGTCAAGAAATCAGTTATAATTATTATGAGAGGCAAAATTTTATTTATAGTGCTGAATAACTCAATGAAAGATAAGACTAAGAATTAATTTTATGCATATGAGTGTTATTCGCTATGATAATTAAAAATAAAATGATACATTGCAGATATGCTTTATTCTTACTTTGAAATCATAAAATATGGGGTGCAGTTATAAGGTTCTTTTCAACCTACAGTTCTGTTACTGTTCACAACCTGTAATCGGACTGTTACTCGTAAATGCGCCTGCGCTAATGAATCCCGTAAAATTACTGCAGTTCACAAATTGTCAAGTTGAAATGCTTTTAGAACAAGAACAGAACTTTTTTTGATAACGCTTCTGTCATTTGGCTCTACTGCAGGGAAAGAAGGGTATAAGTCAGCTTTTGTCGAAAATGAGATTTTTCGTTAAGTGAATAGCTTATAGTTACCTCTACGTTTGCAGAAAAGGGTATAAGTCTTTGAACGCTCTAAATATTTTTAAAATGATTGAAGAAAGGGAGATAACTTGGGGATTTCTACATCATGTGTGAAGAAAAGGGTATAAGTAAAGTTTACTTTATATAAAAGACAGTATTTCCAAATTTAAATTTAGAGAGAAGGGTATAAGTCGACTTATTATAGTAAAACTTAAAGAGGAGTACGAAACTATGTTTAAAGGAAAAGGTATAAGTGGACTTATACCCTTTTCTTATAAACAAATTTTTGAATTTGGATGCTTTATAGGCCACGTTTAGGCTGTAAATAAACCTTAATGAAGGAGTGAGGCAGAGATATTAAGCGCGATAGAAAAAAGCATTGTTTACATTATTACATTATACTTAATCACTATGAACAATAATAAAGATTTTTCATTTAAGTAAGAAGACGAGTGTGTTAGTTGACTTATACCCTTATCTTCTAACAAAGGTTATTTTTGCATAACCGAATAAGTCAGCTAATTTAAGCGTAGCACCTGTAAGCGTGTTTTTTTTTAATTTAAATTTGACTATGAATGTTAGTTTACAATTTTGGGTAAAAAAACCGAACATTACCCCTTCTGACGCATTCCTAGAAATCTCTGAACTTTCAAATGCGCTTCCTGAACAGTTGTCATTTTTGACTTATACCATTCTTTCCCTGCAGTAGCCATTCATCAGCAATTATTTTCCACATGGCTTTGAAATTTTTAATTTGCATGCAAATTTTTTTGACGGTGCTTTTTGACTGTGCATTATTTTCTATAATAAATCCTATATTTATATCAAGAATTATGTTAAATTGTATATAATTCCTTACCTGTCGAGTTACTTCCTGAAGCCATAATCAAAAACAAATAAAAACAACAAATAATCAAACAAATAAAATAACAATTTCCTAATCTGCTAATCTGCACGTGCTAATCATCAAGTAGGTTAACCCTTTCAGACCTGACTTTTTTTGGCTGAACGAAAAAATTATTTTTTTACTAATTTCGTGTTAGTAGGTATGTTCTAAAAAGCGTTTTTTGCCAGTTTCATAATTTTATGATTTTTATATTCGGAGATATAGGCATGCAAACTATAATGTGCATAACAGGTAAAACGTGATAAAACGCGTGGTAAAACAGCTGACGAATGTTTATACACCAAGGTCAATACCTATGATAACTACCAGAGAGAAAAAAATTAGGCGTTTATTCGCCCCTATTTGGGTGAATTATTCTCAACCAAAGTTGTGTTATTTTAAAAAAAAATTTTGATTACATTTCTTATCATAATTAATATGATGGTTTGTGTAGCTAATCTTCTTCTTCAAGTGCCATATCCGGTCTCCCGGACGTTGGCGACCTCTCTCCTATGTATGTGTTGTGCGTTTGAAGTATTATCACACACATAGGGGACCTACTGCTTAACGCGGGCTCCGAACCGCGGGAAGTGTATACACTTCATCTCCAGAGAGGCTGTTCCAGGCAGATTACACCTCGGTGGTTTGCCATTGCCTTCCGAGGGGAGACGGTCAGAATAAAGTTTTACTGAGCCCGGAGTCGAACCAGGCATTCAGCTTTAGCAGCAACGCACTTAACTGCTTTAGCTGAAGACCGTCTGTGTAGCTAATGGAATTTTTTAAATATTTTTATTGGGTTTCTCGTGAGTTTTTCATTTAAAAATCACCTCTATCTAGCTTATAATTTTATCAATAACCATAGAATAATATAATAAAACCTATGCACACTATAGTGTGCCTAGGTCTTAAAGGGTTAATTGGTTATGCTGGCAATTTTTATTAAATTTATAAGAACAGCGACAACGCGTCTGCGCGGGACAATTAGTAATATCGCTTGGTAGCAAGGACCGCTAGAACAGTTCTATAACAGGTCTGTTACAGTCCCGAATGTGATTGGAAAACGTTTTAGTGGTAATTTCAGAATTCCGAACTTGTAATTTTTGTGGTTGGAAAGGATATTTATTAACGCGCATGCTCAACAGTCCGATTACCGCTCTAGAACCGTCGGTTGGAAAGAACCTATAATAAATTATGTGACGCACTGTATTTCCACAGAGTGTTGATGTTCACCGCAGAGCCGCGCCAAGAAATTCCATTAAGTTCGCGATTCAAACCCACAATTTCCGCGCTGTAAGTTAACCTGCGTACACACCAAACCACTGCTGAGTTTTATTATTAGGTATTAGCAAAATTAAACTAAATAATATCTGGAGAGCAAATGCTAACCTTCACACACGAATCGTATATCACACTGTTGGACAATAATTTGCTTTCATTTATCCGGCGGAATAGACAATCAAAGTTCATTTCAGCAAGATAATGCAGCCATACATGCAAGTCGCCAAACAAAAGACTGGTTATATCAAAACGAAATTTATATTTTAGACTGACCATGGAGATCTCCAGATTGCAACCCAATCGAAAACATTTGGAGTATACTTGTACGCTGTGTATATGCAAATAACAGGCAGTTTGCAGATGTAAAGAAACTCCGCAGAACAATTTTAAATTGTTGGAATAATTTAGAGCAAATGATCATTGATAATTTGGTTTCAAGTATGGAAAATCGTAATTTTTCTTTAATCCAAAACATGGCAATAAAATTCTATAATATTAAATATACAGGGTGTCCCCGTGACCGTGAAGAACCTTTGAGGTGGCCATAAAGGACACTTTTCTAAGACAAATTTTCAAATAAAATTTTTGCCCAAGTCCAAACCCTTGGGGGGTACCTCCCTTTAAAGCAGTTTTTTGAATTTCTGATTTCAAACGGCCATAGCTCCGATATTATTGATTTTTTAAGGTTAATGGATTAGAACTTTTTTAAAGATCATTCTCTTGTCTACAAATTAGGTCATAACCCCTTATCGTCTAGAATCAACTGATTTCGAGTTATAAATTAAATTAAGGGAAAAAATGTTTGAAAAATTCAGGTTTGCTTTTTTTTAATTTTCTTGCGAACCCCGTATCTCTTAAACGAAACGTCTAAGAGAAAAACTAATGGCCCAAACCGGATAGGGAATTTAACGGGCTACAACTTTTGGCAAATACATTTTTTTGGGCAATCAGCCGTTTTCACAGAAACTCTGAAAATAATGAACAAGGTGTAGGTAAAAAATATAAATTCACATAATTACTAAAACTCTCAATTTGATTTATAGCATTTGTTTTAATGTTAAAACATTGTTAAAACGTATTGTAGCGTTTGACGTTTGAGCGACATTGTTATAAAGCGCATTAGTTCATCGGCAATTACTTTGTTAATTTATATTGTTTATTTATTATTGTGAACTGTTGGTGTGGAATACTGGGGAGTCAAATTATAGGTCCTTATATTTTTCCACAAAACATAAGGTTTACAGCTGCCGGATACCTAAATTTTTTAGAAGAAAATCTTCCATTATTGCTAGATGATATTCCACTGGCATCAAGACAAGGAATATGGTTTCAGCATGATGGCGCGCCGGTACATTTTGGACGAAAAGTACAAAATTTTTTAAATACTGCGTATCCAGAAAAATGGATAAGAAGAGGAGGATTTATCAATTGGCCGGCACGATCACCCGATTTAAAACCACTCGATTATTTTTTATGGGGTGCCCTTAAAGCTGTTCTAAAGCTGATTGCTTTAGCTTAATTTAATTTGTGAATGTATTATTTTAATTGAATTAATAGTATTAATTTGCTGCCACCAAGAACCGTTTTAGAGAAAATTGGCGAGTTGGTTCTGAACTCGTGAATATTGCTTAAAATACTTACTTTAACTTTTCATTAATTTGTTTAATTGGTAACGTGAGGAGCTTTTAGTACAGAAGCGTAGGAGAAATATTTACGACAAACGACTGATTACTTGTAGGAGATTTCAATAATTGAGGCACCTTTGGCTTAATTAAACAATTTATTTAAATAACAACAAAAAAAAACCCATACAGAAATTAACAGTCATGCACCCTTAAAGGTGTTACTAAAATACAATGCTAGAATTATGGCCACAGTTATTTAGTTATTCTAAGGCGGCCAGAGTAAAACTTGTAAAAGATTTCTTTTTAATTAAAAATGGTTTGATACCTGAATGTTTGTAATCCCTTTTTGTCTGCACCTGTGCGTAATCCTTACTTGGTTATGGTTGGATACCTTGAAATTGCGCGTGTCTCGTAATGGTTGGTCGAAGTAGATTTATTTGATTTAATTTTGATGGAGCGGTCGAACTTTGAATGGGTTACACTTTAAAATTCGAAACCGTACTAATTTACGTAGAACTTTATCTTATTTATTTTGATTACGCGAGTATCTGATTATTTAATTTAACTTTGAACTTAGATTGCTTTAACTGACTAGAAAAACTTACGCTTTTAATTAGCGTCTAATTTAATTACGCGTATATGCTTGAAAAACCGGCAACTGGCAACTAACTAACTTTCGCTTCCGGGGTAGTATTTATTGAAAACGATTTTCCCTTGGGGAGGGAATAACAACGTATGAGGTTTATTAATTTTGGACCTCGAGTGGAGACTACTTCTATGGTTTCTTCGGCGTAAGTTCCATTACTCGCTTTCGTTCTAGAAACCCAGCGGGGTGCCAGAGATTCTATAGATTGGAAAGCGTCGGTTCCATTCAAAATTCTAACGTATATTTTCTTCCAAGAAAAAGTCGCGAGTGCAGTGCAAACGAATTACTTTATGACCCAGCATAACTTTCAAAATCTTTGTCGCTTCTTTTAACTTTGCTGGAAATTCTCTTACAAAGCTATTAACGTTTCCGTTCTTATTGTTACAAATATTAAAGGACGGATATTGTAAAAGTTTACAATATCACTCGAGAATTTCCAGTGCATCTCAAACAAATCTTTCTCTGGTTTAACACTTATTATAAACAAAATTAATTATTATAAACTAAATAAGTTTAAATAATTATAACCTAAATGGTTTACACATAATATGGTTTAATACTTATAATCTATTTTATAACATGGTTTAATGTTTATTTTCATTTATTTATCATTGATAAATTCATCTTTACGTGTTAAAATTACGTGGTCGATATATATAAATAATCAAGAACCAAACGCGGGTTGTTACAAAGCTATAGTTTACAGCGATAGAAGAAAGCCCGAAACCAGAGAGGAATTAATGGAAAGAATACAGATAGGTGTGACAGAACTTAACGAAAGAAGCGCCATTATAAATAATACCGTGCAACACCTTTTGAAAAGAGCACGCCTGTGTGCTGAAAATGAGGGAGGCCATTTTGAGCATTTATTAAATTAATTTTGTGAATTAATTTTTGTTACCTACACCTTGTTATAGCGTAAATTGGGTCACCACAACAGCTACGTATAAAAACGTGTGACTTAGTAAAAAAATTATAGTGTCTCAAGATAACGCTTTTATTATGGGAGCGGAGCTTCGGCTAGCTATTGCGAGCTCAGGGTGAAGGTGGCTCAAAATTAAGTGAAAAAGTTTACCCGGCGCCACACGATTTTTCCCGCTCCCAACTCTTGCTGTTATCTTAATCGTGAAAGCTATGGGAATCAAACAAAAGCACATATGAAGCACTACAATAATTTATTAAAAATAAAAAACTATCAGTCAATCAGTAATCAACAAAAATTCAAAATATCAAACAGCTGAAAAAATATAATAGTATAGCAAACCAAAACTTCAAATTGGCAATCAAATAATAAAAAAAAAAACAATCAAATAACGTTGAACAGATCTGTAGGCGTTAATACGAATCTTTACAAGTACGCTTCGTCGTACTTATCAATCAAACAAATGATGCAGTTAGGTTGTAAATCAAGTAGCGCAAATAGACAGTTTTTAAATAAATAATAAAACAAAAGCAATAAACACTTAGCTCAATATATTGCGGTGGTTCCGCCTCGATTCTACGCCGCTGCAAATCCGACGCCACTGGACTACCAAACAACAATATGAACCGCCGAATCTTCAAATATAGCGTGCTCGTACCTCGGAACTGCTTGAACTCGAAAAAATAAGCTAACAACAGGGTGGAGAACTTCCAATTACTCCCAAAACGGTACCTTGATCGAACCAATTGTCGATATAAACTAAGTTGACGGGTGAACCAACTTTTCTTGGGTTAACCAGGTAAGACTAATATTTTTAACCTCCAAATTGTATCTTATCTTCTAAAAACTAGTAAACGTTGAGCTTCCGACCAACAGAATAAAAGAAGCCACGTCGTGAATTAAAAACAAAATCAGTATAGATTTTTTTTAAATGACGTACCAGAAACCATAAATATACGAAAACGTGATGGGTTCGTAATAATTCCAACCAGCTCAAATCGGTGTATCGCAAAGTATCCCACTTAAGTGGCTATGCATTATATTGACCAAAAAAACATCAATATACCTCCAAACTCGAATAAATAGTCAATGATCCCAAAATACTGGTACAGAATTATAATTTTCCAACTCTTAACTTAATTATTCAACTTTACACAAATTCTTGCAGGTCAAAATTATTCCAACTCAGTATCTACCTGGTATGTATCTAATTCTACGTCACTTCCTGAAAAATATTGGGGATATTTTTAATTCCACTATAAAATTATCAAAATATAAATGGGTAGAGATAAATTTTACCGCCAACTTCAATAAATGTATTGAAACAATAAATGGATTCTAACTAAAATTATTACGTCTGGAATCGAAGGTTACATTGTTCATTATTTTCAGAGTTTCTGTGAAAACGGTTGGTTGCCCAAAAAAATTTATTTGACGAAAGTTGTAGCCCGTTAAATTCCCTATCCAGTTTGGGCCATTAGTTTTTCTCTTAGACGTTTCGTTTAAGAGATACGGGGATCGCAAGAAAATTTAAAAAAAAACCTGAATTTTTTAAACATTTTTTCCCTTAATTTAATTTATAACTCGAAATCCGTTGATTCTAGACGATAAGGGGTTATAACCTAATTTGTAGACAAGCGAATGATCTTTAAAAAAGTTCCAATCCATTAACCTTAAAAAATCAATAATATCGGAGCTATGGCCGTTTGAAATCAGAAATTCAAAAAATTGCTTTAAAGGGAGGTACCCCCCAAGGGTTTGGACTTGGGCAAAAATTTTATTTGAAAATTTGTCTTAGAAAAGTGTCCTTTATCACCACCTCAAAGGTTCTCCACGGTCACGGGGACACCCTGTATATTCTAGGTTTCTACTATTGAAAAATTCTTAATAACATAAGTATTCTTTATAGTACTTATTTTCTTTAGTGCATAAGACGTTTTTTCCTACTTTTAAACTCCCCCCCACCCCCTAGTAAGAAAAAATAAGAAAATGTATACCCCCCCACACTAATCTTACGTAAGATAAATTATTACCCAATGAGAAGCCAGATCGAATCGGTTCAAAAGAATTTTCGGTATCTATTAAACATTAAAATTGAAATTTATGAAGATATTATGTTTATTTTATATTAAAAAAAATGTTATTCAAACAATTTACTTTAATATACAACCAATATAACAATTTGCGACGTATGGTTGAACTCTGTAAAAAAACCCTATTTTTAATCAATTTCAAGGGCTGTTTTAGACTAGTAAATGTTAATCTTCCGCAAATTTTCTTTTTCAATTCTACTAAACCTTCAGCTTTCCAAATCTCTATAGGGAATTTGTAAAATCCGGGGACCGTTTTACGAGCTCTTGCAAGAGCACGTAAAAAGTCACCTCGATTTTAAAAGTTTCCTATAGATATTCGGAACGCTGAACGTTTATATATAGTTCATTTAAAAAAAATGCGGATAAATCACATTTACCCTTCAAAATCAATCCTTGAAGTTGATTAAAAATACAGTTTTTTACAGAGTTCAATCATACGTCACGCTTTCTGTTGTCAGTGGGTATGCTCCGATATACATTTAACACTTAGAAAATTTTCTCCTCAGTAGTTCATCGTACGTTTTACATGTACTACTTTACATTTTAAGTTAATTTTAATTTTTACAATTTTATCGTTAAAAGCTAGATCCAATATTGTCGAATCTATCGCGTTCTCGAATTTATTTTCCAAGTTGAACGCAAAAAGTGAAATGGACACCCAAAAATTATAAGAAACCCAATTTGTAAATTATTTGGGTTCTACAAAGAACCGATTTTTTATCCATCTGACATGCGAAACACTTGCGAATAACTCCTTCCGTGGTGGATTAAGTACTGCGCCGGTACTGCGGTAGAACTCGGCAAGGTGCTGCTTTTATAGCTTTGATGGTGAGCGTGACCTATTAGTACTGGGAGGCAATGTGAGCCCCGCTATTTATACCCTTTAAAAGCTGTTTCGAAGGGCTCCTTATGATTTTTCCGCAAATTTTATTTTTGAAATTTACTATTATAAAAACTTTCAGCTTTCCGAATTTCTATAGGAAATTTGTCGATTTCAGGTTACTAAATTCGCTCTACTCCCGAAAATGTGCTTTTATTCATTTCGAACGTAAATAATAATTAATAGTATTGTAACAACCCGCGTTAATCTAATATTATTTAAATAACGACCACGAAATTTAACACGTAAAGATATATCGTCGCCTCAGAACCAGAGTATTCTATCTCCATTTTTTTGATAAATTGAGTTATTTATGCCATTTTATTCTATGTTCATTTCTCTACAGCATAATGCAATAAAAATTGCCAAAATGTGTATTATAACTTTTTCAATTGAAATTATGTCAAAATATCCTAATGAAGAGTAATGCAATAGAGAAACTTTAAACAGCTGTACTGTAAAATTTATAAAAATGGAGATAGAATACTCTGATTCTGACATGACGATATTTGAATCGGTCAATGCAGAAAGTGAATATGTCCATTGGCAGTTGTTTTGAGCAAATCACAAAAAACTGTTTGTATGCTTTAATATGAAAATTAAATGTTTTGAATAATTTTTTATCTGTAGTACAAGTAATTTTAAGTCATATTCGCATTGATAACTGAAAATGTTTTTATCAGTTTCACAATTAAAACAATTATATAATCATGGACATATTTAGTTTCTGCATTGAATGTGGTTGGTATAAAGAAAAACAATAGAAAAAGTAGGATTAAACGCAAAATTTATTAGTTATTTTGTAACTGTTAGGTACATATCTAAGTTCTAAGTTCACATTAAAGTTCTTCTTCACTATCCATTTGTTGTTCTCCGTCTTTCGTTGGCCAATTTAAAATATCATTGTAAAAACATTCGAATTCTTCAGGAATATACTGTTTTACTTTGCCTATATCATTTTGTTTCTTACTATTAATGGGTATTTTATTATTGTATGCTTTATTAGTGGGCATTGGAACTGGTTCTTTTGTCAATCTTAGTCGGAACGAGTGCTTCAAAAGCCCTTCTATGAAATCATAAGCAGTTATTATTCCCTGTTTCTCGTGATGAAATTCGAACTGAAAAAATTTCGAAATGTTGAAACTTTGTTTCTGTTGCCTTGAAATATTATTTCGTCAGCTCGTTTCCATTGAAGTACTCATCTTCTTCCATTTTCCTCCCCACCATTCTTTATAATCAAAAATATCAGCAGTTTTCACCATTTTGATTTTAAACTTATCTTTTATGCTGCAAGCTCTTGTAACCATGACAGCATACTCTTCAGGTGTATATGTCCGGTCTTCCTTTCGTATGACCCGTTTGATAAGCCCAAAGTCACGGTCGCAGGGAAGAAAGGAGTGACCGCGTATTGGCAAATAATAAAATATTTTATTAAATCTTCCAGAGTCGGACAAGGCTGCCAGGAACCTTAAAAGGGTGTGATTCTTGTTCTGACCGCTACAGTTGTCGCTAAATAGATGCATTTCCTTTACTGTTAGTGGAATGTGGTTATCTATGTAGTCTTTCAGAAATGAACACACTTCGTTTGGTGTCTTTTTAGCTAGGCCTTCATGGTACATATACATTTTCGCTTGGTTTGTCGCAATGTCATGTATGCCAAAACCATATACCCACAACTGCCTGTAGTAAAATATGTCTTGAACGGGTATATTAGGAAGCGGAAGATTAGACATATAATCAAAACATATGCCTCCAACATCGGTTCTAGTCTTGCAAATTTCTTCAACTTCCTTCAATTTGTTATAAAACTTTTTGCTTCTACTTTTATGTATCATTAATTCCGCTGCAAAACCTCTTTTTGCGTTATCATTAAGATCACGGTTTCTGATTTTTACACCTAACTCTTCGCATACTGTGCACGAATCAACTTGTGGCCGCCCAAAAGACAACGAAAAGTTCTGTTGAAAATAAGACAGATAAAAGTAATAAGAAACTTTTTGAAGATCTGGATTTTTCTCCTTAAACATTTGGTACATTTTCTTTACATTTAATCTTGCATCCAAATATTGCCTATCTTTCTTACTGTAGTGAGAACTTTTTGCAGGGTATGATTTGATGTGGTTATGAATTTTCGTAGTAACTTCTACAGGAATCGAGTTTGCACTTCTATTTTTACCGCGTTTGTCATGAGGCGATTTTCCCAGTGAAAGCAGTTTGCAAATTCGGTACAAACGGCCATTGCTTATTCCATGTACGGACACGAAAGTAGTTTTGCATACTTCTGTTCTTTCATTTTTAAGTATTAAGTGGTATTTAAAAGATACTGACTTTGCTTTATTATCTACATTCTTTCTACTCCTCTTGCGCTGAATATTTTGGACAGAAACGAGGCCTTGCAGGTATAAGTCCTGTTCGTTTTTGTTACTGAAGTTATTAAAAAAATTCAGTTGTTCATTAAGATACTCTTGCGAAAGTTTTTGAAAGCATTTAATTCTGCAGCTACATAAATAATTAAAACATGCATTAACCGCGAGATTCCAAGTTTTGTTTAAATTAAACTTACCTGCAAAGATTGCCAGTTTTTCGAGCCTCAACTATTTTCCCTTTCCAGTTTAAATGTTTTCTACCGGCTATCTTAGAATTTCGAATGATATTACGTTTGTACTTAAAAGTGTTCTGCACCCCTTTTTTTCTTTTTGGGTTAACATCATCTTCACTTTCCGTCCCAGATGAATACATTATTAAATTTTATAATTTTAACACTATTAAAGTTAATATTAAAACACCTATCAGCCAAACAAAACTAGTAGAATGTCAAAATCAACATTAATATCAGCTAACTGCAGCTAGTGTAGGAAACTAATGTAACCAAAATACTTTGTGTTGCAGAAACTAAACATGTCCGGGACATATTGAGTTTCTGCACTATATGTTTATTTCAGGCATGATTTTAAACTTAGGGAATGCACAGAGATATTTTATTTCTGCACCAATCGCTAGAACTACCTCTAATTAATACGATCACATGTCAAACTCAAAACCGGCAAAATGTGGACATATTCACTTTCTGCATTGACCGATTCATTTATCAATGAAGTTTTTAAATGAAAGTAAATATTAAACCATGTTATAAAATAGAATTATAAGTAATTATCACTATTGAAACATTAGATTATAATTATTAAACCATATTATGTGTAAACTATTTAGTTTATAACTATTGAACACATTGGTTTATAATAATTATTAAACCGGGGTACAATTTGTTTGAGAAGCACTGAGTTTCTCGAGTCAACGTTAATAAACTTTACGACACTCTTCCTGAAATAACTGTAACAAAGGTTTAAAAACGTTGATATTTTGTAACGAGAAATTCAAAGCTATTAAAAAGAATACAGGACAAAGACTCAAAAATTGTAAAGAACCATAAAGCAATATGGCCTACGCTGCACGTGTGCCATCCCTTTGAAAAATTTAAGTTTCTATTTTTTTTATGAAAGGAAGTCAACGATTCCTAGTTTTTACAAATCACTCGAAAACCGTTAGATTATCAGAAAGAAATCGAGTAATAAAACATCCCCGGCGAGAGTTTCACTTAGCCTCCGATACGGGATCCAAATTAAGAATTGAAATACGTTTTTTACCATCTCCACCAGGTGAAGTCATTCAATAAAATAAGGGCCTTAAGCCAAAATTAGTCAGTCGTTCAACATCACACGATCCAAGTCGCTTTAACATCACGCGATTTAAGTTAGTTGTCACTTAAGTTGTCGTGGCGAGGATCCACGTCTTTACGCCTAAAACTTTTACGCCTAACACACTTACGCCTAAGTCAATACGCCTAATCCTTTACGCCTAAAGGAATTTATGCCTAATGGTTTTAATGCCTAAAACCGACTACGCCTAAAACTTGAACGCCTAACGCAATTACGCCTAAAACATTTACGCCTAATGCTTAAAATTTTCTAAAAATCGTACAAACATAAAACCACTGCTCCGATTTTGATGGAATTTTGGCTATTATTTTTATTATGTTCAAAACGGTTACTTCTTGTTACTTTTTTTTTAAATAATCCCAAATGTTTTTATTTTTCACTGAAATTAAAAAATGAAATTTGAAAATTTAATTTGTTTTAAATTTTTTTGTGTTGGTAAGAAATTAATTTAGTACTGGGTTACTATATTGGCGATTTACATTACCGTTGGTGGCGCCACCAGCAACAACAACATGGCTGTGTTTAGACGTATATTTGGACATTCAAAGTCCTATAGTCTGGTGAAAATTTGCAAACATTTCAGTATGGTGTTAAATTTATTGCAATGTTCTATTAATTAGTTGATTTTGTTGTGTTTTGAGCCTGAAGAACGAATTTTTATTTTCATTTAATACATCACATATTAATTTCAAATTCTCCCGCATGGTGGCGTTTGCTTAATGTAAATTGCGAATAAGACCTACATAACTTTTAGTAATAAAAGTAACTCATTCCTAGCCCTGATTAAATTTAAAAAAATGTTTCTTACGTTTATCAAAAGTCGAAAAGGGAATGATCAATTATTACACAAAAGCTTCGTGTATACCAAAAACAGGAATGTTAACGATAACATTTTTTGGAAATGTGTAGAATACAACAAAAGTAAATGTCTAGCCGTTGTTCACACAAAAGGTGAATTAATCGTTTATGAGAGTGCTGAAGAGCACAACCACGGGCAGCGGAGGTCAAAACCCGGCAAGTCCTGGCAGAAATCAAGGATAAAGCTCGGAACAGTCAAGACACACCTCACCAGATTATTGCCGCAACCAGTATTGGACTTCCAGCTGCGGTAAAAGCCGCACTTTCTTCGAAAGATCGGTTGAAGCGCAACATTCAAAGAGCGCGTCAAGTGGCTGGGGCTGCACTTCCAACACCTTCGAACCTTACGGAACTTGAAATTCCAGATTATGTCACCGAATTTAATTCGAATGGAACCATTCAGCAGTTCCTTATTTTTGACAGTGGACCTGAAGAAGATCGCATTTTAATATTCGGTACTCAATTGGGTTTAGATTTGATGGCAAGTTGTAGCCATTGGTAAGCTGATGGTACTTTCAAGACTGTGCCGCCATTATTTGAGCAACTTTTCACAATTCATGATGGTGTCAAGTACCACAATGTGATTCCTTCTGTGTTCTGTCTCTTGCCAAATAAGCGACAGCAGACCTACGTCCGAGTTCTTGAGGCACTAAAGAATATAAAACCAAACCTTGCTCTAACTTCCATCATGACAGATTTCGAGAAGGCTCAGATTAACGCTTTTCAATACGTGTTTCCTAATAATTCACAGAACAGGGGTTGTTTCTTCCACTTTAGTCAAAGTTTGTGGCGAAAAATTGCGTCAATACCTGATCTCAGAGAAAAATATGCCGATGTGGAGAACCCAGATTTTTCTCTTCATGTAAGAAAGTTGGCTGCACTTGCTTTCGTCCCTCCCGATGATGTAGTTATGGCATTCGTACAATTAACTGAATCTCCATTTTATGTTGATAATGGAGATATTCTCGATCCTTTTCTTGAATATTTTGAGGATAACTGTATTGGCCGGCTTCGTAACAACGGAACCCGAAAAAACACCAAGATTGGTTCCATTCAACTCTGGAACTGTTACGAGGCCAGTTTGAATGACCTCCCCAAGACAAACAACTCGGTTGAAGGGTGGCACCGGAGTTTTCATTCTTTATTGAGTGCATGCCATCCCTCTATTTGGAAATTTATAGAGGTGTTAAAAATGGAACAGAGTGCAAACGAATTGAAAATTGAGCAGTACGTGGCAGGATTGGAACCTCCAACAGGTCGTGTGCGCTACCGAACAACCGCTGCCAACATCAAGAGAATCGTGGAGTTCTATGGGGATGGTCTAGGTCCATTGAACTTCGAAATCGACGTTTACCTTCGAGGCATCGCGCACAACTTTGAGCTTCAAGCTGTTTAACATTTGTATTAATTTTGCTTGTAAGTAAATTATTATTACGATTAAGTAATTATTGTGAATTATTGAAAAAATAATAAACTATGAAAATAAGTATCAACTGGTAAACATTAAAAAATTGATTAAGCATAAATTTTTTAGAAGTAAGGGCTTGTACTATTAATAAACTTTTACTATAAATCTCATATTATCTCGGCTTTTAAATTTTTTTTATGTTTGTACGATTTTTAGAAAATATTAAGCATTAGGCGTAAATGTTTTAGGCGTAATTGCGTTAGGCGTTCAAGTTTTAGGCGTAGTCGGTTTTAGACATTAAAACCATTAGGCATAAATTCCTTTAGGCGTAAAGGATTAGGCGTTTTGACTTAGGCGTAAGTGTGTTAGGCGTAAAAGTTTTAGGCGTAAAGACGTGGATCCCACACGCGAAAATCGGGCAGTTGCTATAGTTCCACGCGGAAGTCAGTTTTTTTCTAGTCAAAGTCGAGAAATAAAGTCAACATAAAATACGCGAGTCAATTAAATTAACTAATTTAAAAGTAAATCTAAATAGTACAAATCTGATAAAACGTGAAGTTCATTTTTAAAAAAGTACGCGGTTATTGCAAATTGATTTGAATAAATCATACTTAAACCAATCTTGGTGATTCGCGGGTAATATCAACCAGTTGAAGGGAAAGAAATAAGGATTACATCCACGTGCAGTGGAAAGGATTAATCAATTCAGGTATCTCATATTTTTATGTTACATTCTTTTGCAAATTGTTACACTTGGTCGGTTTCATTTACCTAAGTTAAGTAAGGTCATAAATCTCGTTCTGTATTATTATAAACCTTAGAATAGTCAGTTGTTAAATTTTCGTTATTGATATTTAATAAACTTGTTACTTAAATTATCGTAGTTTTATTTGTTGAAATTTCCTATAAGTAATTAATCAGATACCTAAAATATTTTCCCTGCGTCTCTGATATCGCTCCACACCTACCTAATTTATAAGCTAATAAGAAATTGAAGTAAGTAAGTATTTTTGCATTGATTTTCTCACGAGTTAGAATCCGAGCTCGTTCAATTAATTAAATAAACGGATTCTGGTGGCAGCTATTAAAACAATCAATTAATTAATCAATTAGTAGTTCAAGTTAAAAGATCAACAAATTCATTTTAAAACCAGTACACAGAGTTGTAGAATGTTGGCAGCTTGCTTGGGATAAATAAAACAAGTAGATTCAAAGTTGTAGAGTATTGTGTTTCACATTAACAATAATACCAACAGCACACTAAATTAGAGTACTATATAATTTTCAAATTCAATTAAAAAAATAAAATCTTACTTAAGAAATTGCCTTGACCCCCCTTCCCCTGAGTAAGAAAAAATAAGATGTCAGCTACCCCCTCCCCCTAAACGTCTTACGTAATACATGAACGGAATTTTACCTTATGAGAAAGGTAAAATTCTATTTCGTCTGCTTACTGGTAAAACCAAGTAACTGCAAAATTTTCGAAACTGAGTTAAATATATCGGCATGTTAAGTTTTTTGCGCTCTTTCTACTGGTAAAACAAGTTAATTGATACCTCCCCCCGTTCGAAAGTTATGCCGTATGAAAATATCCGCGCTCCGCGCCTCGCAAAGGGGCACCGCCCCCTTGATCCCCGCAAGGGGGCAAGGGGGCTTACACGTTAATTTAAAGTATTATGACATTGCTAAAACTATAATCCTTCTTAGAAATAAATTACAACACAATACATATTAATACTGCTTAGTTATTAAACGTCAAACTTTCAAACGCTATTATCTCAAAACTATGGTTATGTCAGTTACCTGGTTTTACCAGTAAGCAGACGATTTATAAATCTCAAATTCACAAATATTAAAACTATAAAATTATTTAAAGCCTGTGAACGTTTTTTATTATAGTAATTAAAACTACAATGAAACATTAAAAATATCCTTTGCGCTTACTTTGAAATCATAAAAATATGTAAAAGTGAAGAGGGACTACAACATAATTTGAAGGTATTGAATGAAGCACTTGAGAGAAATGGATTGAAGATGAATAAGGACAAAACCAAGGTAATGGCGATATCACGAGAAGTAGAAACAATAAACATCAAGATAGACGGAGAAAACATCGAGCAGGTTAAAGAATTTAAGAGTCTGGGAGTGATAATACAGAGCAACGGAAAACAAGAGAAAGACATAGAGGAAAGATACGGAAAAGCCACTAAGATGTACCACATGCTAAACAAGACGTTTTTAAGAAGAACTGAAATTTCAAAGAAAATTAAACTCGCGGTATTCAAGACCATATATAGACCAGTACTTACGTACGGAAGTGAAACATGGGTCCAGAGCACGACAATGAAGAGTAAGGTACAAGCAAACATAATGAATACCTGAGAGCTGTTCAAGGAATAACTAGAATGAACAGAGAGAGAAATGTGAATGTGAGAAACGAAATGGGACTAGAATTGGTACAAGACTACATTGAGAAAAGACAACTAGGGTGGTGGGTACACCTACAAAGAATGAGTGAAGAACGGTCGATCAGAAGAATATGGGAAGCGAGAGAAGGGTACAGAAGAAGAAGAGGTAGACCACCAGAAACATGGGACGGAACGGTAGAAAAGTGATGAAAAACAAAGGAAAGACATTGTCTTCTCTTCTTCTTCTGTTGTTAGGGATCGACCCTGTTAATTAATCACGGCATTGCCTTCCTGGGATTCAGACGTCCAGCTGTCCTTCCATCTTTTAGGGGGTCTTCCGGGGGGTCTTCCGGGGGGTCTTCTGGTGTTAGGTCTTTGTTTCATTACCACTTTTGCAATTCTCGCATCATCCATCCTCTCTACATGGTCTCTCCAGAACCGTCTCCTCTCTCTGGCCCATCTGACAACATCCTTTATTCCGCACTTTTCTCGTGTTGCTTCGCTTCTCACTCTATCCCACAGCGTTACTCCCGTTATCGCTCTTAGTGTTCTCATTTCTGTTGATCTCATTGTCTGCTTTGTTCTTGATGTTGCGGCCCTGGTCTCTGCCGCGTATGTCAGTACCGGCCTTACACACGTTTTGTATATCCTTGTTTTACTTTCTATTGATATGTGTTTATTGCCCCATATGATGTTTCGTAGGCATCCCGAGATCCTGGCTGCTTTGAGTGCTTGTGTGCGTACCTCTGATATGGTGCTTCGGTCGTTTGTTATTTCCACACCAAGGTATGTGAATTTACTGACCTGCTCAATAAGTTCTTCGTCAACCATCAGTTTGCATCGTATTGGGTATTTTGAGATCACCATAGATTTAGTTTTTGGTGTCGATATCTGCATGTTGTACGTTTTTGATACACCATTGAGTCGGAATAGGAGTCGCTGTAGGTCGTCTTCATTTTCGGCCATTAAGACCACGTCATCTGCGTAAACTACTATTTGGATTCTGCTACCCCCCACTCCATAGCCAATGTGAGTGTCTTTGATACCTCTAATTATCTGTTCCATTATCAGGTTAAACAATGCTGGGCTCAAGCTGTCACCCTGTCTGATTCCAGTTGTTATTGGTACTTCATCTGTGAGGGTGCCTCCTACTTTTATTCTTGTTCTTGTGTTTGTGTTTAGTTCCTTTATTATGCTAACTATTTTTCTGTTGACTTTGTTATTGAGCAGTATTATTAATACATCGTCGAGTTTTACTTTGTCATATGCTTGTGTAAAATCAACAAAACAAAGGAACAGTGGCTTGTCATATTCAATTGCTCCCTCTACCAGTTGTCGAATTATGAAGATTCCGTCGATAGTCGATCTGTTTTGTCGGAAACCTTGTTGTTCATCACTTATTCCGATTTCCTCGATTACTCTCTGGGAGATGATCCTTGTGAACAATTTATACACGCCACTTAGTAGGGTTATTCCTCTGTAGTTCTTCGGGTTTTTCTTTGATCCCTTCTTGAATATAGGTACTGTGACACTTGTGCGCCATTCCTCAGGTATATTTCCAGATGATATTATCTTTTGAAACAGTTTTTGGAGTTCTTTTGATAGTGTAGTGCCCCCGTATCTAATCATTTCGTTGGTTATCATATCTATTCCCGGCGATTTTCTGTTCTTCATTCTTTTTATTCCCTCATCCACTTCGTTTTGAGTTATTGTTATTTCTTCTTCCGGGTATTCTTCCTCTACATTCGCCGTCGTTATGTTGTCTGACGGCGTGCTATTATTTGTATCGTAGAGCACTTGAAAGTAGTTAATCCATTCGTATGTTTGTGAGTTGCGTGCATTCGGTTATTGGTTTCTTTGCGTTGCGTATTATCTGCCATACTCGTTTCTGACTACCATACATGTCATGCTCCATGTCTGATGAGAACTTCTCCCAGTATTCCCGCTTCAGCCTTGTTATTTGGTCGTTTATTTTATTTCGGACGGTCTTGTATCTTAGGTATTCATCGTGTGATCTATCCATGATATAACGCAAGTACGCCTTTCTCTTCTCGTTTGCCAAGTCTTTCACTTCTTTTGTGAACCATGGCTTGGTGTTCTTCTTTTTGTTGATATCAGACTTTCTCATTCCTACTGCTTCCTCGCCGCTTTTTATAATGTTTGATTTTATCCTACCCCATGCCTGTTCCACGTCATCTTGTTGTGTCACTTCATTTTCTCTTATCTTATTTTCTAGTCTTTTCTTATACAGGTACTGGGTACTGTCACTTTCAAATGATTCGATATTGAATTTCGTGACAAATGTCGTTGGCTTACTTGTATGTCTTTGTGGTAGATGTTTAGGTCGATATTTGAAGAGTATTAGGCTATGATCGGTACCTATATTTGCTGAATTCAGGGCTCTTACGTCAATTATTTGTTTTGGTGGTATTTGCCTATTTGTAATTATATAGTCTATGATTGACTCATGTCCTCTGGTGTTTCCGAAGGTCCTTTTATGTTGCCATTGGTGTGGGAAGAACGTGTTGTTAATACGTAGCTCATTTTGTGCACATAGTTGTATTAGTAGTTCGCCGTTGTTATTAATCGTTTCCTCATTGAAGCGTTGCATTACGCCTGGTAATACTTCGCTTCCTAATCTTGAGTTGAAATCCCCCATAACTATTGTTTTCTCTTGGTTTGGCACTGCGTCGAGTATTTCTTGCAACTTATCGAAGAACGTTTCTCTTTCTTCCTTCGGCTTTGTCATATCGGGTGCATATACGCTTATCAAATTGATCTTGCAGTCATCCACGGATAATATGACCTGTAGTAGTCTTTCGTTAATGTAGTCAACCTTTTCAATGTTGTTTTCGAATTTCTCGTGTATGATTAGGCCCACTCCCGCATGTGCTCTTTGGTCCTTGTCTTTCCCACTGTAGATGAACAGATAGTTTTGGTACCTACTATTCCCCTTCCCCTTCTTTTTTGTTTCTGATACAGCGCATATATCTATTTTATGTTTTGTTAGTTCCAGTAGGACTTCCTGATCTTTGCTGTTCCATGATGTTATGTTCCAGCTGCCAAATCTGATTATATTCGATTTCCAAGCTCGTTTATTCCGTTTCCTTGCGTTGTCTTTCATATAATTGATCCGTCCATTTTCCGAGGCATTTACCATGATTCTGTGAGCGATATACGTTTTTATTACAGGTAGGCTGCTAACCTTGCCTGTAAACCCTCCTCCTTTATCCGGGCTTGGGACCGGCAACGTCAACTGCTGAGCTACTCAATCCACCCAGCAGTCTTCGCAGGCTTCAGAAAGACATTGTAAGAAGCAAAACAACCAGCTGGGAACAGAAAAGAGTGGACACATTTTGTAAATAGTTAAATGTAATTAATAGTGTACTCCCGACACCTACGGGTATTAAGGGACAAATTTGATTATATATATTTATATAATAATAAGGTATTCATTCCTTTTGGAATATGCCTACTTCGTTGAAGTCTTTACGATTCAATTTTCGAGGTGAATCACTCCTCATCTTCTCTTCTTCGGTATTCTAAATTTTCGTGTGTGTTTTGGTCTCATTCACTATCTTTCTCCATAGCACTCTATCTTCGCATTTTTTCTTCCAGTCTGTCACGTCCATAGCGTTGAGGTCATTTACTACCTCGTCTAACCATCTGGATCTTGTTCTTCCTCGATTTCTGGCCTCCCCAGGCCTCCATTCCATAATCTGCCTTCGGACGTTATCTGACTCTTCTTGTTACGTGGCCTAGCCATCTGACTATCTGTGCCTTCATGTATTTCACAACATCTTCGTATCTTAATACTTTGGCTAGTTTGGCATTTGTTCTCATTCTGTATTCATTTTCGCCAATCTTTTTTGGTCCTGTCATGGTTCTTAATATTTTTCTCTCAAACACTCTCAACTTCTCCTCACTCTTGGTCACCGTTCTCACAAAAGTCTTGTATACTCTTGTTTTGGTTCTAAGAGTTACATTCTTGTTCTTCAATATCTTCTTGTTTGCGTGGAATGGCCTCCATCCAGCTTGTATCTTTTCATTTATTTCTGGGGATCTTTCGTTGTTCTGATTTAGTTGCACTCCCAGGTACTTGAATTTATCCACCTCTTCGAACGTATAGTTTCCAATTTCTAGGTCATTTTGTCGTAAATCATCTCTTCTCTTAAAATTCATGTATTTTGTATTGTCTTCATTAATCCTTAGCCCAATTTCTATCGAACGTTTCTCTATTTCTTTGAATATTTGTACCATTTTTTGCTTTGATCTTGCTATAACCACGATATCATCTGCATATGCTAGTATTTGCCATTCCTTCGCTGATATTGTTGCTCTGGTACCCAGTTTTCTCACAACACTCTCGATCATCAAGTTGAACAGAACCGCCGACAGTGCGTCACCCTGTCTTACACCGCTGTTAATTGTAAATTCGTTTGTTTCGCTCATCCCAAATTTTACTGTTGCGCTCGAATCTCTCATCGTCATTTGGATCAGTTTTCTCATTTTTTGGGGTATGTTTAGTTCAAGCATCACGTCGTACAACTTTTCACGCTTAACAGAGTCGAAAGCCTGTTGGAAGTCGCCAAACAGGAGATGCAGCTTTATGTTGTGTTCATATGCTTTTTCTTTTATTTGTTTCATTACGTGTAATGCATTCAATGTCGATCGTTCCTCCCTAAAACCGTGTTGGTACTCTCCAGTTCTGTCGTCAATCACTGTTTTTATTCTTTTGTATATGAGTGTCGAGAGAATTCTGTAAGCAACCTGTAGCAAAGTGATTCCTCTGTAGTTTCGGCATTCCTCAATATCACCCTTCTTGTGTATTGATACTATTCTGCCTGTCTTCCACTCGTTCGGCATTTCTTCTCTTCTCCAGATCTCCAGTATCAATTTGTGAATTCTTTGGTGTACCTTTTTGCTGGCATTTTTTAACATTTCTCCACATATCTCGTCTCTTCCCGCAGCTTTTCCGTTTTTCATTTTCTTCAAAATCGCTTCTACTTCGCTGAAAGTTGGTTCCATCGGCGCTTCCTCTTTCGTCAGATCAGTCTTATATTTTTACACACATGCGCACTTTTTTATTTACTTAAAAGATAACAAATATTATTATGGAAAAGATATAGTAATTATGTATAAAATAAAACTAATTGCTATGAAGAACCTAATTATTATCTGAACCTCGAAAGAAGAGCTCTGTGACGTCAATAATTCGTCATAAATAGCTGAAGATCAGACAATTTTTTATTTTGCATCTTTGTCCCTCTTACGTTAAACGATATAAGGAAAATATAATGTCCTGTCGTTTCTAAGTTCATAAAATAATCACGTGGAGCTTTTCTTTCGTGGTTCAGACTATATATTCAATTTAATTACAAAATATTCTCGCAATTCATACATTCCCTATGAAATTTTTTCTATGAAAGGTTCAAGATTACAAAAATGTACACGATCACACACAGCTGCACACGATCACACACGGCTGCTCACGATCACTTACGGCTGCTCACGACCACTCACGGCTCCTCACGATCATTCACGAGTAATCACGGCTTTTAACGACTCACGCACGATAACGTTTGTTTAATTTCACTCACGCACAATCACGGTTTTTATCGTGATTTTCTATTATAGACACTCACGTGTCACGTGAAAAAACCGTGACACATCGTGACACGACGAAAATCACGTAACGCGCCCATCTCTAGTTGCCTCCCCTCTATCAAGGGTTATGGGAGAGCTAGTCGCCAGCGGGTTGCTATTTGCAACATTGGCAAAAGTTAGTCTTGCCGCCTCTCTTATTGGTGGTACTTTGCTGCTCGCGTGTGGTATGGAGGTGTTTGTAGCCTGCGCTCTTAGAGTTTTGCCCCCAGTCAAAAGATCCGTCGGTTTTTCCAGTATCGCCACTAGCTGTTTAACACTGTTGATCATCCGCTCAAACACTTTAGGTTGAGTGCTCGGGAGCGATGTCTTAAATTGGGATTCTTTAAACTCCTCCAACTTTGATTCCTGGTTTGATACTAGGAGTTTCGTCTCATTGGCCGTATGCCTTATCATTTCGTTATCCTATGCGATTTTTTCTTTCTGAGCGTCACTGATCTTATCTTTACCGGCGTTTTTAATATTCGTCTGTTTGACCTCCACTTTGATCTTTGTCACATCACCTTCCATAACTGCCAGTAATTTTCCAATTGAAGGGCCTGGTGGAAAAAGTAGTTAAGTCACTTTTTTGCAATTTGTAGTTGAGCACATTTTCACATTTCGGCATTTATTCTCTACAAATTAGTATGAAAATCAACAAATTGAAAAAAAATTGACTTAACTACTTTTTCCAGTAGGCCCTTCAATTGTTGCCTGTTGTTTTACAACGATATCTTGCAGGTTTCTGGTTTGGGCCTTCAGGTCCCCTATGGAGTCTTTCGGTCCCTCTTCCTGTCTAGTCTTGGGGAAGCAAGTGAAAATCGAAAACGAGCGATATGGTTGTAGAAACGCCCAGAATCCGAATACTCGATGCCAGAATCTTGAACAGAAAAGATCCAAGCAATGATCCAAAAGACAAAAAGAAGAATGACGAATCCAAAAGAACAACGCGAAGTCAGAGTACTGACGACGCAAAAAAATCCGCGAAATCCAAAAGAGATCGAGAGACATCAGAAAATAGTGACGAAAGCGAGGAGGAACAACCGTTTCTCTCCAAAACGAAAAGAAATAGAAAGAAAAAGAAGGAAACCTTGGAAGAAATGGAAACAGACTCATCGTCAGGTGAAGAGAGCGAAGATTGCGACCTGGAAAAGATATTAAAAGAAAAAGAGAAGGAATTGGACATTAACCAAGCGACTGAAAGCGACGGAACGAACAAGAAAAAACGAACAAAAAATCAGAGGAAGAAAGATAAGAAACGAAAAATGGACGAAGAACACAAAAAAGAAGAGGACAGAAAAGAAGCCGAAACTTGAGAAGTGAATTACCTCTCTCCCGCGGATGCAGGATCGAGAAACTTCCTCCCACGCGAAGTGGAAAACCACCTCACTTTTTTAACGTGGGGAGCCCTGGATGGAATTGACTAGCTCCTCTGATGGTAACGTCGGTCTGCGAGGGACGTGGGTCCTGATCTCTAATCTCACTGAAAAGGCTATAAGTACCCCCTCTTCCAGGGAAATAAAATTCGGTGTAATAATAATTGATTTAATAACACACCACAATCAATACACAAAAAAATACAAATGGCAACAACCTTTCGGTGGCGAATATAAAATGAATTGCTGGCTTCTGACGGAAGCCAGCCAAAATACAATGCGTGAATCAATCCTCCTGTGAAGAAGGCTCGGCGAACAAAAAGAACTGAGGTGACAAAGCAAGACACCTCGTTGTGACGTTAATTAAACAACTCGTAATTGAAATATGGCAATCACTACCCAAAACAGATTAGGAAAGTAAAATTGTCTTACCAAGTACTCAGCAAGCTCACAAACTGATGGTGACAGGTACCCCCAACCTGCTTGGATGGATTGCACACGAGAATTGATGTTGATGCACTGCTCGCCAGGTCTCGGTTCTCCAGGAAGGATTGCACGACTCGAGTGATGAATCCTCAGCGACCCCACGACTCGGTGATAGGACAATGGCTGGACTTTTCCACCCCAAAGAGTTATTCCAAAATACTCTGGTATCTTCCACCCCAAAGAGTTATTCCAAAATACTCTGGCGTAATGCTGAGCTCCAAAATGAAATCCAAAATCACTAGCACGGTTGACGCAGGCTTGCTCGATTAATCGGCAGGAAGTGTCACAAAAAATAAACGCAGTACGACGACAACAATGGCAACGGACACGACGATGTGACTTTTGCACGACTGGCAAAAGCAGGAGGATGTTATCTCAAAATAATTCGGAACGCTTTGTTGACAAAACTTGTCACCATAAAATCCCACAAGAGGGCGTTCAAGCATGCGCAAAGTGCAGTCGAGCGATAAAATAATCAGCACAAAAAGATGGTGATTGACATCCAGATGTCGAAGTGAAATATGCTACGGTGGCTTCCGTATCAAAAAATATATATCAATCTCACCCACGTGTACTCGGTTTAGATATTCAATAACTCGATGTAAGAATTTCCACTTGAAATCGCAATAAAATAATTAGACTGCAGCAATGCACACACTTTAGAACTTCACACTTCAGCCGTCGGATCAAAAGTGAAGATAATCCACCAGCATGGCCGTCGTCATGCGCTCTCTACGAAAGACACGAAAAATATGGGAGTGCTCAATAGATTTGAATGAAATAGCAGTGTACAACAAATTATTGCTGTAGGTTGATTGATAACGGATATGAGGTATAAAAATCCGTTATACACCCCCCCCCTAAGCGTCTTTGCCGGTATGATAGGGCTAAAGGCTCAAAAAAATCGCCTGTGGCTCAAAAAAAATCAACCGATCTCTAAGTGTCTTCCGTGAGCGCAAAACGCGCCCGCTGAATGGTAAAGAAGAATGTCGCTTCGCTCAATGTAAAAATTCCAATCGTAATAAAATTAAAATCTGTAGTAATAGGTAGTCTTTGATTTCATCATGGCAGGGACAGTGGAATAAAAAAATTCCAAAAAAATATCATAAATATTAGCTCAAAAGTGATGACACATCACCTTGAAAGCCGCATAAGCGTGAACTAAGGGTTAAGCGTAAATCGCTATTGAAAACCACAAAAAATTGTATGTAATTTTCCGATGGCATAAACGCATCCATTCGGAATTATCATTGAATGATAAGCGCACGGCTCGCATCGGACCCGCACCAAAACAAAAAAAGGCTGAACAGCAAGATTCAAACAATACTTGACTGTCAACTAAGAGAAGGGAACACATAGGACCCCTCCTATGAAGTCGAAGGAACGCTCTCGCTCCCCACAGACTTACTATGTATTCTGATGCAAGGCACTCAACGACCTTAACATACAGAAAAGAAGCTAATAAATCTAATACTCGGTTAATGAAAACCAACAAAAACACTGCCATGAGAAAACGAAGATGATCCTCAGAAAAGATGGTATAGCTAGCATCTAGGTGTCATGATTACTAGCTATGTTGTAAAAACCAAGGAGAAAAAAACAAAATATACCCTGAACCCAACCCTGGAAAATTTAGAAGGTTCCCAATGTGAAAGAGGAAGGAATGTTTGGTAGGATTGAGGTAAGTGGAGTTGGAAATAAGGAATTGTGGGAAGGATAAACAACCCTAATGGCCGATGCGTCCCCACCCCGATGATATGAGCGATAGCTCGTCCTCGCGTATGGGTGAAAACAACGCGTCGTGGACCGCCAGCTAACAAACGCACACCACCGAAGCGAGAAGACAGCGGGCACCAGGCCATCTTTGAGGATGGGAGGAAAGGTTAACCCCGGGGAATGACAGTATGTCATTGAGAGACGTGAAAAACTCACCCGGTTCTCTCTCAAAACCGGGATCACAGTTGGGGAATGGCTGAAGGCACTATGGTCTCGACGAAAATACGACCGACGACCCCCCCCACCCGTAACAGGAGGAAGACTTGCCGACTACCAACCAGCAAGGATTGACAAACCCCACTGCCAACAGTGCAACGGCACGCCTAACCTAAGCAGGGCGTGCAGGTATAGCCAAATCCCACCGATGAAGCAACCGAACAAGCTCCCTTTGTTCCTGCACAAGGCAAGGAGTCCGACGGCCCCCATAAACGCCAAGACCGAAAACTAATTTGGGTCGGGACTTGTTGACCCCACGGAAATGGTGAGTCAGTAAACTGACTTACGGGATACACGGAACACAAACAAAGCCATGATCAAGTGGTAAAGCGATCGCAAGTTAGAATGTCGCCCCGAGGCCGCACGAAGACGATTCAAAACGCAAGTTGGAAAAAAAATTGAATCGACGACAGGAAACACGCTGTAGTTATGATCTGAGATGTTTATAGACCAATTAGTGACATACATTACACCAACCTCCCCCCTAAGCAATGTGAATCTACCCCCTATTCAACTCTTGTACGCTCCCAACGTCATCGCCCTCAGGATGCTGCTTGAGATCTTTCGCATGAAATATACCCACGTCTTTACCGCGCTCATTCACCAAACGATAGGTTAGAGGACCCGTGACCTCGCGTACCTTGCATTTAATATATTTAGGTGCTAACTTACTGCACCGTTTTTCGCCAGCGTTGGATAAAACAAAATTACGACGCCAGACTACGTCGCCGACCTTAAAACTAACAGGCCGTTTTCGAAAGTTGTAGTGTTCGGCGTTCTTTTTGTACGCATCGTTTAAATGTTTGGTCACGTTCTCGTAAACCTCGTTCAGTTTGCGCATATCCAATGCAACGCCCTCGCGACCATCGAAAGCCAAGTCACCCTCCCCTAAATCCCTTATGCGTCCGTAATAATCTCCACTAATTGGAACGGTCCGCCCCAGATTCAGAAACGAAGGAGTGAACCCAGTAACTTCGTGCGTCGCGGCTCTAATAGCGTGAGCTATTTTGTATATTTCGACATCCCAGGTACGATGATCGCTTTTTACATAAGACCTCATGGCCGTCCCGATAACTCTGTTGTAACGCTCGACGAAGTTGACCTGCGGATGGTAGTTAGCGTTTCTCCAGACATGAGAAACCTTGTATTTAGTCATGAGTTCCCGAAACTCCGCGCTTATAAATTGAGCACCATTATCCATCATGCAAATCTGGGGAACGCCGAATAAAAGAAACACGTCGTTCTCCAAGAATTCACATACCGACTTGGATGTCGCCCGTCTCAATGGTTTAACTAGCACGAATTTCGTAAACCAGTCGCAGACTACAAGAAGCATGGTGTTGCCCTTCGCCGAACGAGGAAAGGGACCCATAAGATCCACGGATATGCATTGGAACGGAAACCTAACTTTCTTTTCGCGTCCCATTAACCCAAAACGAGCTCCCTGGCAAGCTTTGGACGACAAACACACAGCGCACCGACGCACATAGCGAGCAATATCAGCGCGCATCTTAGGCCAATAGTATTGTTCGCCAACCTTACAAAAAGTTTTATAAATACCCAAATGAGCTGAAGTCGGGTCATCGTGACATTGTTTTAAAATGTCCTTCCGACGCGACTTGGGTATGAGTTGCTTCCATTCAACTAGGTTTGAAGCAATATCGTGTTTATTGGCAACCAGCTTGAAGAGCCTACCTGATTCGATACGCCAATCAGGGTAATTATCTGGCGTTTCATTTACTTTCGCCAACATGCGCCGGTACCACCTGTCCAAGTCGCCCTCGGACAATACCAAAGATGAGACGCTCAATGGTTCGCGAGATAAGGCGTCGGGGACCACGTTTAATTTCCCCTTACGATGCCGGAGATCGAAGGAATGCTGTGCCAAACGGATTGACCAACGCGCAAGCTTGTTCTTGGGATCCTTCATGTTCATGAGCCAGAGTAAGGAGTAATGATCGGTGATAACCGTAAAAACTGTACCCTCCACCCATGGTCTAAACTTCTCTATCCCAAAGATAACCGCGAGGCACTCCCGTTCGGTAACCGAATAATTTTTCTCGGCTTTATTCAGGGTACGTGATGCATAGGCTATGACACGCTCTCTCTCCCCTTCACCCTGCGTCAAAACGCAACCCAACCCCAGGTCTGATGCGTCACACTGGATGAAAAACTTTTCCTGGAAGTCAGGACTAGCCAAAATGGGAGCCGAAACCAACAATGACTTAAGGTCATCAAAACATTTTTCGGCTTCCGGAGTCCATTTGACGGTCTGGCGCTTAATGCGACCCTTGGTAAGCTCAGTAATGGGAGCAGATAAAGTTGAAAAATTAGGGATGAAACGACGGTACCACCCCACCATCCCAAGGAATCGTTTGACGCCAGTGACGTTAGATGGTTTCGTCAGTCTGGTGATAGCCTCCACTTTGGCCGGATCAGTGTGGAGTCCAGACTTGTCAATAACATGACCTAGGAAAGTTAAACTGGACCGACAAAATTCGCATTTGTCCAAGTTGACAGTTAGGTTGGCGTCCCGGAGTCGTTCACGGACTTCTTCCAGCAGACTCATGTGCTCGTCAAACGAGTTTGACACGACGATAATATCGTCCAAGTAGATAAAAATTTTCTCTCCAATGAGAGGTCCAAAAATGTTGTCCATGAGCCGCTGCTGCGTGGACGGAGCATTCGAAATACCAAATGGCATGACCGTGTATTCGAACAAACCCCGACCCGGAACGGTAAACGCTGTCTTTTCGCAAGAGTCCGGAGAGAGAGGAACCTGCCAAAATGCCTTTTTTAAGTCAATGGATGTTAAAAATCGCGCATCCTGAAGTCGCATTAAAATGTCCTGTAATCTCGGCAAGGGATAAGCGTCTTTACGGGTCACCGAATTCAATTTTCGCCCGTCAAAACATAAACGATGAGTGTTATCGGATTTCCGAACCAAAAGCATAGGCGAGTTCCAACCAGATGAACTAGGTCGCACGACGTTCATCGCGAGCATGTTATCGAGCTCTTTGTGCGCAATTTCCTGCATAGCAGGTGAAAGGGAATAAAAACGTTGCTTTATGGGACGCGCATCCCCCGTGTCGATTATGTGCACGACCTTGTTGGTACGTGTCAACCTGTCATGAGCTATCCCCTTAAATTTTTCTTTGAGTGCAGTGAGAACAACTTGCTGCTCAACGTCGAGGTCATGATGAGACTTTATTGCCTCCAATGAATTAACCTCTCCAACTAAAAATTCGTCGCGTCTAAAATCAACGCGTACGCCAAAAAGTTTACAAAAATCGACTCCAAGAGTCAGGCCAACTTTAATGCTACGGCATACCACCACGCTCAGGCTTTTTGTAACCCCACATATCGTGATGGGTATATCAACTTGGCCCAACACATCCTGAGGAGTACCGTCCGCCGAACGCAGTGAAAGCGCCGCACCACGCCTAAAACTTAAGTCGAGTTGGTCGATTATATAATGAGCCTCCGTACCCAGAACGGATAGTGAAGCTCCTGAATCAAGAAGAGCAGTCAAGCTGATCCCACGCACTGTCAAATTGACAAAAGGTCGCGCATCTGATGTAGGATGAGAAAATATGGCGGAAGCGCGCGGATCCGATCTGCAAAAATCGCGAACACGTCCCAACCATTTCCTCCATGTTAAAGCTTCGGCTTTTCGGGCACGCCTGAGGGATGCGCCGTGACATCGCCTCGCCCCTAAGCGTTTTTTAAATGCCGCCTCGGGCAACTACCCGTTGTGACTCCCCTGCGTCCGCATCTCAAACAAAATGTTCCCAAGGGTTTATCGCAATATGTGAATCGATGGGGACCCGAGCAATTCCAGCAAGCACCGGGGTATTTCTTTTTGGAGGGTCCGGGCGTAACCGTCGCCGCCGCAGGAGATTCTAGTGTTGAAGTCGTGGCCTCGAAAGTAGAGGTCCACTTTATTAATTCCTCGGCTGAAACGGCAGCCTCGGACAATTGCTCCATCGTTAAAATGGGGTTAGTACCCATTGCGAGTGAAATATTCGGAAGCATATTCTTTCGGATTGTTAATATACGCTTAGCTAACGCAGGTACGGGCGACAATCGCGAAAACATTTCGGACATGACTTCCAAGTAAGAAAACACTGACTCGTTGGGTTGTTGTTTCCTATTTCTTATCTGATCTTCGTAATCAGACATAAAATCTCGCGATAAGAAACGAAGTTTAAGCTCATTGAGCAATTCTGCCCAATTATTAACCCTTGAATTTATTGTTCGAAACCAACGTAGTGCTTCACCGGAGAAAAACTCAACCGCATGGCTGAAAAGTTGTTGTTCCGAAACGTTCCGCGACCTCGACAACTCGCTAGCGCGGTCCAGAAATTCGAATACTTCCGCAAACCCCCCAGTACCATGAAACTTAAGGTTCCACTTGTATACCGGTACTTGCTTTGCGGTACCCACATCGCGGTCAACCAACCGATTTAAAATAGCTGTTAATTCGGCGCTATGCCGGTCATTATCAATTTCTACATCAGCTCTAGGTGAAATTACAGAGGACTGTCCTCTAGGAGTGCCCAACAGCTGATTATGTAAGGGTTCCTCGACTTCCGGATGTTCAACTTCGCCCCCCACCGACTGTTTTTGCAAAATAGACTCAAGTTTCTCGCGCATTAATTTTAAATTATGTAAAAGCGGTTGTCGTGCTTCATTAGCCGATTCCTCTAGGGCTTCTAAGCGAGTGGAATAATGCGCCATTCTATCGAATGTCTTTTGCAACAGATCGAGGTTAGGCAAGGTCTCTAAACGTGTTACCACACCCATCAATTCGTCAATGTTTCCCTTACATAAATTTATTTCTGCCGCTAAATCTAAGGGTTTGTTTTTTAAAATGGTAGGTCTTGATGTACACAGTTCGGACCGATTGATAATCGCTAGCTCTCGGCGCTTTTCCGGTACCGTTTTTGCATCAATGGACAAACCCCGCATAAAGAATTCTATATCGAGCTCCTCTGCTCGCAAATTCATAGCGTACTCTCTCTTAGGCATGATGAATGAAATTGGAAATTCACACGGTAAAAGGTTTCTCGCCGATGCGAATTCTTAATAAATCGCAATAAATCGCTTCGTTAAACCCTGGTAAATTGTTAAAATATATATTCGAACCCACAGTGAATAAGGAATTGTCACAACACGGTATCTCATGCAAAATAAGACTGATCGATAAATATAAGAAAAATGGTTTCTCACCAGTATGATCTCAACAAATATTAAAATTATTACACCCAACAACAACAGGAATACTTAATTAAGAAAAATAATTAAAATCCCACCAAATGCACACCTTGGCAACAGCCCGGGTAGTCGCTATGGCCAGTGACAGAACCCACAAACAAAGCTAGCCAACACGCAGCTTACAAATGGTTCTTCACCGATGAGACGACTCGTGATTCAACAATACACGAACCCCCGATTTGCCAAGTGCAATAAAAAGGTGTAATAATAAATAAAATAAAATATGTCGTGCCGTATAGTACTGCCCTGCTTCGCATAAACCCGCAAAATTTGTCGCACAAAAATGACAATATAAGCACAACAACTGTACGTAGCGTAGCCCTCGTCTGACGTGACTAGTATCAAAAAACACAAAGCTTACTAAGCAGTCCAGCCAAGTCCACACCGTCGAACGGGTCGCTGAAAGCAAAGTTATTACACACACCTACAGAAGTCGCCACCTGTGTCACCGTATGAGTGAAAAACCTTTTCAGCTCGAAGTTCGAGATCACGAACCCTCGCCAACAATCAACTAAGGGTGCCACTGAGACAACCCCAAGTGAGACAAAGCAATACAGGAGTCCCCTAAAAACGTTGGGCGCCAGTGAGAAGTGAATTACCTCTCTCCCGCGGATGCAGGATCGAGAAACTTCCTCCCACGCGAAGTGGAAAACCACCTCACTTTTTTAACGTGGGGAGCCCTGGATGGAATTGACTAGCTCCTCTGATGGTAACGTCGGTCTGCGAGGGACGTGGGTCCTGATCTCTAATCTCACTGAAAAGGCTATAAGTACCCCCTCTTCCAGGGAAATAAAATTCGGTGTAATAATAATTGATTTAATAACACACCACAATCAATACACAAAAAAATACAAATGGCAACAACCTTTCGGTGGCGAATATAAAATGAATTGCTGGCTTCTGACGGAAGCCAGCCAAAATACAATGCGTGAATCAATCCTCCTGTGAAGAAGGCTCGGCGAACAAAAAGAACTGAGGTGACAAAGCAAGACACCTCGTTGTGACGTTAATTAAACAACTCGTAATTGAAATATGGCAATCACTACCCAAAACAGATTAGGAAAGTAAAATTGTCTTACCAAGTACTCAGCAAGCTCACAAACTGATGGTGACAGGTACCCCCAACCTGCTTGGATGGATTGCACACGAGAATTGATGTTGATGCACTGCTCGCCAGGTCTCGGTTCTCCAGGAAGGATTGCACGACTCGAGTGATGAATCCTCAGCGACCCCACGACTCGGTGATAGGACAATGGCTGGACTTTTCCACCCCAAAGAGTTATTCCAAAATACTCTGGTATCTTCCACCCCAAAGAGTTATTCCAAAATACTCTGGCGTAATGCTGAGCTCCAAAATGAAATCCAAAATCACTAGCACGGTTGACGCAGGCTTGCTCGATTAATCGGCAGGAAGTGTCACAAAAAATAAACGCAGTACGACGACAACAATGGCAACGGACACGACGATGTGACTTTTGCACGACTGGCAAAAGCAGGAGGATGTTATCTCAAAATAATTCGGAACGCTTTGTTGACAAAACTTGTCACCATAAAATCCCACAAGAGGGCGTTCAAGCATGCGCAAAGTGCAGTCGAGCGATAAAATAATCAGCACAAAAAGATGGTGATTGACATCCAGATGTCGAAGTGAAATATGCTACGGTGGCTTCCGTATCAAAAAATATATATCAATCTCACCCACGTGTACTCGGTTTAGATATTCAATAACTCGATGTAAGAATTTCCACTTGAAATCGCAATAAAATAATTAGACTGCAGCAATGCACACACTTTAGAACTTCACACTTCAGCCGTCGGATCAAAAGTGAAGATAATCCACCAGCATGGCCGTCGTCATGCGCTCTCTACGAAAGACACGAAAAATATGGGAGTGCTCAATAGATTTGAATGAAATAGCAGTGTACAACAAATTATTGCTGTAGGTTGATTGATAACGGATATGAGGTATAAAAATCCGTTATAAACTAAAGAAAGAAATGCTACCCCAGTGAACGAAACCCAGGAGGAGACCGTTAAGTCGACTCCTGGTTTGGCTAGTAACGAAGGAACCAACTTAACCACCGAAGCAAACACATGGACAGACGACAAGTTAAAAGAAGCAACAAGGAAGCTGATGGAGGACGCACACGAGGTGCGTCGCTTCTTAATGAGAAGCAAAGAAGCCCTGAACTTCAGGGAAGTGGCCCTGGAAAGGGTTAAAAATATGGAGGCTCTAATACAAGAGCTATGCCTCGATGGAATAATGAGAAACAAAAGGAGGACGGGAGCACCTACAGCCTCCCCAAACCAAAGTATTAATAGAAGAGGTGGTCAAGGCCATTGCCAAGACCACCCCTTCTATGAATCTGGCGCCGACCCTTCAGGTCACTCAAAGTAAAGAAGTTCCAATTAATGATAAACAGAATCCCCCTAGGGATTACTTGGAGGCAGCTAAGAAGGCGGCCGCTGGCGGCCCTCGTAGCACGCCACCCAAAAAGTACAAGGTGATAGTGTACCCTGACGAAGGGAACATTAGCAAATCGGCGGACGACACCAAAGCCCAACTTACGAGTATAAAACTGGCCGACCTCAATATTAAACCGGATAGGCCCCATCAAAAACAACGGAGTGATGGTTGAATCCTCTCAGCCATCACTCAAAAACCTGATCGGCAATCGATTTTTAGTAGAGAAGAAATTGGTGGCCCGGCAGCCTTCAGCTACCTGGCCATCAATTTCCATTCAAATGGTGGACAAGTCCATGTCCAAGGAAAAGGTGGTTGAAGAATTTATCGGCAACTACCCCGAGGCAACTAAAGTGGCCGGGAGCTCCTGGCTCAGGAGCATCAACCCGGTGCACTCCAAGGGTAAGACCCATAACAAGTGGATCCTGGAGGTTCACCCCGTGGTCAGGGAAGCGGCAATTAAAGACGGGAAGTTCAGAGCTTCCTGGAAGAGTTACCGGATCCATGACCACATAACGATAACGCGTTGCTACAAGTGTCAACGCTTTGGACACACTGCAAAATATTGTAAAGGGGCTGAAGCATGTGCATTCTGCTCCTCAACAGAACACGCCTCACGTGCCTGTGGGGTGCAGAATGACAGTGCGAAACATGCGTGCATCAACTGTGTGAGAGCTAAACATAGCGATACCAGGCACACTACAGGATCTAACACATGTAGGGTCTACAAAGCGAGACTTATGGAATACGCACATTCAATTCTAACGCTTACTGATGTCACTCATGAGTAAGTCGTTTAAAGTCTTGCAGGTAAACCTGAGGAACTCGGAGGCCGCCACGGCCGACGCGCAACGCTTTGTTGCCGAGAAAGAAATACTCTTAGCCATCTTTTCGGAACCCTACTGCTACCCCGCGGCAGCAGGAGGGTTTCGTCTTCCCTTCTCCCCGAACACACGGACGGCAGCCATCTTCGGCGACCACTTCCGAACTTGCATCATGGTTAACGACGCGGTAGGAAATGAATTCACGTTCTCCTTCCTCCCGCAAGTTTCCAGCAGGTTCGTAACGGTCGTGTCAATTACCTTCAGTAACAAAGTGACCTACTACTTTATAGGCACGTATTTTCCTCCTTCAGAGGATATACAGATTCCACTCGAAGACCTCCGGAAAGCACTGGGTGTTTGCGGAAGGGGGAAGACCTACATTTGCGGAGACTTCAATTGTCGATCTAGGGTGTGATATGACACCGTAGATTCCGACTCCAGGGCACAGGCGCTGGAGGAATTCATTGCGCAGCACGAACTTTTCGTCTTCAATCGACCTAACAAACCGCCTTCGTTCGAGAATTCTCTCGGAGGGAAGAGCAACGTGGATCTAACATTGGGCACATGCGGCACCGTCAATGAAACCCACTCGTGGGACATTATGACGCGGAACACGTCATAATCACAGATCATAAAGCAATCACTTTTGAAATAGGTGCACCTAATAACCCCATCAGGGTTATTAGGAATAGAAACCCAGATACCATCCAAGCGGAAATCATAGAGACAGAGTTAACTCAGTGGGTAGAGGAAAACGGCCCCAGGTCGGACAATCTAACCACTGAAAACGAAATCGAGGACATGGTCTCCGATTTGCACGGAAGGATCCAGGATCTAATAAATAAGAAAGCCCAAATGAAGAAGATCTACGTTGGCCGTCCTGACTGGTGGACCGACAATCTTGAAAGAGCGCGAAAGAAGAATCTTTCGCGGAAGACAGCCTTGTATAGGAACCGCATTGAGAACGAAAGGAACGGGCTGTACATTGCAATGATGGAATCGAAGGACAAATTCTTGGAAACATTAAAAAAGGCAAAGCAGGCCAGTTGGCAAAAGTTCGTCGAGGACGACCTTGTACCTAATCCCTGGGGGGTTACCTACAAAATAGCGGCGAGAAAATATAAGGGAAAAAACATCCTCACCACCTTCAGTGGCGGGGACGGGAAGGTAACGGAAACGCCGGAAAAGACCCTAACCTACCTCATGAACGGTCTACTCCCCGACGACGATCGAAACTCCGATGCAACGGTGGATCACCAAATCAACATGGCGCAGGTTAGGGAGGTCGAAAGCGACGAGCTGGATGACCTAATCAGGACGACCCAAGCCAGAAAGGCACCGGGTTTTGACAACATTCAGGGATCTTTTCTTAAAAAACTCTATGTTGTCATCAAAAACGTGTTAATGGGTATTTACAACGCGTGCATTAAAGTTGCTTATTTCCCCAAGCTGTGGCAGAGGGGGGTCCTCAAGATCCTACTCAAGAACCCAGATGGGGAAACAAGAAACATCAAGAACTATAGGCCGATCACTCTCTTGCTGGTGTTCGGCAAAATACTAGAAAAAATAATGAAAAAAAGAATATTAGAAAGTAATACCCCTTACCACGATCGGTGCCAATATGGCTTCGTGGAAGGTATGAGCACCACAACGGCCCTTAAGGCATTTTATGAGAAAATATATACTGCGGAGATGAAGCGGAAGAAAGCCAAGGGTTTTCTCGCGGTAATCTTCTACGACATCTCCGGAGCTTTTGATAACATGTGGTGGCCAGCCCTGTTCCGCTCGCTGAGAGAAAAAGGGCTCCCCCACAGGTTAAAAGTCATGATCAAAAGCTACCTTTCAGCCCGGGAGGTGACTCTCACCTCCGGGGTCTCAAAGGTAGGGAAAAGATCCACGAAGGGGTGCCCCCAGGGCTCGGTCCTCGGACCGATCCTATGGAACTCCCTTCTGGATCACTATTTAAAACAAGATAAACAGTGTGGCACTCATACCTTCGCGTACGCAGACGACATCGCGACCGTCGTCACGGCGGCTTCACGAATCCAACTTCAAGAAAAACTACAAACATGCGTTAACCAATTAAGCGGGTGGTGCAAGGACATGAAACTCGCTCTCTCGGAAACGAAGACGAAGATCATGTGCTTGTACCCGAAGCGTGTCCATAATTACGACTTAGATGTGAGACTTAACGGAAAGAAAATAAAGGTGGCAAGGGAATATAAGTACCTTGGGGTCCTTATTGACGAAAACCTATCGATGCAACCGCATGTAAACTTCGTTTGCGGCAAAGCCAGTAAACTAGTCCATGCGCTGCATCGAATGGCAAAAAGCGGTTGGAACCTGGACACCTCGAACTCTATGCGAAGGATCTACCAGGGGGCGGTAGTCCCCATCTTGGCTCACGGAAGCGAGATCTGGATACATAGAATAGGGGATAAGCACACGTTGGCCCGGCTGATATCGTGCTATGGATTTTGCTGTCGCGTGATAACAAAATGTTATAGGACTGTGTCGGCCATAGCCGCGGGTGTTTTGGCAGGTATCCACCCGATCGACTTAGAACTCTTGCGATTACTGTCATGGCGTGAAGCCAGAAACAAGAAAGCAACCACCTTTCTGGGGGTAAGGATCGACCCAAACGACTTCAAATACAGAGTAGAGATTAAAAAGAAAATGGACGACCTAATAAAAGAAGAGTGGCAACGCAGATGGGACGATGGATTGGTGGGTAGAATTACCTACCAATTCATCCCCAAGGTAAGTAGTCAAATAACAAATCATTCATTCCAGATGACTCAAATGCTAACCGGGCATGGCGAGTTCGGCCGACACCTCAAGAGATTGGGGAAGTCGGAGGACGGACTATGTCCGGCGTGCGAAATTCTCGACGAACCTACACATCGGATACGGGAGTGCGATTTGTACATGCAAGAACAGTTGGAGTTGGCGGCCTTTCATGGCATCCATCTCCCTGCACAACTGGACGAGCTGTACGAAGAAACACCACCCGACCTGATTTGTAAGTTCCTCGAGAATAAAACCGTCAACACAACCGATAACGAGAACTAATCGCATAAATTAATAACCCGACATGAAACAAGGTCTGGGTGTAACCAAAAAATGATAAAACTATAATTGAAAAAGAAAAATTGACACCCAACAAAGTAAGGAATATTTATACTTACCAACAGTGAAGAAGGAAAACGCCCACGCAAGCATGATGTGAAAACCTAAAAAACAAGAGAAAAATTAGAATAACACTTTAAAAATCAGGCAGATTAATTGTACGAGACAATCCAACAAATGAAATGCGGTTTGAAACCCGACCAAAATTCAAAAAAAATACCAGAAACCAGAAAAATATAGTTTAGAAATTTTATTTTATTTTTTAATGAAAACTTGAACGTCCTGCCACTTTGCAGGATTAAATTTAGATTGGTAAAGCTAATCCGTTTTTTATTTTTATAAATAAACAAACTTCAATTGTCTAGTCTTGGTCCTCTCCTTGTTGCATAATTCTTGGAGATCCAATTATTTCTCATTCAGTCTTTCTCTAATTGCCTTACATTCCGCTTGTGTGAAGCCACCACTCCTGGTATTGGGCTTTGAGTTGCACTCCTTGATTGCACTTGTAATTATCTCACTCATCTTGTCAACGTTTCTAGTAACATTAGAAAATGAACCGGCCTGGGCGTCCGCCGGATTCGCTAAGCGGTCACTGGAAGACGATCGTGAAGCGCCCGCTCGGACGCTCTGCACGATCAATACTGGGCTTCCGAGACCCTCCATCGTAACGTTCAAATCAGTTCCGTCGTTCATTACCATGTTTGTCCTTTGCCTCTTTCAGAGAGTCCTCCTAAAGTTACCGTTCTATTGTCGCGTTTAATTTTGGTTAACGCGTATAATTGGGGTGTGTAGTCTGGATCGATTAATTTTGGGAATGGCGTAGCGTAATTAATAAGTCATGGTGATAATAATTTTATATATTGTTGTCTAATAACATTGGGAACAATTATGTACACATATTTACAGAATATTTACACTAATCTGGTGATTATTATTAGTAGGGCGGATTGGAATTCGCACAATGTCAGTTGTCGTATTCCCATTTTGAATTTACCCTGGTCGGCTTGTACTTGTTGAATAGATTTGAAAACTCGCGGCACCCCCGATTTAACTGTCGGACACCCACCGATAACTCGCGTCTACTAGCCTCTTAGTCCTATTTTAACATGGAACATGTTTTTACGGTCGTTACCTCGAAAAAATCGACACTAAAAACCGACACCAAAAACCGACACCAAAAACCGACACCAAAATTCGACACGAAAAATCGGCACCACATGTATAATTCAAATTTATAGTTTATAATTTGAATATATGTAGAGTAGATTATCGAATAACATCTTCGCAATCACAATAATGAATTTTAAATAACAAAATTTTTATTAGCAAAAATTTAAATCCGAAACCGAGCGCAAAAAGAAAATTTGCTTATATATATCGTGGGAATGCACGGCTTTACGCCTAAAACTTTTTACGCCTAACACACTTACGCCTAAGTCAATACGCCTAATCCTTTACGCCTAAAGCCCGTGTCTCATTATAAAATTTTCATCCATATTTTTATAAAAATTTGCATACAAACGATTTTGATAGTGTGACAGCGCACTAGTTTTATAAAAATGACGAAACGTCAAAATATTTTATGGTGCTTCTATTTTCATGACGTCACAAAAACGTTTTTATAAAAACTTTCGTTTTGCCGAGGAAGGTTGGTTGCATAACCTTTGGTTTTCTTTGGTTTTCTTTAAAACATTTTTAGACAAAAGTTACGGATTTATAAGGTATTTAAGTATTAATTGGGTAGGTATATAACATTGCATTATAATGTTGTTTCTCGGTAGGTACGTATGAACGTAAAAACGTTTAAATTGATCAAATTTTAAAAATTAATAACGAGATGTTTAATTTTCGAAAAATTATACTATATAATAGTTAATTTATTGCTACATTTTATTATACAATTTAAAATTACCTTAATTATTAAACTTAAAATTAACAAATCTTCTATAAAGCATCTAAAGCCCATGTCTGACTATAAAAATTTCATCCAAATTTTTATAAAAGTTTGCATGCAAACGATTTTGATAGTGTGATAGCGCAGTAGGTTTATAAAAATGACAAACGTCAAAATATTTTTATGGTATTTGTATTTTCAGACGTCACAAAAACGTTTTTATAAAAACTTTCGATTTTAGAACTGTTTCTATAATTTTTATAAAAGCAGGCACCCTATTGGCTGTTGACCCCCACCCAACTTGTAAATAGACATTCGGTGTACTAATGGATGCCAACAGCTGATCGTGTTTTTCTAAAAACTGCATCAAATTTAGTAAATTGTGATTATTGATTAAATTTTGTAACTAAATTATGATTATTTCTTTCCATTGTAGTATATCAAATAATACAAACGATAAACCTAACTCAAAATTACTTTTCACAGCTGATCTGGTTTTTATAAAAACTTTGCATCAAATATTTTATAGTGAGACAAGACGTCACATCGTTTGTATACAAATTTTTATAAAACTTATTTATAAGACTTATTTTTAAGACTTATTTTATAAAACCAGGGCCTAACCCACCATCTACGTTTATTATTCTTTTTTCACTTTTTAATAACCGCATATCCTACCAAACTTGTTATGCAGGCCAATAATAAGCGATTTGTTAATAATCTTTCCATTGCATGTCAAATAATACAACAAACGATAAACACAACAAACGATAAACACAACTTACCTTGATCTTGTTTTTATAAAAACTTTGCACCAAATATTTTATAGTGTGACAGGGCTTAAAAAATTTGTATAAAATTGTTTTATAAAAATTTGTATACAAATTTTTATAAAACAATTTTATACAAATTTTTATAGTGTGACAGGGCTTTAAAGGAATTTATGCCTAATGGTTTTAATGTCTAAAACCGACTACGCCTAAAACTTGAACGCCTAACGCAATTACGCCTAAAACATTTACGCCTAATGCTTAATATTTTCTAAAAATCGTACAAACATAAAAAAAATTTAAAAGCCGAGATAATATGAGATTTATAGTAAAAGTTTATTAATAGTACAAGCCCTTACTTCTAAAAAATTTATGCTTAATCAATTTTTTAATGTTTACCAGTTGATACTTATTTTCATAGTTTATTATTTTTTCAATAATTCACAATAATTACTTAATCGTAATAATAATTTACTTACAAGCAAAATTAATACAAATGTTAAACAGCTTGAAGCTCAAAGTTGTGCGCGATGCCTCGAAGGTAAACGTCGATTTCGAAGTTCAATGGACCTAGACCATCCCCATAGAACTCCACGATTCTCTTGATGTTGGCAGCGGTTGTTCGGTAGCGCACACGACCTGTTGGAGGTTCCAATCCTGCCACGTACTGCTCAATTTTCAATTCGTTTGCACTCTGTTCCATTTTTAACACCTCTATAAATTTCCAAATAGAGGGATGGCATGCACTCAATAAAGAATGAAAACTCCGGTGCCACCCTTCAACCGAGTTGTTTGTCTTGGGGAGGTCATTCAAACTGGCCTCGTAACAGTTCCAGAGTTGAATGGAACCAATCTTGGTGTTTTTTCGGGTTCCGTTGTTACGAAGCCGGCCAATACAGTTATCCTCAAAATATTCAAGAAAAGGATCGAGAATATCTCCATTATCAACATAAAATGGAGATTCAGTTAATTGTACGAATGCCATAACTACATCATCGGGAGGGACGAAAGCAAGTGCAGCCAACTTTCTTACATGAAGAGAAAAATCTGGGTTCTCCACATCGGCATATTTTTCTCTGAGATCAGGTATTGACGCAATTTTTCGCCACAAACTTTGACTAAAGTGGAAGAAACAACCCCTGTTCTGTGAATTATTAGGAAACACGTATTGAAAAGCGTTAATCTGAGCCTTCTCGAAATCTGTCATGATGGAAGTTAGAGCAAGGTTTGGTTTTATATTCTTTAGTGCCTCAAGAACTCGGACGTAGGTCTGCTGTCGCTTATTTGGCAAGAGACAGAACACAGAAGGAATCACATTGTGGTACTTGACACCATCATGAATTGTGAAAAGTTGCTCAAATAATGGCGGCACAGTCTTGAAAGTACCATCAGCTTACCAATGGCTACAACTTGCCATCAAATCTAAACCCAATTGAGTACCGAATATTAAAATGCGATCTTCTTCAGGTCCACTGTCAAAAATAAGGAACTGCTGAATGGTTCCATTCGAATTAAATTCGGTGACATAATCTGGAATTTCAAGTTCCGTAAGGTTCGAAGGTGTTGGAAGTGCAGCCCCAGCCACTTGACGCGCTCTTTGAATGTTGCGCTTCAACCGATCTTTCGAAGAAAGTGCGGCTTTTACCGCAGCTGGAAGTCCAATACTGGTTGCGGCAATAATCTGGTGAGGTGTGTCTTGACTGTTCCGAGCTTTATCCTTGATTTCTGCCAGGACTTGCCGGGTTTTGACCTCCGCTGCCCGTGGTTGTGCTCTTCAGCACTCTCATAAACGATTAATTCACCTTTTGTGTGAACAACGGCTAGACATTTACTTTTGTTGTATTCTACACATTTCCAAAAAATGTTATCGTTAACATTCCTGTTTTTGGTATACACGAAGCTTTTGTGTAATAATTGATCATTCCCTTTTCGACTTTTGATAAACGTAAGAAACATTTTTTTAAATTTAATCAGGGCTAGGAATGAGTTACTTTTATTACTAAAAGTTATGTAGGTCTTATTCGCAATTTACATTAAGCAAACGCCACCATGCGGGAGAATTTGAAATTAATATGTGATGTATTAAATGAAAATAAAAATTCGTTCTTCAGGCTCAAAACACAACAAAATCAACTAATTAATAGAACATTGCAATAAATTTAACACCATACTGAAATGTTTGCAAATTTTCACCAGACTATAGGACTTTGAATGTCCAAATATACGTCTAAACACAGCCATGTTGTTGTTGCTGGTGGCGCCACCAACGGTAATGTAAATCGCCAATATAGTAACCCAGTACTAAATTAATTTCTTACCAACACAAAAAAATTTAAAACAAATTAAATTTTCAAATTTCATTTTTTAATTTCAGTGAAAAATAAAAACATTTGGGATTATTTAAAAAAAAAGTAACAAGAAGTAACCGTTTTGAACATAATAAAAATAATAGCCAAAATTCCATCAAAATCGGAGCAGTGGTTTTATGTTTGTACGATTTTTAGAAAATTTTAAGCATTAGGCGTAAATGTTTTAGGCGTAATTGCGTTAGGCGTTCAAGTTTTAGGCGTAGTCGGTTTTAGGCATTAAAACCATTAGGCATAAATTCCTTTAGGCGTAAAGGATTAGGCGTATTGACTTAGGCGTAAGTGTGTTAGGCGTAAAAGTTTTAGGCGTAAGTACGTGATACCATATCGTGGGCATACTGGCAAAAGTGACCAAGTCAAAAATTTGCGAAATTGAGTTAATATGACCAAGTATCCTAAAAATGTAAGACTCGTGCCTGGTAAAAATATTTATTTTCAATTTGCTGTCCTAAGGCCTATAATTGATAATATTAATAATGACCAAGTCATTAGCTCATCATTTTGTACAGGAAAACATGACTATATTATTATGTATGTATTTACTTGGTCAATTTTACCTGTAACCGATATGCTCGTCTCTGTTATCAGTGCAACATAATCATTCTATTATTAGAAAAAAATTATTTCTTGTGCAATAATTAGATGCAGTCAAATATGTTTATGATTTAATAATAAGTATAGTTTGTTTCACTTTAATCTGAATTAAAAAAAGTCATAGAATCAAATTATGTTGATATAAAAATGTACGAACTATGTGACGAGACATAATAAATATAGAGATAAGATTATCGCGTCAATCAAAACAGCATATTATGCATTGCTAAAGGCTGGCGCCAGATTAAAATAATTAACCTTATCTCTATATATTATGTTTTGTTTATAGTTCGTACATTTTTATATCAACATAATTTGATACTATGACTTTTTTTAATTCAGATTAAAGTGAAACAAACTATACGTATTCTAATCTTTTAATAAATGTCAATAATAATTATTAAAAACAATCATGCGTAAGTCTATTTTTGTACCTAGTATCTGTTGAACATGACAAAGTGACCAAGTCAGCTTTCTCAGTCCCGACAAACTTTGTTGATTGTTTTCTCAGTATTTTTAAAAAATTAGCAAAAGCCCTAATAAGAAGTACTTATTGTTAAAGTTTCATTTTTCGAAAACAAAAATTAAAACTTTTAAAAAGCTGATTTTTCGCAAAATGTTAAACATTCATTTATCTAGAAACTCCGTTTTTTGACTTGATCACTTTTGCCAGTATGCCCACGATATAGTAAATTTTTATTACCAACACAAAAATTATAAGGGATTATCCTATTATGACCAACAGTAAGAAGGAACGAGATAGGCACCCCTAAATCTCGAGGAAAACTATGATAAACGGTTTAGTACCAAAAAACATGTTCCATGTTAAAGATATTAGTCGGAGACTAAAATAGAAGGAATCCGGGGTCCAGGGGACGGATCCCCTTTGCGAGGAGCGGAGCGCCGAGTTTTCCCCCCTCTATTAAGGAAAATAATGATGGATATTAATATTATTATTATAATAAATAATAATTTACAATCTATATTGAAGAAAAGTTTTTACGAAGTTATGAGTATTTCAAATTTTAGAGAACTCCGAGCAAGTTACGCTCGGCATTCAAATGAATGCCGAGATGAATTTCATTCGGCAGAAAAGATGAATAAGAGTTATTTTAAGTAAATAATTTTATTATGTTAATATAAATATAAGAAAACAAACTAAATAATTAATAAAATGTATAGAATTCTTTATTTACACACAAATTTTTAAATTGAAACAGAATTATGATTCATGATATTAACAAATCAAGTTTACAAATTATTGTTATTACCTAATCTAAAATAAAATCCCCAAAACCTAACACTTGTTAAAATAATAGAATTTTTTATAAGAATAAAAATAGTATCACTCGAAAGAAGTTATTTTTTGCGTCTGGAAAAATCCATCATTTCATATTTGCTCTTTAATTTTTGATGTTAAAAACAGAAAAATTAAATAAACCATTTTCAAAAAATATAACTATGGAAATAATTATCAAGAAGTTAAAAATTTAATGTGTAATTTGTAATTTGTAGGCGATTACTTTTCCAATGCAGGTCTTATTTTCTAAAAAGCGTTTATTTCATTTTTAATAAATAAATAGTCAGTTTTAGCGTTCTATATTACTACAGATATTATTTTGTCCTTATAATAACTTGGTTCTCCCCCTGACATTGCGACGCATTCCTATCCCTCACCCATGAGTTTTGCTGACCTAGCGCTTTTCACACTTACTTCTAGGTATGTCATACTATAATCATATCATTTTATTCTTCCTCATTTCCTGTGCCCCTGAACTGCATAAAATATAAGATTTCTTTATTTGCGAGATTGTCACTTCACCTTTATAATATAATCTATATAAAGGGTGTCCCCGTGACGAAGAAAACCTTTGAGGTGGTGATAAAGGACACTTTTGTAAGATAAATTTTCAAATAAAATTTTTGCCCAAGTCCAAACCCTTGGGGGGTACCTCCCTTTACAGCAATTTTTTGAATTTATGATTTTAAACGGCCATAGCTCCGATATTATTGATTTTTTAAGGTTAATGGATTAGAACTTTTTTAAAGATCATTCGCTTGTATACAAATTAGGTTATAACCCCTTATCGTCTAGAATCAACGGATTTCGAGTTATAAATTAAATTAAGGGAAAAAATGTTTAAAAAATTCAGGTTTTTTTTTAAAATTTTCTTGCGAACCCCGTATCTCTTAAACGAAACGTCTAAGAGAAAAACTAACGGCCCAAACCGGATAGGGAATTTAACGGGCTACAACTTTCGTCAAATAAATTTTTTTCGGAAACCAACCATTTTCATAGAAACTCTGAAAATAATGAACAAGGTGTAGGTCGTTTGAAATCATAAATTCAAAAAATTGCTTTAAAGGGAGGTACCCCCCAAGGGTTTGGACTTGGGCAAAAATTTTATTTGAAAATTTGTCTTAGAAAAGTGTCCTTTATCACTACCTCAAAGGTTCTCCACGGTCACGGGGACACCCTGTATATAAATTTGGCTAGTAACGAAGGAACCAACTTAACCACCGAAGCAAACACATGGACAGACGACAAGTTAAAAGAAGCAACAAGGAAGGTGATGGAGGACGCACACGAGGTGCGTCGCTTCTTAATGAGAAGCAAAGAAGCCCTGAACTTCAGGGAAGTGGCCCTGGAAAGGGTTAAAAATATGGAGGCTCTAATACAAGAGCTATGCCTCGATGGAATAATGAGAAACAAAAGGAGGACGGGAGCACCTACAGCCTCCCCTCCCCAAACCACAGTATTAATAGAAGAGGTGGTCAAGGCCATTGCCAAGACCACCCCTTCTATGAATCTGGCGCCGACCCTTCAGGTCACTCAAAGTAAAGAAGTTCCAATTAATGATAAACAGAATCCCCCTAGGGATTACTTGGAGGCAGCTAAGAAGGCGGCCGCTGGCGGCCCTCGTAGCACGCCACCCAAAAAGTACAAGGTGATAGTGTACCCTGACGAAGGGAACATTAGCAAATCGGCGGACGACACCAAAGCCCAACTTACGAGTATAAAACTGGCCGACCTCAATATTAAACCGGATAGGGTATACCCCATCAAAAACAACGGAGTGATGGTTGAATCCTCTCAGCCATCACTCAAAAACCTGATCGGCAATCGATTTTTAGTAGAGAAGAAATTGGTGGCCCGGGAGCCTTCAGCTACCTGGCCATCAATTTCCATTCAAATGGTGGACAAGTCCATGTCCAAGGAAAACGTGGTTGAAGAATTTATCGGCAACTACCCCGAGGCAACTAAAGTGGCCGGGAGCTCCTGGCTCAGGAGCATCAACCCGGTGCACTCCAAGGGTAAGACCCATAACAAGTGGATCCTGGAGGTTCACCCCGTGGTCAGGGAAGCGGCAATTAAAGACGGGAAGTTCAGAGCTTCCTGGAAGAGTTACCGGATCCATGACCACATAACGATAACGCGTTGCTACAAGTGTCAACGCTTTGGACGCACTGCAAAATATTGTAAAGGGGCTGAAGCATGTGCATTCTGCTCCTCAATAGAACACGCCTCACGTGCCTGTGGGGTGCAGAATGACAGTGCGAAACATGCGTGCATCAACTGTGTGAGAGCTAAACATAGCGATACCAGGCACACTACAGGATCTAACACATGTAGGGTCTACAAAGCGAGACTTATGGAATACGCACATTCAATTCTAACGCTTACTGATGTCACTCATGAGTAAGTCGTTGATACAAAATCTTTCCTTACTGCTCTAATGGGAAGCAGCTTGGAGAAGATAAAGTCCACGCAGGAGGTAAGAACCTTCTGCTTTTAAATGCGTGGAGCCCTGGTGTTAGGTCAACTAGCTCTTTGATGGAAACGTCGGTATGCGAGGGCCATGGGTCGTGTAAAAACGCCTCGGATAAACTCAAGGAAGCAGCTTTGCAAACACACACAAAATAAACTTAACAATAAAATAAAAATAAACATAAAAATAAACAATACGATGGTCATTGCTTAAAGGCTTAATGATAAAGTCGATGCTTATGGTGTTAGTATGGCACCAGTGGAACGTAACACAGTAGTCCACTACAGTAGCCGACCAGAACGGCACAGTAGCGACCACATTGACACTCAGAATCACCACCCACACAATCAATCGACGGAACACTCGAATGGTCATAAACAATCCCATAATGGTAACCACATCGAGCCTCCGACGACCAAACCAAATAGCAACGACCCCGGCGCAATGCCGCACTCTGTATATAAGTAGGTCACACATCGAAGCCTTTATAAAATAAAAATATAAAATCATAATTAAACACAAAAAAAAAAGTATCGACACAAAATTTCAAGTATGAAATTTGAACTTACGTCGATAAATCTGGAGTCTTGCTGCTAATACAATTTACCAGTACGTCGACATAAAATTAAAGGAAATAATACCCAAGCAAAGTTTAATAACCAAAACGTAATAATATAAATAAGTAGCATTACTACATTTATCAAAAATAACACTTAAACTTGGTATTTTTATCGACGAATGCAAAAGTGCGATAGTAGTAGATTGCAATTTATCACCAAGTGCAGAAAGTTGTAACCTGTCACTTATCTATCAATTGCAACCATTATTTAAATAAAATTGCAGCACAAAAAAAGAATACCAGATTGTTACACATAAATAAAAAAACAAAACACATTAAAAAGGCCAAGGGAAAAAACATGCCATCGAGCTTCAGATGTTCAAATATTGGCCAATCGATCGACAGGTACTGTGAAGTAATAGCAAATAAATCGTGCTACTCACCGATGCTACCGGATAAACATCCTTCCCAGAAATTATGGGCCAGAGTGGTCGAATAGGGACACATGGCACGGCCAAAAAAACCACAATCCTCCAATCGCGGATCAAATCCCCTACTGGGATGGAAAAACAGCATATTCCATATAATAACCGGATTGTCGGACTGAAATTCCCACAAACGTAACCATACTCCGCAAAATCGAAAACCAACCCCGAAAATCACTTCACAGCCCACAAGACGTGACCCTCTCGTCCGCCATTTTTCCCCAAGTCCCTCTCAGCGCGCAGCTCGACCTGCGTTCCGGAAAACAGATAATCAAAAATATTCAAGTCTCCACCAATTTGATGTAGATGGCAGCGACCAACAAATTACTGTACAAGGTTGAGCATAACGGATGTAAAGTCCAAAATCCGTTATATCGTTTAAAGTCTTGCAGGTAAACCTGAGGAACTCGGAGGCCGCCACGGCCGACGCGCAACGCTTTGTTGCCGAGAAAGAAATACTCTTAGCCATCTTTTCGGAACCCTACTGCTACCCCGCGGCAGCAGGAGGGTTTCGTCTTCCCTTCTCCCCGAACACACGGACGGCAGCCATCTTCGGCGACCACTTCCGAACTTGCATCATGGTTAACGACGCGGTAGGAAATGAATTCACGTTCTCCTTCCTCCCGCAAGTTTCCAGCAGGTTCGTAACGGTCGTGTCAATTACCTTCAGTAACAAAGTGACCTACTACTTTATAGGCACGTATTTTCCTCCTTCAGAGGATATACAGATTCCACTCGAAGACCTCCGGAAAGCACTGGGTGTTTGCGGAAGGGGGAAGACCTACATTTGCGGAGACTTCAATTGTCGATCTAGGGTGTGATATGACACCGTAGATTCCGACTCCAGGGCACAGGCGTTTGAAGGAATTCATTGCGCAGCACGAACTTTTCGTCTTCAATCGACCTAACAAACCGCCTTCGTTCGAGAATTCTCTCGGAGGGAAGAGCAACGTGGATCTAACATTGGGCACATGCGGCACCGTCAATGAAACCCACTCGTGGGACATTGCGGAACACGTCATAATCACAGATCATAAAGCAATCACTTTTGAAATAGGTGCACCTAATAACCCCATCAGGGTTATTAGGAATAGAAACCCAGATACCATCCAAGCGGAAACCATAGAGACAGAGTTAACTCAGTGGGTAGAGGAAAACGGCCCCAGGTCGGACAATCTAACCACTGAAAACGAAATCGAGGACATGGTCTCCGATTTGCACGGAAGGATCCAGGATCTAATAAATAAGAAAGCCCAAATGAAGAAGATCTACGTTGGCCGTCCTGACTGGTGGACCGGCAATCTTGAAAGAGCGCGAAAGAAGTATCTTTCGCGGAAGACAGCCTTGTATAGGAACCGCATTGAGAACGAAAGGAACGGGCTGTACATTGCAATGATGGAATCGAAGGACAAATTCTTGGAAACATTAAAAAGGCAAAGCAGGCCAGTTGGCAAAAGTTCGTCGAGGACGACCTTGTACCTAATCCCTGGGGGGTTACCTACAAAATAGCGGCGAGAAAATATAAGGGAAAAAACATCCTCACCACCTTCAGTGGCGGGGACGGGAAGGTAACGGAAACGCCGGAAAAGACCCTAACCTACCTCATGAACGGTCTACTCCCCGACGACGATCGAAACTCCGATGCAACGGTGGATCACCAAATCAACATGGCGCAGGTTAGGGAGGTCGAAAGCGACGAGCTGGATGACCTAATCAGGACGACCCAAGCCAGAAAGGCACCGGGTTTTGACAACATTCAGGGATCTTTTCTTAAAAAACTCTATGTTGTCATCAAAAACGTGTTAATGGGTATTTACAACGCGTGCATTAAAGTTGCTTATTTCCCCAAGCTGTGGCAGAGGGGGGTCCTCAAGATCCTACTCAAGAACCCAGATGGGGAAACAAGAAACATCAAGAACTATAGGCCGATCACTCTCTTGCTGGTGTTCGGCAAAATACTAGAAAAAATAATGAAAAAAAGAATATTAGAAAGTAATACCCCTTACCACGATCGGTGCCAATATGGCTTCGTGGAAGGTATGAGCACCACAACGGCCCTTAAGGCATTTTATGAGAAAATATATACTGCGGAGATGAAGCGGAAGAAAGCCAAGGGTTTTCTCGCGGTAATCTTCTACGACATCTCCGGAGCTTTTGATAACATGTGGTGGCCAGCCCTGTTCCGCTCGCTGAGAGAAAAAGGGCTCCCCCACAGGTTAAAAGTCATGATCAAAAGCTACCTTTCAGCCCGGGAGGTGACTCTCACCTCCGGGGTCTCAAAGGTAGGGAAAAGATCCACGAAGGGGTGCCCCCAGGGCTCGGTCCTCGGACCGATCCTATGGAACTCCCTTCTGGATCACTATTTAAAACAAGATAAACAGTGTGGCACTCATACCTTCGCGTACGCAGACGACATCGCGACCGTCGTCACGGCGGCTTCACGAATCCAACTTCAAGAAAAACTACAAACATTCGTTAACCAATTAAGCGGGTGGTGCAAGGACATGAAACTCGCTCTCTCGGAAACGAAGACGAAGATCATGTGCTTGTACCCGAAGCGTGTCCATAATTACGACTTAGATGTGAGACTTAACGGAAAAAAATAAAGGTGGCAAGGGAATATAAGTACCTTGGGGTCCTTATTGACGAAACCTATCGATGCAACCGCATGTAAACTACGTTTGCGGCAAAGCCAGTAAACTAGTCCATGCGCTGCATCGAATGGCAAAAAGCGGTTGGAACCTGGACACCTCGAACTCTATGCGAAGGATCTACCAGGGGGCGGTAGTCCCCATCTTGGCTTACGGAAGCGAGATCTGGATACATAGAATAGGGGATAAGCACACGTTGGCCCGGCTGATATCGTGCTATGGATTTTGCTGTCGCGTGATAACAAAATGTTATAGGACTGTGTCGGCCATAGCCGCGGGTGTTTTGGCAGGTATCCACCCGATCGACTTAGAACTCTTGCGATTACTGTCATGGCGTGAAGCCAGAAACAAGAAAGCAACCACCTTTCTGGGGGTAAGGATCGACCCAAACGACTTCAAATACAGAGTAGAGATTAAAAAGAAAATGGACGACCTAATAAAAGAAGAGTGGCAACGCAGATGGGACGATGGATTGGTGGGTAGAATTACCTACCAATTCATCCCCAAGGTAAGTAGTCAAATAACAAATCATTCATTCCAGATGACTCAAATGCTAACCGGGCATGGCGAGTTCGGCCGACACCTCAAGAGATTGGGGAAGTCGGAGGACGGACTATGTCCGGCGTGCGAAATTCTCGACGAACCTACACATCGGATACGGGAGTGCGATTTGTACATGCAAGAACAGTTGGAGTTGGCGGCCTTTCATGGCATCCATCTCCCTGCACAACTGGACGAGCTGTACGAAGAAACACCACCCGACCTGATTTGTAAGTTCCTCGAGAATAAAACCGTCAACACAACGGATAACGAGAACTAATCGCATAAATTAATAACCCGACATGAAACAAGGTCTGGGTGTAACCAAAAATGATAAAACTATAATTGAAAAAGAAAATTTGACACCCAACAAAGTAAGGAATATTTATACTTACCAACAGTGAAGAAGGAAAACGCCCACGCAAACATGATGTGGAAACCTAAAAACAAGAGAAAAATTAGAATAACACTTTAAACATCAGGCAGATTAATTGTACGAGACAATCCAACAAATGAAATGCGGTTTGAAACCCGACCAAAATTCAAAAAAAAATACCAGAAACCAGAAAAATAATGTTTAGAAATTTTATTTTATTTTTTAATGAAAACTTGAACGTCCTGCCACTTTGCAGGATTAAATTTAGATTGGTATTGCTAATCCGTTTTTTATTTTTATAAATAAACAAACTTCAATTGTATATAAAAGAGCTTGTCAGCTTGCGTGTTTGTTTGTTCGCTATACGTTCCTAGATCCTTTGACTGATCTCAACCAAATTTTGCAGTTATTCTGTAGGTCCAGGCGCAACTATTCGTGCATAAATGGAGAAAAAATTCGCGCGGGGAACAAAGTTATTCGCATTTTTCGATTTTTTTTTGACACACCCTATACGGATACCCTTGCTTTACCTGGCAAATCCTTCGTTTGCCAGGTAAAAAAAAAAGGTAAAAACCCTTACTTTACCTGGCCATTCTTGCTCACACCGCTTTCGCTAGATGGTGCACTTAATCTATCATATAAGTGTACTGATTGGTGGTCAAAAATCTAAATATATTTTTTAAAATCGATCAGTTATCCCACCCTGTAGTGTACGGAAAGTAGTTGTATTTTTTAAAAGCAATAATGTCTTTTTAATTAAATAAAAAAGAATTTTGAGACGGCGAAATATTCCAGACCGGTATGGAATACCCCCACCCAGACGCCCCGGTTAAAATAATAGTATAAAATATAGCTTTTTTAGAATTAGATTATTTTGTAAGTCTTCTTCTTCTTCTTCGAGTGCCTATCCGTTACCGGATGTTGGCGACCTCTCTCATATGTATGTGTTGTGCATTTGTAGTACTATCACACACATAGGGGACCTACTTGTTTAACCCGGGCTCTGAACCGCGGGAAGTGTATACACTTCATCTCCAGAGAGGCTATTCTTGGCATATTACACCTCGGTGGTTTGCCATTGCCTTCCGAGGGGAGACGGTCAGAATAAAGTTTTTACTGAGCCCGGAGTCGAACCGGACATTTAGCTTTAGCAGGAATGCACTTCACCGCTTAAGCTGATTACCGATTTTGTAAGTAAATAAGCATATTTATAAGTAGCCTTTTTATATAAATTTTGTGCCCTCCCATTGGAAGAAGGCACGAAACGCCACTGATGTCTAGCCGGCGGTGGCATGGTGCTGCAATTTTAAATCAAACCTCTACAGAAAAATATCCTTTAATAATTTCAGAGTCTTTATTCTGAAAGTCAGTCAATAGAAGGTATAAAAATATGAAACTTAGCTCTCTTACAACAAACTGAAAAAAATTGAGAAAATGCGAATTTTCAGTTTTTAAATAAAACAGAAACTCCATCGACATCTTTGATCTGCAATCCACATCCAAGGGCCACGTTTTCAGTATAATCTCTTTCCTCAGGACTGAGCTTACCCGGCAAAGGATGCTCGACTTCTTCTTCAGACTTCAATGCTTTGCATAAATCAGCAATAGCATCCTTAAAACTTTGGTAGACTTGACATCGCATCATAGCTTTACATAATAATTTTTCCTGTTCCATATGTTTCTTCCGTAATTCGTTCAATTTAATGAACTCCCTCTTGATTTCGTTATTTTGGGGCTCAAGGGTTAGCGCTTTTTTCAAATACCTTTCCGCTGCAATCAGATCATTCAGCATCATAAGGCATCGAGCATGACTAAAGTAAACTTTCGGGGGCACCTTGAGCTCCGTGTCAGCAGGGCCCCCGCAAGGCTGAGCGGTGCCCGCGTGCAGGACATTATTTTGGCGCCCTTTATTAATGTACGAAATCCAGTTATAAAAAAAAATATATTTTTTTATTTTATAATAAAATAATTTTAACAGTTTTTTCAAACTCATCCATGTATTCATATGAACATTATGTACAATTGATGTTTCATGTCTTTTTATAGCCAACGATAAGTGTTGCCAATCAGAAAAACCATTTGAATCAGAAAAAGTATTGATAGTTTTACCGAAAACCTTACAACAAAAGCAAAATATAGAGTTTTTTGAAACTGAATAAATAAGCCAAATTCTCTCTGTTGTTTCACCATTCTCCAGTTTTCTGACAAAGTACGTACTTGAAAATTTTCTTTTGTCTTGATTTGTAGGAAATTGATAATTGCGTCTTATCAAATGAGGTCCTCGCTCAACCAACCTTCTGACTTCCTCGTTGTTAATGGTTCTAGGCCACAGACCAGGATCCTCTGATAGAAGAATGGTTCTTGTCATCTCAGGGCCCATTTCAGTCAAGGCTTCGGTTTCAGCTTCACTTGTAGCCTCTATTGTTGAGCCGGTGGGTTCGACCGATTCTACGTTTTCACTGAGATTTGATGTACTCGCAGATGGTTCAAGTGCAGGAACAGGTGAAGCAGCGACCGCTTCAGAACATTGACTCTCTAAAGCTTCTGTTTCTGCATTGGAAACTGGAGTTTTCGCCAAGAAATCTTTCATTTTGCCAGCCATCTTCTCCTTCTCTTGGGCTCTAACTTTTTTTTGCTCCCGAAATTTTGCGTCAGAAGGTCGTTTTCTCTTCTGTGGTTCCTAGAATTAAGCAAGTGAAGTTAATACGTATAAGATAATATGCTAGATCAATATAAAATGTATTAAGATGTACTAGGCTCAGAAAACATTTAACAAAGAAACGTGGTGAGATCGTTGGATGATAGATGAATAAAATATTTTGACAGTTTTGGCACTACCGGCTATATCGGAAAGAGATGTCAACTTCGGTAATTTGAATGAAACACCCTGTATATTATTACCTATTAAGGTAACACGTAAAAGTCTAATTACCTAGATTTTTGTATATTTAATATCCTATACCTATTTTAAATGGTTTTTAAGAAATCTTAGTTTTATTATTTATATTATTTTTTGTATGATATATATAATACTTACCATTTCACTCTTAATTTAATTTCCACACCAAACACAATAACAAAAAATATAAAACACTTGATCGAATCGAATATTTTCTGTAATGTTTCTTATTTCTTACTTTCGTATTTACTAATAATACAACCATCAATTCTTAACTCAAACTTTATTACTTTTACAAATCCTTTTTGACATACCATTCTCCATTATAATAACTGAAACATAACCTCCTATTGCCAACCTCGCTCTCTAAATACACTACATCTTTCTCCCTTACAATATTTACAATAATTTACAACAACCATCAATATTGAGAAACTTAAAGATCAAAATAATTGGTAATTTCGTCAATTAAACGTTGTGGCCTTTTACGTTCCCTAACCGGTCGTCTCTGAACCCTATCCTCATCCCTTTCCAACACTAGATTTTCATCAACATCTTTATCTCTTTCCCCTGTCAAATCAACTACTTTTTCCGACACAAGTTGGCCCTCCGACACACCTTGGTCGTCCGACCCACCGTCCTCCCCGTCGGTTCTCATTGAATGATCAGTTTTACTATTATCATGATGCGTTTGCATTTCCGTAGGTTCAAAGTTTGAATTATCTTGTTTCATACTGCCGCCCCTTATGATTTGGCTAACGTGCCTTGTCCGTATTTTATTTTCCTCAGGTATCCAAATTTTATATCTTTTTGGTCCTAATGTGTCTGAAATCTTTCCTTTCACCCAAAACTTAAATTTTTTCCGATAATCTCGTACCCAAACTGTTTCATTTAACGTAAAATTTGGTATCAAAACCCTCCCCCCGTAATAACTTTGCTGTTTCTCCTGGTTTGAACTCACAACGTCTTCTACCGATTTCGGTTTCAACAAATCCAGTCTACTTCTTAAGGTACGACCGATCAATAATTTTCCTGGGGCTACTCCTGTTACTAAATGATCCGTATTTCTATAATCTAGAAGAAATCTTGAAAGCACTGTATTCAAATCGTTCACCTTTGCATTTAACAACGAACACTTTAATGCTCTTTTGATTGTCCTTACTGCATTTTCAGCTCCTCCATTCGTTTGCGGACAATACGGCGCTCCTGAGCGGAACTTAATACCATTTTTTCTTAAAAACATTTGAAAATTCTCTGTACAAAATGAAGGGTAATTATCTGAAACTAAACAAGTCGGCAACCCAAACCTTGCAAAACATTCCCTCAACTTTTCCATCGTTATTTCCGCCGACATTGAATTTGTTGGAAACACCTCGATCCACTTCGAATACGCATCCCAAATTACCAAGAAATATTTCCCAAATATGGGTCCTAAATAATCCATGTGCAGACGATCCCATGGCTTTTTTGGAAATTCCCAAGGGGTCAACTTAATTTTCGGGGGATTGTCCTTTACTTGCATGCATTGTTTACATGATTTGATAAAATTTTCGATCTGGTCATCAATATGTGGCCACCAAACATATGATCTTGCCACTGACTTAACCTTTACTATACCCATGTGCGATTTATGTAACTCTTGCAGAATATGTTTCTTTAACGAACTAGGAATAACTATTCGATAACCCCACATTAAGCAGTTTTTTTCAAAAAAATTTTCATCTTTCTTGGTGTACCAGATCTGCATCTCCTTTTCCAATTTATCTTTTTCTGGCCATCCATTATATGCCATCCACATATCCTACGATCTTTCTCAATACCGGGTCTTTAATTGTGTGTTTTACAACATCCTCATGATTTATTGGTATATCAGCATTTTCCATTACATAATTTAAATTTAGATCCTCTTCCATTATTGTGTTTACACTACTTAACGGTAATCTTGATAGGCAATCCGCTAAGTTCTTTTTTGAGGGTATATAATTTATTTCATAATTGTAATTTGCCAAAATCAAAGCCCATCTTTGCAGTCTGTTAGCTGCCATGACTGGAATTCCCTTCTTTGGTCCCAATATATTTACTAACGGTTTATGATCGCTGTTAAGCACAAAATGTCTACCGTACAGATACACGTTGAATTTTTTTAATCCAAATATTATAGAAAGACACTCTTTATCTAATTGCGAATAATTCTGTTCGCTATCTTTCAAGGTTCTACTCGCAAATGCTATTGGCCGCAACGAACCGTCTCGAAACTTGTGTGCAATAACTGCCCCAACTCCATAACAGGAAGAATCGACACTTAAAACTATCGGCTTTTACGGATCATAATGACACAATACTGGGGGGGGGGGATGCCACCAACTCCTTTACTTTCTTAAAAGTATTAACACACTCCCTATTCCAATTCCATTTTACTCCTTTGCATAACAAATTGTATAACGGCTTCAAAATAATGGACGAATTTGGAATAAATCTTACTAAATAATTCACGAAACCCAAAAAAGACTGCAATTGTTGAACGTTTTGTGGCTCTGGTGCTTCCAAAATCGCATTCACCTTATCTTTACTCGTATGCAACCCCTCTGCATCAATTCTAAAACCCAGATAATGTATTGACCTTTTAAAAAATTCACATTTCTCCATAGCCAACGTTAAATTTACCGATTTTAACCGTTCAAATAACAACTCCAACCTTGACATTAATTGAGCTTCCGATTTTCCACCCACTAATATGTCGTCTAAAAAACTGACCACCCCCTGTAATCCATACAGAATCAGGTCCATATTCTTTTGAAACTCAAAAGGTGCGCAGTTTACCCCATACGGGAGACGTGTGTACCGGAATAAACCTTAGTGTGTCGATATGGTTACTAAATTTCTACATTCTTTTTTCAAAACTAATTGTTGATACGCGCTCGATAAATCAATTTTTGCAAAAACTTCACACCCCTGCATTTCCCCGAATATAGTATCTATTCTTGGAATGGGATGAGGAGTTACTTCCAAATTTGGATTAATGGTCAATTTGTAATCCCCACAAATTCTAACAGTGTTATTTTTCTTTAAAACGGGCACTATGGGTGAAGCCCACTCACTGAAATCCACCTTTTCCAAAATTCCTTCTTTTTCCAATCTTAATAACTCATTTTCAACTAAATCTTTCATTGCAAAAGGTAGATTTCTCGCTTTTATGAACTTAGGTGTTGTTCATTTTTTTAATTTTAACATAACTTCCTTTTTATTGAATTTACCTAACTTATCTGTAAAAACCTCCGGAAATTGTTCTTTAAGTTTCTTAATATATAAATTAACATTATTTGTCTCATCAACCTGTTTTTGAGCATAATTATTTTCATACCAAATTTTGAATCCCAATCTTTCAAATAAATCTCTACCTAAAAGTGCAATATTGGTTCCCACATTTTCTACTACATAAAATATTGCATTCTTAATTAAAGTACCCTGATAGCAAACATCTGCCATTACCACTCCCAACGGCACCACTTTATCGCCTCCAAAATTAATCAAAACCTTATCCGTTCTTTTAAATTTACAACCAGCGAGATTTTCCTCATACAATCTTTTAGGCAAAATTGACACACTTGCTCCAGTATCCAGGTGAAAACTTATCAATTTAGAATTTACTTTAAGTATTATTTTAAATCCATTAACCTCCCAACTTTTCCCTTCCTGGATACTGAACACAGACAAATTTGTTTCCAATCTTGCTTCATCGACTGTTTCATAATCGCTATTCTCGACAAAATTATGTTTATCACCTTGTGTATTGGCAGATGTTTTCCTATTTTTACATACTCTTTGTAAATGGCCGCTCATCCCACATTTATTACAATTTGCATTCTTAAACCAACAATTTGACTTTATGTGATTATCCCTACCACAAACATAACAAAACTTATTTACCCTTTGATATTGTTTCTTGTCACGAACTGCATTCACGGGTTCCACCTTGATTTCCGGAATTGTATATTTATGTTCCGCTGCCTCCTATGATGTCGCAACCTCCATCAATCTTTCCAGTGTTACCGTTGACGCTTTTTCTTCAAACAAACGGTCCATAACGTGTCCCATTCCATACCCCAATACAAAACGGTCTTTCAGTATCGTTAAAAATTCATTCCCATAACCACATTTTCCTGCTACACTGCGGATTCTTGCTAACCAGTCCTTCGCCCCCTCTTGCGGTTCCTTTTGTAGATTATATAATTTAAACCTCGCTGCAAATTCAGATTCTACAACTTTAAAATGTGCATTGAAAATGTTTAAAATGTCTTCGTGTGTACTTCCATCGGGATCTTTTGGTGTTAGTAGATTTTCTAACAATCTGTACATTACTTCCGACAAACTGTTTAGTAACATTGCCTTCCTTATCAAAATATCGTCGATTTTGTTGGCTACGAAAAATTGACCCAATCTATATCTGTAAATTCTCCAATCATCACCAACTCGAAACTCACGTAACACCCCCATCGTGCTTCTCTCCACCCCAGGCATTACCGGGGTCTCCGGCATTTCGTAAACTGTCTCCACTATAAAAACTTTTTACCTTTAACGTTACCCTCGTGTTGATAGGTTATAATCGCTTATTCTTAATCGATCGATTGTTTTTATCCTCGTCGCCAATGTAATGTTTCTTATTTCTTACTTTCGTATTTAATAATAATAATAATAATAATAGTTTATTAATCAAAGTTACAAGTTACAATAATAATAATAAGCAACATTGAAAAAAAAAGGTATCAGTTCAGCAAAGCTGATTTTCAACCGATACCCATGTGTCAACTCAGTCCTGTCTTTGGGTTGTCAATAACCGATCTAGGAGTCTTGCCTTAAATGTCGTCTTTGATTTGGCAGACGTGTACAAATCAATATGTTTATTGAAAAGTACACATGCTTTATATTCAAAGGACCCTTCAAATTTTTTCGATTTGTGACTTGGAACCGTTAGGTTTTTCATATTTCGTAGCCCTAGATTGTGACAGTCGGATCGTTGTTTCAGCAAAACGGATAGGTACCGTGGCAGTCCAGATGTGTAAACTACATATAGCAGTGTAGCAAACTGTAGTTCTAACCGAGACTCAATCTGTAGGATTTTAAGTTGGTTATACGATATATGGGAGTTACATGTTCACCAAATTCAATCCCATATGCAAATCTGAGGCAAGCATTTTGCAAAACCTGCAGTTTATTTCGCAGATAATTGGTGAGATAACCATTGTAAACTACTGAGCAGTAGTCAAGGTGGCAAAAAATCAGGATTTGAACTAGATTCCATTTAACAGGCGACGGTAGAAGATGCTTGTATTTATATAATGACTTAAGCTTAAAATAGCCGATGTTACAAATTCTAATCACATGTTCATCAAAACCCAGGTTGCAGTCCCATATGAGGCCAAGGTTTTTGGCTTTATTGCTGAAGCCGATGGCACAGTCATTTAATGAGACCTCGGTAAGCATGTGCTGTTTGGATATATTGCAATTGTGGGAGCTGCCCATGCATACACTCACAGTTTTATTTGGGTTAAGCAGTAAACCATTCTCGGATGACCAATTGAATATTGTTTCTAAACTAGCGTTAAGATTTTGTATGATGTCGTTTACAGATGTCGGATTGCCAGACACATATAGTTGCGTGTCATCGGCATACATGTGTATATTGCAGCTCTTTGGCAAAGTACCAGGTAGATCAGATGTGAAAATGGAGAAGAGGAGGGGACCAAGTAAACTACCTTGTGGGACTCCACGTTTAATGGCAAGTTCACTGGACACAATCTCATTCAGTTTCACTTGTTGAGTTCGGCCGTACAAATAGTTAGCCAATAGTTTCAACGCTGACTTACTGCAGCCGTAGTAGGAGAGTTTGGCCGTAAGTAAATTATGGTCAACTGCATCAAATGCCTTACTATAGTCAAGGAGTGCCATAATAGTCACTTCAGAGTCATCAATGTTACTACAAACATCATTGGATACCTTGGATAGGGCCGTAGCTGTACTAAAGCCTGAGCGAAACCCGGATTGAATACTGGGAAGCACTGCATTGGCTTCGATGTGCTGGGACAGTTGCTTGTATATAAAATGCTCAAGTATTTTAGACATAGCAGGCAAAACACTAATGGGTCTCAAATCACTAAAACAAGTAGCATTGTTTACTTTAGGTAATGGTGTTATAATAGCTTTCTTCCATATCTCAGGTATTATTGAATTTTCCAAGCAGAAGTTGATCACGTGAGTAAGTATGTCCAAACAATAAGGTAAAACGATCTTCAACATCGTAGAATTGATACCATCAACGCCAGTTGCGGTGGACTTTTGTGCACGAATAGCATTTGCAACATCCTCACAGCTTACCTTACGGAAAACGAGGTTAGTAGTAGTGAGTGGATACTTACTCCCAGCAAAATGTTCAATAACTTCATAATCAATAGCGGTGCTTGGTGATGAGTTAATAATAAAACTGTTCAAAGAGTCAGGATCGTTTATTTCCAGATTCAGTTCGTTTCTAGGATTGGAATGTACATTAACGCGATAAAAAAACTTCCATAATTTTTTGGGATCACCTTTGTTATTGTCAAGTTGTATTATTTACTAATAATACAACCATCAATTCTTAACTCAAACTTTATTACTTTTACAAATCCTTTTTGACATACCATTCTCCATTATAATAACTGAAACATAACCTCCTATTGCCAACCTCGCTATCTAAATACACTACATTTTATTTTTACCACTTTAAAACACGTCTAATTTATCTTCCGTTTTCTTGTGTGAATATCAAGAACTGATTAGCTAACGCCTTTCGTTGTTTTAATTTATACCACGTGAACCTTTCCAGTCCGAACTGGAAAAATGCAAGTCCTGACAAGTTTTCACGTTTATAGACAAGCTTGGCGATTTACGAATACTGCATAATATTCGGATTTGGTTTAAAAAAATGCAATTCTTTATTTACAAAAAAATGTTAAATATTAACAAAAATTTAAAATAAGGGTTTAATTGTTAATAAACGATTTTATTTAATATCGCTCGACCTGTATAGTTGTTTATTGTTTGTTTTAGGCTTTTATACAAAGTATAGCAAGAAGCCTTATGATCTGGCTCCGTGTCCGTCTGTCTGTCCGTCCGCATAATTCAAAATCATACAGAGCGTTTCAAATCGTGTTGGAAATACTCTGTGTGTATAGAGGTCTAAGAACTGGGTAGCCAGTGCGCTACTTTTAGGCTTCTATACAAGGTATAGAAAGAAGCCTTATGGTCTGGCTTCGTGTCCGTCCGCATGTTTCAGAGCCAATCATAACGTTAATCAACTGATACGTTGTTATATTTTAAATACTTCGTCTATATAGTATTGCGTTAATCCGTTGCTTCGATTCGCTAATGCAATTTATAAATACGCAAATGTTCGAAAGAAATTTACTAAGTTAAAGATATTTTCGAAGAGGTCTCCCTATATAAATTACTTGTTTTACTTTGATGTGAAAAAATAATTTTTTATTGATGTGGTTAGTGAAGTTAAGTTATAAATAAAAGAGAAAGGAGAGGATTGGTCCACCTCAAAAAAAGGACCATACATTACAGAGAAGTAAAATTTCTAATAGAATGGAAAAGTTTGATTGTTATTACTTATATAGTAAATGATAATTACCAATCGCAAAAAATTTTATTGGTGCAGATTATCTGATTATGTGATGTTACATTATATGGCGATCAAAAATAACCAGATAATAACAACTTTCCACACCAGAAAGGTAGCTGTATAGAAGCCTAAGAACTGCCGCTAAAGCGAGTTCCACCTTGTTTAATCTTGCAATAGCTTTTTGAACTACTTCTACTCAACCGATTCTTACAAAACTTTCCGCACATATCTTAGGTTTCCGTGAAAATATTATATTATCATATTTTATGTTTAACCCCACAGTATCAACCCCTGAGCGAGGGTGAGAGCTGCCCTTAAAAATTTTAAATTAGAAGGAGATCAAGTGATACCTCGTTTTAAAGGTCTTTTTATCCTGAATTTAATGTTGCAGTCGTAGAGTAGAGGTAATTCTAGTCAAGTGAAAAACTAAGAACCAAAAAATAGAAAGTATAGGTAAAAATATTTCTGAGATATCCTGACCTCTGGAACATTTAACAATTAAAAATAAAAACGTGGGGGCGCAAGTTCGCTAAAAAAATATTTTAACCTACATCCCACATTTTTAAAGAGGTTAGAATCTTTAGAAAGTCTCATAATGTGTCCTAATAATTATTTTCCCGTTTTTAGTGCACCAGATTTTATTTAAAGTAGTAGTTTAACTTAAAAATATTATTTATGTATATTATATACAAATATTGATAAAATTATTAATTTCATCTCTAAGTGTTTAATAAAACCTTAAGTTAAAACTGTATGAAAATTTAATATGTCGTAGCACCAAAGTCGGGTGAATAAAAACAAGTGAACGCTTTTACCCGTCAATCCGAAAGACCAAAAGTTAATACTTGTTAATCCTTAACAAACTAAATGTGGCCACTAAGTATTTGCTTGAAACTTGACAAGTAAAGGCATTTACTTATTTTTATTCACCCTGCGCATTATTATTAAAAAAAAAAATTTTTTAATATTTTTTTTTTCTGGATTAAAAAAATTTTTTTTTTGCCAAACCTTTGGTTTGGCGCCCCTTTGGGGTGGCGCCCGCTTGCGTTGCACGACCGGTTACGGGGGCCCTGCGTGTCAGTGCACATTGCCATAATTCTATTGCTGTGGGAGCAAGCTAACTTTGGCTCCTCTAACATGGTGTATGTCACCACGACATTTGTTCTGATCCTCAACAAGAGCTTCTGCTGCTTTACCTGCTCATCATAATCCTTGAGTTGAAAGCGTTTCAACTTCCCCATTGCAGTGTTGTAGTCACGAATTGCGTCTCTGTAAAGACCATTTTTGAACTTTTCGTTGCCTTTGGAACACAACGCCAGGCAGTACTTATTGATTTCACTGAAATGTTTTTGGCGCTCTTTGCTTAAATTAGTAAAATTTTTAGCAGCTCCTGAATCAATACAATTTTTAATTTCGACTTCAAACAAAATGGTAGCATTGCTACGCACACGATCCAAGCAACCCAATGTACCATATGCCAAATCGGGACTGACCAAAAAGCGCGATTTCTCACTAATCTTCATCGACTGCACCGCCATATCTAAACCTGGAATCGTGTTCCCTTCGCCTAACATAAATGAGAACGGCTTCTTTCGAAAGTAAGTGGAATCAAACGGTTCGTCATTAGATTCCATGTAAGCATTATAATGAATTGTAGCAAAGGAATTTTCTGGCCAAACATCACCAGTTCCGGCTTGAATAACCTCCTTGATCTTACCATCTCGGAGAAGATCGACCATTTTTTTGCGATGTCTTCGAATGGTGGATAACAGTCATCACGGTATGTGTTCCAAACCACACCTTCGTTCAAGAAGTGCTCCGACAAGTCTTTGGAGTCATATTTAAGTTGCGGCGCTTCCTCGGCGAGATCGTCAAAGTTAACCTCAAAAACGGAACCTTTTTCCGAAACCGGATCACTAAAAAAAGGAATTTGTTGGAATTTTTGTTTATATTTTTTGGTATAACCTTACCTTAATTCGATTCCGGTTTTCAACCAAACGCTGATCTGCTCTTCGTCATCATGTACGATGTCTTTCATTTTTTGGTATCAAAATTGCTTCGATAAAGAAAAATATAAAAATGATAAGGATATCCGTACGAACACCTTGGATGGCGCTTACAAAAAAATGTTTTGTGTTCAATCGTATCAAAAACTAAGAAAGTTTATGTTTATTATTATTTGTTAGCGGGTGTGGTGCTTTCCACCACTGCACTGAAGCTTAAGCCTATTGTGCCCCGTTCGCCTCCAGACTGTGCAACGCCAGCAACTCAGCAGCGCCCAGGTGCCTTGTGCTAAGCCGCTTTTTAGATCGCGGCCCTTTTACGCCACCAAGACACCCCAGGCGCCTTGTGCGAAGCTACTTTTTTCGATCGGCCCTTTACGCCACCAAGACACCCCCCCACCATCGGCCGCGACCCCGGTTTCTCAATGAGTCCCGGTACTAGCACCCGGTTCTTCCAGAGTCCCGCAGGCCACTGCCATCGTAGGTCACCAGCTTGGCGTACGACGAGGGTCCGATGAAGCGCTGCACAGTTGATGAGGGTAGAGGCGAATTTTTGTGACCCTAACTTGTTGTTATTGACCCTAACAAGTCAGGGGGACCGCCGGCTTAACGGGTCCTCCGAAACACGGCCGACCGCAGTTCATTTTTGTAAGTCGGTCACCCACCCAAGTGGTTGCCCGAAGAAGTGTTGCTTGCATGCGAATATCGAATAGCTCGATTTCGAACAGCATATCTAATGCGGTCGACAAGTTTATGTTAATCCGTAATGCCTAGATGGCGCTGTAAATAATTAAAATATGAAATTTTAAAAACAATTTTCATAGAATAATAAACAAAAATTAGGTCTTACTAATCTGTTTGTTAAAGGATAGAACTAGGATCTTGGGTATTTTCCTGTTTGTTAAAGGACACTACCAAAAAATTGTCTTTGTCATAGTCAGTGGTGGACATGTCAAGAGGGCCATGGGTATTCGGTACTTTAAATTTAAAAAAAATAACAACATAATCATTTCTTCTACCAATCAGGGCTGGTCAACTACATTTGAAAATGGTCAACATAAAAAGCTCACGGCTAGGCTACAAAGTTGTTCTATGCGGAGATTTACACAGAATTAAGACTAATTTCACTCATCCCTGGACCACTTGTAGAAATCTAGAAGAAAATTGGGGTTAGGGTACATCTGGTGGAGGTCAACGGTTCACCAATAGATGGCGCTACTAAAATGGAAGGCGGGATAAATGGCTTGAGCACCAATCACGGATCTCTTGAAAGCAATACAAAGGTAGAATTACAATAACAAAGCAATTTATCTGTTGAAAAGGTTCATTTAACCTCCTTTTACCGAAGTTGGAATTTGAACATTCTTTTGTGTAAATCAGCGAAATAGGGATCAGCGTGAAAATAAATTGGAAATAAGAATTTCTTGCTGAAACCTTTAGTTTCGTATCGGATAGTTGCCTCCAAGTTTCCCATCGTAATTTTGTAATCGCTGATTAAACGAAGTTTCATGAATTCCACCCATAGAATCCCCGTTTGTGAGGCTCGAATGCCTGGAATCCGCTGCGCCCCTCCTCAGGTAGGCACCGGGGATATTCAGTGAATATTCTCATGTGGGGTCGTCCATAAATTACGTCACGCTCTTGTGAGGGGAGGTTCTACCCTTGTGACGATGTGTGACGATGGGTGGCGGGGGGCTTCAAAAATTGTGACGTCACAAAATATAGATTAAATAGTTTATTATTCGCGATTTCGATTAAGGAAAATCACGTGACCAAATATTCAAAATGGCCGCTTAAAACGGGTAGTTCTATGTTTTGCTATCTATATACAATTGAAGTTATTTAATTATATAGAATAAAAACAGATTAGCTATTGCCAATCAAAAACTTAATCTGCATATTGGCAGAAAATTCATGTTGTCATAATGAAAAATAAATGATATCAAAATTAAATTTGCTGGTTCATGGTAGTCATTTGGTGTGAATTTTGGTGGGATTTCAAACCGTATTACGTTGGTTTCTATTGTAACGTACAATTTAATCTGCATGAGTTTATGGAGTTGTTTCTAATTAATTATTTTTGTTTTTAGGTTTTCCACATCCAGTTTGCATGGGCGTTATTCAATCTTCACCATAGGTAAGTATCAATTTTTAGGTATTAATTTTCTTTTCGGATGAATTTATGTCATTATCGGTTCGCACCCAGACCTTGTTTCATGTCTGGTTATTGAATAGTTTGATTAGATCTCAGTCTCGGTAATGTTGACGGTCTTGTTCTCGAGGAATTTACACATCAGGTCGGGTGGTGTTTCTTCGTACAGCTCGTCCAGTTGTGCAGGGAGATGGATGCCATGAAAGGCCGCCAACTCCAACTGTTCTTGCATGTACAAATCGCACTCCCGTATCCGATGTGTAGGTTCGTCGAGAATTTCGCACGCCGGACATAGTCCGTCCTCCGACTTCCCCAATCTCTTGAGGTGTCGGCCGAACTCGCCATGCCCGGTTAGCATTTGGGTCATCTGAAAGGAATTATTCATTATTTTGTTGCTTACCTTGGGGATGAATTGGTAGGTAATTCTACCTACCACTCCATCGTCCCATCTTTTCTGCCACTCTTGTTGGATAATATCCTCCATTTTTCGTTTGATGTCCACTCTGTATTTATAGTCATTTGGGTCGATTCTTACCCCCATAAAAGTGGTTACTTTCTTGTTTCTGGCTTCACGCCATGACAGTAGTCGTAAGAGTTCTAAGTCGATTGGGTGGATACCTGCCAAAACACCCGCGGCTATGGCCGACACAGTCCTATAGCATTTTGCTATCACCCGACAGCAAAATCCATAGCACGATATCAGCCGGGCCAACGTGTGCTTATCCCCTATTCTATGTATCCAGATCTCGCTTCCGTAAGCCAAGATGGGGACTACCGCCCCCTGGTAGATCCTTCGCATAGAGTTCGAGGTGTCCAAGTTCCAACCGCTTTTTGCCATTCGATGCAGTGCATGGACCAGTTTACTGGCTTTGCCGCAAACGTAGTTTACATGCGGTTGCATCGATAGGTTTTCGTCAATAAGGACCCCAAGGTACTTATATTCCCTTGCCACCTTTATTTTCTTCCCGTTGAGTCTAACATCTAGATCGTAGTTGTGGACTCGCTTCGGGTACAAGCACATGATCTTCGTCTTCGTTTCCGAGAGAGCGAGTTTCATGTCCTTGCACCATCCGCTAAGTTCGTTGACGCATGTTTGGAGTTTTTCTTGTAATAGGTTTCGGGAAGACGCCGTGACGACGGTCGCGATGTCATCCGCGTACGCGAAGGTATGAGTACCCTCTTGTTTGCCTTGTTTTAGATAGTGATCCAGAAGTGAGTTCCACAGGATCGGGCCGAGGACCGAGCCCTGAGGACATCCCTTCGTGGATCTTTTCCCTACCTTTGAGACCCCGGAAGTGAGAGTCACCTCCCGGGCTGAAAGGTAGCTTTTGATCATGACCTTTAACCTGTGTGGGAGCCCTTCTTCGCTCAGCGAGCGGAAAAGAGCCGGCCACCACATGTTATCAAAAGCTCCGGAGATGTCGTAAAAGATTACCGCGAGAAAACCCTTGGCTTTCTTCCGCTTCATCTCCGTAGTATCTATTTTTTCATAAAATGCCTTAAGGGCTGTTGTGGTGCTCATACCTTCCACGAAGCCATATTGGCACCGATCGTGGTAAGGGGTATTACTTTCGAGTATTCGTTTCTTTATAATCTTTTCCAATATTTTGCCGAACACCGGCAAGAGGGTGATCGGCCTGTAGTTCTTAATGTTGCTTGTTTCCCCATCTGGGTTCTTGAGTAGGATCTTGAGGACCCCCTTCTGCCACAGTTTGGGGAAATAAGCAACCTTAATGCAAGCATTGTATATACCCATTAACACGTTTTTGATGACAACATAGAGTTTTTTAAGAAAAGATCCCTGAATGTTGTCAAAACCCGGTGCCTTTCTGGCTTGCGTCGTCCTGATTAGGTCATCCAGCTCGTCGCTTTCGACCTCCCTAATCTGCGCCATGTCCGGCACGCCCCTTAGATTTTCGAAGTCCGACCGCATGGTTTGGTGATCCACCGTTGCATCGGAGTTTCGATCATCGTCGGGGAGTAGACCGTTCATGAGGTAGGTTAGGGTCTTTTCCGGCGTTTCCGTTACCTTCCCGTCCCCACCACTGAAGGTGGTGAGGATGTTTTTGCCCTTATATTTTCTTGCCGCGAGTTTGTAGGTAACCCCCCAGGGGTTGGGTACAAGGTCGTCCTCGACGAACTTTTGCCAGCTAGCCTGTTTAGCTTTTTTCAGTATATCCAGGAATTTTTCCTTGGATTCCATCATTGCAATGTACAGCCCGTTCTGTTCGTTCTCAATGCGGTTCCTATACAAGGCCGTCTTCCGCGAGAGATATTTCTTTCGCGCTCTTTCAAGATTGTCGGTCCACCAGTCAGGCCGGCCAACGTAGATCTTCTTCATTTGGGCTTTCCTATTTATTAGATCCTGGATCCTTCCGTGCAAGTCGGAGACCATGTCCTCGATTTCGTTTTCAGTGGTTAGATTGTCCGACCAGGGGCCGTTTTCCTCTACCCACTGAGTTAACTCTGTCTCGATGGTTTCCGCTTGGATGGTATCTGGGTTTCTATTCCTAATAATCCTGATGGGATTATTAGGTGCACCTATTTCAAAAGTGATTGCTTTATGATCTCTTATGATGACATGTTCCGCAATGTCCCATGAGTGGGTTGCATTGCAGGTTGCCTCTTCCTGCCGAGGGAGAAATAAATTCACAAAATTAATTTAATAAATGCTCAAAATGGCCTCCCTCATTTTCAGCACACAGGCGTGATCTTTTCAAAAGGTGTTGCACGGTATTATTTAATACGTTTTAACAAAGTTTTAACATTAAAATAAATGCTATAAATCAAATTGAGATTTTAGGTAATTATGTGAATTTATATTTTTTACCTACACCTTGTTCATTATTTTCAGAGTTTCTGTGAAAACAGTTGGTTGCCCAAAAAAATTTATTTAACGAAAGTTGTAGCCCGTTAAATTCCCTATCCGGTTTAGGCCATTAGTTTTTCTCTTAGACGTTTCGTTTAAGAGATACGGGGTTCGCAAGAAAATTAAAAAAAAGCAAACCTGAATTTTTCAAACATTTTTTCCCTTAATTTAATTTATAACTCGAAATCCGTTGATTCTAGACGATAAGGGGTTATAACCTAATTTGTAGACAAGCGAATGATCTTTAAAAAAGTTCTAATCCATTAACCTTAAAAAATCAAGAATATCGGAGCTATGGCCGTTTGCAATCAGAAATTCAAAAAATTGCTTTAAAGGGTGGTACCCCCCAAGGGTTTGGACTTGGGCAAAAATTTTATTTGAAAATTTGTCTTAGAAAAGTGTCCTTTATCACCACTTCAAAGGTTCTCCACGGTCACGGGGACACCCTGTATATAAAATTCAATGTATGTATCTATGTATGTTTTCTATACAAATCTACACCGTTTGACCGATCTCTACCAAATTTATTTACAATGCTACGAAAAACATAGGCTACTTTAGAACCTTGCCGCGAACTTTAGTCAAGCGCTGTATTAGCTTGACCAACGTTAGTGCGGATCAACGGATCAACGTTTCAACGGATCAACGTATTACCGAAGGATATCTACTCTGCCGTCCAACGCTAAAACGCAGTATCTTCAAAATCGTTGTTTCGAGAAAACGCTCATTTACGTATTTATGGTTGGACCACCAAGAAATAATTCATTAATTTTGAAATTAGCTATGATAGCTAATATCAAAATTAATAAATTATCTCTTGGTGGCCCAACCATAAATACGTAAATGAGCGTTTTCTCGAAACAACGATTTTGGAGATACTGCGTTTTAGCGTTGGACGGCAGACTCTATATATATAAAAAGATAAGGGTTTTTATGCAACGCTTTTATGCAACGTTTTTATGCAACGATTTCATGCAACGATTTTATGCAACGTTTTCGATAATAGGATAATCTGACAACCAATAAAAAATTCTATTATATAAGTCAAAGGGAATGCAATATAAATTAAAAACCAAAATTGGTAAACATCGATTTATTAATTTAACAAGGTGGAACTCGCTTTAGCGGCAGTTCTTAGGCTTCTATACAGCTACCTTTCTGGTGTAGAAAGTTGTTATTATCTGGTTATTTTTGATCACCATATAATGTAACATCACATAATCAGATAATCTGCACCAATTAAATTTTTTGCGATTGGTAATTATCATTTACTATATAAGTAATAACAATCAAACTTTTCCATTCTATTAGAAATTTTACTTCTCTGTAATGTATGGTCCATTTTGTGAGGTGGACCAATCCTCTCTATTCTCTTTTATTTATAACTTAACTTCTCTAACCACATCAATAAAAAATTATTTTTTCACATCAAAGTAAAACAAGTAGTTTATATAGGGAGACCTCTTCGAAAATATCTTTAACTTAGTAAATTTCTTTCGAACATTTGCGTATTTATAAATTGCATTAGCGAATCGAAGCAACGGATTAACAGATTAACGCAATACTATATAGACGAAGTATTTAAAATATAGCAACGTATCAGTTGATCAACGTTATGATTGGCTCTGAAACATGCGGACGAACACGAAGCCAGACCATAAGGCTTCTTTCTATACCTTGTATAGAAGCCTAAAAGTGGCGCACTGGCTACCCAGTTCTTAGACCTCTATACACACAGAGTATTTCCAACACGATTTGAAACGCTCTGTATGATTTTGAATTATGCGGACGGACGGACGGACAGACGGACACGGAGCCAGATCATAAGGCTTCTTGCTATACTTTGTATAGAAGCCTAAAATCGGGTCTCGATTTGACGGCCGAATGGAAGGAATCCGACGGAAAGGTTCCACAAGAAAAAAAGTATTTGTTGGCGGAAGAAGTGCTGCATATCTTTAGACAAATTAGCGACGCAGATTGCAGCGCCCTGGGAATGGATCCGAAATACTCACGACCCGAGTGGATGATCGTGACGGTTTTACCGGTTGTTCCTCCTTCCGCGAGACCCGCAGCTTTCATGGGCGATTCGCCGAAGAAACGTCAAGACGATTTGACAAATAAATTGGCCCTAATCATAAATATACCTTGTATAGAAGCCTAAAAGTAGCGCACTGGCTACCCAGTTCTTAGACCTCTATACACACAGAGTATTTCCAACACGATTTGAAACGCTCTGTATGATTTTGAATTATGCGGACGGACAGACGGACGGACAGACGGACAGACACCGAGCCAGATCATAAGGCTTCTTGGTATACTTTGTATAGAAGCCTAAAAAGTTGTTATTATCTGGTTATTTTTGATCGCCATATAATGTAACATCATATAATCAGATAATCTGCACCAATTAAATTTTTTGCGATTGGTAATTATCATTTACTATATAATTAATAACAATCAAACTTTTCCATTCTATTAGAAATTTTACTTCTCTGTAATGTATGGTCCTTTTTTTGAGGTGGACCAATCCTCTCCTTTCTCTTTTATTTATAACTTAACTTCACTAACCACATCAATAAAAATTATTTTTTCACATCAAAGTAAAACACGATTTGAAACGCTCTGTATGATTTTAAATTATGCGGACGGACAGACAGACGGACAGACGGACAGACACGGAGCCAGATCATAAGGCTTCTTGCTATACTTTGTATAGAAGCCTAAAAGTACACAGCAGTATCAACAGATCAACTTATTAACAGATCAACGTATCAACGTATTTAAATTTCCTATATAGCTGAAAAATTATGAAAATAAAATATAACTTATATTTGGTGTGCATTGAAAATAGATAATCTGCACTAAATATATTTTTGCGGTTGGTATTTATCATTTACTATATAATCAATAATAAGCAAACTTTTCCATTCCATCCGGAACTTTACTTCTCTGTAATGTACGATCCATTTCTTAAGGTCGATCAATCCTAATCTTTCTCTTTTATTTACAACTTAACTTCACCAATCACATCAAGCCACTGCTGTGGTTACAATAAAACCGGATCAACGTATCAACAGATCAACGTATCAACGGATCAACGTATCAACGTATCAACGTATCAACGTATCATCGTATCAACGTATCAACGTATCAACGTATCAACGTATCAACGTATCATCGTATCAACGTATCAACGTATTAAATTTCCTATATAGGTGAAAAATTATGTAAATAAAATATAACTTATATTTGGTCTGCATTGAAAAAAAAGTTGTTATTTTTGGTCGCCATATTATTATAAGGTAATATCAGATAATCTGCACTAATTAAATTTTTGCGGTCACAATCACAATTTCGAAGGTTCTGATTAGATTTGAATTATGCGGACAGACAGACGGACAGACGCGGAGCCAGATCATAAGGGTTCTTGTTATACTTTGTATAGAAGCCTAACAAGTAGTTTATATAGGGAGACCTCTTTGAAAATATCTTTAACTTAGTAAATTTCTTTCGAACATTTGCGTATTTATAAATTGCATTAGCGAATCGAAACAACGGATTAACAGATTAACGCAATACTATATAGACGAAGTATTTACAATATAACAACGTATCAGTTGATCAACGTTATGATTGGCTCTGAAACATGCGGACGGACACGAAGTCAGACCATAAGGCTTCTTTCTATACCTTGTATAGAAGCCTAAAAGTAGCGCACTGGCTACCCAGTTCTTAGAGCTCTATACACACAGAGTATTTCCAACCCGATTTGAAACGCTCTGTATGATTTTGAATTATGCGGACGGACAGACGGACAAGGAGCCAGATCATAAGGCTTCTTGTTATACTTTGTATAGAAGCCTAAAATGCCAGCTCGCTCCTGCGGCGTGTCAAAACCTAATCTCATTGGTCCAAATTTGTTACCAACATAAGCACTAATCGAAGTTATGGAAGGGGAAGGATCTGAACGGAACGAAAAGAAGAAACAAAAATCGAGGAGATAGGAAATAACGGTTATTAATGATTAACTTAAATCCGGATTAACGTATTAACGTTAATCCGTTAATATTTAATAAAAATACTATATAACCAAATGACTTATTATGACTTAAATGTGTTGAACGTGAACTAAAAATGTCTTTACAAAAAATGGCTTCGCGAGAATTAAATAAGGTTGTGGAAGGGGCGCTAAACAGGGCTTTATCGGTCGCTAAATATGAAGATTTAACATGGAACCTGTTTTTCGGTACCAAACCATTTATCATAGTTTTCCTCGAGATTTAGGGGTGCCGCGGGAGTGGCGCCTATCTCGTTTCTTCTTCTTTTTACTGTTTTCCGAAGTGCGGCGTAGTTTTGTGTAACCGTGTTGGTTATAATAGGATAATCCCTTAATTTTTGTGTTGGTAATAAAAATTTACAAGCAAATTTTCTTTTTGCGATCGGTTTCGGATTTAAAGTTTTGGTAATGAAAATTTTGTTATTGAAAATTCATTATTGTGAATGGGAAGATGTTATTCGATAATCTACTCTATTCAAATTATAAACTATAAATTTGAATTATACATGTGGTGCCAATTTTTGGTGTAGATTTTTGGTGTCGGTTTTTGCTGTCGGTTTTTGGTGTCGGTTTTTTGGTGACGATTTTTGCGAGGTAACGACCGTAAAAACATGTTCCATGTTATAAAACTCAATGCATCAATAGATCAACGGATCAAATAAAGAGATCAACAATATATAGGTAAACCACTCAGTTATGTATATTTCAGCAACCTTCTTCACATTTCTACTCATTTTCAGAGTGTTTCCCAACACAATTTGGAGCGCTCTGTATGAAATTGAATTATGCGGACAGACGGAGCCAGATCGTAAGGCTTCTTGCTATACTTTGTATAGTAGCCTAATAGCGCACTGGGTACCCAGTTCTTAGACCTCTATACACACTGAGTATATTCTACACGATTTGAAACGCTCTGTATGATTTTGAATTATACGGACGGACGGACAGACAGACGGACGGACGGACAGACAGACGGACAGACACGGAGCCAGATCATAAGGCTTCTTGCTATACTTTGTATAGAAGCCTAAAAAGGAAGAGGCTGAGGAATTTTCAATATTTGAAAACTAGATGATACCCCGTCCGAGGACGGGCAGCTACCCAAGGTAACTTAAGTTGAATGAAGATTAAGGAAAGCTCTCAGTGCAATCCAAAAGCCATATGACCTTGGCTGCCTGCCCGTCCTTCTAGCTGCCCGTCCTCGGACGGGGTATCATCTAGTTTACAATATAACAACGTATCAGTTGATCAACGTTATGATTGGCTCTGCAACATGCGGACGGACACGAAGCCAGACCATAAGGCTTCTTTCTATACCTTGTATAGAAGCCTAAAAGTAGCGCACTGGCTACCCAGTTCTTAGACCTCTATACACACAGAGTATTTCCAACACGATTTGAAACGCTCTGTATGATTTTGAATTATGCGGACAGACGGACAGACAGACAGACACGGAGCCAGATCATAAGGCTTCTTGCTATACTTTGTATAGAAGCCTAAAAAGGTAGTTCTCCAAGATTTTCTTCGTTTTAAAATATAAGGTTGGTAATCCCTTATCCATAAAACGTTTTGCAATTTCATTGGCTATTGGTTAAAAAAAAGAACCAATCATTAATTTGATTTAAAATTGTTATTCAAAAACGTTCCATAAAAAGTTTGCACATAAAGTTTTATGTTTTACTTATATGGAGTAAAAGAGTACGGATTATCTGACCCGTAATTAGATAATCAGATTATTGCTTTCTTCGGATCACCGGATCATTGGATCACCGTATCATCGGATTATAGCCTATCTATATAAATAAAAATGAATGTGAAAACCTTTGTCACGGCATCACATGATAACGGCTGGACCGATTTTGTTAATTTTTTTTAAAAAGTGTTTGTAATAGTCCGTAGATGGTTCTTACGTAAAAAAAAATTGGAAAAGTTGCCCGGGACGTTGGAAAATTCGGGAAAAATTGAAAGTGCTTTTTATACCGTCAATAGGTGGCGCGACCTTAAGTACCTACAGAAGTAGGTAGGTAATTAAAGTACCTACTTTATTTCTATAGTGAAAACCATTGTCAAGGCATCACTTGATAACGGCTGGACCGATTTTGTTAATTTCTTTTTAAATTGTAATAGTCGGAAGACGGATTTTACGTAATAAACAAGGTGGAACTCGCTTTAGCGGCAGTTCTTAGGCTTCTATACAGCTACCTTTCTGGTGTGGAAAGTTGTTATTATCTGGTTATTTTTGATCGCCATATAATGTAACATCACAAAATCAGATAATCTGCACCAATTAAATTTTTTGCGATTGGTAATTATCATTTACTATATAATTAATAACAATCAAACTTTTCCATTCTATTAGAAATTTTACTTCTCTGTAATGTATGGTCCTTTTTTTGAGGTGGACCAATCCTCTCCTTTCTCTTTTATTTATAACTTAACTTCTCTAACCACATCAATAAAAAATTATTTTTTCACATCAAAGTAAAACAAGTAGTTTATATAGGGAGACCTCTTCGAAAATATCTTTAACTTAGTAAATTTCTTTCGAACATTTGCGTATTTATAAATTGCATTAGCGAATCGAAGCAACGGATTAACAGATTAACGCAATACTATATAGACGAATTTTTTAAAATATAACAACGTATCAGTTGATCAACGTTATGATTGGCTCTGAAACATGCGGACGGACACGAAGCCAGACCATAAGGCTTCTTTCTATACCTTGTATAGAAGCCTAAAAGTAGCGCACTGGCTACCCAGTTCTTAGACCTCTATACACACAGAGTATTTCCAACACGATTTGAAACGCTCTGTATGATTTTGAATTATGCGGACGGACAGACGGACACGGAGCCAGATCATAAGGCTTCTTGTTATACTTTGTATAGAAGCCTAAAATGGAGTCTTCGGCTTCACCTGCCGCTTTTTATGATCGTAGATGGACGGTACGTATCGGCTAACCCTTGAGAATTACCTCGCGTCGGAGAGACGGGGTTCTCCTAAGAGATTCGTGAGTACTTAAACGGAACCTTTCCTTGCACAATAATTATTACCTTGTGGGCGCCATGCCCCAATAGGGCTTTCGTTACCTAGTTGCCTTTCTCGAGACAAAAATTGAACTTAAAAAAATAAAACTTGACTAAATGGAATGCACACGTTTAATAAAAACAAGCAATAACGCCTACACCGCGAAGTGAAGAAGAAAGTTTTCCGTTGCCATCTTCATTCTATGCCGTTCGCCATATTGCTTGGTTCGTCCGCGTTTAGGAATGATTTCTCTATCCAAGGACAGGAAAGTGCCCTATATTTGCTTGTTCATGCATCCGAAGCTATTGGCAATAAAATTAATGCAGTTGTTTATACCGGCAACCACATTCGGTTATTGCCATATCTGGCTCCCCTCACTTAGTTTCGCCTGCTGATCAACGCAGTTCCCAGGGTGTGGCACGTGGAGCCATAAGTGAGAGTTGGGTATCCTGCAAGGACCAGTTACCAAGGACCATCTCTCGTTATCACGCTCGATGTGACCGTCCCGGTACTAAGTACTACCTCTGCAGCATAACCCCTACACCCCTTTACCTTATCCTCCCGGATAAGGTAATGAATAGAAATAAGTTTGAATAGAAATATTTACAATCAAAATATATATTTGATTAAAAGATAGATAGGTTAGATCGAAAATTTGAATTTTCACTTAGAACCGAGTTTGAACTTTGTTCGATAATTTGGCACTTCATCGCTGAAGACAAACGTGATAGCTCTTCCCACAGAGTCAAAACGACTTGCACGAGCAACACTATGTAAATAACTATGTGCATCGGATGGCATATAGTAATTGATGATGGTGTTTATACCAACAACATCCATTCCACGTCCGAAGATGTCTGTCGCAAATTACTTTATATTAATTCTGGCCCAAAGCGGCTCATGGTAAGAGGAAATCGATGTGTAGATTCCGGTAGCTGACACTTCAAAGTTGGAAAAAATCGCATCAATTTGCGTGCCATTCCGCGTAGTGGGTATCGCTGGCGACCGAATTTGGAGTCCTAGTTCTCTAAGTGCATGTTGTAGGCCATTACTTTCTTCCTTGCTGAAATCCTCATTGAAATCTCCAGTAACCAGAGTACGTGGTACTAAGTATAAGCAAGACATCTGCTTTTTAGGCTTCTATACAAAGTATAGCAAGAAGCCTTATGATCTGGCTCCGTGTCCGTCTGTATGTCCGTCTGTCCGTCCGCATAATTCAAAATCATACAGAGCGTTTCAAATCGTGTTGGAAATACTCTGTGTGTATAGAGGTCTAAGAACTGGGTAGCCAGTGCGCTACTTTTAGGCTTCTATACAAGGTATAGAAAGAAGCCTTATGGTCTGGCTTCGTGTCCGTCCGCATGTTTCAGAGCCAATCATAACGTTGATCAACTGATACGTTGTTATATTTTAAATACATCGTCTATATAGTATTGCGTTAATCTGTTAATCCGTTGCTTCGATTCGCTAATGCAATTTATAAATACGCAAATGTTCGAAGGAAATTTACTAAGTTAAAGATATTTTCGAAGAGGTCTCCCTATATAAACTACTTGTTTTACTTTGATGTGAAAAAATAATTTTTTATTGATGTGGTTAGTGAAGTTAAGTTATAAATAAAAGAGAAAGGAGAGGATTGGTCCACCTCAAAAAAAGGACCATACATTACAGAGAAGTAAAATTTCTAATAGAATGGAAAAGTTTGATTGTTATTACTTATATAGTAAATGATAATTACCAATCGCAAAACATTTAATTGGTGCAGATTATCTGATTATTTCAAGTGAAGCTCGTGATGGTTTACAGTTTCTTCTTCAGGTATGTTGAATTTTAATATGTGGAGTTCTACTTGAAATAATTAGTTTACTTCTTGTTAGATTTAGATCAACCTATATACAGATGATTAATCTATTAATCCGATGATACAATGATCCGATGATACGATGATACCATGATACGATGATACGATGATACGATGATACGATGATACGATGATACGATGATACGATGATCCGATGATCCGATGGTACGATTATCCGATAATCCGATGATACGCGTACAACCAATTATGATTCTATGGTTTTCTACAACCGTTAAATGTTAATTAAACATTGAAAATCAAGTAAAAATATATATATTATTGCGTATAATATTCCATATAAATATATAGTGTCAAATTAAGAACGGTTATAATATAGAATGTTTTAGTTATCGATTAACAGATGATGTGATAATTTCTTATTGCGATGTTAAGTCACCTTAAGGTCGGTTTTACAATTGTCTCTCGACAACCTTGTTTGAGGTGGATCCATCCTCTTCCTTCTCTTTTATTTACAACTTAACTTCACTATCCACATCAAGCCACTGCTGTGGTTAAAATAAAATAATAAATAATTAGTGCAGATTATCTGTTTATGTGATGTTACATTATATGGCGACCAAAAATAACCAGATAATAACAACTTTCCACACCAGAAAGGTAGCTGTATAGAAGCCTAAGAACTGCCGCTAAAGCGAGTTCCACCTTGTTTATTAAAGAGATCATTGTGTTACAATTAAACCCTGGTGACTTGTAAACGACAATTATTCGGATGTTAGAGAAGACAATAGAAGAAACACTGCAGGAACCTCGTGAGTCGTATTCTATTTCGGAATTGGTGTCTATAATACATTCATGAACAGACGGACAACAATACACACGTACACCAATCGGTCGACGGACATCGTTACTATCTACTGATGCAGCAAGAAGATGATCTCCTAGCGGAAAATTGTCACTTGAGAGCGTCCATGTCTCCGCCATAAGGATGATATCCGAACTCTTATAGACCTCATCCGATGCATAGAGACTATAATGAGCAGGAAGTGACTGGACATTGTGAAAGATGACTTGTATTTGTCTGTTGCTATCATTCCTAATGCGCAAATGTTCAAATGAAGGCATTAGCTTCATCTCCTGGTGTCGTTTGAATTCAATAGATATCGGATCATTCTCTTGCGGCATTTTTGTCTTTTTAATGATTCCAATAAGAAATAATCCTGATGCTTTTGTTGCTCGTGAACATGCGACATACAGAAGAGCACGCTTGATTCCAGGAGCAAAATGGACAACAACGAGCTCGTATGTGGATCGTTGGGATTTATGTATAGTTTGAGCTTCAGCTGCATTAAGTGGGAATTGCGTCCTTGTTACCTTTGTGGCCGAATTCGATCGTGGCTGGATGACGACCGTACATGGTGAGATGGGAGTCCATTCCGAATCAATTTGAAGTTGCTGACTGAGGTTAATATTGCGCAAACGAAGCTTCTGTCCACTTCGGGAATTTTCAAACTTCACCCAGAGACGGAGAGGCTTTTGTCTAGATGCATCCAAAGTACTAATACCAAAGTCAATTCTTTTCAGAATGCATCCCACACCGTTAACCAAACCGTCACTTGTGTCTACATTCACTGTCATGATATAACGTCCACCTTCTTTGAGAAAGAGGCTTGTGTGAAGTCCCTGTGTCTTAGATAGAGGTGCAGATGCTATCCAGTTGAGGAGTGCAACTTTGGATGCCTCGCTCGTGTAAGCAGAAAGGGAATCCTTGGCGGTTGAGATGGCTTGATTTCCTGGCAAACAGGATAACGCAAAACTATTGTGGGCATCAACTGCTTCATTCGTGTAAAAAAGATGAATAGGGCGTCGGCTTACTATTTCTTCAGGCGTAGTTGGAAACTCACGGGATTTGAACAGTTTCAAATCATCATCAGTCATCGTCCCTGACGCCATATTGTTTAATGCAAGAGCAAAAGCTGCATCATCGCGTTGTCTCATAATTGTGGTCAGTTCATGAACAGTAAACATGTGCCATAAGGGTTTGTTGAAAAGCGACGAAATCGAATTCGACATTGTTCCAGCCAGAAGGGATGTTGCCATAACAGGTGGCAGCTGCCTGAAGTCGCCAACGGCTATGACCGATATACCACCGAAAGGTTTACATCCGTCACATAGGTCTCTCAATCGTTTGTCGATCATTTCCAAAATATGTTGACCAACCATACTAATCTCGTCTATGATAAGAACACGAAGTTCTGAATAGAGAGTGGCCATTGTATTAGAGACGCTGTCTGAGAGCTTGCTAGCTTCTTTTTGGTTCACGGGAAGTTGGAATGCGTTGTGAATTGTGAGTCCGAAGATATTAAATGCCGCTAATCCGGTAGGAGCCGTCAGAAGGACAGAAGGTTTATCAGGATTCGAATTAACTTTAGCATTGAACACTCTAATTAATGCTTGGTATAGAGTTCTAATTACATGAGACTTTCCTACACCGGCACCTCCCTTTAAGTAGGTGTAGATGGGGATATCGGGAGACCTTTTGAAGTGATCAAGCAGGTGAGTTACAAAATCCCGTTGTTGAGTATTTAGCGATGCGAATATTTCTTCAAACTCTTTATTGGGAATTCGATTAGGAAGCGTAAACTTTTCAGACATTGGGCGTATCACGTCACCACCAAAGTCAATGGCACCAGCAGCAACGGGGTCGATTAATTCGAATTCCTCCTGAATCTCTTCCGGTATGCTATCAGATTTGTCATCGTCAGATTGACGATCCTCACTCAATGCGCTATCCATAGCGACATCCAGAATATCTTCTTGAAAGGCATTAAATTCGCGACGATTGGCAGAAATTGCTTCTATATTATCAGTCGCTATCTTCTCGCAATCTTGATTTATAATTTCGGTTTCCTCATCCCTCCAAGGAAGATAGAGCATCACTTGTTCGCGGAAAAAGTTGTGACGATCTTTATTCTTGTTGTAGCGGACGTGGCGAATAATTTTTGGAAATGTTCGCTTCCAAACGTATCCAGGTTTGCCATTCTTTAGCGGAAAATATTTATCGATACTTTGTAAGTCTTCAGTTTCTACAATATCATCGTTTTCTTGGGCCATCTGTGTACTTCCTCGTTTTAATGAAAAATCATACCAAGCTGAAAATTGTGCAAGATTAAGGTTAGATAATGCTTCTGGTCGTGAACTATATCGTTGTAAAAGTCCGTCTACAAAGACATCTTCAGAGTCCGGACTGAGATTTTCTAACTGAATATTAGTTTTAATCATTCTGGTTCGTTGATCGGCTGGACCTGTTGGTATAAAAATGCATGCCTCTGTGCATCGGCTCATTGGAATCTGAAGCACGTTGTAAGCAGCCTCTTGAGCAGAGAGTTCACTGTTCATGTGATGAGCCGCACCAAGAGCCTGAAGACGTTGAGCCAAAGACTTGTTACCGCTTCTGACATCTTCAAGAATCTTACGCAAGAGGTCGCTAGTTCCACGATCACTCTTGTTAATGTAGTCAATGATGTAACAGCAACAAGCATAGGCGTCTAAAATAAACTGAATATCCATGTTAGATTTCTGGAGTCTCAGGATTTTCTCACTATATGGATTTATGTAAGTCTCACACGGCCGCCTCCGAATGACGATTTTAGGCTTTTTCAAGGAGCTTTGAATAGCAGAAATGTAACGATTTCGTGTCATGGATAAATCTTGTAGAAACCCCGCAAATGTCATATCTGAAGAAAGTGGCAGTTCATTCGTATCAAGATAGTCACGAATCTTTTTGTAATCGCGTTGGAAAATCACAATTTCCTCCTGTTGCTCCTCGAATGGATGGAGAATAATGGTTTCGTCCATTGGGAAAAATGGAATTCCAAACCGACGTTTGACTCCTTTGTGGCTTTTCTTTCTACATGTGTGGGTGTGTCGATGAGTTTGAAAACACAAAAGCTGGTGAATGGGATCATATTCAGGCCAGTTCGTGGAACAAGTTATAATTTCGTCAACAAACCGGCAAACATCTTGAGTAGAAGATGAGTTGGAAGCATCAAAGTTTGGTGCGCCATCAATCCACAAGATCATATGGACGTGTGGACTTCCTCGATGTTGGAACTCAATGCGATGATAGGAATGCCTAATGGATCGGTTTCCAAATGGGCCTTGAGAGTTTTTCCAGGTCTTGAAAAGAGCAGAAGTGCGATGTTCAAAATATCGAGCGCAAGTCACGGGATCGCGTTGAATAAGTAATTGTTTGTCATTCTTTGACATATTTTGTGCTTCTTCTTCAGAAATTGTAATTTTGTCAAGAATATGCTTGAGAATCACAATCAACTCGTTCCATTTTAGCTCAGCGGCACTAATAGTGATGAAGAGATGAGGCAAATTGAACTGACTGACCATCCTTCGGACTTTAAGGCCTTCTTGATGCCAGTGATGACATGAGTTTCGTACTCCTTGTAAAACCTTAAAAGCATTATCATCATTAACTAACCCATCCACAAAATTAGAATGACTAATTTGTTCCGCAGTGACTCGGATTAACTCTCCATTGCGTCTTCGTTTACGAAGGCACACCTTGCGATTATCAGAAATTCTCTGAATTTCGAGCGATGTGGCCAAAAACAGTAAGAACTCGACATTTTCAACGGCACGGCGATCACTGTTACGCGCCATTGATTTGACAAATTCGGAGCGGCTTAGTAATTTACCATTACTATCGGATGGCTTCATTCGGTGCCCGGCAAATATTTGAGGAAACGTAAGAAAATACGAGTCAGGATCATATAGAATAGAGATTGGTTGGTTTCCTTCCGCTGGAGCCATCCGGATTCCCTCATCACTAGTAATTAAAGTCTCTCCTCTGCCAGGATTTACGTCATCGACTTACTCTTCCTCTCGAACATCCATCGCAATTTCTTCTGGGTTTTCGTGTAATGCCACATCAATTTGATGCTGACATATCTCGGTCCAATTGCTTGAAAGAGTGATTCCGTATTCACGGTAAAGCGGAGATCGGGTAAGAATTTTAGCGGCATCCATCACGCAAGCCGGACGAATGTTACCAGCTGTATAATTTCTCGGAACTTCAATTTGACGGGCGAGTCGGATGTGTAAAACATCGTCCTGATTCGGGAGTCTCGGAAGGGATTGAATGGTATTGTCTATGGAGACTGGGACGTTAATAATTCGTCCTTTTGTTCTCATCTGTCCATGCATTCCATATATAGCCCAAATGGACTGAAACACATGTCGAGCTGAGACCAAACGGGCTTCCAAACGTGTCAGATTCTTTACACTTTGTGGAACATAGGGAAACTGCAGATCGTTGGAGAGACAGAGACGTGCAATCCGGTTTTGTTGGATAGTTCTGTGACAAGTTGAGCAAAATTCAGCGAGGTCTGAAGTGGGTGGAACTATAATTACTGAGTCGATGAAGGATTGCTGCTTTCCAGCTAAAAGGAGTTCGGTCATGCTGTGAGTTTTAATGGAGTAGTGAAAAAAGAGTCCCCCACATGAATGACATACGTGAGTGCAGCCTTTGCGAATTTCAGCTTCAAATCGATTTATTTCATCTTGCCATGGGCCTTGCTCGCGAATTCTACGGAGATTATGTTCGTGGATGCGCACGTCTTCATCAAGACGAGCTTGACGATGGCTTTCGGTGTTGTGAACTTGTTCCTGTAAACGAAACGAAGGATCTTGGCGGGCTTGACGATGGTTTTCAGTGTCGCGAACTTGTTCCTGTAAACGAAACGAAGGATCTTGACGGGCTTGACGATGGTTTTCAGTGTCGCGAACTTGTTCCTGTAAACGAAACAAAGGATCTTGACGAGCTTGACGATGGCTTTCTGTGTTGTGAACTTGTTCCTGTAAACGAAACGAAGGATCTTGTCGAGCTTGACGATGGCCTTCGGTGTTGTGAACTTGTTCCTGCAAACGAAACAAAGGATCTTGACGGGCTTGACGATGGCTTTCGGTGTCGCGAACTTGTTCCTGCAAACGAAACGAAGGATCTTGACGGGCTTGACGATGGTTTTCAGTGTCGCGAACTTGTTCCTGTAAACGAAACAAAGGATCTTGACGAGCTTGACGATGGCTTTCTGTGTTGTGAACTTGTTCCTGTAAACGAAACGAAGGATCTTGCCGAGCTTGACGATGGCCTTCGGTGTTGTGAACTAGTTCCTGCAAACGAAACAAAGGATCTTGACGGGCTTGACGATGGCTTTCGGTGTCGCGAACTTGTTCCTGCAAACGAAACGAAGGATCTTGACGGGCTTGACGATGGTTTTCAGTGTCGCGAACTTGTTCCTGTAAACGAAACAAAGGATCTTGACGAGCTTGACGATGGCTTTCTGTGTTGTGAACTTGTTCCTGTGAACGAAACGAAGGATCTTGTCGAGCTTGACGATGGCCTTCGGTGTTGTGAACTTGTTCCTGCAAACGAAACGAAGGATCTTGACGGGCTTGACGATGGCTTTCGGAGTCGCGAACTTGTTCCTGTAAACGAAACGAAGGATCTTGTCTAATGGTATGTTTCCTGATAGCGTCCTTCTGGCGTCGACGGGCAGCTGCTGCTTTTCGCTCTTCAGGTGTCAACTGCTTTCTAGGCATTATGAAATTGTGTTGTTTTACCTACTTTATAATAAAAACAAAATAGCTGTAGCGAAATTATATCGATGAGCACACTTTTGTCCAAGCGGTCTATGCGGTATGACAGCTGAGCGTATAATGACGATTTCCTCGCGAATCTTGAGGACTATGACGATTTTTACGGTTGGTAAATGTTTAGGTGCATTATGGGTAATGGCGCCAAAATTGGTTATATAAGTTAGTACCTGTATGAACCTTATACAGTCGACTCTCGATAATTTATAATAACCTACTTTATAATAAAAACAAAATAGCTGTAGCGAAATTATATCGATGAGCACACTTTTGTCCAAGCGGTCTATGCGGTATGACAGCTGAGCGTATAATGACGATTTCCTCGCAAATCTTGAGGACTATGACGATTTTTACGGTTGGCAAATGTTTAGGTGCATTATGGGTAAGGGCGAGAAAATTGGTTATATAAGTTACTACCTGTTATAAACCTTATACGTTGATACTTTGATCCGTTGTTATGTTGATCCGTTTTTTTTTGTGTGTTATTTACTTTATATTATATAAATAATAAGTAATAAGCTTGAAGATTTAATAATTATACCGTTTGTTTTATCGACGTTCACTTATATAACTTTTAATCCGCTGATACGTTGATCCGCTGATACGTTGATACGTTGATCCGCTGATACGTTGATCCGCTGATACGTTGATCCGCTAATCCGATGATACGTTGATAAGATTCTATACTTTGATTATATCGCTTCTACACACACTGAGAAAAAAATTATGTAGGAATTTGTTATGCAACAATTTGAAATAATTATTACATTAATTGTTGTCAAATTTACTTCACTTCTTGTAAAATTGACATCAAATTGATGCGAGACGAATTTAAACTTCAATTTGAAGTAAAAAAATACTTCAAATCAAAACAATTTTTTCTCTGTGAAGAGAAATTATTTCAAATTGTTGCAAGACAAATTCCTACTTAATTTTTTTTTCTCGGTGTATACTTTGTATAGAGCCCTAAATTAACGGATAATCTGTTTTTTTTAAGTTGGTGATCATTGCCAACTAAAATACTATATAATAATAATGCAAATTGGAATTAAATTCTTTTTGGGAATATTTTTGACATCGATACGATCAACTTCCTAAACTTGGTGAATTATATGTCTAACCCCAGCTTCTTCTCCACTGTCCCAAGACATACTCTAAGTAAATATTGAATATTCTTGGAGGTCGCCATATAATGTAATATCACATAATCAGATAATCTGCACCAATTAAATTTTTTGCGGTTGGTAATTACCATTTACTATATAAGTAATAATAATCAAACTTTTAAATTCCATTCGAAACTTTACTTCTCTGTAATGGACGGTCCATTTTTTGAGGTGGACCAATCCTCTCCTTTCTCTTTTATTTACAACTTAACTTCACTAATCACATCAAGCCACTGCTATGGTTAAAATAAATAAAAAATAATTTTTTCACATAAAAACAAAAAATAGCATTTTAAGTTCCGAGTTCCAAAAAAAATTTTTACAGAACGTGGCTAGAAAGTCGATATTAAATTTAAAACAAATTTTATTTAAGTATATATAGGTATATAAGTATATAAGTATAACTATATATAAGTATAGAGACGGTGATCAGCTTAAGCAGTTAAGTGCATTGCTGCTAATGCGGAATGCCCGGTTCGACTCCGGGCTCAGTAAAAACTTTATTCTGACCGTCTCCCCTCGGAAGGCAATGGCAAACCACCGAGGTGTAATATGCTTAGAACAGCCTCTCTGGAGATGAAGTGTATACACTTCCCGCGGTTCGGAGCCCGCGTTAAACAAGTAGGTCCCCTATGTGTGTGATAGTACTACAAATGCACAACACATACATAGGAGAGAGGTCGCCAACATCCGGTAACGGATAGGCACGCGAAGAAGAAGAAGATATATAGGTACACGATGTGTTTACAATCACAATTTCGAAGGTTCTGATTAGATTTGAATTATGCGGACAGACGGACGGACAGACGCGGAGCCAGATCATAAGGGTTCTTGCTATACTTTGTATAGTAGCCTAACAAGTAGTTTATATAGGGAGACCCCGTTGAAAATATCTTTAACGTAGTAAATTTCTTTCGAACATTTGCGTATTTATAAATTGCATTAGCGAATCGAAACAACGGATTAATAGATTAACGCAATACTATATAGACGAAGTATTTACAATATATAAAAGGCCAAGTCTTTCTTTCTTTCTGTCCGTCCCACGGAAATACCCGAAGCAAACCGAACCGAACCGAACGCACAACGTATCAACGTATCATCGGATCAACGTATCATCGTATCAACGTATCATCGTATCAACGTATCATCGGATCAACGTATCATCGTACCATTTTGTCTATATAGGACAGCTATTTCCAAAAAAGCATTATGTGAACTTCCATAATGGATAATGAAAATTTTGAAAGTCCTGCTGCAAAGCGACGGCGATTGAATCGTGAGAGAAAAGCACGTACAAGAGCTAATAACACAGAAGAACAGCTTCGACCACAGCGACAAGCTGACGCTCGGTCTCATGCGATACGTTGACAACGTGAAACTTTGGAACAAACTCAAGCGCGGCAAGCTGCTGAGGCTCGGTCCCATGCGATACGTCAACAACGTGAAACTTTAGAAGAAACTCAAGCGCGGCAAGCTGCTGACGCTCGGTCCCATGCGATACGTCAACAACGTGAAACTTTAGAAGAAACTCAAGCGCGGCAAGCTGCTGACGCTCGGTCCCATGCGATACATCGACAGAAAGAAAATCGATACCAAAGTCAAGCAATTCAACTCCAAATAAGAGCATTGAGATTTGATGAATCTCACGTTACTCGACACGATTGTGGAGAAATGAATTCCATCTGTCAGTTCTGCGGCTCCAAGAATTTCTCCAAGGAGCGTGCAGTTGATAAACAATTTAACAACTGCTGTCATAGAGGAAAAGTGAAGATTCCACAACCGCGGGAATCTTCATGGGAATCAACATGGGAATCTATTGTTATATCCCGAATTTCTTCGCTCTATGCTTTCAGATTCAGATAATCCTTACTACAAGAACTTTCGTCAGCACATCCGCTCTTACAATTCCTCGGTTTCTTTCGCTTCAATGGGAGCAGAGATTGTTTCAATGCCGGGTAACGGACCATACGTTTTCAAAATTCATGGACAGACGTACCACAGAACCACAAACCTGTATCCACCTCAAGGACAAACAAGAAAGTTTGCACAACTGTATGTAATGGACACGACATAAGCGGTCAATGAACGAGTAAATCTGCCTGAGAATAGAGGTTGTCTACCTGAAGTGATTGAGAAAATCGATCGTTTCTTCCGCGTCAACAATCGTATCGCAGCTTCATATTGCCTGATGAAAGAAATTGAGCAACAAGAGCGTGTACGAGCCGAAGAAGAAGGACAACCAGTTCCGGTCGTCAATATGGTGATGCGGCGCGATCGGCAGTCTGATCAAAGACGTTACAATGCTCCAACGTCCAATGAAATTGCAATGGTGTTCGTAAATGATGACGGCGAACCTCCATTTGAACGTGATATCCGTATCTATTCTCGAAATCCCGTCGACAATGTAAATACCCGAAGCAAACCGAACCGAACCGAACGCATAACGGATAATTTCATAACCAATCGGATGAACGTATCATCGTATCAACGTATCATCGTATCAACGTATCATCGGATCAACGTATCATCGGATCAACGTATCATCGGATCAACGTATCATCGGATCAGTTAATCCGATTATCCTACTCAAAATTACTATATAAGCATAATTACATTATAACGAAACTAGCTGATAGCCCGTCCGAGGACGGGTAGCTAGAAGGACGGGCAGGCGGCCAAGGTAACTTAAGTTGAATGAAGATGAAGGAAAGCTCTCAGTGCAATCCAAAAGCCATATGACCTTGGCTGCCTGCCCGTCCTTCTAGCTACCCGTCCTCGGACGGGCTATCAGCTAGTTTACAATATAACAACGTATCAGTTGATCAACGTTATGATTGGCTCTGAAACATGCGGACGGACACGAAGCCAGACCATAAGGCTTCTTTATATACCTTGTATAGAAGCCTAAAAGTAGCGCACTGGCTACCCAGTTCTTAGACCTCTATACACACAGAGTATTTCCAACACGATTTGAAACGCTCTGTATGTTTTTGAATTATGCGGACGGACGGACGGACAGACAGACGGACGGACAGACAGACGGACGGACAGACAGACGGACACGGAGTCAGATCATAAGGCTTCTTGCTATACTTTGTATAGAAGCCTAAAAATTGAAAAAGTTGCCCCGGAAAGTTGGACTGAATCGAGAAGGCTGCAAGTAACTTATAAAGACATTGCAAAAGGTCTATATAAGCTGCACAAAATAGATTGTGAATCATAGCTTTTGTTTACTTTGTACCACAAAGTGAATCAATTATCCGTTGGTTCAAAAATGGTTCATCGTTATTGCGCAGATGAACAACACTATTTTTTCATCTATACTATGATTTTTAGGCTTCTATACAAAGTATAACAAGAAACCTTATGATCTAGCTCCGTGTCCGTCCGTCTGTCTGTCTGTCCGCATAATTCAAAATCATACAGAGCGTTTCAAATCGTGTTGGAAATACTCTGTGTGTATAGACGTCTAAGAACTGGGTAGCCAGTGCGCTACTTTTAGGCTTCTATACAAAGTACGATATAACAAGAAGCCTTATTTAGGCTTCTATACAAGGTATAGAAAGAAGCCTTATGGTCTGGCTTCGTGTCCGTCCGCATGTTTCAGAGCCAATCATAACGTTGATCAACTGATACGTTGTTATATTGTAAATACTTCGTCTATATAGTATTGCGTTAATCTGTTAATCCGTTGTTTCGATTCGCTAATGCAATTTACAAATACGCAAATGTTCGAAAGAAATTTACTAAGTTAAAGATATTTTCAAAGAGGTCTCCCTATATAAACTACTTGTTAGGCTTCTATACATAGTATAGCAAGAACCCTTATGATCTGGCTCCGCGTCTGTCCGTCTGTCTGTCCGCATAATTCAAATCTAATCAGAACCTTCGAAATTGTTATTGTGACCGCAAAAATTTAATTAGTGCAGATTATCTGATATTACATTATAATAATATGGCGACCAAAAATAACAACTTTTTTTTCAATGCAGACCAAATATAAGTTATATTTTATTTACATAATTTTTCACCTATATAGGAAATTTAAATACGTTGATACGTTGATACGATGATACGTTGATACGTTGATACGATGATACGTTGATACGTTGATACGTTGATACGATGATACGTTGATCCGTTGATACGTTGATCTGTTGATACGTTTATCCGGTTTTATTGTAACCACAGCAGTGGCTTGATGTGATTGGTGAAGTTAAGTTGTAAATAAAAGAGAAAGATTAGGATTGATCGACCTTAAGAAATGGATCGTACATTACAGTGAAGTAAAGTTCCGGATGGAATGGAAAAGTTTGCTTATTATTGATTATATAGTAAATGATAAATACCAACCGCAAAAATATATTTAGTGCAGATTATCTATTAGGCTTCTATACAAAGTATAGCAAGAAGCCTTATGATCTGGCTCCGTGTCCGTCTGTCTGTCCGCCCGTCTGTCTGTCTGTCCGTCTGTCTGTCCGCATAATTCAAAAACATACAGAGCGTTTCAAATCGTGTTGGAAATACTCTGTGTGTACAGAGGTCTAAGAACTGGGTAGCCAGTGCGCTACTTTTAGGCTTCTATACAAGGTATAGAAAGAAGCCTTATGGTCTGGCTTCGTGTCGGTCCGCATGTTTCAGAGCCAATCATAACGTTGATCAACTGAAACGTTGTTATATTGTAAATACTTCGTCTATATAGTATTGCTTTAATCTGTTAATCCGTTGATTCGATTCGCTAATGCAATTTATTATTATTACAGGTTAGATGATGTTTTGTATTGCTTTCATCAGAATCAAAATCGGAATCGGAAAAGTCGCTGCTAGAATAATTGCTTGAGTTGTTCATGTTTATAAATTAGTGGTACTTGCTATATCGATTCCTTTTCAAAAGTATTACCTAAATTTTAAATACAAAGTGTAACCTATATAGTAAATTGTTGATCCTTTGATACGTTGATACATTGATACGTTGATACATTGATACGTTGATACGTTGATACGTTGATACATTGATACGTTGATACATTGATACGTTGATACATTGATACGTTGATACATTGATACGTTGATACATTGATACGTTGATACATTGATACGTTGATATATTGATACGTTGATACATTGATCCGCTGATCTGTTGATCCGTTAATCTGTTTATCCATTTATTGCATTATCTGCTTATCCGTTATTTGTATTTTTATCTTTTGAACAATATATCCACACCGTTAAGAAATTGTATGTAAAATTACAATCATTAGCAACTTTGTGACCAATTTTTCTTCAGCATAGCGCGAAATCATATCTTTCTTCAGTATTTATCACATCGAAAGTCAGCAATTATGGTACAATCTATATTACGAACGTAACTTATATACCATGCTTTAAAAATAATATTTTCGAAGCATGTTATATCACGTTACTTGGTTCGGACGATGCTATTTTAGGGTTTTGATATCATAGATATCAAAAAACTAATATTTTTTAATCAAAATCAAATTAATTTAAAAAAAATCTTGTAGCTGGTGTGTTATGGTAGTGTTATATCTACGAGTGCTGGGAAATCGAGTATTCGAATACTCGATTCTAGGTAATTTGTTCGACAGCGTTATGTGCGACAGAAATTTGTTTGAAAATGCCCTGTCGATTAAATGTTCAGTCGTACAAATGCTGAGTTGGACGAATTTCTCTCGAACAAATTACCAACTACGGCATATTCAAACATTCGAATATCCCACTAATATTTAAGTGTTTTACTAGGTTTAAGATGATAATTTCATTATTAATAATTAATTTTAATATTATTAATAATAATTATTAATTTAACACAAGCGGCCTGCCGGTGTCGAAAGTAAACAGTCGACTAGTCCAGACGTGTTTTTGTTTTTCCAAGCAAAAATGTAATCAGTGACATTTACAGCCGTATTCACCAAGCTCTGTTAAGTTGCTAACAGAGAGTCAAGTCAATAACAGTCTGTTAATGTGATATATTTGTATTCACCAATGACTTTTAGCAGTTACCAGTCTGTCAAGTCGTCTGATAAGTTAACAGAGCAATATTGGGCTGTCAACATAGGTAACAGACTGATAAGTAATATTTTTATGTGTCAATATTGTAGGTTATAATTATTATTGACATTTGTTTTTGGTATGTATTTAAGGTTAACTTTTTTCCGCGAAATCAGTTAAAGCTAGTTTTACACGGTTTTACCAACAAAAATTCTAGTTACTTTTAGGCTTCTATACAAAGTATAACAAGAAGCCTTATGATCTGGCTCCGTGTCTGTCCGTCCGTCTGTCCGTCCGTCCGTCCTCATAATTCAAAATCATACAGAGCGTTTCAAATCGTGTTGGAAATACTCTGTGTGCATAGAGGTCTAAGAACTGGGTAGCCAGTGCGCTACTTTTAGGCTTCTATACAAAGTATAACAAGAAGCCTTATTTAGGCTTCTATACAAGGTATAGAAAGAAGCCTTATGGTCTGGCTTCGTGTCCGTCCGCATGTTTCAGAGCCAATCATAACGTTGATCAACTGATACGTTGTTATATTTTAAACTAGCTGATAGCCCGTCCGAGGACGGGTAGCTAGAAGGACGGGCAGGCAGCCAAGGTCATATGGCTTTTGGATTGCACTGATAGCTTTCCTTAATCTTCATTCAACTTAAGTTACCTTGGCTGCCTGCCCGTCCTTCTAGTTACCCGTCCTCGGACGGGCTATCAGCTAGTTTCGTTATAATGTAATTCTGCTTATATAGTAATTTTGAGTAGGATAATCGGATTAACTGATCCGATGATACGTTGATCCGATGATACGTTGACACGATGATACGTTGATACGATGATACGTTCATCCGATTGGTTATGAAATTATCCGTTATGCGTTCGGTTCGGTTCGGTTTTCTTCGGGTATTTGCATTGTCTACGGGATTTCGAGGATAGATACGGATATCACGTTCAAATGGAGGTTCGCCGTCATCATTTACGAACACCATTGCAATTTCATTGGACGTTGGAGCATTGTAACGTCTTTGATCAGACTGCCGATCGCGCCGCATCACCATATTGACGACCGGAACTGGTTGTCCTTCTTCTTCGGCTCGTACACGCTCTTGTTGCTCAATTTCTTTCATCAGGCAATATGAAGCTGCGATACGATTGTTGACGCGGAAGAAACGATCGATTTTCTTAATCACTTCAGGTAGACAACCTCTATTCTCAGGCAGATTTACTCGTTCATTGACCGCTTCTGTCGTGTCCATTACATACAGTTGTGCAAACTTTCTTGTTTGTCCTTCAGGTGGATACAGGTTTGTGGTTCTGTGGTACGTCTGTCTATGAATTTTGATAACGTATGGTCCGTTACCCGGCATTGAAACAATCTCTGCTCCCATTGAAGCGAAAGAAACCGAGGAATTGTAAGAGCGGATGTGCTGACGAAAGTTCTTGTAGTAAGGATTATCTGAATCTGAAAGCATAGAGCGAAGAAATTCGGGATATAACAATAGATTCCCATGTTGATCGAGCGGTTGCGGAATCTTCACTTTTCCTTTATGACAGCAGTTGTTAAATTGTTTATCAACTAGACGCTCCTTGGCAAAATTCTTGGAGCCGCAGAACTGACAGATGGAATTCATTTCTCCACAATCGTGTCGAGTAACGTGAGATTCATCAAATCTCAATGCTCTTATTTGGAGTTGAATTGCTTGACTTTGGTATCGATTTTCTTTCTGTCGATGTATCGCATGGGACCGAGCGTCAGCAGCTTGCCGCGCTTGAGTTTCTTCTAAAGTTTCACGTTGTTGACGTATCGCATGGGACCGAGCGTCAGCAGCTTGCCGCGCTTGAGTTTCTTCTAAAGTTTCACGTTGTTGACGTATCGCATGGGACCGAGCGTCAGCAGCTTGCCGCGCTTGAGTTTGTTCCAAAGTTTCACGTTGTCGACGTATCGCATGAGACCGAGCGTCAGCTTGTCGCTGTGATCGAAGCTGTTCTTCTGTGTTATTAGCTCTTGTACGTGCTTTTCTCTCACGATTCAATCGCCGTCGCTTTGCAGCAGGACTTTCAAAATTTTCATTATCCATTATGGAAGTTTACATAATGCTTTTTTGGAAATAGCTGTCCTATATAGACAAAATGATACGATGATACGTTGATCCGATGATACGTTGATACGATGATACGTTGATCCGATGATACGTTGATACGGTGTGCGTTCGGTTCGGTTCGGTTTGCTTCGGGTATTTCCGTGGGACAGACAGAAAGAAAGAAAGACTTGACCTTTTATAATAAGAGATACTTCGTCTATATAGTATTGCGTTAATCTGTTAATCCGTTGCTTCGATTCACTAATGCAATTTATAAATACGCAAATGTTCGAAAGAATTACAAAGTTAAAGATATTTTCGAAGAGGTCTCCCTATATAAACTACTTGTTTTACTTTGATGTGAAAAAATAATTTTTTATTGATGTGGTTAGTAAAGTTAAGTTATAAATAAAAGAGAAAGGAGAGGATTGGTCCACCTCAAAAAAAGGACCATACATTACAGAGAAGTAAAATTTCTAATAGAATGGAAAAGTTTGATTGTTATTACTTATATAGTAAATGATAATTACCAATCGCAAAAAATTTAATTGGTGCAGATTATCTGATTATGTGGTGTTACATTATATGGCGATCAAAAATAACCAGATAATAACAACTTTCCACACCAGAAAGGTAGCTGTATAGAAGCCTAAGAACTGCCGCTAAAGCGAGTTCCACCTTGTTTATCTACAGTGGCGACTTGGACCGATTTTGTTATTTTTTTTTTAATGTTCGTAATATATTATACTCTGAATAAGGTTGTCAGGTAATGAAATGCTGGAAAAGTTGTTCGGAAATTGGAAAATTCGGGTAAAACTGAAAGTTCATTTTAGTTAAATAAGTGATCAACAGATGGCGGCTCTAATTTGGAAGTCATAAAAAAATTACTTTAAAACCAAATGAAAACCACGAATAAATTAATATATTACGCCTGTCAATTTATTTAGTAGCGCTATCTATTGAGCCGGTGCCGGTGTAGCATTACAAGGTTTGTTATTTTTTTTTTAAATTAATTTGTAATTTGGTTATTAGGTTTTGATTGGCGACACGCTAACCGTTAGTACGGCTCTGTCACATAGTGAGGTTTGATAACGTATTTTTGTTTTGTTCGCCTCAATACTGGGGTGATTTAGAAAAAAAGCAAATAAGGAAAAAAGCATTTTGCAAAAATTTACCTCGCGTAGGCGGTTCTCCCAGGATGAGGCAATTGCTTTAATTCAATTCGTCTGTCGGGTCACCTTATGAAAAACTGAAAGTGCTTTTTTGATTCGACAGTAACAGTCACTCACCAACTTAAAGAATCAAATTTTGGTTGGTAATATTTCTAACTGGCATGTAGCTATATAAGATATACTTCATTGCATGGAGTAAAATAAAACCAAAAGATTTAAAATAACGCTCAAAATAATACTGATAATTAAAACGAACAGAATGCCGCAAATAAGACGGAGTAATTTAGGTCGCAGAACTCGCAATGCTGCAACCCAAAGATATATTCGAAATAATCGAACTGCAGTGCAACGCGAGGAAAATGAAATTGAACGGAATAGTGCAAGAAGACCAAGAAATGTTGCGTTGAATACTCATCGAGCTGCTTTCCGTTGTATGGCATTGAAATACAAAACTGAAGCCCCTGGATTGTGTTGCGCAAGTCTTATTTAAACATTATTTGACAACAACACTATTAACATACATTAACATTTACAGATTCAAGGACAAATATATCATCGAGTAGGTTCGCTATTGCCGCCTCCGGATGCAGGCATTAAATTTCTGCAGATTTTTTTCATGGGAAATTCACCACAAGAAGTAGATCAACGTTGTGCACACAACAGTTCGGTGAAAAGACCAATCGTGGAACAACTTCAAACTTTTTTTCATCAACACAATGAATTGATTGCATTGTTTAAAACCGCACTGGACCGCATGCCATCTGATAATCACAAAATTGTAATCAGAGCCGATAGGACGCCTGCGGGAGAACACGCAAGACGTTTCAATGCGCCAACAATTGATGATGTCGCCATTGTCGTCGTTGGAGAAAATTTGGAATCACGTGATATCGTTCTGCAATGGCGAAACGATCAGCTGCAGCGTGTGTACGAAACGCACCGATCATATGATGCGTTACAATATCCCATCATATTTTGGCAAGGTGAAGACGGTTATGATTTCTCGCACAAGTTGGTAAATCCGCTTACAGGCGCTGAAACGAACAAAAAAGTCAGTTCAATGAACTACTATTCATATCGATTGATGGTTCGTGAAAATGAGGACAATCACATATTGAAATGTCGCCGTCTATTGCACCAATATGCTCTCGATATGTACGTCAAAATTGAAACTGAACGGTTGCTATTTATCAGATTGAACCAGACAAACCTCCGTTCTGAAGAGTATATTCACCTTCGAGATGCCATCAATACTGACGGAAACGCACAGAATATTGGCCGCATGACGATTCTCCCAGCAACGTACGTCGGAAGTCCACGACATATGCATGAATACGCTCAAGATGCCATGTCCTATGTTCGCCATTACGGCACACCAGATTTGTTCATCACGTTCACTTGCAATCCGCAGTGGATAGAAATTCGATACGAGTTATTCCCTGGCCAATCACCCATCGATCGCCATGACATCACACCGAGAGTCTTCAAACAAAAATTGAAATCATTGATGAATTTAATTGTGAAGCATCGCGTGTTCGGCGAAACGCGCTGTTGGATGTATTCAGTGGAGTGGCAGAAACGCGGATTGCCACACGCACATATTCTCATTTGGTTGATTGAGAAGATAAGATCGAATGAAATCGATGATGTAATATCAGCAGAAATTCCCAATGAAGAAGAAGATGCAGTTTTGCATGAGGTTATTACTAAGAACATGATTCATGGCCCCTGTGGAACATTAAATAACAATTCTCCGTGTATGGTCGACGGAAAATGTTCGAAGCGGTATCCAAGGGCATTAGTTGCAGAAACAATTACCGGAAATGATGGTTATCCAATGTATCGTCGCCGATCGACTGCGGACAATGAAAGATCAACAATTGTGAAAGTTAATCAACAGGAAATTGAAGTAGATAATCGTTGGGTTGTTCCGTATTCGCCATTACTATCAAAGACATTCAAAGGGCACATCAACGTCGAATCTTGCCATTCCGTGAAATCTATCAAATATATTTGCAAGTATGTGACCAAAGGAAGTGACATGGCTGTGATTGGAGTTGATGCGGAGAATTCCAACGATGAAGTCACTCAATACCAATTGGGCCGCTATGTTAGTAGTAACGAAGCAATTTGGCGCATTTTTTCATTCGCCATTCATGAAAGATATCCCACTGTTGTACATTTGGCAGTACATCTGGTGCGACAATTGCAAAATTGTAGCTACCCCTGTATTTCGTCCTGGAAAAGTAAATGACATTAGTTTTTACTTTTTTGTTGTTTCGCGATCTGTTCAACAAATGATGTTGCGTTGAATACTCATCGAACTGCATTTCGTTGCAACGTGACAATTGATCACAGTGCAGACCAATCCGTTGCTATTGCATCTATGAGCGTTCTGTGTCCACATTGTAAGGCATTGATAATTAATCATTTAATCCAATTATCTTTTTACATAAATGTTTCATTAAATAAAAAAAACTTTCTAAATTCGAATAAAAAAGTTGAAAACGAGTTGTAATATTAATAGGGCTGAGCAAAATACAATTACATTTGATTTTGTTAATTGAATGGTTGTATTATAACAATCATAATTTGATTTTATCGTTTTGGAAAGTGAATTATTCTATGTTGTATGTTGTGGAATGTATGGAGCTGTTCCTACACGGTAGGAACCTCCCAAATTGCTGGAAATTTCGACTGGCACCATTACATCCCCGTCGATTTTTGCCAGTTCACCGAATCAAAAACCGAACTCATCAGAAAGGTGTTCCCAAACATTGCTCAAAATTACAAAAACCATATTTGGTTGAGCGAATGTGCTATATTGGCTGCGAAAAACATTGATGTCAACGAATTAAATTTCAACATTCAAAGTGAAATTGCTGGCGAATTGATTAATGTTATGCCTTGAGTGGCATAAAAATTAATTTCGGGCAAAACAACGTTTGCCGGGTCAGCTAGTATGTATATATTTATAGGACGTTGATGTCTATATATTAAGTAAGTTAAAGAAGTTGTACTATCACGATCACAATTTGGAGAATTAAGTACTATAAAAGTAATTGAAGTAAAAAATAATTTAATACTATTGTCCAAAAATTACTACCATTCTACCTTTAAATTCAATAGCTGTTCGAGAGTTAACATCTAATCGCTACCTTTCAACTTTGATCATATCACAAAATTTAATAAGATCCTGGCGGTTAATACATAGTTTAGGCTAGAGATGAGGACTCATTTAAAAGTTATCTTTAACCAACAAAGGATTTTACGATTTCCGACTGTTATAATTAGCGGAGCTCCTTTAATTCTAAGAACAGATGGAATAAAAGCAAACAAAGGAGTGCGACCACAACGGGATACATCCTCAGATACTGAAAGTACACAGAAAGAAAAAAAAGACGATCTACTGAAACATCTACTGAACGTTCGAGAAAACACAAAACTCGACAGCAACAACTACAAGAGAAACAAGAACCTTCAACATCAAGACCACCAGCAACAACTTCAACTGAAAGAAGCAGAAAAAGAAGAGCGCTACAGCAACCATCGACAGATCTGGCTACTGTTTTAGAATCGGTACAATTACAAGAGGAACAAGAACCTTCAACATCAAACCCACCAGCAAAAACTTCAAATGAAAAAAACAGAAAACGAAGAGCGCTGCAGCAACCATCGACAGATCTGGCCACTGTTTTAGAATCGGTACAACTACAAGAGGAACAAGAACCTTCAACATTAAAACCACCAGCAAAACCTTCAACTGAAAGAAGCACAAAAAGAAGAGCGCTACAGCGATCATCGACAGATCTGGTCACTGTTTTGGAATCGTAACTCCTCATGATGCGGGTGAAATGACCGAGAAATGTTCAAATTGTTATGCTATTTTTTGGGGGGATTTCGAGGCTAGATACGGATATCACGTTCAAATGGAGGTTCGCCGTCATCGTTTACGAACACCATTGCAATTTCATTGGACGTTGGAGCATTGTAACGTCTTTGATCAGACAGCCGATCGCGCCGCATCACCATATTGACGACCGGAACTGGTTGTCCTTCTTCTTCGGCTCGTACACGCTCTTGTTGCTCAATTTCTTTCATCAGGAATATGAAGCTGCGATACGATTGTTGACGCGGAAGAAACGATCGATTTTCTCAATCACTTCAGGTAGACAACCTCAATTATCAGGCAGATTTACTCGTTCATTGACCGCTTCTGTCGTGTCCATTACATACAGTTGTGCAAACTTTCTTGTTTGTCCTTCAGGTGGATACAGGTTTGTGGTTCTGTGGTACGTCTGTCCATGAATTTTGAAAACGTATGGTCCGTTACCCGGCATTGAAACAATCTCTGCTCCCATTGAAGCGAAAGAAACCGAGGAATTGTAAGAGCGGATGTGCCGACGAAAGTTCTTGTAGTAAGGATTATCTGAATCTGAAAGCATAGAGCGAAGAAATTCGGGATATAACAATAGATTCCTATGTTGATCGAGCGGTTGCGGAATCTTCACTTTTCCTTTATGACAGCAGTTGTTAAATTGTTTATCAACTGGACGCTCCTTGGCGAAATTCTTGGAGCCGCAGAACTGACAGATGGAATTCATTTCTCCACAATCGTGTCGAGTAACGTGAGATTCATCAAATCTCAATGCTCTTATTTGGAGTTGAATTGCTTGACTTTGGTATCGATTTTCTTTCTGTCGATGTATCGCATGGGACCGAGCGTCAGCAGCTTGCCGCGCTTGAGTTTCTTCTAAAGTTTCACGTTGTTGACGTATCGCATGGGACCGAGCGTCAGCAGCTTGCCGCGCTTGAGTTTCTTCTAAAGTTTCACGTTGTTGACGTATCGCATGGGACCGAGCGTCAGCAGCTTGCCGCGCTTGAGTTTCTTCTAAAGTTTCACGTTGTTGACGTATCGCATGGGACCGAGCGTCAGCAGCTTGCCGCGCTTGAGTTTGTTCCAAAGTTTCACGTTGTCGACGTATCGCATGAGACCGAGCGTCAGCTTGTCGCTGTGATCGAAGCTGTTCTTCTGTGTTATTAGCTCTTGTACGTGCTTTTCTCTCACGATTCAATCGCCGTCGCTTTGCAGCAGGACTTTCAAAATTTTCATTATCCATTATGGAAGTTCACATAATGCTTTTTTGGAAATAGCTGTCCTATATAGACAAAATGATACGATGATACGTTGATACGATGATACGTTGATACGATGATACGTTGATCCGATGATACGTTGTGCGTTCGGTTCGGTTTGCTTCGGGTATTTCCGTGGGACAGACAGAAAGAAAGAAAGAAAGACTTGGGCTTTTATAATAAGAGATAGTATAGGGTATACCCTTGGACCGATCTTAACCCAATTTTGCACAGTTATTTTGTAGGTCCAGGCGCAACTATTCGTGCATAAATGGAGAAAAACTTCGAGCGGAGAAAAATGTTATTCGCTTTTTTCGATAAATCAAATCACAAGTCTTGCAAACAAAAAATTTAATTTGTCAAAAATCGAAATATTCTGACATACTGTCAGTGATTCATAACACTGTCAACAGACATACTGTCAGTGATTCAAAACACTGTCAACAGATGGAGGGATGGCGGCTTTAATTCGAAAAATGAAAACCACTAACAAATTAATATATTGCTATGAACTTTTGAGTATAAAATTGTACACCTCGGTTTTTTTTGGGCGTTTTTTTTTTTCAAATGAAAGAAAATTTATGAAATAGTAAATATTGAAATATTCGAGGGTCCAATTTTATAAGTAAGCTCACTCTACCTCGTCCCTCTTGTATAGCTCAGCCTTGAGTCTCTCTCAGAGTATTGCGGATCTCAATTAAATTAAGGGATGCGACTTGTTGAGTTGAAATAAATGGTTTTGCAATGAGTAAAAACTGTTGATTGTTTTGAAAAGAATGAAGAGATAAATGTGATTCACTTTTGTTTTGATTGACCTTAGAAATTAGAATACTTCCCTGTAATTGTTTAATTAATAAAAGAGATTGTTTTAAAGTCAGAAATAATTTTATATTAATTAATAATTCGCAAAGCGCCAAAAAATTCAAAATAACAAATAAACACAGATAAACTATCTGTTGGCAATAATACACAATTATCAAAATACAAAAATATATCGCAGAAAATGACGATCCAATTCTTCTCCGTCTAAATGCTTGGATGTAATCCAAGTCTTCTCGTTGTCCAGTAACGAATGAAATGTTTTTATAATAAAATTTTGCTCATGGCGTAGAAAATGTAAATAATAATAATGTTTTGTTGATTGAAATTGTAGCAATTAGGATAGTTAGAACTCACCATTTAAGGTCTCTTCCCTTACGTCTTTTATTTAAAACGCTGAAGGCCAAATGTTTAATAAAAAAATAATAATTTCAAATACCTTTTGAATTTTATCCAGCTTATATAAAAAGCTTGCGCAGAAGACACTATTTCGATTCACTCGCGCACTGCGTTGAAATTGCACTCAGCTGTTGTTGTAGCTTGATCGTGTTGATTCCAAATATCGCTTCTGTTGAACGTGATGAATACGGTGTTGATTGCACAAATTCGACTTGCTAATTATTTGTTTTAATTAGATTTAATGCTGGTAAGTTGCTTGGAGTTGTTTAATTCTCAGATATTTTCTTGCTGAGTTCAAATAATTATATTCTTCTCTTTAGATTTCATAACTAGTGGTCGCCATTTTGATGAAGTTTTACATCAAATTTTCAATAACAAATACATCGGCTGCGTTACACGTCCGTTCAACTTGAATATCTAATTCCAACTTTGGATCACATGGCACATCCGTCCACTTTGAGTGCTCTAGGTCAACTGATTAAAACTGCGCAAATTTCCAAATCGTGTCCATTACGAAATACTCGTAAGTCAAATTATTGTATTGCAGATTTTTATGTTTACCAAATTTTCTATAATTTGCAGGATAGATTCCATTTTATGAAAGATGAATTTTCCATAACATCTGATGAGTTTTACTTCCCAATAACTGGTTTTTGGAGCAGTTTTCAGTAGTGGATTTGACGATTTTTGTAAACACTTTGTTGTTATCGCATTTCAATGGATTTTGAGCTCTATTTACCTTTTTGTTGATTTCAAAGATCAAATTATGATTTACACATACAGTTATTTATGAGATACATTTTTTTATAACCAGAGTTTCATATAATAAGTTATTCACAAAGAAATTTTAATACAAAGTACACAAATTGTACAGGTTATGTTTTACTGATAACAAATTGTCACAAATTTCATTATTTCTGATTTAAAGTGTCTCTATGTGAGATTCTGACATGAACATCTCATTTATGAGTCTATTTAACAGGTTTATAATTAGTATTCTGATCTTTAGAGATCTTTATAGGCTTGTAATATCATAAAATAATGTGAATGCTTTTATCTTTTCAATGTATAATTTTCAAAGTAGGTCAAACTTGTAAAATGTCTTAATTAACTCAGAAATTGAATTATTTGCCTCGGGATGGTACATTTTGAGTCACAGCAATATGTATTAGAATTTAGTAATTTCAACGCTCAAAATAATACAAATAATTACAAAATCCGTTGACGGCGAAATATTTGAGATGGGGGTTTGGGGGCGACGGAGAGAGAGCAAAAACCATCTCTTCCGACTTCCCAAAAACGAAGAATTTTAAAATTGCGTTTTTTTGAAAATCTGCAGCAATCTTTCGAAACTTGAAAATAATAGTGAACAACTATGGCCTTCACGGATTTATTATGGTCCGCCCTGTGAGGCCGATGGCCGAACAACTATGGCCTTCACGGATCTATTATGGTCCGCCCTGTGAGGCCGAAGGCCGAACAACTATGGCCTTCACGGATCTATTATGGTCCGCCCTGTGAGGCCTACGGCCGAACAACTATGGCCTTCACGGATCTATTATGGTCCGCCCTGTGAGGCCGAAAGCCGAACAACTATGGCCTTCACGGATCTATTATTGTCCTCCTCCTGTGAGGCCGAAGGCCGAACAACCATGACCTTCACGGATCTATTATGGTCCGCCCTGTGAGGCCGAATTCCGAACAACTATGGCCTTCACGGATCTATTATGGTCCGCCCTGTGAGGCCGAGGCCGCATATTTTGATTTGGTTGGTCGATAAAATTCGGGCAGATCAAATTGATTCCATTATTTCTGCTGAACTTCCCGATCCTAACGTAGACAAGGGCCTCTTCGACATAGTTAAAAACCATATGGTTCATGGTCCATGTGGTCGGCTAAATTTCAATTCGCTATGTATGAAAGAAAATAAATGTTCGAAACGTTATCCGAAATCATTTTTAAAAGAAACTCAAACTGGAGAAGATAGTTATCCTTCCTATCGCCGAAGAAAACGTGATGATGGAGGTTTTTCCACCGAAATAGGGCGACATCAAATTGATAACAGATGGATAGTTCCGTATTGTCCCCTATTGAGTAAAACTTTTAATGCCCATATTAATGTGGAATTTTGTAATTCGGTTAAATCAATCAAATATGTCTGCAAGTACGTTAACAAGGGTTCCGACGCGGCAATGTTTGGTTTAGAACAACAAAATTCCCATGATGAAGTTACTTATTGCTAAGTTGTGGTTGGTGATTTATTTGTTGATCCATGGTGACGGATCTATTATGGTCCGCCCTGTGAGGCCGAACAACTATGACCTTCTCGGATCTATTCTGGGGCTAGATGGCTAAGGGCGGCGAAAGCCGCCCGTGCCAGCTAGTCTTCTCTTACTCTCGCCCTCAACACCAGATTCCTTAATATCGGAGTACACAAAACCTTCACACACACAGGACCACCCTCACTCACTATATATCACAGCCTAAATGTTCATATCTGTATGTAGGTGTGTGTTTGTTACATTAAATGGAACCGAAAATCCGTATCCTGAGTGCGGCCTTTAGGCCGCACAACCTGGACAATCACGAGTCAGTGCGGCCTTTAAACGCCACTTCTGAATTATTGGTCGTAACTCATTCTCTTTGGTCCTTCTTCGAAGTCCTCAGTCAAACGACTGGTTTGACGCAGCTTTCCATTCTTCTTGGTTGGAAACCATCTCTTCATTCCCATTTTTTGGTTACTAACCCAAAATGGTTTTGGCCGCACAATCATGACAATCCTCCACAAGTAAAAAGGTAACGAATGAGAAAATTCATATCAAAATAAATAAAACGATGTTAATATGAATATTATGTTCTGTTGATGTGGATTCTGAAAAACAGAAATTTTTTTATGTAGACTCTCAAGAACGTGTTTGCTTTGATTGCGCGACCTATTGGCCGCACTTCTGGAGGAATTGACGGATTGATTTAACGTTATATTATCTACATACAAATAGTTAGATAAATTAATAAGTGTTACTTTAGGTATAGTTTGTTTCACTCTAAATGGAATTAAAAAAAAGTCATAGCATCATATTACGTTGATATAAAAACGTACAAACTATACGACGAAACATAATATAGAGATAAGGTTAATTATTTTAATCTCGCGCCAGTCCTTAGCAATGCATATGCTGTCTTGGTTGACGCGATAATCTTATCACTATATTATGTTTCGTCGCATAGTTTGTACGTTTTTATATCAACGTAATTTGATGCTATGACTTTTTTTTAATTCCATTTATAGTGAAACAAACTATACTTCTTTGTAAAATTTTTACATAGAAGTTATATTTTTATATATTTTTGACCTAAATAAATTAAGGCTATTATATTATGTTTAATAATTAACTTGTGAATTGAATAATATTAAATTAAAATTTTAATTTAAATTTAGGAGTGGGAGGTAAAAAACAATTTAATTTCGCGAATCTATCACCTTGGGCGTTATATGGGACTCGGGCTTAGATATTGACGCCCATGTTAAGAAAATCTGTATCAAAAGACTGAGTCCAGACTTTTGTTTAAATTTCACGTCAAGGAACATCTGATGGCTGCCAAAATTCGTGGAGCTTAATCTCCTAAGTACTGGTTGGAAGTCGGCATGTTGAACCAATTACCTTTTAAACTGCGGATATATTATTTAATAAATTTTATTATTATATTTAACATTTATTAATTTAAATCAAAGCGATTGTTATTGTGTTATAAATATTTATTAAATATTAATAAAAATACAGTTTTGAATTTAGAATAAAAAATTTGTAGAAATATATAACATTTGTTTGATTAATCAAACCAAAATAAAAAATGGTAACAAATAGAACTTGAACAATTTTTTTCAAAACACAACGAATTGGAAATTTATTTAGGAATATCTTCTTGATCTGCTTCCGTTTTTATATCGGAATCGTTTAATTTATTGTCTCGTTTTGTCGGATTTTCACTAACGGATGTTCGGCTACTAGAGCGTCCAAATTGACGATCTTGCTCAGCAATTAAAGAAACGGAACATATTAGAATATTAATTTGTTCTGGAGTTGGGCAACCAATAATTAGTTGCTCTTCGTATTTATATTTTGTATTGATGAGTTGTTCCACTTGTATGAAAGCTTTTATAACGTTATTCTGAAATAATATACAATTAAAATTAATTAAACAAATACGATTTTTTAACTATTAAAATAAAGTTTAAAAATTGACTAGTTAATTAAATTTGACTTGCTATCTAGCACCACTGAGGTGAATTATTAAAATCAAATGTGACACTGAATAGTTACAAGAATCTCGTTGAAGTTAGCAACGGAAAAAGAAATTTCAGTGCTTCAAATTTTACTTTTTGTAATCAAATTATTGGTTTTTTTTATCGAAGCTAACTAGTCCAGTCATTACGTCGCGAAATAGGGGTCTAATAACTCGGAAATGCAATTTATTTGTTTTACAGGCTGTGTGAAAGAACACCTTCTTTCAATATTAACCACAATATGGACACATGGATAAATACCAGAGGACAAAAATCGATAATAGATTACACAGCCCCGTAGCAAGTTTTTCTGGCGCCTGAGGTAAACTTGAATATATGCGCCCCCCTCCCAAAAGATTCTTATCATTTCGCGGCGCTGACTTAGAGTAATGATAACGAATGGATGCTTATCAGGAACTCATTTAGGACCAAGGGGTCTGGGTGGTATGGAATACCCCCCAGGTACACTTAATTTATTGCGAAAGAAAAACTTTCACTTTTACGTCCCTCGGTATTAATATCCCCTGCTGCCCCCCCTCCCGGATTACAAACGAAAATTGCAAAAGATTCAACGAAAATTAATAAATTTTGATGGTTCTGAATAATGGCAAGTGTATCTGGGGGGTATTCCATACCCCCCGGTCATATGATATCGATTTTTATCGTTAGGAACTTCTGAAGATCTTATATAAAATACGCATAGTATGTCAGAATCGCCGTTTCCATGGCAACGTAACGCAATACCCCTCCCCGAATATGAAGATTATTTTTATCGGTAGGAATTTTCCTTTTCTATTTAAATATATTTGAATAATTGTCTCGATGATAATGTGATATTTTTGCCAGTTACCCAGTCAGTAGTTAAAGGGAAATGTAGAAGAACGCGGGGGGTTGGAATCAACTTTCCTAAAATCACCTGTCTTCCCCTAGTCATTGCACCAAAATTGAAGAGGAGAAAATTCCCTACAAAACGAGGTTTCAGAATTTACTTCAGATCTGAAGTAAATCCTGAAACCTTGTTTTGTTTTGTTCACCATCGATGGTGAAGTTTAAATGTACGAAATTTTTATTCAGAATAATAATTATTCAAAACTTTTTTCAATTGTTTTCTCTGGATTTTCTTTTTATTTCATAAATACTTAGTATGATGTAGGCAAATTTTGTTAATCTGTTTTATGGAGAATTTTGTACTCTTCAATTTTGATTTGACGATAATTTTCACCAAAAATTAAAGTAAGCGAGTTTTTATAGAACAATACAACACCAAACTTCTACTTGAGGATAGTTTTGCCAAGATTATATGAACTGGTTTGAAAATACCATAGCAAATAATAAAATAACTGTTAAAATAAGAAATTGAGTTATAAAAATTGAAAGACAAGTGCGTGGGTGTTCATGAACTATTAATTACGGCGCTTGTAAGTTGGGCCAGGCGGTCAGGTTCTTTTTAAGTCTACCCGTAAATTGGGCCAAAAGATTATAAGGGTCCCATGTAAATTGGGCCAGAAAAGATTCTATAATTATTTTAATCCTTTGCTCTCGCACACTGAGAAAACTGCCATGGTTAATTTTTTTAATTCGATTTTTTGGGGGTGAAACGTAAAAGTTTACTGCCCCCTACCGCTACTATACTTTTTAATGCTATTTCAAGGTTCTCTAAGTTCCCGGTTTCCTTGACGGAAGGCGCTTCTAGTATGTTTAGCCCAGTAAACCAGAGTCAAAACCGCTCGGAGGAGTGCAGAGCGGAGCGGCGCTCCGGAAGTGTAAGTTTTGACGATGGATAGACCTCCAAATCGAATGTACACCTCAAAAATCGGAAAAAAAACACCTAAATTTACGTACTTTCAAAACTCGATTTTGGGGTTGTTTTTAAGGATTTCTCGAAAAATATTTTTTCTATAGACTATATTAACCATGTTCTTTCGTGTGTAGCACACGAAAAATTTTTTCTTACTTGCGTTTTGCGATACTTAATATATACAATTGAATATTATTTAATGGCTTTACCTTTAAGCTGCCCACGCCGACCGCTGGCCCAATTTACGAGTTTTCTTAAGCTACCCACCAAAATAATTTTAAAATACATTGACCGCTGGCCCAACTTACATGCGTCCATTAACTAGGCTACCATTTGCGGATTTTTATGTTCAGTTGATCGAGAGAGTCGGTTCACAATAGAGGGATCGTTTTTAGTTTATTAGAATTTTATGTGTAATACTTTTTGTACTTTAAGCTCTGTTTTGTAATAAAGTAAACTGTTGATAAGCCAATAATAACAGGCACAGATCATGCGAAAATGGGACACAAGAAAAGGTGTCGAAATAAATTGTTAAAGAGCGCAAAGAAGTCAATTAAAGAATATGTAGAGAACACTACCATAAGTAAATTGGAATGGGTTGATTACTTCACCATGTTGTACAACGCGGGAGAAGGAGACACAGAATATCAGTACAAAATCTAAATGAGGAGATGCTGTGGAAGAGCACTACGTAGAAGCTGAAATAAAAAGATAAAAAACAGAATAGTCCCCGGGACAGATGGAATCCCGAATGAATTCATAAAATATGAAGAAAAGCCTTTAGCGGAAGAGATTACCCCATAATTATTTTTATTTATAAAACCATTTTGTACATGGTCAGATCACTTAATTCGTCTTGCGATTGTTTTAAAACTAACTCTGGAATCATAACATGTTCGAATTTGGTCTTTCTCACTTTCACTCAACTTATTTCCACGTGGTATCGTTCACTTTTCAACAATTTGTTGTAAGCAAGTCAAGAAATCAGTTATAATTATTATGAGAGGCAAAATTTTATTTATAGTGCTGAATAACTCAATGAAAGATAAGACTAAGAATTAATTTTATGCATATGAGTGTTATTCGCTATGATAATTAAAAATAAAATGATACATTGCAGATATGCTTTATTCTTACTTTGAAATCATAAAATATGGGGTGCAGTTATAATAAATTATGTGACGCACTGTATTTCCACAGTGTTGATGTTCACCGCAGAGCCGCGCCAAGAAATTCCATTAAGTTCGCGATTCAAACCCACAATTTCCGCGCTGTAAGTTAACCTGCGTACATACCAAGCCACTGCTGTGTTTTATTATTAGGTACTAGATGATACCCCGTCCGAGGACGGGCAGCTAGAAGGACGGGCAGGCAGCCAAGGTCATATGGCTTTTGGATTGCACTGAGAGCTTTCCTTAATCTTCATTCAACTTAAGTTACCTTGGGTAGCTGCCCGTCCTTCTAGCTGCCCGTCCTCGGACGGGGTATCATCTAGTTAATATTACAACTCGTTTTTAACTTTTTTATTCGAATTTAGAAAGTTTTTTTTATTTAATGAAACATTTATGTATTTAGAAGTTTTTTTTTATTTAATAAAACATTTATATAATAATTTAATAACTAATAATAAAACTAAGTTTTACTACTACTTCCTCCTCCCCTTCCTCTTCGAGTAAGGAATTTTCAAAATCACGCAGCGATATTGAAAATTCCTCAGCTTCTTCCTTTTTCTTTTTCTGTTCGGCAGCAATCAGTTTCTCCACTCTTTTTCTGTTTCTTATACGTTTTGCCGCCACTTTTTTATTCGCAATATTTAAATGAATTTTACGCATTCCATTGCTGCTAAACTCACGAAGTGCCTCCTTTAACGAATTAATAGTAGCTCGTTTGAATTCTTCTCTGACTTCAAAATCTTCGTATTTTCCGAACGATAAGGCCCTCTTTAGCGCCTGTTCCACATCCTTTATTAATTCACCTGAAAACATTTTTCGTTGACGTTCTTCTTCTTCTTCTTTTGGCTAGGATACTCCTGTTTGCCTTTACCTCGGACTGTCTTCTGTCGAAGAGGAAAACCAGCTTTGGGCCCATCGTTGGGGTGGTCGACCCGGAAGTCTTTTGCCTGGAGGTCGTCCATCTCTGGACGCCCGTGTTATTTTTTCTTCGGCCATTCTGCTAACATGCTCATTCCATTCTCTTCTTCTGGTTTTCATCCACTTTACGACGTCTTGTACGTTAGTCCTGTCTCTAACGCTTTTGTTAGTTTGCCTGTCTGACCATTTTATTCCAAGCAATCTTCGTAATATCTTCATCTCTGTTGTTCTCACCTTTTGTTTTGTTTTTTTTGTATCGGCTCTTGTCTCACCCGCGTAAGTTAAAACGGGTCTCACTATAATTTTGTATAACCTGACTTTACATTCCTGACGCATATATCTGTTTCCCCAAATACTGTGACTAAGACATCCAGCAATCTGGGCTGCTTTTGTTACTTGCGAGTCTACTTCTTCGTTTAGGTCCCTAGATGCAGTTATTTCGGTTCCCAAGTATGTGAATCTCATGACTTGTTCGATCATTACACCTTCCAATTCCAGTTTACAGCGGGTTGGCATCTTTGATATTACCATAGTTTTAGTTTTAGTTGCAGAGATTTCCATGTTAAATCGTTTTGCAACGATGTTAAATTGGTGTAACAGCCTTTGCAGGTCGTCCTCATTGTCTGCTATCAGTACTGCGTCATCAGCATAGCATATGATGTTAATATTCTTTTTTCCTATTTTATATCCATTGAGTTTTTTCACGCTTGCAATTATTTCATTCATTATTAGATTAAATAGTAGCGGGCTTAAGGAATCTCCTTGTCTTACTCCGGCTGTTATCGGTATTGGTGCTGTTAATCCTTTGTCGGTTATAACCTTTGTGCTGTTGTCAGTGTTAATGTCAAATATGATGTCAATTAGATTTTGATTTACGTTCAGTTTCTTTAATATTTTAATTATATCACTTTTCTTGATTTTATCGAAAGCCTTTTTCAGGTCTACAAAACAAATGTACGCTGGTAGGTTGTATTCTATAGCTTTTTCTGTGATTTGTCGCAGTATAAAAATGGCATCTATTGTGCTCCTGTTTTTTCGAAATCCTTGTTGTTCATCGGCAATATCTATCTGTTTCTCCAGTTTTTCTTTTAGGATCGACGTGAACAGCTTGAGGGTGGTGTTTAAGAGGGTAATCCCTCGGTAGTTGTCGGGATCTTTCTTGTTTCCTTTTTTAAATATAGGTATTGTGTGATTTGCTTTCCATTCGTTTGGGACTTTTCTTTTTTCCATTATAGTATTAAACAATAAATGCAGTTCCCCAAGTAATACATCTCCACCATACTTGAGCATTTTGCTGTATATGCCGTCAGGCCCAGGTGTTTTACGATTCTTCAGGTGTTTCATGCTGTTCTGTAACTCCTCTGTTGTTATTGCTATAGATTGGTCGATTGTATCACAGTTATCCATAGGCTCGTTGGTGAGGGTTACCTAACACCTGTCATTCCGAATGAGTTGAAACTTTGCAATCGCAAAGAGGAAGGTTTATATAGGCCCCTACAACAAAAAAATTCTGAGAATGTATTATCAAAATTTTGAGAAAAATCGATTTGAAAAGTACGAAAAAGTAGCATGATCGTGCCACACAACCGGTCGTTGCCACTAGCTTCGCCCGGCAGGCGCGCATTTTGTTGACGGTACGTGCAGCTAGATATACTCTTACACTTAGAAAATTTCGCAGCAGCAGATGCACCTCGAGCGTCGTACATGCAACATCGATTATTTTTAGTTTTTACGCGATTTTTTGGGGGTTAAACGAAATAGTTTACTGCCCCATACCGCAACTATACTTTTTAATGCTATTTCGAGGGTCTTTCACATCCCGGTTGCATAGATCCCGGTGTTCTTGATGGATGGCGCCTCTCGTATGTTTAGCCTAGTAACCAGAGTCAAATCCGCTCCGTAGGGGTGCAGAGCGGAGCGGAGCGGAGCGGCGCCCCGGAGGAGTAGGATTTGACGATGGCTGACCCTCCCTTTCGAATGCACACCCTTAAAAATGGAAGGCAAAAAAAATTTAATTTTTTCACTTTTTCGGCAATAACCGCCTTATTTTCCATTTTTTCGCGAATATTTATACTAATATCTACTAAGCACACCCCCCCCTACCCGAATTTCAAAGAAAAATTAAAATCGGAGCAAAAAAATTTCACTCGATTTGAAGGGACCGGTAACCCGATAGTGGTCTCGGCCGGGGTCACGATTTTACTTTCCCCTACTTTTCAAATCGATTTTTCTCAAAATTTTGACTATACATTCTCGGGCGAAATTTTTACAGGACACTCTAATAAGGTTCCTTTTGCTAAAAAAAATATTTTGGGGCGATTTCGGGTGACAGGTGATAGGTAATTATCCCCGGCTCGTTTTCTCCATCTTTGTTGTATAGTTCACCAAAATACTTGGACCATTGTTGTTCGTTAATATTGCAGATTCGTATACATTCGCTACTTTCCTGTCGCATCCTTCTTATTGTTTTCCAGACTTTTCTTTGAGCACCATAGAAGTCAAATTCCATGCTTTTTGTGAACCGTTCCCAGTATTCTTCCTTGATGTTTTCTATTTCGCGTTTTATTCTATTTCTAGTGTTCACATATTCGATGCGGTTACTTTCTGTATGTTTGGCCTTATATTTAAGAAACGCTTTCTTTTTTTCATGCGCAAGAGTCTTCACTCTTATATCATACCATGGGGTCGTGTTACCAATTCTATTAGCATTGGTGTTTCTTTTTCCAAGTGCTTCCTCAGCCGCCGTCACTATGTTTGTTTTCAATGTTTTCCACATTTCGTCTATTGTTTGATTTTTTGTTAAGGAGAGGTTTTTTATTTTGGTGTTCAGTCTGTTTTGGTATAGCATTTTTGTGCTTTCTTGTTCCATGCTTTCGATGTTAATTTTTTCAACTATAAGAGGACTTCTTCGCTTAACTTTAATTTGTAGGTTGAGTTTGCACAGTACCAAGCCATGATCCGATATGCAATTTGCAGAAGTGAGGGTGCGAACGTCCATTATATTTCGAGGGTGTATAGCCCTGTTTGTCAATATGTAGTCTATTATGGAATTTTGTCCTCGTGTATTTGCCCACGTGATCTTTTGTTGGAAAGGGTGGTCGAAGAAAGTATTATTGATTCTTAGTTCATTTATTGCGCAGAATTGTATTAGATCCTCCCCACTTTCGTTCGCGGTTTGTTCGTTAAATCTTTGTTTGATCCCATTAATAGGGATGTCGCCGACTCGTGCGTTAAGGTCTCCCAGGACAATAGTTCTGTCTGTGGTAGTTCAACACTTATTATTTCGTTATAATGTAATTCTGCTTATATAGTAATTTTGAGTAGGATAATCGGATTAACTGATCCGATGATACGTTGATCCGATGATACGTTGATCCGATGATACGTTGATACGTTGAAACGATGATACGTTGATCCGATTGGTTATGAAATTATCCGTTATGCGTTCGGTTCGGTTTGCTTCGGGTATTTGCATTGTCGACGGGATTTCGAGGATAGATACGGATATCACGTTCAAATGGAGGTTCGCCGGCATCATTTACGAACACCATTGCAATTTCATTGGACGTTGGAGCATTTTAACGTCTTTGATCAGACTGCCGATCGCGCCGCATCACCATATTGACGACCGGAACTGGTTGTCCTTCTTCTTCGGCTCGTACACGCTCTTGTTGCTTAATTTCTTTCATCAGGCAATATGAAGCTGCGATACGATTGTTGAAGCGGAAGAAACGATCGATTTTCTCAATCACTTCAGGTAGATAACCTCTATTCTCAGGCAGATTTACTCGTTCATTGACCGCTTCTGTCGTGTCCATTACATACAGTTGTGCAAACTTTCTTGTTTGTCCTTCAGGTGGATACAGGTTTGTGGTTCTGTGGTACGTCTGTCCATGAATTTTGAAAACGTATGGTCCGTTACCCGGCATTGAAACAATCTCTGCTCCCATTGAAGCGAAAGAAACCGAGGAATTGTAAGAGCGGATGTGCTGACGAAAGTTCTTGTAGTAAGGATTATCTGAATCTGAAAGCATAGAGCGAAGAAATTCGGGATATAACAATAGATTCCCATGTTGATCGAGCGGTTGCGGAATCTTCACTTTTCCTTTATGACAGCAGTTGTTAAATTGTTTATCAACTGGACGCTCCTTGGCGAAATTCTTGGAGCCGCAGAACTGACAGATGGAATTCATTTCTCCACAATCGTGTCGAGTAACGTGAGATTCATCAAATCTCAATGCTCTTATTTGGAGTTGAATTGCTTGACTTTGGTATCGATTTTCTTTCTGTCGATGTATCGCATGGGACCGAGCGTCAGCAGCTTGCCGCGCTTGAGTTTCTTCTAAAGTTTCACGTTGTTGACGTATCGCATGGGACCGAGCGTCAGCAGCTTGCCGCGCTTGAGTTTCTTCTAAAGTTTCACGTTGTTGACGTATCGCATGGGACCGAGCGTCAGCAGCTTGCCGCGCTTGAGTTTGTTCCAAAGTTTCACGTTGTCGACGTATCGCATGAGACCGAGCGTCAGCTTGTCGCTGTGATCGAAGCTGTTCTTCTGTGTTATTAGCTCTTGTACGTGCTTTTCTCTCACGATTCAATCGCCGTGGCTTTGCAGCAGGATTTTCAAAATTTTCATTATCCATTATGGAAGTTCACATAATGCTTTTTTGGAAATAGCTGTCCTATATAGACAAAATGATACGATGATACGTTGATCCGATGATACGTTGATCCGATGATACGTTATGCGTTCGGTTTGCTTCGGGTATTTCCGTGGGACAGACAGAAAGAAAGACTTGGCCTTTTATAATAAGAGATTAGCAAAATTAAACTAAATAATATCTGGGGAGCAAATGCTAACCTTCACACACGAATCGTATATCACACTGTTGGACAATAATTTGCTTTCATTTATCCGGCGGAATAGACAATCAAAGTTCATTTCAGCAAGATAATGCAGACATACATGCAAGTCGCCAAACAAAAGACTGGTTATATGAAAACGAAATTTATAATTTAGACTGGCCATGGAGATCTCCAGATTGTAACCCAATCGAAAACATTTGGAGTATACTTGTACGCTGTGTATATGCAAATAACAGGCAGTTTGCAGATGTAAAGAAACTCCGCAGAACAATTTTAAATTGTTGGAATAATTTAGAGTAAATGATCATTGATAATTTGGTTTCAAGTATGGAAAATCGTAATTTTTCTTTAATCCAAAACATGGTAATAAAATTCTATATTAAATATACAATTGAAGTTAATTTATTTATAAAAATAAAAAACATTTTGAGGTTGTTGCCAACCTCATCAGAAAATGGACCCTGCAAATTGGCGGGGAGTTCATGTTTTCATTACAATTATAGAATCATTCTTAGAGACTTTTTATCAAGTTCTGGTCGTTTTTATGAATTTTTTAATCGGGTTTCAAACCGCGCGTCATTTGGTATATTGTGACATACATATAATCTGCCTATTTTTGATATGTTGTTTACTGATTTGTTTTATGTTTCAGGTTTCCATACTGGATTGCGTGGGCGTTTTTATTTCATCAATGTTGGTAAGTATTCGTTTTCATGTCTTGATTTTGAGTCTATTTTTCATTTTCGATCGTTATTTGGCTTTTTGGGTACACTCAAACCTTATTTCTTATCAGGGTTATTAGTTTTTAAGATTAGATCTTATTGGTCACGGTTATTTCTCTCGTTGTCAATAGTGGTGGCTATGGATTGTGCAAGGGCCATAAGGCGGGCCTTATACACTTTACACAGGATTGATCCTGTGGAGTGCTTGTTGTCACTGAGCTTCGCTCTGACACAGTTGACGCATACATGCTTAGCAAGTTCCTTTTGCACTACGCAGTCACGTGAAGCGTGTTCTGTTGAGGTGCAAAAGGCGCATGTTTCATTTCCTTTGCAAAATTTGGCTGTGTGGCCAAAACGTTGGCATTTATAACATCGGACAATTCCGATGTGATTCCGTACCCGGTAGCTTTTCCAAGCCACTCTGAATTTACCCTCCTTTATTATTGCTTCATGGACCAGGGGGTGAACCTCCAGGATCCATTTGTTGTGAGTTCTTCCTCTGATATGTACGGGATTGGCTCTTTTGAGCCATGAAATCCCGGCCATATTGACCACCTCGGGAAGACTCCTTTCTATTTCCGTTGTAATTTGATCCTTAGAGACGGATTTGTCCACCATCTGTATAGCAATTGATGGCCAGGTAGCTGAAGGCTCCCGGGCCATCAATTGGTTCTCCGCTAGTAGAGTGCTGCCTACTAGTTTCTTGACCGAAGGGTGGGAGGATTCCACCACAACACTTTTGTTTTTCGTCAGATAGAGCCTATCTGCTTTTATGCCAAGATCTTCCGCTCTAATGCTAGTCAGGGCGGATTTTGTGTTTTCTGCTGACTGGAATGAGCTACCCTCTCCAGGGTAGACAATTACTTTATATTTTTTATGTGTGCTCCGGGGGTTGCTGATGGCGGCCCTCTTCATTGCTGTCAGGTATTTCCTGGGTGGTTCGTGCTTCGTGGATTCTTCCTTAGGGGAAGAATCCGTTTCCTTGGGTTCCCGAACCTTGAGGAGGTTCGGGGGGTTGGCAGGGGCAGGAACCGCCTCTGCTGTATTTACTTTGGACGGGGGAAAGGTGGCTGAAGGCTCACCCGTCCCTCGGTTGTTGTTATTGCCCTTCAGTATGAATAGTAGAAGTTTGAAGGTGCTTTCTTTCATATCTTCTAAATTTTTTAGTGTGTTTTTCCTTTCGTCGAGTTCTTCTTTGCTTAATATGATGAATTTCATTATTTTATGCGTGGCTTTCGATATGTTGGAAAATATTTCTTTCGCCCATTCTGTTATTCCCAAATGTCTTTCACTTGGTGTTTCTGTTTCTTCTATTCCATGTTCTTCTTTATTTTCTTGCATCGCCTGTAGGATTCTGGACAATGTTTCGATCAGCTCTGTGGATGTTTCCAAATTGTATTCACTTTGTCTTTTCAGTTTCATAATTTTTTCCTTTTGTTTCATTACTGTTTTCACTTAGCGTTTCGGTCTCTTGTTTTTCATGTTTTTCTTTTTCTTGCTTCGCCAATCTGGCACGTTTCCTTTGGTTTTTGTTTGGTTTCTTTTTTGCTTCCTTTCGAATTTTTCCTTGTTTTTCGTTGTCCGAGCTATTGTTTTCTTCATCTTCAAGTGTGGACCATTCTTTGGGCCACTCGTGGGGACTTTCTTCTTCGTCTGTCTCAGGATTGTTTCTATGTTTCTTTTCATTTTCTTCGATTTTTGCTGATGAGGCCATATTAGACGATTTCGACTTTCTCTATATTAAATATACAGGGTGTCCCCGTGACCGTGGAGAACCTTTGAGGTGGTGATAAAGGACACTTTTTTAAGACAAATTTTCAAATAAAATTTTTGCCCAAGTCGAAACCCTTGGGAGGTACCTCCCTTTAAAGCAATTTTTTGAATTTCTGATATCAAACGGCCATAGCTCCGATATTATTGATTTTTTAAGGTTAATGGATTAGAACTTTTTTAAATATCATTCGCTTGTCTACAAAATAGGTTAAAACCCCTTATCGTCTAGAATCAACGGATTTCGAGTTATAAATTAAATTAAGGGAAAAAATGTTTAAAAAATCAGGTTGTTTTTTAGGCTTCTATACAAAGTATAGCAAGAAGCCTTATGATCTAGCTCCGTGTCTGTCTGTCCGTCTGTCCGCATAATTCAAAATCATACAGAGCGTTTCAAATCGTGTTGGAAATACTCTGTGTGTATAGAGGTCTAAGAACTGGGTAGCCAGTGCGCTACTTTTAGGCTTCTGTACAAAGTATAACAAGAAGCCATATTTAGGCTTCTATGCAAGGTATAGAAAGAAGCCTTATGGTCTGGCTTCGTGTCGGTCCGCATGTTTCAGAGCCAATCATAACGTTGATCAACTGAAACGTTGTTATATTGTAAATACTTCGTATATATAGTATTGCGTTAATCTGTTAATCCGTTGATTCGATTCGCTAATGCAATTTATTATTATTACAGGTTAGATGATGTTTTGTATTGCTTTCATCAGAGTCAAAATCGGAATCGGAAAAGTCGCTGCTAGAATAATTGCTTGAGTTGTTCATGTTTATAAATTAGTGGTACTTGCTATATCGATTCCTTTTCAAAAGTATTACCTAAATTTTAAATACAAAGTGTAACCTATATAGTAAACTAGATGATACCCCGTCCGAGGACGGGCAGCTAGAAGGACGGGCAGCTACCCAAGGTCATATGGCTTTTGGATTGCACTGAGAGCTTTCCTTAATCTTCATTCAACTTAAGTTACCTTGGGTAGCTGCCCGTCCTTCTAGCTGCCCGTCCTCGGACGGGGTATCATCTAGTTTAAAATAAGTAAAAAAATTTTAAATATTGATTAAGTTTAATTTAATTTAAAAAAATATATGTAAGTTTTTTGTTTATTTATTTAATGTTGTTCTCATCTCTTATTATAAAAGGCCAAGTCCTTCCTTCCTTCTGTCTGTCCCACGGAAATACCCGAAGCAAACCGAACCGAACGCATAACGGATAATTTCATAACCAATCGGATAAACGTATCATCGTATCATCGGATCAACGTATCAACGTATTTAAATTTCCTATATAGGTGAAAAATCTCTTATTATAAAAGGCCAAGTCCTTCCTTCCTTCCTTCTGTCTGTCCCACGGAAATACCCGAAGCAAACCGAACCGAACGCATAACGGATAATTTCATAACCAATCGGATGAACGTATCATCGTATCAACGTATCAACGTATCATCGGATCAACGTATCATCGGATCAACGTATCACATGGGACCGAGCGTCAGCAGCTTGCCGCGCTTGAGTTTCTTCTAAAGTTTCACGTTGTTGACGTATCGCATGGGACCGAGCGTCAGCAGCTTGCCGCGCTTGAGTTTGTTCCAAAGTTTCACGTTGTCGACGTATCGCATGAGACCGAGCGTTAGCTTGTCGCTGTGATCGAAGCTGTTCTTCTGTGTTATTAGCTCTTGTACGTGCTTTTCTCTCACGATTCAATCGTCGTCGCTTTGCAGCAGGATTTTCAAAATTTTCATTATCCATTATGGAAGTTCACATAATGCTTTTTTGGAAATAGACTTACCTATATAGACAAAATGATACGATGATACGTTGATCCGATGATACGTTGATACGATGATACGTTGATACGATGATACGTTGATCCGATGATACGATAATACGTTGATACGATGATACGTTGATACGATGATACGTTGATACGATGATACGTTGATCCGATGATACGTTGATCCGATGATACGTTGTGCGTTCGGTTCGGTTCGGTTTGCTTCGGGTATTTCCGTGGGACGGACAGAAAGAAAGAAAGACTTGGCCTTTTATAATAAGAGATTGTTGATCCTTTGATACGTTGATACATTGATACGTTGATACGTTGATACATTGATACGTTGATACATTGATACGTTGATATATTGATACGATGATACATTGATCCGCTGATCTGTTGATCCGTTAATCTGTTTATCGATTTATTGCATTATCTGCTTATCCGTTATTTGTATTTTTATCTTTTGAACAATATATCCACACCGTTAAGAAATTGTATGTAAAATTACAATCATTAGCAACTTTGTGACCAATTTTTCTTCAGCATAGCGCGAAATCATATCTTTCTTCAGTATTTATCACATCGAAAGTCAGCAATTATGGTACAATCTATATTACGAACGTAACTTATATACCATGCTTTAAAAATAATATTTTCGAAGCATGTTATATCACGTTACTTGGTTCGGACGATGCTATTTTAGGGTTTTGATATCATAGATATCAAAAAACTAATATTTTTTAATCAAAATCAAATTAATTAAAAAAAAATCTTGTAGCTGGTGTGTTATGGTAGTGTTATATCTACGAGGGCTGGGAAATCGAGTATTCGAATACTCGATTCTAGGTAATTTGTTCGACAGCGTTATGTGCGACAGAAATTTGTTTGAAAATGCCCTGTCGATTAAATGTTCAGTCGTACAAATGCTGAGTTGGACGAATTTCTCTCGAACAAATTACCAACTACGGCATATTCAAACATTCGAATATCCCACTAATATTTAAGTGTTTTACTAGGTTTAAGATGATAATTTCATTATTAATAATTAATTTTAATATTATTAATAATAATTATTAATTTAACACAAGCGGCCTGCCGGTGTCGAAAGTAAACAGTCGACTAGTCCAGACGTGTTTTTGTTTTTCCAAGCAAAAATGTAATCAGTGACATTTACAGCCGTATTCACCAAGCTCTGTTAAGTTGCTAACAGAGAGTCAAGTCAATAACAGTCTGTTAATGTGATATATTTGTATTCACCAATGACTGTTAGCAGTTACCAGTCTGTCAAGTCGTCTGATAAGTTAACAGAGCAATATTGGGCTGTCAACATAGGTAACAGACTGATAAGTAATATTTTTATGTGTCAATATTGTAGGTTATAATTATTATTGACATTTGTTTTTGGTATGTATTTAAGGTTAACTTTTTTCCGCGAAATCAGTTAAAGCTAGTTTTACACGGTTTTACCAACAAAAATTCTAGTTATTTTTTTACTGACCTGTGTGGGATTCGAACCTGAACCGGACCGTCCTTTTAGGCTTCTATACAAAGTATAGCAAGAAGCCTTATGATCTGGCTCCGTGTCCGTCTGTCCGTCCGTCCGTCCGCATAATTCAAAATCATACAGAGCGTTTCAAATCGTGTTGGAAATACTCTGTGTGTATAATAGAGGTCTAAGAACTGGTTTTTACTTCCCTATAAGGAAGTATTGTAATCATGAAAAAATTCGATGTCGATATTTTAACGGAAATATCCGTTTTGAGCATTTCTGAATCCGTTTTGACTACTTTCGCAATGATGTCTGTATGTATGTATGTATGTCTGTATGTATGTATGGATGTATGTAACGCAAAATGTCTGTAAGTTCTGTATCTCTGGAACGAATTGTTATATAGTAACAAAATTTCATATTTAACACTTTAATCGGTATACAAAGGCACCATTTGATTTTGGAGGAAATCCTTAAACCGGAAGTAGCACTTCACTTGAAGGACGAAATGGTTTTTCTTAAATATCTCAGGAACGAATTGTTATCTAGTAACCAAATTTCATATTTAACACTTTAATCAGTATACTAAAGCACCATGTGATTTTGGAGGAAATCCCTAAACCGGAAGTAGCACTTTACTTGAAGGACGAAATGGTTTTTCTTCAATATCTCAGGAACAAATTGTTATATAGTAACCAAATTTCATATTAAACACTTTAATCGGTATACAAAGGCACCATTTGATTTTGGAGGAAATCCTTAAACCGGAAGTAGCACTTCACTTGAAGGACGAAATTGTTTTTCTTAAATATCTCAGGAACGAATTGTTATCTAGTAACCAAATTTCATATTTAACACTTTAATCAGTATACTAAAGCACCATGTGATTTTGGAGGAAATCCCTAAACCGGAAGTAGCACTTTACTTGAAGGACGAAATGGTTTTTCTTCAATATCTCAGGAACAAATTGTTATATAGTAACCAAATTTCATATTTAACACTTTAATCGGTATACAAAGGCACCATTTGATTTTGGAGGAAATCCTTAAACCGGAAGTAGCACTTCACTTGAAGGACGAAATGGTTTTCCTTAAATATCTCAGGAACAAATTGTTATCTAGTAACCAAATTTCATATTTAACACTTTAATCAGTGTACTAAAGCACCATGTGATTTTGGAGGAAATCCCTAAACCGGAAGTAGCACTTTACTTGAATAATAAATGAATGAATAATATGTATAATACAATAAATGACTAATAAAATACAATTTAAATAATATTTCTGCGAATCTTTAGATGAACGATAAAGGAATGATTCCTTATAGGGAAGTCATGTGCTGGCCACATCAGATTTTTTTATTTTACTTTGATGTGAAAAAATAATTTTTTATTGATGTGGTTAGTGAAGTTAAGTTGTAAATAAAAGAGAAAGGAGAGGATTGGTCCACCTCAAAAAAGGACCATACATTACAGAGAAGTAAAGTTTCGAATAGAATGGAAAAGTTTGATTGTTATTACTTATATAGTAAATGATAATTACCAACCGCAAAAAATTTAATTGGTGCAGATTATCTGATTATGTGATGTTACATTATATGGCGATCAAAACTAACCAGATAATAACAACTTTCCACACCAGAAAGGTAGCTGTATAGAAGCCTAAGAACTGCCGCTAAAGCGAGTTCCACCTTGTTTTAAATTTTCTTGCGAACCCCGTATCTCTTAAACGAAACGTCTAAGAGAAAAACTAACGGCCCAAACCGGATAGGGAATTTAACGGGCTACAACTGTTGTCAAATAAATTTTTTTGGGCAACCAACCGTTTTCACAGAAACTCTGAAAATAATGAACAAGGTGTAGGTAAAAAATATAAATTCACATAATTACTAAAAATCTCAATTTGATTTATAGCATTTGTTTTAATGTTAAAACATTGTTAAAACGTATTGTAGCGTTTGACGTTTGAGCGACATTGTTATAAAGCGCATTAGTTTATCGGCAATTACTTTGTTAATTTATATTGTTTATTTATTATTGTGAACTGTTGGTGTGGAATACTGGGAAGTCAAATTATAGGTCCTTATTTTTTTCCACAAAACATAAGGCTTACAGCTGCCGGATACCTCAATTTTTTAGAAGAAAATCTTCCATTATTGCTAGATGATAATCCACTGGCATCAAGACAAGGAATGTGGTTTCAGCATGGTGGTGCGCCGGTACATTTTGGACGACAAGTACAAAATTTTTTAAATACTGCGTATCCAGAAAAATGGATAGGAAGAGGAGGATTTATCAATTGGCCGGCACGATCACCCGATTTAACACCACTTGATTACTTTTTATGGGGTGCCCTTAAAGCTATAGTGTACAGCGATAGAAGAAAGCCCAAAACCAGAAAGGAATTAATGGAAAGAATACAGATAGGTGTGACAGAACTTAACGAAAGAAGCGCCATTATAAATAATACTGTGCAACACCTTTTGAAAAGAGCACGCCTGTGTGCTGAAAATGAGGGAGCCATTTTGAGCATTTATTAAATTAATTTTGTGAATTAATTTTTTTTACCTACACATTATTTTCATGAGTTTCTGTGAAAACGGTTGATTGCCCAAAAAAATTAATTTGACGAAAGTTGTAGCCCGTTAAATTCCCTAATCGGTTTGGGCCGTTAGTTTTTCTCTTAGACGTTTCGTTTAAGAGATACGGAGTTCGCAAGAAAATTTAAAAAAAAACCTGAATTTTTTAAACATTTTTTCCCTTAATTTAATTTATAACTCGAAATCCGTTGATTCTAGACGATAAGGGGTTATAACCTAATTTGTAGACAAGCGAATAATCTTTAAAAAAGTTCTAATCCATTAACCTTAAAAAATCAATAATATCGGAGCTATGGCCGTTTGAAATCAGAAATTCAAAAAATTGCTTTAAAGGGAGGTACCCCCCAAGGGTTTGGACTTGGGCAAAAATTTTATTTAAAAATTTGTCTTAGAAAAGTGTCCTTTATCACCACCTCAAAAGTTCTCCACGGTCACGGGGACACCCTGTATATTCTAGGTTTCTACTATTGAAAAATTCTTAATAACATAAGTATTCTTTATAGTACTTATTTTCTTTAGTACATAAGACGTTTTTTCCTACTTTTAAACTCCCCCCCCTCCCCTTAGTAAGAAAAAATAAGAAACACACTAATATTACGTCCAATATAACAATTTACGACGTATGGTTGAACTCTGTAAAAAAAACCTATTTTTAATCAATTTCAAGGGCTGTTTTAGACTAGTAAATGTTAATCTTCCGCAAATTTTCTTTTTCAATTCTACTAGATAAACCTTCAGCTTTCCAAATCTCTATTGGTAATTTACATTAAGCAAACGCCACCACGTGGGAGAATTTCAAATTAGTAAATGACGTATTAAATGAAAATAAAACTTTGTTCTTCAGGCTTAAAACATAACAAAATCAACTAATTAACAAAACATATTACAATAAATTTAACACCATACTGAAATGTTTGCAAATTTTCACCAGACTATGACTTTGAATTTCGAAATATACGTCTAAACACAGCCATGTTGTTGTTGCTGGTGGCGCCACCAACGGTAATGTAAATCGCCAATAGGGAATTTGTAAAATCCGGGGACCGTTTTACGAGCTCTTCCAAGAGCACGTAAAAAGTCACCTCGATTTTAAAAGTTTCCTATAGATATTCGGAACGCTGAACGTTTATATATAGTACATTTAAAAAAAAATGCGGATAAATCACAATTACCCTTCAAAATCAATCCTTGAAGTTGATTAAAAATATAGTTTTTTACCGAGTTCAATCATACGTCACGCTTTCTGTTGTCAGTGGGTATGCTCCGATATACATTTAACACTTAAATTTTATCGTTAAAAGCTAGGTCCAATATTGTCGAATCTATCGCGTTCTCGAATTTATTTTCCAAGTTGAACGCAAAAAGTGAAATGGACACCCAAAAATTATAAGAAACCCAATTTGTAAATTATTTGGGTTCTACAAAGAACCGATTTTTTATCCATCTGACATGCGAAACACTTGCGAACAACTCCTTCCGTGGTGGATTAAGTACTGCGCCGGTACTGCGGTAGAACTCGGCAAGGTGCTGCTTTTATAGCTTTGATGGTGAGCGTGACCTATTAGTACTGGTAGGCAATGTGAGCCCCGCTATTTCTACCCTTTAAAAGCTGTTTCGAAGGGCTCCTTATGATTTTTCCGCAAATTTTATTTTTGAAATCTACTACTATAAAAACGTTCAGCTTTCCGAATTTCTATAGGAAATTTGTCGATTTCAGGTTACTAAATTCGCTCTACTCTCGAAAATGTGCTTTTATTCATTTCGAACGTAAATAATAATTAATAGTATTGTGTTTCACATTAACAATAATACCAACAGCACACTAAATTAGAGTAGGTACTATATAATTTTCAAATTCAATTAAAAAAATAAAATCTTACTTAAGAAATTGCCTTGACCCCCCTGCCCCTGAGTAAGAAAAAATAAAATGTCAGCTACCCCCCTCCCCCTAAACGTCTTACGTAATACATGAACGGAATTTTACCTTATGAGAAAGGTAAAATTTTATTTATAAGTCTCAAATTCACAAATATTAAAACTATAAAATTATTTAAAGCCTGTGAACGTTTTTTATTATAGTAATTAAAACTACAATGAAACATTAAAAATATCCTTTGCGCTTACTTTGAAATCATAAAAATATGGGGTGCAGTTATATGTGACACACTGTATTAAATTGAAAGTAAAAGAAAAAGAAGAGGATCGATGGATCTATCTCAAAAAATGGATCGTGCAGACCTTGCAGAGAAGCACAGTAGCAATGTTCTGATCAGAATGGAAAAGCTTGATCAATGCCCATTTTGAGCATAGAATGTGTATAAAATGGCCAATCCGCGGTTTGGTAATTTTTGGGAAAACGAAAACTTGGGGCTGTTTTCCAATGCCAAACCAAAAGGTTGAATAAAAAAATTGGCTATGTGAACATTGCATAACTTGCCCCATTGTGTTCTAGCGTCACAAATTATTTTTCGGTAAAACGCATGAATAATAATAAAAACACAATATTGTGCGATTAATACTATTTTTTCACACCCTAAAAAATTATAATAATATCCTGGTTAATTATATAAAAAAGTGGATATTTCTTGTTTTAAATGTACTTCAAAGTGGATATTTCTTGAAAAACTCTTAAATACCTACCCACCCCTTTGTCATGATGTCAATGTTGAAAATGGACCGATGATGTATAATCTCATTATAAAATTCTCGGTGAACTATACGAAGTCGGTATCGAAAGTAATTAGCTCATCATTGCATAAAAGTCAAAGTTTTTCTTCGATTATTTCGACAATTGAATTTTTATTTTCAAAGTATGAACCTACAATCGACTTTGAAAATAAAATTAAAAGTAGTATTAGTTATCGGTTTGGAAGAGCTCGATTAATGTAAAACCTCGTTGGCATCTTTCTTAATAATTTTGCAAAAAGTTTTGCATTTGTCCTCGAGAACAACACATATTTCGTGTGCTGATCCTAGTTTGGTGTTGGCATTCACAATAAAATCCACATCGGTAACTCCATGAAACCTTTGTTTGCTACTGCGGTAGAAATTTTGACCGTAACTCTTGTATCTAAAATAAAGAGAAGATTAAAACTCATGTTTACACCGCAATTTACAACTAACCTTGCGTGTTGGACGTTGAAAAATGTAAAAAACTCTACCGAAGCAAGTTTCATCGATTTACATATAATTGGTCCAAATTCATAATGTCCAATTAATCGAAAGGTATCAAATTTGGCGAAAATGTGAACATTAACTGCAGGCAACTATTCATAAACTGGTATCGTAAAAATATAATCGCAAAACACTTTTAAAGTAATCCACCACCACCAAACACATGTAACCGAACAAAATTGGTCCAACTCACTTATACCCGGTGAAGTTGCAAGAAAAAAGATTTTCCAATGGTGAAATTTATTCGAAAAATAAACACAAAGCGATTCGTCGCCTAAAAAGACCCAAAAACTCGTAAATTTTATATTTCAATTTCACACAGACACCTCCAAAAAGTTTGGTTAATTTACTAATTTGCTCAGTCTAAATGACTTGTATTCACAATTTGCGTAAGTGGCAGCCTACAATACTGCACCTATTAGGTCCCTATTGAACGTAGAATGCGATTCGTCAAGTGGAAAGGTTCAATAATTTCGTTAAAATGCTGCTTTTTCAAATTTCCCTGCACCCTGCACCGCCACATCGTAAATTTCAATCATTTCTTAAATTTCATTTGCTATGGTAGAGATAAGTTGGGGGCGTAGCGAGTCGGCGCGGGTACGTACGCACTCGCAAAAGCCCAACTCGACTGACCAGGCCCATCAACGGTACCAAAAAGCTCGCTGCGCTCGCTTCCGAGTAGATTTATACAAAAAAGTGCTAAAATCAAAATCCATCAAACGACCTGTCAAAATTTATTAATTTTTAAAATTATCCGATATTAACTTTGACGTGCTTTCTTTCCTCTCTCTGTCGTTTAATGTGTGTGCGAGTGCAAAGGGAGAGGGTACGATTAAAAAAAGCATCCGGTTTAGTATGGTAAATGGTGGTCCAAAAGTAATAAACACCGTACTTTTTTTCATTTCGTTTACCATTTCCCTAATTTTGAACGGATTTTTACCATTTTTATCTGGCCTCTAAGTTTAGCCGTGATATACGTGCATACCAAATTTCATGACATTGTGTTTAGCGGTTTAAGCTGTGCGATTGATACTAATTTTTTCGCACAGAGTTACACACACACATACATTTTCGATTTTTGACCCGATGACAATACTTTTCCTATACATACGTTAATACGTATGGGGAAAGTAAAAAATTACATTTCCGATTTATTGACATGCTAAAGTACCTAATTCAAGAGAAATAAACCATTTTACATCCAGGATGAACCCATAAGACTGAATTACAAGTCAGTACTTGATACTTACTGACTAAACGTAAAACTAAAGGTAATAAATAAAGACCTACATCTTAATGTGAATTCCGATTCACGCATAAATAATTTGGGAGCCACTGGGATTGGAACCTAGGACCCTACGGTTCGAAGTCTAACTCTTTATGCACTTTACTAGACTACACCTTTTCCACCAGTAATTCAGAAATCGTCAACCGTTATTCAGATTTGTCAATTGATATTCAGAAATCGTCAACCGTTATTCAGATTTGTCAATTAATATTCAGAAATCGTCAAGGGTTATTCAGATTTGTCAATTGCAATTCACGATTTCTGAATATCAGTTGACAAATCTGAATTACAATTCACGATTTCTGAACAGCAGGTGAGGTTTTCTGAATTACTGCTGGAAAAGGTGTAGACAGAATTTTATCATTGTCATAATATGATGATTACTATTAAATATTTGAAGATTAAAGTTGAAAGCAAAGACCAATCACATGACGAAGATGTGATGGAACACAATGTAACACATAAGAAATTTAAGATGCATTTTTTTGAACCCAATCAGATCTCTAGTAAGTAGACCGGCAACCCAACAGGTTTCCCTTTTTAGACCCGAAATAAACACCTTATACTTTTTAATCTGCAAACTGACCATATACTATAGGAGTATGTAGAGATCACCTGCAGATGGGCAACTGTAGAAGGATGGGCATAATTTGTGCCAACATCAAGCTTATTATTATAAAAATATTGAAATGATATTAGAGCCAATCTGTACCCGCTCGAAAATTGAATACTTGCATTACCCAACCCACAATTTAAAATTATAATATGTGATCCAACCAAAAGTTTAGGCTATAACCTACAGATTTATATTACCTTGATTGGTCTAAATAGAATAAATTCTGTTTCTTTATTGGCTAGATAGAGTTGTAACGATTTCTGCACTTCTGGAATTTTTGATTTTATGTTCCTTCGAGCATTGTTGATAATGTTGGACAGCATTTGTGGTTTTGTAAATTCCAGCTTACTAAATACTTCATCTTTCATTTCAGATGTAGAAGTATTAAAAAAATGTTCCACCTAAAATATTATTTTACAGTTTGTTATAAAAGCAGCCTTCAAAGAAGAAATCTACTAACCTTTTGATTCCAGTGAATTAAATTTCCAACTAAAAGTGATGTTACATTAGAAATCAGCAATTCGCAAGACGTTTTTAATTGCTTATCAATTTCTTTACGCGAGTCGATTAAATATTCCTTAACTTTTGGTGTTCCTTCTAATAAAAATTCTAATAATGCGTTATTACTACTAAATGTAAATAGTTTATCGCTGTTTTGTATCAATCCGACAGCTGCGGCTTTAATATTACTAAAGTCTAAGCTGATTGCTTTAACAGTAAAGTCAACTTGAAACGGAGCTATTTGTTCACGCAATATTAACAGGTGTTTAATTTGAAACAATTGGCCATCAACAATCGACTAAAAATTTTTATTATTATTTAAATACAGTTGTAATCATATAAATTTACCTTTCTTGCAGATATTTGATTTGATGCGCTTACTATTGTTTCAACACACATTGATAATGCTTCGTGAGCTAGACCTTGAAATATCTCCCCATCTAAACAAAAATATAAGCGAGATAGGCACACTAATGTACGTTTTACAGTGGGATACCACATTCCATGTAAATCCGCAGGCGAATCTATAAAATTTCTTGCATTATTATTAAAAAAATTAATTTTAAAATAGAAACTTACTTCCCGTGTAAGAACGAAACGGAGTTATATGACTACTTGAATTAACATTTTCGACATCCTGAGAATCCCTTGATACAAGTGATGCTCTAGATTCTGTCCGAAATTCTGATATTTCTTCGGCAACTTGCTAAAATAAAATTTAATTCAATACCGATTTGACTTGAAAGAACCAAACAATATTTTACCTCCATCTGTTCCAGTTTTTCTGGATAGGCCAAATCTCCAGGTGAAGGTTTATACCCCAACAAATCATTCTGGAAGAAAATGTTAGTGCGAAATACCAAACGTTCTTCTACATCTTGCAACAGTTGTTCCGTGATTTCTATAAATTTATCCAAAGTTGCTAAAATGTTAGAAAAAAATTTAGAACGATATCAAGTTATAATGAGTGAAAACTAACTGTTGCTATGAATTTGATTAGTTAACATTTCTCCTCGAAGAATACCGCATAGTTCCGTTAAAACCTCCAAGTGATAGATTCCAATTAAAGAAGGCCGCAATAAATCGTACATGTTTTGGCATAAAATGCCAAAGTATTCGCTAAAAAAGTTTATAAATATTGAGTTTTTATGACGTGAGAATCAAAAATAAATATAAACAAAACAACGACATGATATTATGTTTTATTAATAGTATTATTTTGTTGACCTTCCATAATTAATAACAAGAAGAATAGTTGAGTTTGCGGTCAATTAAAACAAACGAATAGTTTGTCCGACGTTTCGGGTTCTTTATTAACCCATTTTCAAGGCTATCAAAATATACAAAAAATTAATACAAAAATATAAATGATAAAATGAGAATATTGAAAAATGTTAAATGGAATACTAACCTAGAAGGTTATTTTTAAAAAACTTTAGTGTGGTTATCAAAAACGTGGTAGGGTCGTCCATTGGAGATGACTCTCTTACCTCCTTCTTCCTTCTAGGTTAGTATTCCATTTAACATTTTTCAATATTTTCAATATTCTCATTTTATCATTTATATTTTTGTATTAATTTTTTGTATATTTTGATAGCCTTGAAAATGGGTTAATAAAGAACCCGAAACGTCGGACAAACTATTCGTTTGTTTTAATTGACCGCAAACTCAACTATTCTTCTTGTTATTAATTATGTTTTATACCAAGACTAAAATTTTATTAAATATTTAATTTAATAGTCATACAAGTCACACAGATACAATTTCAATCCGTGATCATTACATAACGACGTTCAGTTTATACTATAATAATATTGAATTCCAAACAGCTTCTTCGATACACATTTGGAATTTTTCACAATGTGTTACAATTAACAGTAAAACCTGCGAAGCGGGATTAACCCTTAAAGACCGAATTACAACCCATTGTCAGTAGTTTTTACTTACTGGCCATAGACGTAGACTTCTAAGTCCATGTTATTGACTAAACCGCCTAGTAGGATCGATAATTTAACGTGTAATCCTAACCATGGCACAAATTATTTGAGAATGACTGGAACTAGAATCTATGACCATGAGGTCTCAGCCTAACTCCCTAAGCATTACCTATATTGGAATCTTACCTTTTATATCAAAATAATGTTTTTATGAAGAAAATAGGATTGCAATCATATAAAAGCGGCAAGGTGTTTCCGTTTGTAGTAGGTAAATATATGAGTAAAGATGTTATGATCAGGGCCAGATTAAGACGACTGCAAAGCATTAGGGCGCATTTTATAAGGGGCACTTAGAAGACAAAAAGTTGTAAGGTATTTCCGGGATACTTTTTGTTAAAAAAATGTATCATGTTTTAGCCTAGGAACAAACCTATTTCACTGGAGTAATGTAAACTGCCCTCCAAAATAACCTTTTTTTATTTTCTTAAATTTTGGATTTTAAGTAGGCTTGTAAACTGCCTTCGGACTGTATAAACACTACTTATACGTAAGTAGGAGATTATAACAATTAGAATTTAAGAACGGCTTATTAAATAGACAGGGCCGGTTTAGACGGGGAATTGTAGGGGTGGTCACCGAGTGAAAATTGATAATTTCACCCCAGAACTTCATCGTTCACTTTACGTGTGATACATTATAAGGATATTATAGTTTAAATTAAACTAGCTGCTACGCGAAAAGGTAAATCGTCCGCTCAGAGGTGCATCAGCCGGGTCGAGCTTAGGTTAGTGTTAAAACACTAATGATTTTGTTTTCGTAAGTTGAAGGTTAAAAGTTAGAAGCACCAGAAATGTCATGAATCTGGATGGCTTAACAAATACACCGTCCGCAAAGAAATTCTGCGTTCAGTCCTGAGTTGTCAACGGTAATTACAATTTCTTGGTTTGATCCTGCATGTCAGTGCCCCCCCCCCAGTTTCGAATTTTTTTTTGTAAAAATGGTGTCAAACGTTAAAGCACCGTTTGAGTCTGAATGATCTTCCATTATTTTCGTTTGAGCTTCAAAGGTCGCGGAGTTATTCGCAAAAAACTTTTGGGGGGCCGTAGACATGATGCCCCCCCCAGTATCGATTTTTCGGGTGAATTTGGGGTCAAACATTAGATCATCGTTTAGGGCCTGAATTAGCCACCATTATTTTCGTTTGAGTCTCAAGGTCGCGGAGTTATTCGCAAAAATTTACTGGAGGGGGGTAAACATCATGCCCCCAGTATCAAATTTATGGGTGAATTTGGTGTCAAACATTATATAGAGCATCGTTTGAGCCTGAATGAGCTTCCATTATTTTCGTTTGAGTCTCAAAGGTGGCGGAGTTATTCGCGAAAAACTACTGGGGGGGGGGGAGGTAAATCGGCCGCTCAGAGGTGTATCAGCCGCATCCAGCTTAGGTTAGTGTAAGGAAACTGTTTTTTTCGCAAGTGGAATGTTAGAAGCACCAGAAGAATCATCCGTTTTTCATCAATGCTGTGCGAAAAGGTAAATCGTCCGCTCAAAGGTCCATCAGCCGAGTCGAGCTTAGGTTAGTGTTGGAAAATGATTATTTTTTCGCAAGTTGAACGATAAAATTTGAAGCACCACAAATGTCCTGAATCTCGATGGCTCAACAAAAACACCGTCCGCAAAGAAATTCTGCGTATTATCTTGTCTTGAGTTGTCAACGGTAATTACAATTTTTTGCTTTTTTTGCTATGATTCAGTATGTCAGTGCCCCCCTCTTTTCAAATTGTATATAAATATGGTGTCGAATGTTAGAGCATCGTTTGAGCCTGACTGAGCTTCCATTATTTTCGTTTGAGTCTCAAGGTTGCGGAGTTATTAGCGAAAAACTACTTGGGGGGAAAGGTCAATCGGCCGCTCAGAGGTGTATCAGCCGAGTTGAGCTTAGGTTAGTGTTAGGAAACGATTTTTTTTCGCAAGTTGAACGTTAAAAGTTAGAAGCACTAGAAATGTCAGGAATCTGGATGGCTCAACAAAAACACCGTTTGCAAAGAAATCCTGCGTACGGTCCTGAGTTGTCAACGGTAATTACAATTTCTTGGTTTGATCCTGCATGTAAACTCCCCTCATCCATTTTAACCTTGGAGGGCAGTTTACAGGTGAGCTGAAGTGTTCACCTTTTGGCTCGGAGGGCAGTTTACATGCTTTTTAGAAATCTACCTGGCGGATGAGGGCAGTTTACATAATATATGTATACCCATTTCACTATAAGTTGGCACAAAAATCAATAGATAAAATAAAACAGCATATTATTTAGTTTAGAGAAAGTATCGCGAAATTACCAGTATCACAGAAGCACCTCAGTCCACCCTACATCTAAAATTATACTATAAATGACGGTCATGGGGACTATGGTATCCTCCACAGCATTGTAAATTTAATAACGTTTTAGTTAAAATAGTTTTTTACAATATTTTTCTGAATCATTATTTTAATATTTCGTTTTCTGGAATTTTTTACCTAGTATGTACATATTTTTCATTATTTCGGTTCTTAAAAATATTAAAATTGGATATATAAGCGCCCTTGCCTGTTCCTATTTACAAATATGTATTGCATAATACTGCGTAAAAGCAATTAAGTTTAGAAATCCTTCATAATTAGCACATTATTTAACTATTTAATTAATTGAAAATCTACACCTTTTCCACTTGTATTGAGAAAGTGTTAATTGTAATTCAGATTAGTAAGTTGTATTTGAGAAACCGTCAATTGAAATTCAGATTAGTTGACTATAATTTCAGCAAGCCTAAAGGTTATTCAAAATTGTGAACATTTTCAGAAGCATTACAATTTGTGGAACTGAATTACAATTAATATTTTCTCAAATACAATTGACAAATCTGAATTTCAATTATTGCTTTCTGAAATACAATTTACAAATCTGAATTTCAATTATCGCTTTCTGAAATATAACTGACAAATCTGAATTTCAATTGTCGCTTTCTCAAATACATGTGACCGTTTCTGAAATAAAACTGAAAAAGGTGTAGAGCCCCCCCCCCCGCCAACGACTTACTTAAATTGAATTTCGTATCCTAGTTCCCTCTGTCAAATTTGGTCTACAATCAGTAAAATCCTACATATTAGCAAAGATTATGAGCTCTTATATCTTAGATATAATCTAAGATATCTAGGGTGTTTTTAAAAACACTGGCGACAAAAGCTCATCCTAGACACGACATAAAACTGTACTCATTGTGCTTTGAAAAAACACCATATCAAGTCTCCCTACTCTCTCCAATCATAATTCTACATTGTTGCTTACACAATAACTTGACAATAAATTTTATTTTATTGGGAAGTTTAAATGATAGCGATATTCCAACTTGAAAATTTCGACTTTTTAGTTTTTATCCATGACTTTTTGCAGAAAATTTAATTTAAAAAACATAGTTTATTTGTTACAGATTTTGCAGCGTTTCGAGTGTAAGTTTGCGGAAATTTATAACTTATCCGTTTATTTTTCTTTTATTAATTTTTTTACTAAAGGAATGATCTGGACCAAGGCGTCTCTTAAAAGTTTTTAAACTTTAAACATAAGTGGGATTAATGTAGTATGATGATGCTAGGTAATTGTTAGGTATTGTTGTAACCTTCGCTTCCAGACATAGTAACTTTCGTTCGAATCCATTGTTTGTTTCAATACATTTATTCAAATTGGCGGTAAAATTTATCTCTACCCATTTGTAGTTTTGATAATTTCCTAGTGGAATTAAAATTTCCCCAATAGTTTTGAGGAAGTGACGTCGAATTAGGGAGATACCATATAGATACCAGGGAGATACTGAGTTAGTATAATTTTGACCTGCAAAAATTCGTGTAAAGTTGAATAATTAAGTCAAGAATTGGAAAATTATTATTCTGTACCAGTATATTGGGATCATTGACGATTTATTCGAGTTTGGAGGTATATTGTTATTTTTTTGGTCGATATAATCCATAGCCACATAGTGGGATACTTTACGATACACCAATTTGAGCTGGTCGAATTATTACGGACCCATCACAATATTGTATTTATGGTTCTGGTACGTCATTTTGAATAATCTATACTGGTTTTCTATTCACGGCGTGGCTTCTTTGATGCTGTTGGACGGAGGCTCAAGTTTCACTAGTTTTTTGAAGATAAGATAAGATACGATTTTACGATTTGGAGGTTAGAAATATTAGTCTTACCTATTTAACCCAACAAAGGTTAGTTCACTAGTCAACTTAATTATTATCGTCAAGTGGTTCGATCGAGATACCGTTTGGGAGTAATCAGAAGTTCTCCACCCTGTTGTTGGCCTTTTTTTTGCGAGTTCAAGCAGTTTCGAGGTTTCGAGGCACAAGCACCATATTCGAAGATTCGTGTTCAATTTGTTGTTTGGGAGTCCAGTGGCGTGGGATTTCCAGCGGCGTAGGATCAAAATATTGAGATAAGTGATTATTGCTTTTGTTTTATTATTCGTTTAAAAAAAAAAACTGTCTATTTGCGCTACGTAATTTACGACCTAACGATAATTTGTTTGTTTGATTGATAAGTACGTCGAAGCGTACTTGTAAGATTCGTGTTAGCGCCAACAGATCTGTCAGCGCTTATTTGATTGATTTTTGATTATTTGATTCATAATTTGAACTTTTTTTGATTTGCTATACCTTTTTTTAGCTGTTTGATATTTTAATTTTTTTATAACTGATTGACTGATAGTTTTTAATTTTTTTTAATAAATTATTGTAGTACTTTGTATGTGCTTTTGTTTGATTTCCATTTCCATAGCTTTCACGATTAGGATAACAGCAAGAGTTGGGAGCGGGAAAAATCGTGTGGCGCCGGGTAAACTATTTCACTTATTTTTGAGCCACCTTCACCCTGAGCTCGCAATAGCTAGCCGAAGCTCCGCTCCCAGAATAAAAGCGTTATCTGAAGACACTACAATTTTTTTATATAGCCACACGTTTTTATACGTAGCTGGTGGTGACCCAAGTTACGCTATATTGTGTGAGACCCGCATTATTGTACAGCACATGTATTCATTAGTAAGTAGAACATTATAAGATTGCTAATAATGCTTAATGTACAAGTAGAACATAGTTGGTATGCATTTGTTTATATGTAGCTATTTGATTATTTCTTTCTTATTTCGGATTTTATGTAAATAGGGGGTCATAATAAATACGAGGAGTTAAGTTAAGATAAGATGAGTGGAAGTTAGTTAAGGTTACCTACTGTGACCAATAAATTTTTTCGATTTTTTTTTATTACATATTTTTATAGTTTGGGGTCTTGAAAATGTGTCCAAAAAATATTAAAGTAAAATTCATCAAATTACCCGAATTATAACGGATTTTCTGTAATGGAGTTCATTATTAAAACTTTTTAAATCATAATTACATTTTAAAACGGAATTACTGTTTGTATTTTGTACTTTATACAAAATATACTAAACTAAATTTAACAAATATAAGTTGTAGCTGTTTGTAATTGTCTTTAGGAGTCCAAAAAAATTTAAAAAAATTGTTAAAAAAGAAAATTATTAAAAATCGACGTTTTAGTCCACCCTTAAAATCGAATTGATTGTGAAAAAGGAGCTTAAAAGTTTTTTCTTACAAAGTGAAACCCCCAAGGAACATCTGGGGTTGTTAACTAATTTACTGCTATGTTTTGTATGGGTACAGTTAGTATACAAGGTTTTCATCTGACACATATCTTACACAAACAAATAATGTTAGGTACAAAATCCTTAAAATTGTTTGTTTTCTTATCTATTTTGACTAATTTATTATGCTAATTTTTATTTTAAAAGTTTTCAAAATAAACTACGTTCAGTAAAACCTGACAAAATAATATGAGTTACAAAAATATGTTGGTTCTTTAATAAAAAAAGTTTTGATAGGAAAATTTCAGTGACTTTTGAGCTCCTAAAAAATACACGTCTTTTTGTAAATAAAGACGGGATAAAAACCGAGGTATTCGTAAATAATATATTATGTAAAAATCGACGAGAAGGCCAAAATTTACGCATATAAGAGACGGCGACCGCATCATATTGTGTAATCACCGAGCGTCTTACTATTCTAAAGAGGCGAGAATTGCCACAAAAGAAATAAGTGCCGAATTTCACTTCTTCGAAGTCGAAGAATGTATTCTGTATGGGCCCTAGTATACGAGATTAAGGGTAGGTTACGAATATCAACCACTATCCGCCTCATTACAGCACGAAAAAGTTTTAAACGATTTATCTCAAAACTACATTTCTCAAGTCGGGCGCACATTTTCCAAACAAACTACTTGGCGGATTAACTTGATTTTTTTTAGGCATTTAGAATATATTTCAGGTTCCAGTCAGAACCTAAAATATTCAAAATATATTTAAAATTACCATTTTGCAGGCCGTGAAAAGTAAATATTTTGTTGTAAAATTGAAGTTTTTTTTTAAATCCTCGCCATTTTGTCATTTTTTGTTTAAATTAAATTTTCGAGGTTCCAACTGGAGCCACATTCATATAGAACAAGAATTTAAAAAATTCATTTATTTCAGATAACTGGATCGGTCGGAAACGATGCGCCCGATTGGCGCGTCATTTCGAAACATGAGTTACGCGTCGATCTGTACCTTGTACAATTTTCAATAAAAAGCTTTACAAAAATTGTAGGTGTTAGTTTAAATGTGAATAAATAAGTATCCTAAATTTTAACTCAAAAGCTGTAACAGTTTTCTCAAATTTAATTCCTAAAAATCAGCTTGAAAACGACTGTTCACAGTAGGTAACCCCCTTAAGACTAGTAATAATGTCACAGTATAAGGTATGTAGTAAGTTAGTGACGTCGATCTAAGATTAAATATAAGTGTAAATAAATAATGTAACAAATTAATAATAAACGTCCAATAAATAAAGTTAAAACATTCATTAAATTTAAATACCATTATCTCACTAAAATAAAATTGTCTATTTTCATTAGTTAGTTTAGTCAAACTTCAAGTTTAAAGGCATTTAAGACTTAAAGAAAACGACCAGAATCGACACATTAGTCCACGTTTAAATTTAATTCCAACAAGCCAGTAAATTCCGTTTTCGAGAAGACCAATAAATTGTGCAAATTTTTAGATAATTTGCTCTAAAAATTCTGATCATTTCACATGGTGACAACCATCGTAAGTATGTATAAAATCTACGTATGTTATCCTTTAAATTAACGAAGTTAAGAGCTGTGTCATACATAATAGTGCCTAAGACGAAAATCTTCCGGTTGTTTGTGTCCCTTGAAGTTTGTACTATGAGCGGTAACTTTTTAATTTTATTATTTCAACTGAAAGAGTGTGGATTAGCGCCCCAGGCTGGAGCCCACCCTCTTGAGCAGGGTCTACTTAAACTTAGGTAATAGAAAAAATCCAATTGAAGAATATTCCAAATTTCTCCCACTTAAAAATTTGAATAAAACAAAACACATTGTTGTCTTTTATGTGACGTATATACCATCAATTAAAAAAACAAATTAGTCTGTTAACCACAAATAGTCACTTACTTGTTTTCTGAACGTATTTTAAACGGTAATTCGCTATCCTAGTGTACTAAGAATAATCAAAGCTAGTGGATACCGGCGGCAGATTGCTATAAGGAGCTATGGCACTACCATAACTTATGACATCACAAAATGCATAAAATGTTATGATAAACATAGATCTTTGATGGAAGGAAATAATAATAAATCTCAATTAACTTACTCCAATTGTTGAGACGGTTGAGTAAAGAAGTATTTAAAGCAAGAAGATTCGTCCTGGCAAACTTGCATTATAAACAATCCAACGGAACGAAATAAAATGCTATGATCATTCCTATATTTACTTTTCAAATCCAAAAGAGCTTTAGCTACAGCATCGGTCATTATTGGAGACCTGTGTGTAAAATAAATTTGTTGACAATCCGACAAGAGCTGCTGATAACTAAAAATAAATTTTGTAAAACAGTTGCTGCATCGAATAATTCAAGTTTTACCATTCTCGTTTTTCTATTTTAGTTTCAATGTGACTAATGATTGGTTTAACCCTAACTGCAGCACTCAAAAATTTACCATAATACAAAGAAAAACTAGACTCTTCGTTAACATTTTCACTTTCCGTTTCATTAGAAACCAGTAAATTGGTTTTATTACGCGGATTTGTTACTTGTTTCATAGCATTGCCAATTACGTTATTAAAATATTTACGAATTAATATCATCGATTTGGCTAGCAAGTTTTCAAATTTTGCTATGTAATTCTTTGTTTCTTTAAAATTATTCTTAAAAAGTTAATAATTAAAAGAGTGAATATAAATGAAAACTTAGCGACTTACATGATTGCTCAAATAATCGATGCAATTGTCAATTTTGTCCATAACATTCATAAAAACGTCCGGAGTAATATTGTTATCAAAATTGTTGATACTTTCAGCTAATGAATGATGCAACCTAAAATAATGGAGTCGCTCTTTGATAATATTTCTCTTATTTTTCAATTCATTTTGATGATTTAATAATCGTTCACTAAGATTATGTAAAGAATCGGTTTTCGAAGTTACTTGTTGGTATTCAGCATGCAATTGCTCAATGGCTTTGACCGTTTTATTAATCTAGAAAAGAAGGTTTTGAAGTAAAACAGGTTTGTAATGTAAAAGAGGTTACATCGGTAAATAAAACTTCGCACTTTGCTGCTTGTTCACTTTGGTTCTTATAGAAAGATACGTATTCACATAAACTTTCAGATTTTATCTCATTTTCGGCCCTGATCAACCACAATATAAAATCCTGTGTGGTACTTATCACCGGTAGGTTAAGACGATTGGTATCAGTCGGCACCGTTGAATTTTCACAATTCATTGTACCGCACTAAAAAATGTAACGTATAATTACTAAATTTTGATTTTTCGCAGTTCCAGTATTACCTTAGAAGACCAATAGCAGTGTTCTTCGATCAAATCTTTCATTTGGTAAATGACATCTAGTTGGTTTTCCGAAAGTGTAGTCAATGGTGAATTTGAGGATTGCCAATTTGCTATATTTTCTTGCACATTTTGTTCTGTAATTTCTTTTTTTAATTTTATTTCTGTTACTTTCGGATATTCCATGTTTTATTAAAATTTAGAAAAATATGACATTTCCCTGTTTACATTACCTTTAAATTGTTTTACGGTTAGAAGTTATGGTGGACCATACACGCTTGATAAATTTATCATATACGCACAATGATGATCGGAAATCCAAAATTTCAAAACTAGGTATTGTCGTGTTCTTTTGACAAGAGATAAGGGGTATGAAGCAATTGGTAAAAATAATCAAAACACTCATAATTTAAGTTAATTAATTTAAGATAAAACCATAACAGGTGAATTATTTGGTTGTATCTGGATTCTCTTTGGTCGAAGGATTGTAAACTGCTTTTGCCTCAATTCTCCATAAAGATGCAAACGTTGTGGAATCTGTAAAGATGTGAAATTTGTGAAAGACAAAATATTGGTATTTGTTGATTCAATTGGATATGAAAAACAAATTACATTTATTTATTCTATTTGTGAAATTAGGAATTTCGTTTTGATTAAAATTTAAAGTGTAAATAATTTGAAAATAAGTGAATTTCGTGACATTAGTACATGCGCGAGTTAAAAAGAATTGGTGGGATATTTTTGGAGAATGATAAGGGAGCGAGTAGATTGAAGGACTTCCAAGTCGGACGTCGACGAGTAAAGACGTGGATCGTAATAATTTGAATAATTTTGTATTGGACTTCTAATTCAGCCGTCCAATAGTTCAGACGTGCTGATCGTATTAATTTTGAAAATAAGTTTTTGGATAAAAATTTTTGAAAATAAGTTTTGAATATTAAATTTTGAAAATACGTTTTTGGAAATAATTTTGATGGTTGTAAATTATGGTGATGGTGAATGGAATGCTTTGGAGGAAATCATTCGAGTTGCTTACCTGTCGTTGATTGTTTGGTTCAAGATCAGAAGCCGTATTTTTTCAACTATAATATTCACGCTTCGACGCTCCACACAATACCGGCCGCATCGGAAAACTTCAAAGAACATTGTACTTCGGTAAGATTATTTTAGTGGCGCACTTAATATTTGAAAAATAAACTAATCGATTTTAAAATTCCGGCGCGGATAAAAACAGTGGGGGGGGGTTTATTGCAAATATTAAATACTGTACAATTTAATTTGTTTAGATTTTAAGGAAAACCAATATTTTGTTTTTAAATTATTTTATTGTCGTAAATAAATTCCATCATTTTGTTTTCTATAACGTTTGCGTTTAATTCCATCAATTATAGCAGTAGTAAACCGAAAAGGAAACAGATACAATTTTTAGTTTCATTACATAGTCTTTATGAGAAAGAACACAAATTAAGGTGGAGTATAAGAGTGTTTTGGTTAATTTACATGGACCCACCTTTGACCCTGAGAGTTCTCATTGCTGGCCGGAGTATTATTAATTAAGTGCCATTGTATCTCTCTCGCTATATAAAAAAAATATTTTTGAGCTTAAACAGTAGCAACACATGGCAGTATATTAAACCATTTGATCAAAAACAGTAAGTTTTTTAATAAACCTAAGTATATAGGGGTGAATTGACCTCTTTAAAATCACTTTTAGACTAGTAAAATGAGAATTTTAATGAAATTTTAATCAGGAGCCGATTAAACCTGATCCATTCATTGAAGAAACCATTTTAAGAAGAAATAAACAAAAGTTACACGAAATTCAACCCTGGGTAATATGCAAAATAACCAGAAAACTGAAAAAATGTCCCCCCCCCCCCCCCGATCTTGCGTTCAAAACGCTGCGTTTACGGTAAGGAATATTAAAATTTGTACAAGAACAATTTTGTACGTAATATAATTTGCTACAAGAAAGTCAATTTATAGTAATATATTGTAACGTCTGGTGCCTTGAAGATGCACGAGAACACACACAATTGGTTTTCGGTCCCCTACCTTTATTTTGACTCTTACTTCTCAGGATAATATGCGTCGGGATCTGATTCAACCAACAACACTTTAGTATACGAGCTTATGTTTGAACGAATTCTTGATTCCAACAAAGATAAAACACGGTTGGATTCCGTTAACAAGTTTTTAATAAATTGAACAAATTCCAACATACAACATATAACACAAACAATCTTTATCTGAACTAATCTTCTACGCACTGAATAAATAAATTGTAGCTAACCTGCTAATCGTATCGTGCTTCTCTCTCGTGCTCTCGTGCGGATTTGATCGTCCCAATATTTCTACCTCTTCTAATAGCCCGGATAATTTTGTATCCGGATCTCACATACGTATCCGTATGATACAATCTCGACCACAAATCTTTGTTGCCGACACCTTCCGTATTCCACTATTTCAAAGAATATTAATTTCTTGGAGGAATTATTTTCCTCTTGTAGCACCACCGTTTTATTCACGAATATAATTTATCTCAGTTATATTTGAGGTGAATTTCAATCAATTTCACGACTGTGTCTCACAGTACTATTATGCGACCGTCCCGTTTCGGGATCTTGATGATACTCTCCTTATTTACTTTAGGTAACTTGCGTTACTATATATTTTTGTTTTAAAACCGGAGCTTCATATATTCGCGGTTTGTTTGTATATGGACGACGGTTCTCTGCACGTTTGATTTTTGCCATGTTGTATATAACGTTTACATACAACATGTAACACGAACAACTTAAAATTAATTCAAACGACACAAAAAACAAACACATGATAACAATGTGTTTCAACCGACATAATTCTAGAGTTTAGGAGTTTATAACGGTTTATAAGTTCCAAACAAACAAATATTCAGTTTTATATAAGAGATTTACAATATGATAAAATAAAACAAATAATAATACATGGAATAAGTTTAGTCAAGTTAAATTTTTATAACGTATAAACATTAATTTAAACACTATAAAACATACGTACGGACGTCTAATACAAAACTTCCATTTTCTATCAGCGGTTTCGGAATCGTTGCTATAATAGTGGGCAATATCACGATAAACATCAATGTCCGCTGGAAATAGATCACCGTCTTCTAGTCCTCGTTACCAGTTGCTGGCCGTTTCAACTCCTCTTTTCTGTTCAAATCTGAGGTTTGTTGGAGCAGTTAAGGCTGAGAATTGCTTTCCTTTGCAGTTCTGTATCGAAAAGCCAGGATTCTTCCAACAATGGTCCTATCTCGACTTTTAAAAACGCACCAGTCCCCAATAGACACATTTTCTTCTTTTCGAGATCTTTCTCGAAAACAGCTTTTTAGTGGAAGGCGTGCTACGAGATCCACGGTCGGAGTCATGCACCCTGAGAAGTCCATCACTGGATTGTCTGTTCTCTGCAGAAGACCCCATTCAGGTAAGAGCTCGTTTACGAATAATGGCGGTGCTACCATTAATATCCTGCACCCTTACAAATGGGCTATTTTCTGTTATGTTTATATTATTGAAAACAGCGAGACCGATTTTACCGCTGAAAACTGACCTATCTTCTTGTATGTCTTCTAAAGCACCCAGATCCTCCAGATCACTGTAAGTTTCCTCAGGGTCACTATCGCAATTAGTGTTATCAATCGCATGTGTTATCGGAATACTTCTAAAGGGGTCCGGTAGAAAGATATTCATCCCCAAGTCAGTAGCTATTTTATATGCTTTCTGTTGGGCCTCTTGAACTGCTGACAGTATTTCTTCGTCAGTAGGTAAACGATTTATTTGTGATATGTTCACACCCCTATGACGGCCCGTTCTTCTTTGCTTAGGAAACCTGAATTTTCTCGAGGAATTAGACAATTCCTCACTAATTTCTCCCATAAAATTAATTCTTGTAACTCAATGTATAAAACTAAAACTGTGAAATTAACAACGGTAGAACAAGTTGTAGTCATAGATCTATCCGAATCATGAATTAATTTGCGGAGTACCTGGCTTAGCCATCACATCCTTCATTAGTAACCGGTGCGCCACGCACCACATTGATTTGGGTGCTGTGTTGGGTTTTGACGGCCCTCCTGCACCCGAGATCCGCCGAAGATCAAAATTGGTTTTTAACCCCCCCTTCGATGCTCGACGGAAATGGCTTAAAATTCTTTCGACAGAGAACCACAGTCGCTGTCCGTATTGCTAGCTCTGCATGTTTGGCCTCATCTACTGATCCCTAAATGACTGGGTCATTTCGATGAAAGAAAATGGTGGACGAAAAAGAGGCAAATTTTGCGTATATGTGGCAAAGTCGAGATCCCGGCGGCCGGGAATTTCGCGTCGGAGGAGTGTCAGTCACTCCGAGGACGAAATCCTCTCCGATTTCTTCTGTAACTTGGCCAGGCTATTTCCAACCCGGGGTGGGGGGGGTTGTCCCCCCCTTAGGTGGAGCCCGGCCTGCGTGCTCGAGTTTCCGGAAAACAGCCGGTTATAAATTAAGTTAATCTGAGATTAACAATAAGATATCCCCCGTATACAACCGCCCTACAAGTTTTCCCAACCACTTGCAACGCGAGTCGTAAAAACATCGAATCACTATATTTATGTACATCCTGTATATTTATTTATAACACTATTAGCAGCAGTAAAAAACGCAGTAGCGCCATCTATTGTTAAAATTTTTTACTCTTAAAGCGATTATATAATCATAAATAATAACAAGTAATCAATAATAATCAAGTATAATCATGAATATAATCATGAATATAATCATGAATAATCTCCGATAATTTCAGGTAATCCTAGATAATCACAAATAATCTCAACAATCATTAATAATCACAATAATCAGTAATAATCTTAAGTAATCACGATAATTTATTAATAATCTCAATAATTTTTTACAATCTGTGTACATAGAAAATCTAAGTGAACAGCCTCTTGGCTAGCACTCTAATAGTTTGCATCAAGGTTTCTAAAGGGGGGGGGGGGCACAATAACGCTAGCAATCCCCAGCTGACATTTTTACTCAAAAACTTAGCTATGTTATCTTTAGACCTTTTCTTATTTGTGAATGGGAGGGAGAACAAAAGCACCACCCCAATCTAGGGTGGCAATGTTGGATTTTTACCAACTAAACTCCTCTCCCCGGTGGCAGCAGGGATCACCTTCCACTGCCACCTGCGATGTTATCCTCGTCTGTCTTGCTTGAGCATGTTTAATCTTCATCGTTCCTGGGGTGCATTGCCCCTGCATCCGGCTTCGTTTCGCGTTACTTTTGGAACTCACCGAGAAGTTTGTGAGGAGTTACTTCCTTCTTCATGTAAATTTTTTGTTTAAGTAACCACGATTTGCCATATGGGCTCAGGGGCCGTCCATAAAGGACATCCATCCAAAGGGGGGGGGGTGACCAAGGAAAGGGGAGTTGGACAAATGTGACGTCCGTATAGAAATCTCAATTTGGGAATTCTTAGAAAATTGTGTTTGAATATTTTTAAAAGTTTATAAAATAAAGTAAAATAAATAGCGAGATGGGCGCTCATGGCAAATTACCTCGGTGGTTTGCCATTGCCTTCCGAGGAGAAACGGCCAGAATAAAGTTTTTACTCTGCCCGGATAAGCATTTCGCATTAGCAGTAGGCTAATCATAGTCAACTACGTATTCAATATTAGTTTGAATTTCATCGAAAGATTCTGATACTATGTTTAATTTTTGCACTCTTTCAGTTATTTCCTCGATAACCGCGTCTTCTAACGCGACATTCTTTCCCCCCGGTTCACCTGCGACTACTTCTGGTAAAACTTTTACGCCTAACACACTTACGCCTAAGTCAATACGCCTAATCCTTTACGCATAAAGGAATTTATGCCTAATGGTTTTAATGCCTAAAACCAACTACGCCTAAAACTTGAACGCCTAACGCAATTACACCTAATCCTTTACGCCTAAAACATTTAAGCCTAATGCTTAAAATTTTCTAAAAATCGTACAAACATAAAAAAAATGTAAAAGCCGAGATAATAATTATGAGATTTATAGTAAAAGTTTATTAATAGTACAAGCCCTTACTTTTAAAAAATTTATACTTAATCAATTTTTTAATCTTTACCAGTTGATACTTATTCTCATAGTTTATTATTTTTTCAATAATTCACAATAATTAATTAATCGTAATAATAATTTATTTACAAGCAAAAAAGTACAAATGTTAAACAGCTTGAAGCTCAAAGTTGTACGCGATGCCTCGAAGGTAAACGTCGATTTCGAAGTTCAATGGACCTAGACCATCCCCATAGGACTCCACGATTCTCTTGATGTTGGCAGCGGTTGTTCGGTAGCGCACACGACCTGTTGGAGGTTCCAATCCTGCCACGTACTGCTCAATTTTCAATTCGTTTGCACTCTGTTCCATTTTTAACACCTCTATAAATTTCCAAATAGAGGGATGGCATGCACTCAATAAAGAATGAAAACTCCGGTGCCATCCTTCAACCGAGTTGTTTGTCTTGGGGAGGTCATTCAAACTGGCCTCGTAACAGTTCCAGAGTTGGATGGAACCAATCTTGGGGTTTTTTCGGGTTCCGTTGTTACGAAGCCGGCCAATCCAGTTATCCTCAAAATATTCAAGAAAAGGATCGAAAATATCTCCATTATCAACATAAAATGGATATTCAGTTAATTGTACGAATGCCATAACTACATCATCGGGAGGGACGAAAGCAAGTGCAGCCAACTTTCTTACATGAAGAGAAAAATCTGGGTTCTCCACATCGGCATATTTTTCTCTGAGATCAGGTATTGACGCAATTTTTCGCCACAAACTTTGACTAAAGTGGAAGAAACAACCCCTGTTCTGTGAATTAGGAAACACGTGTTGAAAAGCGTTAATCTGAGCCTTCTCGAAATCTGTCATGATGGAAGTTGGAGCAAGGTTTGGTTTTATATTCTTTAGTGCCTCAAGAACTCGGACGTAGGTCTGCTGTCGCTTATTTGGCAAGAGACAGAACACAGAAGGAATCACATTGTGGTACTTGACACCATGAATTGTGAAAAGTTGCTCAAATAATCGCGGCACAGTCTTGAAAGTACCATCAGCGTACCAATGGCTACAATTTGACATCAAATCTAAACCCAATTGAGTACCGAATATTAAAATGCGATCTTCTTCAGGTCCACTGTCAAAAATAAGGAACTGCTGAATGGTTCCATTCGAATTAAATTCGGTGACATAATCTGGAATTTCAAGTTCCGTAAGGTTCGAAGGTGTTGGAAGTGTAGCCCCAGCCACTTGACGCGCTCTTTGAATGTTGCGCTTCAACCGATCTTTCGAAGGAAGTGCGGCTTTTACCGCAGCTGGAAGTCCAATACTGGTTGCGACAATAATCTGGTGAGGTGTGTCTCCACCTGTTGACTGTCCGGAGCTTTATCCTTGATTTCTGCCAGGACTTGCCGGGTTTTGATCTCCGCTGCCCGTGGTACGTGGTTGTACTCTTCAGCACTCTCATAAACGATTAATTCACCTTTTGTGTGAACAACGGCTAGACATTTACTTTTGTTGTATTCTACACATTTCCAAAAAATGTTATCGTTAACATTCCTGTTTTTGGTATACACTAAGCTTTTGTGTAGTAATTGATCATTCCCTTTTCGACTTTTGATAAACATAAGAACCATTTTTTTAAATTTAATCAGGGCTAAGAATGAGTTACTTTTATTACTAAAAGTTATGTAGGTCTTATATAGCAACCAAGTTTTGAACATAATATAAATAATAGCCAAAATTCCATCAAAATCGGAGCAGTGGTACGATTTTTAGAAAATTTTAAGCATTAGGTGTAAATGTTTTAGGCGTAAAGGATTAGGCGTAATTGCGTTAGGCGTTCAAGTTTTAGGCGTAGTCGGTTTTAGGCATTAAAACCATTAGGCATACATTCCTTTAGGCGTAAAGGATTAGGCGTATTGACTTAGGCGTAAGTGTGTTAGGCGTAAAAGGTTTAGGCGTAAGTACGTGATACCCTACTGCTAATACGAAACGCTCGGATCGAATCTGGGCAGGGTAAGAACTTTATTCTGACCGTCTCTCCTCGGCAGGCAATGGCAAACCACCGAGGTAATCTGCCAAGAAAATCCATCTCTAAATGAAGTGTAGTACACTTCCCGTGGTTCGGAGCCCACATTAAATAAGTAGGTCCTCTATGTATGTGAAAACAATTTGAACGCACATCATATGCATGAAAGAGATAGAACGAGATGGGTCACCAAACCCTCATTAGGGTAAAAGGACTGAGAAGGATTAACAATTTAATAATAACCTTGCCAATACACAAATAGATTCGTTATAAAGGAAAACAGGTAAAGAATAGTAAAATGGAAAAAGAAAAAGGGACTCACACTTTTTGTAGTATTCTATTTGACCTGCTGTGTTGTGGTTTTGACTGTGAATTCGAGCTACTACTTCAGAGTCCGGTGACCGCTTGCTATGATCCGCTCAAATCTGCCTGGTACTGTAAGCTGTTTTCGCATTAACCAAAATTCCGAATCGGTTGATTGCTTAGGTTCACAATGCGTTTTGCTGATATCCGGTTCGACGAAGGACCAATTTTTACACACTTAAGTCGATTTTCATGATTAGGTCTTGTAATTAAAACAAATGGCTTTATTATCATACGTGTATTTGCTCTATTCGTACTTGACCTCTACTGTCGGCCACAGAACATATGAGAAGCTTATTTTCAAAGTGCTATATGTCCAAAAATATTTATTCGAGATAAACTCAAAAATGAATTTCTCAATAATGTGTAACCGCTGACCGTCCTTCGGAACTACTTTTCCTTGGAACGGCTGGAGTTATTTAAAAAAATAAACAAATCTGCTGATCGAACAAAATTCCACTTAGACGCTTATCGATCTACTAAGAACATTTATTGATTTAGCTGCCTCCACCGTTCGATCGATTACGCCCAACGTAGAATTATGTTCCCAAAACACACACTATCTATTAAATACGTACTTTCCAAAATAATTAGCAAAATGTTTTGGACTTGTTTCGCTTTGAAAATTAATCAGATATTATGTTTAATATTTGGTTAAAGTAACCTAACTAGTCCCCTCAGGGGCTTAGGCTGAAATAACCTAAGTACGGGTACAGCGCACCCGAGGTACCCTAGCCACAGACGAAACTCGCCACTCGTCTGCTTAACACCGTAGGATGTTTATTCCGCAACAACAACCGACAATAGGCGAGGTGCCGGTACGCTGCGGAAAGGAACATCGCGGGGGGCTGATGGGCTTAATCGCCTGACTCGCGAGGAGAAATCCTCTATAAAACACCCTAAAGTCACGGTGGAACAGCATATGCCAAGACTGTATGGCTGGGAAGGGAATACCAGTCACTAATATGCGAACTCCGAGCACCCGGCGCCGTCTCGGTTTTATATAGCCTCCCTGTGGTAAGCGGGGCTCTGCTGCAGGTGACAATTTTCCCTAGCTTCTCGTGGGAATAACATGAAGAAAACACAAATACAAAGAAAGGGAGACTCGCCCTCAACAGAGTCAACAACAGAGGCCCCCCAAGGCTTTAACCCAATCCTAAAGCCTACGGCGCAGGATGAAAATTCTGGCCAAAAAGGCTGAGGAGATAATAACTATGGAACTGGGTGAAAATCCAGGCCAAAGAACAGAGGAGGTACTTCTTGCGAGCAGCGACAAAGAAGTCAACACAGCCCTACAAAGTCTACAAATAAAGGCTAAAAGGGAAAGACTCAGTAGAGCTGCTCGCAAACGGATGAAATACTTCATCCAAAAGGGTCAACCGGCTAATAAAGCCAGGGAACTTGCCCGTGTGGGATATTATCCTAAAATTCCCAAAAGAAACAGATCGGATGGCAGTACCCCGGAAACCCGTGATAAAAAGCGGGCAAGGACTGGTGAGGATGGGGCGGCACCTGATGGGGTGGCTAAACCTACCTTCAGCCAGGCCTTAACCGGGGTTAAGATAGGAATCATGCATTCCTTATACCCAAAAGAGCTCCTGACTATGGAACAACTTGAAGCCATTCAGGAAGCAATATTGGATAATATAATGGAGAAAGGAAAATTGGCTGCTACAAAGCCACAATTCCAACAAATCCACAAAAGACTAGGCTGGCTCGGTATCACGTGTATCAATGCAGCCACAGCTGAATGGATACGGGGCCTAGAGGCCGAACTTAAACCCTGGGATGGCGCCACACTGAAGATCGTGTCAGAGGCAGAAATGCCTCACACAGAGATTCTTGTGGCGTACATACCAGGAAGCCAAGATTACACGGATGAAAAAATCCTGGGTCTCATGGAAGCCCAAAATGAGGACCTCAATGTCTGAAGTTGGCGGATTATACGCAAAGTTGCATCCGGTCAATCTCTAGAGGTAACTCTATCAGTTGACACTCAGTCAGCTGAAAATCTTAAAAAGCTAAACTACAGGATCGGCTATAGATTTGGGCAGATTCAGCTCCGCCCGAAAAAGGGCAAACAAGAAAAGCCCAAAACTATTACGGGGCCAGATGCAGATGCTTCAACACCTGCAGCAAGCACCTGTGTAGGTACACCCCACTCTGCCCAAAGAGGGCAGCAGGGAAGCTCCGGTACGCGCCCCAAAACGCCCAATACGGGCAATAGGGGACGTGGTCCGGGCACTGCTGCAAACGCTGAAAAACCGCTGAAAAAAGTAAGCGGTAAGAAAGAACACCAAAAATCGGAGCAGAAAGGGACGAGAAAAGAGCCCTAAAAGTGAAGTGTATCCAAATAAACCTCCAGCACTCAAAGGCATCCTCGAGTGCCTTATACTGGAGGTTTATAAAGAAGCAAATTTCCATAGGGCTAATACAAGAGCCCTGGATAAATGGAGACAAAATCAAGGGACTCCCTGAAAGGACAGCTAATGTCCTTGCCGATTACAGGTATGGAAATCCAAGAGTAGCACTATTGCTCAGAAAAGATATTAACTTTGTTCCCATTCCAGAATTCAACACCAGGGACCTGGCATCCGCCGTGGTCGAACTTCCAACGGAGGGGGGCAAGAGGAGTATAGTAATAGCCTCGGCCTACTTTCCAGGAGATGAGACCAAGGTTCCACCAGAGGAAGTACAACGCCTCATAAGCTGGTGTCAAAAGGGGAACAAACACCTACTTCTGGGCTGCGATGCGAATGCGCACAACGAGATCTGGGGCAGCACGGACACTAATAACAGAGGTAAGGATTTACTTGAATATATTTGTTCTAACAATCTAGACATTATAAACAAAGGTAAAAAACCAACCTTTATAAACGCTATTCGCCAAGAGGTTCTTGACCTCACATTGGCCACTGTGTTTATAAGTCAAATTCTAAGAAATTGGAAAGTGATGGAGGAAGCATTCTTCTCAGATCACGCCTCGATTACGTTCGATATAGAGAGCAAAAAAGTGGAAGTAGTGAAATGTAGGGTTGTAACGTTCAAAAGTGAACGTTATTTGCGACATATCCTATATAGCTGTTCCGCGCGATAACTTGAATAGTTATCAAAAACTAAAAGAGATAAGCCGTGAGATACGAGACAGAAAATGGTCGATTTTTGTAAGACTCGTAAAATAATATTAATTTTTAACGGCAATTATTAGTAATAATTCATTAGTTTTTTTATTACTACCTGCACGTCAAGTTGCTCACCGTTTTGGAGATCAAAACTGAGAACTTCCATTTCAAATATATTTAAGGAGAGTCGTAGAGAATATTCCTTTTGTGTGGCCGACTACATCTGGTTCCGGCAAGTCAATTCCTAGTCGCGGGTAAAATTTTGGAAATATTATTTCGAGAGCTCCTACGAATCCGGAAGTCAGTTGGAATACGCAGGGTCAATTTCCAGCGCGTGGGTCTTGGGGAAAAACACCATCGCCTGCATATTTTTGCTCGACGTGTTGACGTGGCTGTATTGGGATCACGATAATTGTGGCAGCAATTTCATTTAATAGAACAAATACGCAGGGGAGTTGGTTTGTGTACGATAACATATGCAGCTTTGTATTTTTTAGCCTTTGTACCTCAAGCTTGGATATAGCAGGGAAGACAGCCAGGCCGAATCGTCAGGAGCGCTCTTGTGATTTAGCAGGGTACGCTGACCTGCGTATGTAACATATCCTTTTTAGGCTTCTATACAAAGTATAACAAGAAGCCTTATGATCTGGCTCCGTGTTTTTGTTCAAACCACCTTTTATCAGGAGCAGCTGGTAAGTACAGAGCTGTATTTTTTTGTCTGCCAAACCACTCTCCATTTGTGTCCGGTTTTTTATCACGCTATTGGCGTATTCACCACATTGTCGTGCATCCGGATATAGCTGCGAGCGGGCGTCCATAGTACGATTTGTAAGGCAATCTTCCTCGGTTTCTTCTATAGTCTAGAGTCCAATTCCATATTTTTTTCGGCCATCTCTGATTGTTCATTCTTTGGACGTGGCCAAACCACCTTCAATCTGTTGGCCTTAATTGTTTCTGTTTGTGAGCGTTCATCCTTTGCCGGATTTCGTCATTTCTTACATGTTCAAGTCTGGACATGCTACAACTATGTCTCAAAAATTCCATTCCAAAGGCTTTTAGCTTGTTCCCATTGCTCACCACCCACACTTTAGACCCATACGTTGCTATACTTTCTATTATTGTTTTATAAATCATTGCTTTGGTCTTTCTGATTACTTTATCATTCCATAGTAATGAGTTCAACTGCGCCTTATTTCTCTGCGGCCTTGTCCGATTTTATTCACTATCTCTTCATGGTTCTAGGACAGTTCGCTACTGGAAATTTCGTGCCCGGACATTTTGTGGCCGGTCATTTCGTACCCGGACATTTCGCTACCAGGACATTTCGTTACTAGGACATTTCGCTATCAGGGACATTTCGCTACCTGATTTTGCTACCACTTTTACCATATTATTTATTATTATCTTTCATTATTTTTATATTCCTATGGCAAATCCTCCTCCTCGCGGCAGATCTACCTCCTTACGGAAGATTTAACTTTACGAGGAGATTGATTGCGGTAGATTTAAATTTGCGCGGAGATTTAATTGTTTTTAATTATGTTTCTAAAGTAATATCAAACAAGTTGGAGTTTGCTTTAGCAGCGGTTCCTAGGCTTCTATACAACTACTTTTCTGGTGTGAAAAGTTGTTGTTATTTTTGGTCGCCAAATAACTTGTCGTTGATCAACGTCTACGCACCAACTGAGGACAGTAACGATACTGACGAGGAACAATTCTACGATGACTTGGAAAAACTATACGATACGCTGCCAAAACACGATACGGCGATTATTCTGGGTGATTTTAATGCTCAAATAGGGAAAGAAAATTACATAGAGGGTGTTGCTGGCAAGGAAACTATACGCACAGAGACAAACGACAATGGTAATAGACTGTGTTGCCTAGCAGCAGCATTAGGCATGGTAATTAGTAGCACAAAGTTTAAACACAGAAAATTGCACAAAATGACGTGGACGTGGCCTGGTGGAGATAGTACAGACGGAAACCAGATTGACCATGTGCTGGTGAATAAAAGAAGAGCAACATCGATTCAAGATGTAAGATCGTACAGAGGGGCCAATGCGGACACGGATCACTTCCTTGTGGTGGCTGAAATCAAGCAGAAAACAATTATCGGGGAAAGACGACATGAAACAAGAAGGGGAATGGCAATAGAAAAATTTAATAGCAAATCGTATACCATGCAATACCAAGAGATGTTAAAACGTCAGATAAAAGAAAACAAAGAAGACGACATTGATGTGTTATGGAACAATATCGAAGAAAACATTAAAGTAAGCGCAAGACACATACTGGGATATAGAAATAAAGGAAAATGGAAAACATGGTTCGACGATGAATGCGAGAGGAGTAATAGGAATAAGAAGGAAGCAAGACTGAAATGGTTAGCAACCAGCAAACAAGAAGATCTGAATAATTACAAGGAAAAAAGAAGAGAAGCAAGTCAATTATACAAGAGAAAGAAAAACGAATGGATCGAACGAAGAATGAAAGAAATAGAAGAAAATAGTACCAACAATGTGAGAAAATTCTATCAACAAATAAAGAACAGCAGAAGGTCATGTAATATAAAAGTAAGACCACTAAAGAATGAAGAGGGAAGATTAGAAAGCGGTGCAGAAAACATCACGAAAATATGGTTGAATCACTTCCAGAAATTATTAAATACGCAGCAAGATGACTACACGAGATCGAACGTACTGGAAGACTCGGTAAATGATGATGAGGTGCCAGAACCGACAATCGAGGAAGTTACCGAAATGATAAAGAGATTAAATAGCGGCAGTTCTTAGGCTTCTATACAGCTACCTTTCTGGTGTGGAAAGTTGTTATTATCTGGTTATTTTTGGTCGCCATATAATGTAACATCACATAATCAGATAATCTGCACTAATTAAATTTTTGCGGTTGGTATTTTCAATTACTACATAAGCAGCGATGCCAACCCGTACTATAATTATAGTACGCATACTATAATTTTACCTTCTGTGCTGTACAACAGAAGGTACAAATTATAGAATGCCTACTATAATTATAGTACGGTTGGCATCGCTGTACATAAGTAATAATAATCAAACTATACCATTCCATTCGTAACTTTACTTTTCTGTAATTTCCAGTCCATTTTTTGAGGTGGATCCATCCTCTTCCTTCACTTTTATTTACAACTTAACTCCACTATCCACATCAAGCCACTGCTGTGGTTAAAATAAAATAACAAATAATTAGTGTAAATTATCTGATTATGTGATGTTACATTATATGGCGACCAAAAATAACCAGATAATAACAACTTTCCACACCAGAAAGGTAGCTGTAACCTACCACCGCTGCCACCATTGTAACCTCTGCCCCCTTGATTGTACCGAAGAGAGAGAGGGTTATTCTTCTTTATCTCTTCGAAGACGTATAATTCTACTCCCCAAACTTTCCTCAATAAAAGACAGCAAAGTAGACTAAATAATTATATTAATTGATAGTAATAATTTATTACAAAATGCTGGCCTTGGATTCTGGCGTCGGCTTCTGACACGTACTTATAGAATAATACATAAATTTTATCACTTACCTTGAAGTAGTTCTGAAACCCTTGGTCGAAATTTTGGCCACTCTATTTTATCCAACTCGGAATATATTAATAAAAGATGCACAAATATAATTTAGAAAAACGCGTTCGCGCGCGGAGTTAACAGATTCTGTCCTTTCCAAAGAACAATCGAAACTTAATTCCAAAATCCGTTAACTCCTTCTCTGACCTCCCCCCCCCCCCTTTTGAGCTGTAAATGACCCTTGCAAAGAGTTCATTCCGCAGTCATCAAAAAGGCAGTTATTGACTTTTGGGGCCGGATGCGTGTGGCTTCAAAACTCCTTCGGTGCACAACATTTTTAATACCACAAATACTTTTATGCAAGCCTGCGACCTACAAATGATGTTTCCTGCAAGCTAATATTTATATAAAAATGTTGTGTACAGGGTGTTATATTTATATGACAATGTTGTGTACAGGGTGTTACATAGCTGTATAGAAGCCTAAGAACTGCCGCTAAAGCGATTCCACCTTCTTTAATTTTTGTTATCTGAAAACAGCTGTCATACAATAAGTCAGGGGCGTACTGGATCAAGTTATTCACGAGGGCTAAGATTTTTCATATCGATCGTCAGCTAAAGCGCTTAAGTGCGTTGCTACTAATGCTGAATGCCTGGTTACACTCCGGGCTCAGTAAAACTTTATTCTGGCCATGTTTATTACTTAATAACTTTATTCTGGCCATATTCATTGTATGTTTACTACAATGTGTTACACAAGAAAACATTTTACATCTGTTTTGAGAGGTGACATATTTTACATTCGATTTGTATTTTTTCGCTTGTTTATGTACATTTTCCTTTATTACAGTCTTGAAAATGACCCCGATAGAGGGTCGAAACTAGTCGATTCAAAACGTAGTCTTTCTTTAACACGTCCCCTGATATTCAATATCCTAGTAAATCATATCGTTGGGACAATACCTTATTATCTTCACTTTATTCTGGCCGTTAATCCCTGCGGCAGTTAGACCAGTAAGCCACGTATCAAAGAATAATTGGATCAACGGGCAATCGTATCATGGTATAATCGTATCAACGGATCATCGTATCAACGGATCATCGTATCAAGGTATAATCGTATCAACGGATCATCGTATCAACGGATCAACGTATCATCAGATCAATTTTCTTATATAGGACATCGCCCTATGAGTATAGTAGATGTAACAGTTTGGCTAATTTTTCGCGCGTTAAGTAAAAGTAAATTATTAACAATGGCATTAATCGAAAACAAATCTGCTTTCAAAACTGTAAAGAATGTGCAATTTGGCATTTTTAGTCCGGAAGATATTCGTAGCATGTCTGTCGTCCCAGAAGGTATAAATCATGTAGAAATTATGGAAGGAAGTCTTCCAAAAGTGGGCGGCCTGATGGATCCGAGGATGGGAGCGTTTGACAGCACTTTACCATATAAAACATGCGAAGGCGACCGAAGGGTCCAACAAATGGAACATGCCTTGCTCAATTAGCTTTGGCAGTAATAAAAAAATTGGAAAGTTGTGGGGCAGAAGTTCACGGCATCATCTCTGATGGGGCAACTACCAATAGAAGGATGTGGAAGGAATTTGGGATTTCAGGGAAGTTATTAAATACAAATAACAAAGTTGTTCACCCCTTGGATGATTCTAGATACCTTTATTTTTTCGCCGATACTCCTCATCTTATAAAATGCTTACGGAACAGATTTTTAAAAGCGAGAGCTCTCATAGTACGTATTTATTAATAAAACATGCACGTCAAAATGTAATTTATTGCTTTATTGTAGACACCTGAAGGTGGAATACTTTGGGAATATTATAAAATACTTCTTGAACTTGATCGAAAACACGATAATAATACAAGAGTGTGCCCGAAGATAACAGAAATCCATTTAAATCCAAATGGTTTTATGAAAATGAGGGTCAGGCTAGCTACTCAGGTAATTTGACATAAAATAGTTAATTATTTGTAATAACCGTCACTTTTCTTTCAGATTTTTAGCAATTCTGTTGCTGATGGTTTAATCTACTGTCAGAAGCGCTGTGATAGACTTAAGAACGCCGATTATACAATTGCTTTTACAAGAAGAATAAATAATTTATTTGATGTTCTAAACAGACGACATACTAGCGAAGGGATTACCCAAGACAGTAAAGACTTTGAAGTAACTTTAAACCTAGTCTAAAATATGAATTCCATTAATTTTTGTTTTAACCTCGTAGGTCCTTAGAGATAATCTAAAATTCATCAACGATTGGGAAATAATATTAACACAAGATAGAATAACCAAAGACAACTTTTTTACAAGTTCAACTGCTGAAGGTTTTCGGGTGACCATTATCTCTACGTTGGAATTATGTGACTATCTTTTGAAAACGCGTGATTTTAATTATGTGCTTACCAACAAAATGAACCAAGATCCTTTGGAGGTTTTATCTTAATAATTTGTAACAGTGATGCTTAAAGTAACTAACACAACTTAAGTACCTGCAACTAACCAACTACCTTACTATTAGTGCTTCAATTCACCGTGGCTTCAATTGTTTGATATGTTTCATGAGCTTCAGCCACCGTGGCTTCAGCTTTTTATGTTATGTGAGTCCTACGCAGTAAATATTTGTATAGTTAACTTAGCTTTAATTCACAGTCTTAACATATTTTTTATTTACCTTACAGCGATTTTTCGGCACAGTTCGACAAGCCGGGTGTGATAATGATCACCCCACAATGGGATCGTTTTTGCAGATATATCGTTTGTTATCTGTGTATAAGTTATTAAAGCCTCCAAAATTTGGCAATTGCACAAGTGATGAGGAAAATATACAAAATACTGTTTTATCTGTTGAAAATTTTAAAGGTATATTTTCCAAAAATGACTCGAACAACAAAGCTGAGCATCTTATAAAAATCAAGAATAGATTAGATGATCTTCTCGAAGGTGAATTTTGGGAAGATTCGGAAGACATCGTCGCACCTATTTATGATGTTAATTTACCTGAAACACTCGATTGCATCCTTTACTATTTAACTGGATTTATATGCAGAAAACTTTTTAAGGAGTCAAAATGTAAAATTTGCCGGGAGCTTCTATATAATCCAAAACCTTCTTATGTCTTACCCCCCGAAGCTGAACTACTAGTGTTAAAATCTAGGGGATGGTTGAATCATCCCAATAAAATTATTTACAATTTTTTAAAAACTTTAGAAATTACATTGTTTAGACATATTGCTTCTGTCGATGTTTTTGAAAACACGATAGAAGATTTTTTTTCAGTGCCAGAAAACAAGTCAATAAAATTTGGATGCCAAGTTCATCGAGAGGAAATAATATCAAAAGGCGTGTATTTTTACATATGTATGCGAGTTAAGCAATATTATCGACAAGAGCAAGACAAATTAACCAAGCAGTCTGCTGTCGATAAAAAAAAATCTAAATTGCATCGATCATAATTAATTAAATTTTTAATGCCAGGCCAAACAATCAACGAAGATCATTAAATTACTTTAAAGAAAAATATAATCAAAACAAAACAACATGAAAATGTTGTACTTACATTACTTTAGGATGTTAATTATTATTAAGACTAATTATTTTTCTTTTTTTCTTTTTGGTTTCCTTTTTTTTGTTAAAAAGTTTTTGTTCACTTTTCAGTTTTTTATAGTAAGTAATACGCTTAAGTAGGACTTTAAGATAACTCACACAATAGTGATAATTGATAAACGTTTCGCATGTAAAGTTTTACATTTTGGTTAATTCGCCCATTTACAAAACAGCGACGACAATATGATTTCTTAACCTTTTATTATAGTACCTACACACTTTTATTGATGTAAAAATAATACCTAATATTGTTTGGAATTGTGCCTAAACTAAAATTATTATTGAATAAATATTTTGTACTTAAGTTGTTCATTTATTTCTTGAAGGTATGATGGTACTATAATTATGAAATACTATTTCCAACATTTCAACTACTGCATAAATCTAGAATTAAAATAATATATAAATATATTTTGGGTTATTAACATGTGAAATTATAAATTAAATTACTTTAAAATGTAATAGTATTACATTTTAAAGTAATTCAATTTAATGTATAAATCAACTACCAATTTTCGAGGTTTTTTGCGATTTAAGAAAAAACAAATCATCCTATATAAAAAAGTTAAATCAGGCAGTTGTAGATAATGTAAAAACCTATCGAATGCAACCGGAGAGATAAATATTTGTTATTGATATTCTGAGAAAACCGAAAAATAGCGTCAAAAATTGCTCATTTATTGCATAAATCAACACGCAAGCAGTGCTTGCAGTGCTTGTAACCTCACCTAATCTATTATATACCGTGCTGCGAACTAAAATTCGTACCTTCGATCCACTTTTGAGATCAGTAAAATATTATTTAATATTATTTATAAGCACCGACACTTACTTAGTGCGGAAAATGGTACTAATTTGCATCTTTACCTCGACCAAAACTCGACCAAAATTCACCGTCGAGTAGACCTAAACGACATGAACGACAAACTAGTGCTATAAAATTAGGCCGACCTGCACATTTACACATCAAGAGGGAGCAACATTGCACTCAATTTATATTTATTTCTGCCATTACGGTAGCCGGAATTTGTGTATAACAACTAGGTGGCCACTGGTTGTTGATCACGTTTCAAGTGATTGACGTAATCTTAGATTAAATTTTTTGTAATTATCGAAGATCAACTAATTCATCGGTAACCTCGCTAGCACTATGTTTTGGCTGTTCGCCGACCCACTGCAGTTCTAGGAAATTTTGGGAAGGTGCCATTATATAAATCGTAAAGTGATCCTAAAAGTTTAACTCGACGTAGAAGCATCATTAGGTCGACATCATTAGGTCCATATCATTAAGTTGACCTTTTTTCACCTAACGCGACCTCACCGAATCGTTTTAAAGTACTATTACCTCGACCGCGTGTTTCAAAGCGACACATTATAAAATCATAACTTGGGAACGTTGTATTAAGTCGACCTTTTTCCACCTAACGCAACCTCACAGTATCGTTTTAAAGTATTACCTCGACATCGTGTTTTCTAAGCGACACATTATAAAATCATAACTTGGGGACGTTGTAAGAAAAAACTATTGTCGTCGACAGTATAGTGCCTGTTTACACTTTCATCACAAGCAATTAATCGTTAATCTCGCTATCATTATGATTTGATGTTCGATGACCCGCTGCAGTTCTAGGAAATTTTGGAAAGGTGCCATTATATTAAATGATTTGGAATATGTGCCAGATATTTGTTTAGTAATAAATCGTAAAGTAAAGATCGGAATAAATAATTTTAAATCATTAGGAAGTTCCTAGTTGACCCTAAAAGTTTACCTCGACCTAGAAGCATCAATAAGTCAACATCATTAGGTCGACATCATTAAGTCGACCTTTTTTCACCTAACGCGACCTCACCGAATCGTTTTAAAGTATTACCTCGATCTCGTGTTTCAAAGCGACACATTATAAAATCATAACTTGGGGACGTTGTATTAAGTCGACCTTTTTCCACATAACGCGACCTCATCGAATCGTTTTCAAGTATTACCCCGACCTCGTGTTTTCAAAGCGACACATCACAAAATCATAACTTGGAGACTTATAACGAAAAAATATTTTATCGAAGGTATAGCAAATACTTGGTATAGTGCATGTTGACACTTTAATCACAAAAGCAATTAATCGTTAATCTCGCTATCACTATGATTTGATGTTCGCCGACACGCTGAAGTTCTAGGAAATTTTGGAAAGGTAGCCTTTTCCAGTCCCACCACAAAAGTATGGCATTTCGCTGACGCAGCTTATTAGTTATCGACTACCAAAAAATGCAAAAATGTTTGTATAAAAAATCGTTTGAAACCCCTAATTTATCCAGCAATTGCCCTGCGATACGCTCCGACGACCATTATTTTTCTTTCATTAAGTACCTAATTTACGGGATGGCACGTTTCGGCGCAGCCGGTTCGCCGCGACCGTTTCGCCGCAGCCGGTTCGGCGCGACCGTTTCGCCGCAGCCGGTTCGGCGCGGGGCGGTTCGGCGCAATGCCGGTTCGGCGCAATGCCGGTTCGGCGCAATGCCGGTTCGGCGCGGAGACGGTTCGGCGCGAGCCTTATTTTATTTGTAGCATTTATATTCTCGGTCTAATACAATTGGGAGCGATCGATTGGGCGCGGCGACAACTGGGCGCAGCGACAACTGGGCGCAAATACAATTGGGCGCGAGGGAAGATTTATCCATTACATATTACTTATTATAACTGATTGTAAGAATTTTTTTTCTAAAAAACTATTATTTACGTAACTAAATCTAGAAATGTTTATTTAGCCAATAAAAAAAATTATAATTAAAAATTTAAACTAAATGTTTTTAAAATGTTTATTCCTTCTAACTTCCACTAAAATTTAGAAATAATGTTTATTTAGTCAATAAAAAAAATTATAATTAAAAATTTAAAGTAAATGTTTTTAAAATGTTTATTCCTTCTAACTTTTACAAATAATAACAATGCCTATTAATATAGTACCCAACTGATCAGGAATTCATTTCATAATTATGGGAAATGCCTCGCAAAAAGTCTATAACACTTCTATTCGCGTAATGCTCTACTAGATTCTTGATGCGCGAATCAGTCTCCAAGTATTTCCTTCTCTTAGTAGGTGGATTGTTGCCGGAAACTAAGTGTTCATAAAATACATCTCGCCCACGTTGAATAATTTTCAAACTAGAAATTAATTTCCAGATGTTTGGGTGATCCATGCTCATTGTATAATCGCGTCTTAACTGACACGGGAACAAACAATCATACTGAAGCGGCACATAGACGATTAGAGACAGAGCTAAGTATGGATCTAAGCTAAGTATGGAGCTAAGTATGGAAACATTTGGAAATTAATTTCTAGTTTAAAAGTTATTCAGCGAGATCTGTTTTATGAAAAATTAGTTGCCGGCAACAATCCACCTATTAAGAAAAGAAAATAGTCGGAGGCTGATGCGCGCATCAGAAATCTAGTAGAGGATTACGCCACATAGGGGTCGTCCATAAATTACGTCACGCAATTTTAAGCAATTTTTAACCCCCTCCCCCCATCGCCACACTTCGTCACACAAACCTAGACCCCCTCCCAATATTACGTCACATATTCTTGACCCCCCCCCAATGTAGTTTTATTGACTTCTTAGTAAATTTTACAATCGGTTTCATTTTGATTTTTATAACAATTTATTATAATAGATTTATGACGGCTCTGTATATTTATACATAAATATACACGTACAGATAACCAACTAAAATTAAGTTTTTTAATCTTTTAATCTTTTTACGTTTTTTAAAAATTTTAAAAATCATTTTGAAAGTTCAAAAAATAGTATTTTTGAAATACTTGTTAGAAGAAGGAGAACATGAGTGGCCAAATTATACGAGGGCCGGTCCTGACCAATGTCAGGACGTTAGAAACCAATTATTGCATGTGTAAAACATACTTTTATCTTAAGTTGTCAAGTTGGCAACCTGTTACTAACTCGACATTTCAAGAAGCTTTTACGTTTTCTCAGAGAGAGAGAAATAAAAGCAATAATAATTTTTGTGACGTCACAATTTTTGAAACCCCCCCGCCCCCCATCGTCACAAAAGTCGGAACCCCCTCCTCCCCTAGGAGCGTAACGTAATTTATGGACGACCCCATAGAAATATTATAGACATTTTGCGGGGAATTTCCCATAATTACAAAATGAATCCATGATTAGTTAAGTACTTTATTAATAGGCATTTTTATTATTTGTAATTGTTAGGACTAAACATTTTAAAAACATTTTCTTTAAATTTTTAATTATAATTTTTTTTATTGTCTAAATAAACATTTCTAGAGCCCAATTGTATTTGCGCCCAATTGTATTTGCGCCCAATTGTATTTGCGCCCAGTTGTTCAATTGTCGGTCACCGTTATATTCTATATTGAATATTGCTATCCCAATCTTTCGGGATTTACAAATCCGTCTGAAGGGGAGGATTACATTTTTACAAACATCTCTTCCATTTTCTTACAGGACCTCGCCATTATTTTCCTCCTTACGCCTTTTGCGCGTTTCAATTTCTATTCGTATATAGCACAAGCACCCGGCTCAACGCCTCGGAGTTAAAAGATTAACTTGAATTTTCATCAGGCAGACATTAGGAACCACCACGTTATCAATAGCAAATTTTTTATTAAGCGGTTCGGGTTGGCGTGCCGGCCCCTAATCTGATAATCCGAAAATTTTCTTGGATTGGTATTTCTGATAAAAAATTTACCTATATAAATGATGCACCACACTTTGTCAGTATCAAAATTTTTATAAAACTGTAGTGACTCAAAATATCATTTTGATCTCTTCGCTAATCCAAAAATGTTAAATATTGTAAGTAAACGCCAGAAGGAAAAGTTCTCGAATAATGGATTCATATATATCTTTGATCGTATGAGCGCTTCCGGATCGAAAATATTTTGGGGATGTGAAAGAAAAGACTCTTGCAAAGGTCGAATTCACACTGAAAATGGTATTGTAGTCAAAATGGTTAATGATCATTCTCATGACAGTTCCGCAGCTAAAGTTGAGGTTGATGTAGCTGTATCTGCAATGAAGCGAAGAATTGAAGAAGATGTTCCGGAAAGAACTTCGCAAATTATTGATGCTTGCCTCGGCGAATTATCCGAAGGCGCTTTAGCCGCTATGCCAAACCACGCTGCATTACGAAAAGTAATCCGAAGGACAAGAAATGTTGTGCAAGCTATTCCCCCCGCGCCTGAAAATGTACAAGATTTAATAATTCCTGAAAAATATAAAATTTACGATCTCCAGCCCGGTATTCAAGAAAACTTTTTACTGGCTGATAGTGGTCAAGTTGCCGGAAGAATTCTTATTTTTGGTCGTGAACGAAACCTTCGCATTTTGAGCGAATGTGACCATTGGTTTATAGATGGGACCTTTAAAATTACGCCACCGTTATTTTCGCAGGTGTATGTAATCTTGGCGGAGAACTATGGAGGAGTTCATCCATTGTTATACGCGCTTCTACCTAACAAACAAGCTGCAGCATACACAACAATGCTAGATATGTTGAAAAATTTGGAACCAAATTTGAATCCAGTACACATTTTTAATATTTTTGCAGTTTCGTATAAGTGATTGTAGTGAATCGTAAAATTTTAGATTTTTATTGGAAATAAAAACAAATTAATTTTATATGACAGAAATTCACATAAAGATTAACCTTGGCTTATGGCGCCAAAAAGGTGTTTTGATTACATGCTTATTTTTCAAGCAAGTTACGAGATATAAAGTATAAAAATGCTTAGACAGAGATTACACGATCGATCTGAAGTCAATCTTACCAAGATCTCTGATTGAACTGATGAGTGATGACTAAAGGGCGGATTTCTATGCATTTACATGTTTTATTTGATATATTATGGAAAGCGGAATTTTTGTATCTACGCGTTTGACACTGAAAGAAACCAAAATACGCAGTTTTATACCGCATATAACTTAATATTTTCGGTTTTTATCGCATATGTATCATTCAATTGTGAATATCACAATTTAATATCTACAATAACCCCACGGTTTTATATTTATGTTTTTAAGGTGCATTGTTTGTTCTTATTAGAATAATTATTTTTTACTTTTTAGTGCAATTTGCTACACTTCATCATTTCAATTTAAGAAACAGTCATAGCTGAGTTATATACGAGTTAGATACAAAGTCAGATATGAAGGCGGAAGTCATAGAAGAAATTTCAGACTATTGCAGACAGTTTATGTCTGTGAACAAGCGGGAAGAGGAGAGCGACTCGGTTGTCGAGATAATTGAAGAAGCTTCCGACAAACTGTTCGATACAAATGTTCAAGATAGTGCGACTTCGATAAAAATAATAGATAATGCACCGGACTTAAGTAATAAATCAACTGTGATAGATACTATTAGTTTTAGTGATAAAAGTGAAAATACCTGCGTATTAATAACAGACGAAACTGTAAATTTCAATAAAACGAATACCAAAGTTCGAGAGAAATTAAAAATTAAAAACCTACCGATGAAGTATAAAAAAATATATATCTTAAGAAGTACAGATTTAAAAAAAAAATGAGATGCAAGAGGGAAATCGAAAAATCTGAGAAGCAAGCTGCAGTGGTAAGAGAGCGGCTGAAACTTCAATTAGGATTATTAAGAGAAAAGAAAAAATCAGAACTTAAGTTTTTGTGTTCACAATCGGATTATTCACAAACTGACGCTCAAAATGTTTCTGAAAATCCAGCTATTGTACATAATGAAAGTGTGGTTGGCGGAAAAAAATGGCAGGAAGAGTCCAATGATGTGTTAGAGATTGGTGATAGTGATTTAATGATTGTGGATGTCGTCGGTGGTTATGAATCTCCCGTTCGAGAGGAAACAAATTATGACATTGTCGATTTATCCAATCTTAAGGATGAAAATGGTATGGAAATGGAATATCATTTAAATTCAATGGCAAATGTAGTATCATTGTTGTATGATCAATATGGCAATAGTTTTCAAAGTAAGGTACCTTACCATACTGTACCACAAATATTTGATATGATGACAGACTGCCTTGACATCGAAATGAAAGAAGTTTTGAGTCTGAATGAAAATTTGTTATCAGAAGATGATGTTTGTAATAGACAATCGCTGGAATTGACCACTGAGGAAGTTTTAAATCCAAATGAAAACTCTTCAGCTTCTAATGGAATATCGGAAGATGATCAATCTAACAGTATTAGTCATAGTAAAACAAATGCTAAATTAAAAATATGTGAAAATATTGAATCGACGGAATGTACCACTGAAGAAGTTTTGAATCCAAATGAAAATCATTCTGCTTCATAGGAAGTATCGGAAGATGATCAATCTAACAGTAGTAATCATAGTAAAACAACTGCTAAATTCAAAATATGTGAAAATATTGAACAATCGCCGGAATTTACCACTGACGCAGTTTTGAAACCAAATGAATATCCTTCTGCTTCTAACACAAATATTTTATCGGAAGATGAATCTAACAGTAGTAGTCATAGTAAAACAACCGCTAAATTAAAATTTTTTTTTTGTTTGAAATCCTTTTATTTATTTACAATCTGTACATTGTACATTTAGTAAGTTTTATCGCTTTTGACTCGAAGGGCATACTGTCCAATAACAGTTGCCACGACTACAAATTACAACACTAGTATTAATTACATTTAGACCCGTGTATTGCTTGTTGTGGTGTTAAAATGACCTTTTTGGAAAATCCAGAAAATCAGTTCTTTTGAGTCTCCTGATTTGGTTTGTGTTGTCTGGCAGATTTGAGGCAAGAATGTTTGGATGATTGGACAGCCTACGATAGTACCTAGCACTACTGGCTCGTATCTCTTCCTTAATGGTATTTATTCCCAGGTCACGGTGGATGGCTTCGTTTGTGATATACCAAGGTGCGTTGCTTATTTTTCGAAGCGTTTTTGATTGAAAACGTTGTAAAATTTCGACATTTGAGTTACTAGCCGAACCCCAGAGCTGTATTCCATATGACCAGATAGGTTTAATGATGGTTTTATATAGTAGAACTTTATTATTCATCGATAGCTGGCAGTTCTGACCGATTAACCAGTTTAATTTGAATAGTTTAATGCCGAGCTGTTTCCGCTTCGACCATATATGTTTCCTCCAAGTCAACCTTCGGTCTAAGTGCATCCCGAGATATTTTGTGTCATCTGCCTGGGGAAGAACGTTGCCATTTAGGGTGACAGTCGGGCACGTTTCTCTTCGCATTGTAAATGTGACGTGTACAGACTTTTTCTCGTTTGCTTTGATTCGCCAGATTTTCATCCATTTTTGAATCCTGTCAAGGTTTGATTGGAGCATATCTGAGGCCATGGCTGGATTTGTATGAGACGCCATGACTGCCGTATCATCTGCAAAGGTCGCCACCATGACGTTGCTGGAAACAGGAAAGTCTGCTGTAAACAGGAGGTACAGTACTGGGCCCAGAACACTATCCTGTGGGCCTCCCGAATTTATCGGGACAAGTGCAGAGCACTCGTCCCGAACTCTGACCTGAAACATTCTCTCGGTTAAGTACGATTTAAATAGATAGAAGTACCTTGACGATAACTGTTGTTTAATTTTGTGTAGGAGCCCATCGTGCCAGACCTTGTCAAACGCCTGAGGAACGTCAATGAAGGCGGTTGAGCAAAACTTCTTTTCTTCCAGATTTTGTCTAATTTGCTTAGCTACTCTGTGAATCTGCTCGACAGTGGCGTGTTGATTACGGAAGCCAAACTGATGGTCCGGAACAAGTTGTTTTTCCATTAAGACGGGTCGAAGTCGTTTCAGCAATAGGCGTTCGAACAGCTTTGAAAGGATGGGCAGTAAGCTTATAGGTCTATAACATTGCGTTTGTTTGGGTGGTTTACCTGGTTTTAGAATCAGGATGACCTGAGCTACTTTCCATAGTAGCGGAAAATAATTTAATCGAAGCATTGCGTTATAGATGTATGTAATTAGCTTGACTGCTTTTAGTGGTAAGTGTTTGAGCACTGTTCCGGTTATAAGATCGTGTCCGGGCGCCTTTCTGGACTTTGCTGTTTGCTGAATGCCTAGAGATACTTCGTTGACTTTGACTGGCCTTATTTAAGTAGTCCCCTGGGTGAGCGTATCGAGGAAGTTTTGCATTTGTTGTTCTTCTTCCGTACTTATTTCACTTGGATATGGTGTAAAGACATCAGCAAAGTGATCTGCAAATTCATCTGCCTTTTCTTTACTCTTTCTTGCCCATGTTGAATCTGATTTTCGAATGGGGGGAATTGCTTCTTGAGGTCGTTTAATCCGTTTTGTGGCCTTCCAGAGCGAATAATCAGTAGCTTCCGTTGGAGTCAGATTTTCAAGATAGTTACGAACAGTTTGATTTTTGTAGTCCTTTAACTTGTCTTTGAGTTTTCTTGTTGCTTTGTTTAGCTTTTTCTTGATATTCACATCTCGGGTAGTTTGCCAGTTTTTCCTAATTTTTCGTTTTTCTGATATGGCTGTCATTATTTCGATGGGATAGTTGTCTTTATCTGCTACTTCGCTTGAGTAATTTGGGGTGACAGACCATGCGGCGTCTTGTATCGTACTTGTTAGGTAGTTAACAGCGTCGTCCAGTTCTTCTGTCGTTTTTAACCTTATAGTTAGCGATATTTTTTCATTTAATATTTTTCTGAATAATATCCAGTCAGTTTTCTTGTTATGTAGCGACGGTGTTTTTTCTTTTAGGATAACTTGGGTACTTAATGTTACCAACAGTGGCGAGTGATCGGATGAAAGATCGAAGCTAGGTTTTATTTCGGTGTATAACTCAGATATACCTTTGATCACGCAGAAGTCGAGGACGTCCGTAACTTTTGTGGATCCGTTGGCCAGTAGGTTGGTTGACCTGTGGATAAGTGGTGCAGTTTATTAAGTTCTATTGACTTGTGCAGTTCACGTCCTCTTGTGGTGATCAATCTGGAACCCCATTGGAAGTGTTTCGCATTATAGTCCCCGGCTGCTAGGAAATTAAAAATATGGGAAAATATTAAACAAAAGCTGGAATTTACAAACAACGCCAATACTGAAGCAAATTTGGAGCTGTTGCAACGTGATAAAACAAAGTCAACTGGTACCTTTTTGAGAAGCCTAAGTGCAAATATATTTACAAAACCGGTACCAAATGCCATAACACCGACTAAATAAAGGATATCACCAAGATCAAAGGATGGAAGAATAAACGCTTTGTGGAGCGCGAAGAAGGAAAATCTACCATGACCAAAGAATCCTCAATCATTCAAACACAGAAGGAAAACATATTAAGCGATGCTTCTCCATTTGTTAGTACCAAACAACTCGATCAGGCACCCACAGTCTTCATCGAATCCAATATCAATGAACCTTCTACATCAGCTGCCGGTTTAGCTTCTCCTTCAATCTCAACTATTTCCACCGAAGTGATAGCCTCCTCTGAACACAATATCGATCCTTCTCCAGGAGAAGATTTAGATTTAGACACTGCTGTAATTTCAACCACTTCTATGATGTCTACATCTAATACTCAAACAATTCCCATTCGGAAACTTCCAGTGTTTCTACCATTTCAACTGTTGCTCCAGTTCTTTCCGTTTCCACTACTAATTCTACTACAGTTTTAACAAATTCCAATGTTCCATCAACATCCCTACCAGAAAAACTCCGATTATTAGAAGAATCTAAATTGCCATTAACTGCCGAGCTAATATTTTCCATGAATAGAGAACAGCGTCAAAGCAACCGTAGTCGTATTTTGAAGTATCGTAACCAACTTGTCAGGAACGAAGTGCCATTTGACCGAGAATCGTATAAGATTTCTTCGGATATAACAAAAACATATAGCTATGTTGTATGCAACGGTAAAAGACTTAAAGTGACCAGCCATAAGAACGATCAAGTTTTAACATATATAAAAAAATCGGAAAAAAATATCCAAAACTCAGTACTATATTCAAGCTCGTAATGAAACTCCTCGAGTGAGCAATATAAAGAAACCATCTTTACTGGAAAGTTTAAAGGAACCAATTAAAGAAGAAAAATATGATGCTACTCAATGGGAAACCGTTGAGGTTAAACTTCCAAAAGTGTCCATATCGGTAGTTCCACAATACGGTCAAGTTCTTCATCCAAGACTTAATAGTTTTAAATTTCCACTATGTTATGTAAACCAAGAGACCACTATGAAAATGAAAAACAAAATGCCTGTTGGAGTTAAGCCAGATGAGTTTGTGAGAACCGAAAGCGATGATGCAATCCAAGTGGGGGTTAATTCGGTTATGGAAAAATTGTTGAATTTTGTTGATATTTTGGATGAAATTGAAAAGCTAAATATTCAAGTTAAAAATGTCGAAAATACCACAGAAAAACCAAGTTTGCCAGTGCCGCAGGTTGTTCAAACTGTAAAACCTCACTCGGGTCCAAGATCGAAAATTAATAAAATTGCTTTAGAAACGAAAAGACTAAATTGTAAAATTGTGTCGGTAGCGAACGATGAAGAAGGTACTGATAACGAAAACTGCACAAAAGAAGTTTGCAAATTAGGCTGTATATGTAAAACTTTAGCGTGCGATTCTAAGAACTTGTTGCCAGTTCACTGCGGATCATGGAAGTGCATTTTCAACTGTAATTGTAAAAACAATAACAATATAAATAGTACTTCGCTTCCGTCTGGTAATAATTTATTAAACGCTGGAGTTATTAATCGGTTACAAGATCTGGCCAAGAAGAATTTATTTAGCCAAGGTGAGATTTTTGTATTTCTAGTTTATAATGTAACAAAAAATATATTTATAATTTAAATCTTTTCCACAGCCGGGGTTGTACGTAAGGGTGCGTTTTTCAAAGTTTTATACATTACATTAATTTTACACTTTTTCAAATCCTAAACCCCCCAGTGACAGTAAGTAGGCGCGTAGAACCGCCCATGGTTCTATAAAAAATCTGATGTGACAACACATTACTTTCCCATTTAGTAGATTGCATTTCATTTTATATTGAATATTAATAAAAAGGATGTTAATTCAAAAAAAATTTTAACTCGATAAAATACACAAAATTATTTTGTTAGTTACACTCAAAGAAAATAATAGGTAAAATCAACTAAAAAGAGCATATGAAACGGCGTCTGTCTAGTTTCATGGTTAATTCAACCACAAAATAATAGTTAAACCATTTTTGTTACCATACAATTTTAATTGTTATTTTGAACAAAGAAATAGTTGGTAAACAATGTTTTAAGTTAAGTAACAATTTTTTTAGTTCTACGACAACTTTATTTGTTCATATAAACAAATTAATAGTAGTTCAGTATATTATTTAATATTTATAATAAAAATATAATAAATAAAAATATTTAATTTTTGTAATTAACCATATTTCTTCGTTTCAGCTGTTAATTTTAACAATTTTAAACAATTTGATTAATTATTTTATTAACAACTCGACACTATTTACAATATTATTTAATCATTAATTTACCATATTATGTTTCCATCCCTCCGTATCTGTGTATCTGAAAATAACTGAAAATTTATAAATCACCTAAAATTTACTTACATTTTTTCTTGTTCAAACAAGATTCGAACCAAAGCCGCACGTGCATACAGATTTGCAAGTACCTCCTTAACTGTCGGACCTGCTAGGGTGTACTTAAACGAATGTTGATTTTTGATGATCAACTTCATTTGTTATAATTCATAGATTAAAAATATCAGTGTTAAATTAAAATAAAAATAAAATATTTTCTGAAATGTTTCTCAGATCAATTTTATATTATGAATTATATAAAAAAAGCGTGTTGCAGAAAAGGGAGAAACACGTGTCATACTTTTTTACAAGCATTATAATTTATTACATTAACCAGCATTTATTTAAAATAATTTATAACCACGTGTAATTTTTTTTTTAAATTAAGACAAATAAATAACTGTTATTAATTAATAAAAACAAAAAATACAAGCATTATAATTTATTACATTAAATTGAATTGATGTCAAAATTTTTTAATTAAATTTGAAAAATTTTAACTGCTTAATTTTAAAGAAATCTTTAGTTTTTGATAGATGTTGCTATTTTTAAACACTAAACATTGTAGGCCCTTGCACGAATATTTTGAAAATTTTGCCGAGTCAGTTGCTTGAAATTAATGTCAAAATTTTTAATTAAATTTGAAAAAATTTTAACTGCTATTATTTGCGCGCTTGTTTATAATGCTTGATTGTGAAATTTTTTTTAATTTTTGATTAAAAATGTTGCTATTTTTAAACACTAAACTTTGTAGGCTCTCCACGTGTAATTTGAAAATTTTGCTGAGTCACTCTTGAAATTAATGTCAAAAATTTTTAATTAAATTTGAAAAATTTTTAACTGATATTATTTGCGCGCTTACTTTTAGTGTTTGTTTTTGAAGAAATTTTAAATTTTGGATAAAAGTTGCTATTTTTAAAAACACATTTTGTAGTCACTTTGCAACGTGTATTTTAATAATAAATTTTTCATTTATTAAAATACACAAATAATTTGCAGGCTAAAAATGTTACTTGGGTTTCCACTGATACATGTAAACAAGATTTTTCCTAACAGCATTCGGAAATAGAACAAGGCCAATAATTAATGTTCAATATTTGAGCTCCCAGCAACATGTCTATTCCACGAGGTTTCTTGAATGAACATGTATTTTAACATATTTGTATTTTTCAATTTCAGAAAATATTCCAAGATACCGTTAATTTATAACGTTAATTTAGCTTGATTAATTTATAAAATCAAATATTTTTTAAAAAAGTTTCATACTGTTTTATGAAGGTATTAAGACTGTAATTAAACAAATTGCACGATCAGCACATTTTTGTATCACTAGATGGAAAGAACTGAAAATTGCAAATACATATTCAGCGCAGTGTACATAATATGTTCCTGGGTCAAATATGTCAAATTTTGATATTGCGCCAAAAATAACCTAACGTACATTTTTCCTAGTTTGTAGTTTATTTGAAAGGAATAGACATTCCTTTGTATAATAAACGCCGGATATTTACCTTATTTATGCTTAGACTGGGTTCTAGCAACCCTTTTTCTACCTACTTTGCAAATGTGCCGGTCGCTCGACAAACTTCAATGAATCAAGAGGTAATTCTAAACCCGTTTTGCTACAATTTTCATTTTTTTTCTTTCATAGAACGCTTTTGCATTACGTCTAGTTTATGCACTCAAAAATTCATTTAAAAATACATACATTTACTTATATAAAATGGACATTGAAGTTCAGCCGCAACTAAAGATACTCGTGGGCACTTGCAACACTAATTAATTTGTTCTTGTATTATTTTTATATATAATTATAAATTATTTCTTTATTGTAAATTCCTTTAGTTTTTAAGGTAAAATTTTCTTTTATTTCGTAATAAGTAAAAGTTCACACTTTTTCCCACTTATTAGCTGTCAACCCTCAAGACCATAAAATATTATCTTTACCCGGGATATTTTTAATTATTTTTCCTATCATTGATTATGGCCAAAGAACGGAAAAAATATAAAAATAAATAAATCTGTCGATTGGGCACAAATGGGTTAAGAAAAAATACAATATCATAAAGGTCGGCAGCAACAATTTTATGTTTACATAAACATATCAACTAGTTGATTTTGCTGTAATATTTGTTTATATAGCAATTTATAAAGGTAAGCAAACTATTACTATGTTAGATTTAACCATTTGATAATAGTTAAATGTAAAATTGAACGCATTGGTAGTTTGATTTTACAAAATTTAACAAATTAATAGTTAGATGACAAAATAATAGTCAAATGTGCCTATTTTTTAAGTAGGTTTTCATTTTGTTGTGCAACAATTTTTTAGTAGTTGTAATAACAATCCACTTTGATTTGAAAATACTATTAATGTAGTTTGGTTTTACAAAATTGACTAGATTGTTAGCTAAACATTTAATTTAGTTGAATTAACCTATACTATTTCTTTGAGTGTACGAAATTGAATTTGTAATTTAACATGGTAACTCATATTTTTTTAAAAGCACTAATTTAATATTTCCATTTTAACAATAAAATGACATGTTTGCATTGAAAAATTTTTAAAATTGTCATTTTCCAAAAAAAAAATTAGAAATTTACGGGATGCCGTGCCGTCTATATGCAATCAAATTTTAACTATGGTCGTAATGACGTCAGAATTAATTTTTTTATAAGTAATTAAAAAATTCGTTTGATATTAATTATATAATTAGTTTATATAAGTAAATTAGTTAAAATATTAAATTATAGTAATGAACAATACAAATCACTTTGACAGATCAAAATTATCCAAGGCAAACCATATTCTTTTAATAGCGCTTATTTTATTTTTGCATTTTAACAATAATTTAAGCGAAAAATTTCAAGTGTGGGGTATCATAAGATGCGGTAAAATAATCTCGTTCGATTGATATGATTTTTAATCTCATATTAACAAAAAATGATACTTTGCGCAGCCTACCTAGTTTCAAAAAATTTTGAGCTTGGTATATTTTTATTATTCTTTTATAGCTGGAGGCGACTATAATGCAATGCACAACCATTGGGGCTCAAGGCTTATAACACCTAGAGGCAGGCAATTGTACCAATCCCTACAAACTTGTGGCCTACAGCCGCTAACATCAGGCGAACCCACTTACTGGCCCTCTGATCCAAATAAAATCCCGGATGTACTCGATTTTTGCGTCACCAGAGGAATATCTCACAATTACCTATAAACTGAAACATGCCTGGACCTATCATCTGACCATACTCCCATCCTAGTCACCCTCGATTCTTGTGTCCTTAAAGTTAATAAACCACCAACATTATTCAACAGATACACAAACTGGGAAAAATTCAAAAATAGCCTCTCTTGCAATATAAACCTCAACATCTCATTAAAAACGGCACAAGAAATAGATGAAGCTGTAGAAAACCTAACGACATCAATCCAACAAGCCTCATGGAACGCTACCCCACCTGCGCCATCCATCGATAAACCAGGATATGTGCCCGCACACTTAAAAAAGAAAATAGAAGAAAAGAGAAGGCTAAGAAAACGCTGGCAATTAACCCACTCCCCAAACGACAAAACAAACTTAAACGAAGCTACGAAACAACTCAAAAAGCTGCTAAACGACTACAAAAATGAGGGAATCAAAAATTTTCTTGAAAACCTCTCAACTACTGAAGCAACCGACTATTCTTTGTGGAAAGTCACCCGTGCCACAAAAAAAACACAAAAAACCGAACAACCAATTAGAAAAACCAATGGAGAGTGGGCTCGAAATAATGAGGAGAAGGCCAAAACTTTTGCTGAACACCTAGTAAGAGTGTTCCAACCTCCACCAAGAGAGATCACCCTTGAAGAAGAACACCAAATACAACAGCTTCTTGCAGCTCCACATCAAATGGACCTACCTATAAAGAAACTCAAACTGCATCAAATCAAAAACGCCATCAAAAACCAAACAAAACCAAAAAAGGCTCCCGGATATGATCTGATAACGGGTAGGATTCTCCAAAACCTACCAGAAAATGGCTTCAAACTACTCAGAAACATATTTAATGCAATCCTTAGACATGGCCATTTCCCATCCCAGTGGAAGGTGGCACAGGTAATCTTAATTCAGAAACCGGGAAAGGATGCAACCGAAACGTCTTCCTACAGACCTATAAGTCTGCTACCAGTCATTTCCAAAACATTCGAAAGATTATTCCTGGAACGATTGAAACCTGTCCTTGAAGAAAACAATCTAATCCCAGACATGGAACGGTGGAGCAGGTCCATCGAGTTACAAAAAAGATTAGAACTGACCTGTAAAACAAGAGGTACTGCTCAGCCGCTTTTTTGGATATCTCACAGGCGTTTGACAGAGTGTGGCACGACGGCCTGATATATAAAATTAAAAAATATCTACCTCAACCTTACAGTCGACTCCTGGAATCGTACCTATCGGACAGGTACTTTATGGTCAAGCTGGGGGACGCTCAGTCGGCATTGGAACCCATCCTGTCTGGTGTGCCACAGGGTAGCGTGCTTGGACCAACTCTGTATCTCGTATATACTGCAGACCTGCCGGAAACGGACAACACTGTATCAGCCACGTTCGCGGACGATACGGCCATAATGGCATCAGACCACGATCCAAACACTGCTTCCCAAAACCTGCAATTTCACCTGAAGAAGATAGAAGATTGGCTAAAGAAGTGGCGTATTAAGGCCAACACTACAAAGTCGGTACACTCCACATTTGCCCTCAGGAGGAGTACCTGTCCAAGCGTAGTATTGTATGATAATGTCTTACCAGAACAAGAAACAACCAAATATCTAGGTTTCCACCTCGATCGCCGACTAACTTGGGCCAAACATATTTGGTCGAAACGCCTCCAGTTGGGACTTACCCATCGTAAAATGTACTGGCTTATGGGTCGAAACTCACCTTTATCTATTGATAACAAACTATTATTATACAAAGCAATCCTGAAGCCCATATGGACGTACGGCATTCAGCTGTGGGGCTCAGCAAGCGATTCCAACATTGCAAAAATCCAGCGTTTCCAATCAAAGGTACTTCGTTGTATTTGTAATGCGCCCTGGTACATTCCAAACCATGTCATTAGCTCGGACTTAGAAATCAATAGTGTTAAGGAAGAAATCACCAACGCAAGCAAAGAATATCAAGCGAGACTCGAAGACCATCCCAATGCACTAGTGACTGACCTACTCGCCGGCCTGCAAGAGAGAAGACTCAAGCGGTATGATCCGATGGACCTGCCCCAACGCAGATGAGTGCTGAAATGGAGTTACAACTGAATTATTGTAAAATGCAATGTTTATATATAAGGGAGGCCTGCCAATGGGCATGCTCTCCAATATGTCAACTTAATTAGTTATGTCAAACAATGTTGCTTATTGTCTTCGGACAGATTGTAATATAGCGTGGAGTCAAATAAAAAAAAAAAATTCTTTTCTAAAGTTCAACTTATTTTTATTTTATTTATTTAATTAATTAACGGAGAACTCCTTTACACAATACGATATAATAATATGTATAATACAAATATTATACACTAAAAATAATACATAAAAGAAATAATAGCGCTTGGTCGCTTGGCTTAAATACAATTGTAATAAAATGGATTTTCAGCTACTTAGTGGGCAGAACACAAAGGGTCAGAATTGATAACTTTCTTTCTCATGGGATTATGGTATCTTCGGGCGTTCCGGAAGGCTCCCACTGCGGTCCTATCTTGTTCTTATTATTTATCAATGATATTGGTCGAATTTTTGGTAATTCTTTTTACTTATTGTTTGCCGATGATCTGAAAACATATAGATCTATCAAGTCTATCGATGATTGTACATTATTGCAGGAAGATTTCCACAACTTGTGTCACTGGTGTACCAAAAATGGACTTAATCTAAATTTACATAAGTGCTATGCTATCTCCTATACAAAAGGAAATAGTATTCCTTATGTATACTACTTGAACAGTACAGTAGTGAAGCGAGTAACCGAAATTGACGACCTCGGTTTACGGTTGGATGTTGGGTTGACCTTTAAAAGTCACATAGCTAACATATGTAGTAAGGCTTTTCGCACGCTTTGCTTTATTCGGCGCCAGTCTGGACACTTCTCTGCTAGCACAATCAAACTATTATACTTCACATTACTGCGTTCGCAACTTGAATATGCATCTTGTGTTTGGTCTCCTCATTATCTGATTTACATAAATCAGCTTGAACGGGTCCAGCATAAGTTTTTCAAGTATCTCCATTACAAACGTGGGCTTCCACTGGACGATTTCTCAGATGATGATTGCCTCAAGTTCTGCAACAACAGATCACTAGTTGATAGAAGAATAACTTCCGATTTATGCGTTATTTACAGACTATTGAATCGCAAAATTGAATGCGACTATTTGCTCGATTATTTTCGATTTTGGAACCCACCGAGATGGACGCCATCGAAGAAGATTTTTGAAGAGACCCACCACCGGACCAAATTATGGGTTGAACAGCCCGATTTCTAGAATGATTCGTTATGCTAATCGCTTGAATAATGATGTGTTGTTCGAACTATCAATAAAGTCGTTAGCGATGTTTAAACTTAACCTCCGTTACATAGATTTCGCCAAGTACACAGTTCTTAAATAATATTTTAATTTTTGTTTTGTATGCTGCATTAAGATCAGCAACGATCGTAATTTATTGTAATTTGTTTTTTTTTGTAAAATGGTTAAACCGTAAATATATATATTATTATTATTATATAGTAATTATAGATTTAACGATTACACAAATGTGTTCTCTAATACCATTCCACTAACTCAACACAACACCAGTAATTTTAACAGAGATAGATATGTACCAAATAATGGTAAACGTCCACGTAATCAACGTGAATATAAGTATTTCTTCTGAAGAAATTGTGCGTCGTGTTCATGGTCTAATGCAGAGATTTACGTCAAAAGCTGTATTTTTTCAAATCAAACCGGTTGCATACTCTTACAATAATATAGACAGCTAACAAAATTAGATATGGCCATATGAAATTTGTATATCAACAAAGCGCAAACCAAAAATACTTATTTAAATAAATTAGAATTATGGTAACAAGTGTATCTTCATATTACGAAATTATTCGATCGTTATGGCTTGTTTATGGTGGGATCGACGATGTCAGGACTAGGTACTGAAAGTAGTGATATCGATATGTGTTTATTATTGCGTACAGTTTCATGTGATCCGCGTTCTGATGCTGTTCGCTGTTTAGATATGATCAAAAATTCGTTATTGAGCTGTGATTACATCGAATCTCCTTAAGTTATTCTTGCAAAAGTGCCAATCCTAAAATTTAAAAGTGTTAAACTTGGTTTCGAAGTGGATTTGAATTGTAACAATTCTGTTGGTATCCGTAACACCCATTTGCTACACTGTTATGCTCAACTTGATTGGAGAGTGAGGTCCATGATTATTGTAGTTAAATTGTGGGCGCAAGCTAATGGGATCAACGATGCGAAAAATATGACCATATCGAGTTATTCCTTAGATCTGATGGTTATTCACTATTTGCAATTACATTCCAACCCAATTCCTGCATGTTAACTAACAAAAACCAACTTGGAGGCGTTACACCTCCGGTAATTCCATGTTTACATGGTTTGTATCCTGATAAGTTTAATCCAGAAAAAGAAATTCATGACATTGACATTCAAGAAGAACTTGCAAAATTTTACTCGGACAATAAACAAGCATTAGACGAAGTTTTGTTGGGATTCCTTCAATATTATATTTATATTAATTACGAGACGTATACGCCATATCGGTACGATTGGCTGCGCGAATGCTTACAGATGAGTGTAGGTATGCACGGTCACAAAAAACGACCCTCATCAGTGGAAGTTTTTATGTATCGAGGAACCATGTGATTATACCAATACGGCTCGTTCTGTTTATGATTTGCCCACTTTTAAGCGCATTCAGAATGGTTTTCAAGTGTCAAGTCGTATTCTAAGAGAGACTGAAAATCTTCAAAGTATTTTAACAAATCTCGAGGAAAACCAAAGATGAATGAGAAAACTAACTTCGAACTAACACAAATAATCACAAATAAATTCATTACTACACAATTCATTAAATTTTGCAAAATTATTATTAACTCACTTAAACAATTTAACACCACCCCGTAACTTGTCTTCAAAATGGATTTATGAATTTATGCACTCACCTGCTATTTGTTATTGATCAAATCATTTAAATATTTTACTTTTAAATATTTTAATTCAATTTATTTAGTTACACCCACATTTTGTTCAGTGTAAATTCAATTCAATTTTTATTCAATCTTATTTATGTTCAAATTTTTTAATCATTTCGTTCTATTTGTTAATCAGCCGCAGTTTAGCTCTAAAAACATTTACCGTTTATTTACAATTATTTAATTATTATCCATCAACATTCATTAATCACCCCCATTCACGCTACCAATTCTTTATTTGTTATCGTTAAGTTTTTATTAATTATTATTATTAATATTACATGTATCAAATTGCATAATTATACTCCCTCTTCTAGGTTAGAAAAAAAGAATTTTTGGATACATAGAAAAACATCAAAAAGAGGGCCTAGCCGACAATCTGCAAATCAGCAAGAAACTTCCAGATACGACAGACTAAATCACTTAGTTGTTTACAAAGACACACAGACACGATGCAATGTTTGTCATAAAAATTGTAATTTTTTTTGTCAAAAATGTGCCATTACCCTACATCCAAAATGCTGTTTTGTGAAATATCATACTGTATGAGAAATTAATATGTTATGTAGACATCTTCCATGTAATAATATGTTAAATAAAATTCTATTAAGCAGATGATGGTGTATTTAGCCACCGTTCTTTTAAAACAACACCCGTTTTTCTTGAAACTTCCAAGTTTAAGCTTATAAAAAGCATATATTAAGGTTTTTTGTTTCTAATAAGTCCCAAATATTAATAAATTATCGAAGAATTAAAACAAAAATTGTTTCGGCATAAAGTGGGTTAAAAGGGATATAAATAGTATGCTATTCGCAGACGACCAGATACTCATAACAATGTGAATGCCCCTCAAGATCACAATTATTGTGTGGAGAGTAGTAAAGTTATTGGCGAAAATCGCGGAAAGTTTTCATTTTTAGAATCGCGAGATGGAATTCTACACAAAATAGGTGTTTTAAAGGTTGATTTAACTCCTAGAAAGTCAATTATGTACATATTGCATAGAAATATAACGTCAAATTATCCAAACTCCGTACTTTATTACGAAATGAAAGGGATAATGTAAATATGCTGGAAAAACTATATAAGACTGATAAATTTCAATGCATTGAAGAGAATTAAAATTTCGTAACAAAAGAATTTATTGATTCGCAGTTACGAAATGCAGATCGAAAACCTAGTGCGCCTATATGGACTGAGCAAGATAAAGCATTTGCCTTATCTGTGTATAAGAGATGTCCACGGTTACATAGATATTTGAAGGCATACTTCTATTTACCCTCGATCAGAACTTTGAAGCATTTATTGGCTAAAAAACCAGGCAGTTTTAGAGTATTTAAAAGTTCAAGCTTCTAAAATGAATTGTGCAGATCGTAGCTGTGCATTATTATTTGACGAAATATCTATAAGCCAAGGATTTCACTACGAACATCATAAACAAATCATAAGTAGTTTTGAGGACTTAGGTTCTCTAGGTAGAAAAGGTAAAGCTGCAAATCGTGCGCTTGTTTTTATGATTAAAGGTACTATAAGAAAACAATGGAAGCAAGTTATTGCTTATTATTTCACTGCAAACACTGTTGCAACCCAGGATCTAAAGGCTCTTATTAAAGAACTAATATTACAACTTCAGGGGATTGGATTAAATGTTTTAGCTACGGTATGTAATCAGGGTGCTACCAACCAGTCAGCTTTATCTCAATTATGTTCAGACAAACACCCCAGACAAAGTTCATGTTATTTCTTTGTTAATGATCAGCCTATAGTGACAATTTTTGATGTTCCCCATCTTTTAAAAAATACACGTAATGCATTATTAAAGTGCAAGATTGAATTTGAACCCCACAAGTTTGGTAAGTTTGAATATAATGTACTTTCTGTTTCAATCTTGATCAACAAAAAGAATTTAAAACGTTAATAAAGCTAAGACCAGAGCATTTCAAAGATTCTTATTTGAAAATTAAGGTTGCTGCTGCAATGTTGAGTGGCACTGTAGCTTCGGTTATTGAAACTTACTTTACAGTGGGAATGTTGCCTTCCGAATTAGTTTTCACTGCTAAATTTGTACATTAATTGATGATTTATTTGACTCTTTGAACGGGAAATTACTTACAGCTAAACAAACAAAACCTTATAGATGTGCTTTATCGGCAAATTCCTCTCATTTGGAATTTTGGTCAAGAATTATAATATAACTGGAACAGTGGAAACTAATTGAACTGAAAGCGGGAAATGATATAAGCCGCCGATATTCATTCGTTCGAGGTTGGCAAACGTCAATCAAGTCAATTATTTTCCTCTGGAATCATCTACAGGAGGTAGACGAATTTGAATTCTTAAATTTAAGAGGACTTAATCAAGATCCGGTAGAAAATTTATTTTGCGCTATTAGCCAGCATGGTATCAGTAATTATAACCCCACTTGTCATCAATTCATTGCTGCTTTGAAATCTGTAGTAGTCAACAAATTAGTTTCTCCTGTAGGTGATGGGAATTGTGAGAAAGATACTTGTGTGCCTTTAGAAGATTTAGGGAGCTTGTTGCGGTATTCCGAACAAGAAGAACAGCAAAAATGTTACAATCAGATGATAACAGTAACCGATTTTAAAGCATTAAAAACTGAACGACTCAAATGTGAGGACAGTCAAGGTTTAGCCTATGTTGCTGGTTAGGTTTTGAAACATATTGCTATACCTGATTGTGACAATTGCCGTAATAATTTGTTTTCCAAAGAAATTGCTAATCACCATTTATTTACTTCTTTTAAAGAGATTGATGACCAAACACAGAGGTTGATTTATGCCAGTGATCATGTAATGGAACTTCTTCAGAATATCCATGACAATTTATATCAATTCCTTGATGAGCATGGTTATCAAAGATCGTTGGAGGATAACTTCAAGGCGTTGTATAAATCGGATTGCAGCACTGGAGAAGTTTATTGCACGGAGCACGACTGTGACAGTTTGATTTTAGAAAAGTGTGTTCCTTTTCTAATTTTGAAATATGTTAAGGATAAACATAAGGCAAAATCTGCTTCACATGATCAAATCAAGAAACTAAAGAAATTTTGTGATTAATGATGTTTTACAGTGTTTTAATTTATTTTCTTTTAATTTATAGATATTTTGTTATTTTATTTTATAGTGTTTGTTTATGAACTTAGTTTAGAATTAATTTTATTTATCCATATTTAATTTCTTGTACTTCAATTTTTCATTTTATTGTTGTATAGTATATTGTTATTTTTTTTTAAATTTATAGATGCTTTAATTAATTTTTTTCTGTCATTCATTAATTTTATTAATTTATACAGTAATTGGATCAATTTGTGTGTCTCCAAGTTAAATTTATAAAATGGGAAAAAAGAAAGAAACTGCGTACAGTTTATTTGTAAAAAAATTTAAAAAAAGGATGGGTTGTACTCTTCCGGAAGCGTATTACATGGCTGCTGCCGGTGACAAATCCATTTAAAGATGAAGAAGAGAGAAAACTCGCAATGAAGGAAGATATAATCAGCACTATAAATTTGGCTCATGGTTCACTATAAATTTGTTGGCTTATTTTTAGCCCTTGAATCTATCAGCCAATTTAAGGACCAATTGCACTGAATGGATACCTCATATTTGAATAATTACATGTTTTTGTAGAAAATAAATAACAAAATTGTATTAGCCGCCGATAAACTATATCATGAAGTTTAATGTTTTCTAGCGTTGAAGGTAAGTGAACAATTGTATTTACAGATAATAAACACACCCAACTTTTAAAGTGACCCTCTAATTGTAACATTGGTGCAAGATACGATCTTGTAAATTTTTGACAAAACTTCTCAATATACGTATAATATTGTTACATTTAGAATGATTAGAAACCTTATCAGTAGACTAATGCCTAAATCACACGGAACGAGTACAGTGGCGAGACAGTGCTCTCGGCCGAGTGCTCGGTTGGTCTAAACGTATTACCGAGCGCTCGGCCGAGCGTTATTCACTTATTTCGCCCATATCACTCTCTCGGCCTAGTGACATTTTACTGTCTCGTCACTGTACTCGTTCCGTGTGATCTAGGCATAACATTGATGCACTGTCAAGGGATTACGATTTTGATGAATGTCAATGAAACATTTCCGCCACATGAAAAACTAAGGTCGTTTTTTCAACTAGAACTTGTTTTTGAGGCAACTACTTACGATTAAGTTTATATTTGTGAATTGTATTCAATGTTGTATTTTATATGTATATGCACACTACAAATGATTATTCTTGAAATTGGCGCAAAGGTAATAGGTGCTGTGTAAGTTGCTTCAGAATAGCAAATCGATGGCAATGGTTCGTTGACGTTTGGAATTTTATCCAAAACGGCACCTACATTGTCCGTAATTGCATCATAAAAATACTTGTCAGAAGAAGACACCGATAGAGATTCCACAGCGCTAGCATATGAACCACTATCGCTATCGCTTTCATTTAACTCTCTCATTCTCAAATTTGTTACTTATGTAACAGTAATATGTGATGACAAAGCTTGTTGAACGTCGAAATGAGTATCAACAGGAGTACAAAATATACAGCGCAGTTCGAAATATAATAGACTGCGAAATCATGAAAAGCAAGTTGGTGGTGGGTAAGACTACCGTCGGCGCCGCACGTCGTCAAACAACATTGCAGACCCTCAAATGTCGGATCGTGGTTGTGGAAGAAGCAGCCGAAGTTTTGGATTCGCACGTTACGGTGTCTTTAACGAGCCATTACCAACATTTAATTTTAATTGCCGACCACCAACAGTTAAGTCCAACTAAGGCCGATTATCGCATAGAAAAAAGGTTCAACCTGGGAATTAACATGTTTGAACGGATAGTGCGGAATAAAATACAGTGCAATACATTGGGCGTGCAACATCGTGAAACCTCGCAATGTGGACTATCGTTCACCCCATCGCACTGTGGGACGGATTCGAATATTTACGGCGAAAAGTGTAAAAATCAAGTATTTATTTTGGGGTCCTACAGTGGTGGGTTAGATGTAGTAATAGTCCGAGGGTCGAGTTCCAGGCTGGAGAGTGGACGATCCTTGATACTTGCTATTGTGTCGTAGTTCAAAAGTGACCTTCGCTCGAGCCAGACGCGTCGCTCTCTGTGCTAAATTTTCAGTGTGCTCTTGAAAACGACGCCGTACAGCAAAAAATCAACCGATTCCCATTTTTCAAAATGGATTCGAAAGGGGAAAGTAAGTAGAATATTATCATGTAATTGAAAATTTATAATAATGATGTATGTGATATCAGTAAACGAATGATTTGTCCAAAAATAAACGTAAAATCGCGACTGAAAATTCGAAACACGTAGAGAAAAGTTGAATTGTTAAACGTTGTTAAGCGGCCGGACTTATCCTAGGTTGTAGATTAATCAATTGTTTAATGGAAACAGCAAAAAAAAGTTGCGATCTTTTGCAGGACCGCTACTGGCGCAAGTTTTTGTGATAAAAAGTGCATTTTTCTCAATTTCAAACAATGAAAACATACAAATATCGTGGGCATACTGGCAAAAGTGACCAAGTCAAAAAACAGAGTTGCTAGATAAATGAAATTGAATGTTTAACATTTTGTGAAAAATTGTGAAAAAAAAAATCAGTGAAAAAATTGTGAAAAAAAAAAAATCAGAAAAATCAAAAATTGATTCGTTTTTCTTGAAATTTTTTGCCGTACTGGAGCCGCCATTTTGTTTTTCGAAATTTCAACTCCGGATTCGTAATCAGCGACCCCAAAAACCTCTGAGTACGGACTTTCATCTCGATTGATTCGTTTTTCTTGAAATTTTTTGCCGTACTGGAGCCGCCATTTTGTTTTTCGAAATTTCAACTCCGGATTCGTAATCAGCGACCCCAAAAACCCCTGAGTACGGACTTTCATCTCGATTGATTCGTTTTTCTTGAAATTTTTTGCCGTGCTGGAGCCGCCATTTTGTTTTTCGAAATTTCAACTCCGGATTCGTAATCAGCGACCCCAAAAACCCCTGAGTACGGACTTTCATCTCGATTGATTCGTTTTTCTTGAAATTTTTTGCCGTACTGGAGCCGCCATTTTGTTTTTAGAAATTTTGACTTCAGATTCGTAATCAGCGACCCCAAAAACCCCCGAGTACAAACTTTCACACGAATTGAAAACTTGTCAGACTTTTCGCCGTCGATTTGGGTTTTCGTCCCACAGTGCATCGCATGCATCCCAACGATCGTTGGAATTTGTACCTTTATTGGTTACTTATGTAACAGTAATATATGATGACAAAGCTTGTTGAACTTCGAAATGAGTATCAACAGGTGTACGAAATATACAGCGAAGTTCAAAATATAATGGACTGCGAAATCATGAAAAGCAAGTTGGTGGTGGGTATGACTACCGTCGGCGCCGCACGTCTTCAAACAACATTGCAGACCCTCAAACGTGGGATCGTGGTTGGGGAAGAAGCAGCCGAAGTTTTGGATTCGCACGTTACGGTGTCTTTAACGACCCATTGCCAACATTTAATTTTAATTGCCGACCGCCAACAGTTACGTCCAACTACGGCCGATTATCGCATAGAAAAAGGTTTAACCTGGGAATTGACATGTTTGAACGGATAGTACGGATAGTAAAATACAGCGTACTACATTGGGCGTTCAACATCGTATGTGTCCAGAAATCGCAAACTTAATCGTGCCCCACATTTATCCAGAACTCGAAAACAATTACTCCGTTACTGATATTCCGCCAATTTTAGGAATGGATTGGTGCCTATATTTCATCGATCACAAACACCGAGAATCTACATAAATTACTCTACATAATTTATTGTCTTCCTGCCCGAAGTACACACAACATCGACATCACTACACCTTTCAATGTCAATTTTATAATATTATACCGTTCGACCTTACACAAATAATCACAAATAAATTAATCACTAAACAATTCATTACATTTTGCAAAATTATAATCAATACACTTAAACAATTCACCAATCCTTAATTTGTCTTAAAATGCATTTAGCCGTTCTGTTTAAAGTGAAAGTAAAACCCATTTCATTGCAAGCAACGAAGATCTGTTCATGATTGACATCGGAGATGTCAAGAACACCGAAAGTGCACCTAGAAGCTTGTTTCGATAGGTACAAGGCAGGATTGATGAAAGTTTCGAAGAAAACCAAGCCGAAGTTATGGTTTCTCTATATTAATTTCTTGTTTTTGTTACAAGAAGACGTTGTGAGTGGCGGAACCGTTTTAAAGTTAGAAATTCTCCCAGGCGCCTTACCCGATGCTTCCAGGGAGAATTCTTTGTCAGAAACTCATTGCTAAGCGTGGTTGGGTTTGGAGAATGAAGAGAACAAATTAAAAATTACGGAAGAAGGTAACGAACACGGTTAAGTTAAATTTTGTTTTTAATTATTTCTTTACAGCTACGGCTACCATTCCAAATTGTGTAGAATTGTGGGTAGCCAGGCTACACTTGCAATCGGTATTGGGGCGTTACCGTTATGGGAGACGCTCCTCAAGTATCATTACCGCACGTCGGATATACGTAGATCGCGTGGAATCGACTTACAAGGACGGCGTTAACACAACCAAAGGAAGTATCCGCTTCCTTGAAGTGCTTATATGTACATCGAATGGTTAGTGGTAAGTAGAGGAATTATATCGGCTCGCAAGGCGTACCTCCAGATACCCGAACTCGAACCTTAGTGCAAAGAACTTCACGAAACAATGTCGAAAATTGAGTCTATAGATGTTAACCCAAAATTTGATTCCGGTGAGAGAATTCAAATTTGCGACACAACAGTTTAGACACGACGACATTGACATTTGGGTAAAATATATTAGGTACGTTTCATTTTTTATTGGAAACCGACCAAACGTCGACGAACCTGAACCAGTCCAAGAAATATGTAGATAAGCAAGCAGAAACCAAATTGCCAAAGTATTTGTTTGACGATTTTATTCCTGAGTACGAAAAAATTATTGCACAGGTAAAATATATCCGTAAGTTTGATGTAGCGGTTTTTACTAAAAAGTGACGATGTTTGAAAACTTATAGTTGCGATTTGGATTGCAATTTAAGGTGAAAATAAGTAGATTAAGTGAAACGTAGATTAAGGTAGTTCTGTTGTATAAATTTCTTAGAAATATATTTAAATTTTTACTACTTATTTAGTATTTATTGTTCCGTCCATACGAAACTATTTTTTCATAATCTTTCGCCATTTAGAAAATGAGATAATCGTCTTCAAAATTAGATCCTTTGGGTCGTCCATAAATTACATCACGCTCCTAGGGGGAGGGGGTTCCGACCCTTGTGACGGTGGGGGCGGAGGGGTTTCAAAAGTTGTGACGTCACAAATATAAGTTGAATATAAAATTTCATTGAAATTTTTTTTTATATTTGTGCGACCCACGGGCCCAAAATGCAAAATTATGTATGTACATCTGGCATAGCCAAGGGGAAGTTAGTTGATAAATATCGTAATATTAGAACGAGACTTCGAAAAGCTGGTTTAATTGAAAGTCAGTGAGCTAGTTATAGCAGTTCTTCGTCTTCTTTTGACCAGGACGAAACATACTCAAGAGTACCAACAATATAAGTATAGAACGGAAAATGAATATATATTTAGATTCGTTCTGGGAATTATGTATGCATGTGCTAAATTACTGTAAATATGATTTCTTAATTTATAATTTAAATAAATAGTTTTATTAACTCAATCGATACCTATCAATAACCATACTTTCTCTTCTATATTTTTAAATAACTCGGCTGCGAGCAAGTTGTGATTTCAGTCTCGCTGTGAGCTTTGGGACGATGCTATTGTACATTGGAAAAATACTTATAAATTGAGAACCAGCAGTAGGACAAGAATTTTTTTTTTAATTTTATTACAAACGAATATCTACAATCTGTTTCGAAATTAAGAAACATTAAGTAAATTACTTTACATTATATTTACATAGTGGGAATATTTCATTAAATATTCCCGTAATAAATTAACTTATATAAGTTCTTGTGATACATAATTAAAAGGACAAGAAATGTAGATGATTTCTGTAAGGAATGGCACTAACTAAAAATCAATATGTGTGTGTTTTGGTGAGGTAGCTTAAACTTATTTGAAATTTTTTTATTTTTTTAGTTTTTGGCCTATAACTTTTTTCAGTCCAAACGGCCGATGTCGTAACTTTGGATTTATATCCAGTACTTCAATGCGGACATTTTAAGGTATCACTCAATTAGTTCTACGCCAATATTGGGTTAGTGAACGTTTTTGGTCTTCATCCGCCCGTCTGCAATGATATTCTTGAAAATTTCTATTAAGGGTACACTCCATTACCCTAGTGTTGATTCACGAACACCAGTTGTCTGGTAAACAACTATTATTTTATAATTCACGGGTATGCAACACGTTCAACAAATTTTAGTTAGTCTATTAGCTCATACATGTCGCTATATAAACAAAGAAATTTCTTTTGAAAACGCAATAAAGGTACCTACCTATCGCACCGAGTAGTGGGAACTCTTAAAATGTTAAAAAATGGCTGGAAAACACTTGATTAGATAGTTCAATATTTTATAATTTTTTGTTTAATAATGCCTCGAAAACGTTATACAAGAGTAGGGAAGAAAACTAAACCCTGCAAAATTATTACGTGAAATTGTCTAAAGACTTATTGGAAATAATTGAATCAGATTAAGAAGACTGTATTATAATAGACGGTTAATTTAAAAAACGCCTGTAAGTCAAATAACAACTATTTTTGTTTCTATAAATATCAATTATTTCGTTTGACATTAATTTTATGAAAAGCATAAATTTATAATTTGAGTTTTGTATTTAAAAACACAATCTTTTTAATGACAATGAAAAAATTGCTTACCGATACTTACAGAGATTGTATGTATTTATTTATTTATTTTTTACTGAATTTGGCATTAATTAATTAAATATCAACCATATAAAATTACAGCTTTTTACACAGTAGGTGCCCTTAAAATTATAAACTATCAAAAATTAACAATAGCCTTATACAAATTAGTCATTATTCATCAAAAATGTGCATTCTTAAAGGAATTTCAACTATAAATTTTAATAAATAATAGAAAAAGAATTGGTTAGAGGATTTTGGTTGGTCCATCAGATAAGTCAAGTTTTCTTGTACTTATTTTGGTATTCTAATAATTCACGAGATGTCGAAGAAAGTAATTGCAGTTGATGTGACAATTATTAATTTCCGCTCTAAATTATCTACTAATGTGAAATAAAATCGAATTCAACACTTGCTATACTTTTGTAAAAATTTTCATCAAGTTTCGTAAAAATCTAGTTTTCATGCTAACAGATCAAGTTCCTACATTTTCACCAACACTGTAAAATTTAAAAGTTTTCAAGCACATTTTTTAAATGCGGACAAATTATCGAAAACGAGTTTTCTTTTTGTTTAACAGAATGTTCTCGGGTTGAAACACTAATATTAATAAAATATTTGCTAAATTCATCTGTACCGTGTAAAGCAGAATAATTATAGACAAAAATAAACAAATTTAATATAATTTGCTAAGCAAATAAAGCTAATGCGTGAGAAAATGTTTTCTTTAATTAATTGGTCATTTAAAGAAAGAATTGTTCATAAATTCTTTACGGTCTAATGATAATTTATATTGTAATTTTCAATTTTTTTTCACATTCGATACAAATTATTTTAAATTATATGAAGTGGTTCAATATGATGTACGTATATTATAAAACACAGAAAACTGTCTACACTCATGCTTGAAACTCACACATAATATTAATAAACTCCGATCAACAACAAGAATTTACAACTTTCATTAGTAACTTAAACTAACAATATACAAGGTGAATATAAGTTGCTACAAATTAACAGTTTTTTTTAAAATTATTTTTCAAATAACCGAAACGTGTCAGTAAATTTAGTAAATACGACAACTCTTGTTGAAGTTGTCTATTAATTAGTTTATCCACATCCATGTCAATTCAATTATGTTTGTTATGAATGCATTTCAAATTGTCAGTCTGTATTAGGATTTGTAGGGTTCCTTGTTAAAATATTATTTAACAGACAACGAAATAAAATTTTAAATGTTGAGCTATATGAAGTGATAATATCTTAAATTATCTAAATTATTTGTAGCTTATATTCAATAGGTTGTGATGGTAAAAGTCTCGATAATTGTGTTATAATCAATAGATTAAACAATTTCTATCACTTCTCGAGAAAATAGGGATAACCTAATGTTAATTGACTTTATAAGCTAGTAAAAATAAAAAGTAAAAATATGCAAGTAAGGTTTTGTTTTGAAATATTTTTGAGTGGATCTGAAATTCATTGGCTCAAAACAAAAATTCAATACACAATAGCAAATGTTGCCTTATTACGGCTTTATTATTTCTTTTGCTTTATGAATTTTAAAAACACTACATGTGTGATGTTATATCCTTCGTTTTAAATAAATCTTCAAATACATATAATGAAAATAGAAGGATGTAGATTATTCTGTGGCTTTTTTGTGCACAAAGAGAGTTCATTTCGGGTCTCTACAGAGTTTCATCATAATAATCTCAAGTGGTTCACAAAATCCCTTTTTATATTGTAGTATAAATTTAAAATATAGCGTTTTTATTTCGTAAATTTAGTAGCTTCTCATCTAAGTACTATCTGGTAAGTTTAACATCCGTTTTCAGCTGGTAAATTTAGTGCACATTGAGGGTGCGAGGGAACAAATCGCACTATGAGAGCAAGACTATGGTAAGTGCAACAAAGTTACTTGCGAGATAAACGCATTTTAAAGTTTACTGTTTCTATGCTCGCAACGTCTTTTGCTTCTACTTAAACTGTTGTAGGTAACTAAAAAGTTTCATTACATATAAAATGGTCTTCCATTATTAAAAACAATACTTTTTTAAGTGTAATACTAGAATATCGCAAAAAAAACATATTTTGCACTTACCATAGTCTTGCTCTCATAGTGCGAAATTTGCGTTTTCAGCGGACTAAATTTATCAGCTAAAAACGGATGTTCAGTGCACCTTTTAACTCACAGTTTTTCAATTTTTATATTTCGGAATTGTGAAGTAATTAATATATTTAATGATTATTTCTTGTAGTGAATTATGTTTTCCATACATAAGAGATACATGTAATAACCACACAAAAGAGAAATAATATATAACAGAAGCAATCCATGTTATTAAATATTCATGAAATTCGGAGCTTTCTCTATTTGAGGTATCGAGACTTTGTTCACCGTTTGGTTTTAATGTATTACATTCAGCATACATATTGCTGTGATCCAAGCTACCAGGCCGACACAAATCACAAAATTTCTAGCTCAATTTGAAATACTAAACAATTTGACCCACTTAAAGCAAATCAGATTGAAAAGATAAACAATTTAAACAAATTTCTCAATATTATGAGCATATAAAGATCTCTAAAGATTGGAACACTTGATATAAAGCTGTAAGATAAATTCATTGAAAAGATTGCCACATAAAATTTTCATAAAAAAGGATATTTAGATCAGGAATATGTTCGAATGGTTGCTAAGTAAGACGTGCGATTGTGGCATGCAAGCAACACTAGTTTGGGAAAGCACTCAGATGGGTGACCGACTAGAAAAATTAATATAGAATAGTGCTATAAATTAGTCAAAAATTCTGTCCTATATCACTATCCTCAGTAAAAATTTAATCAACAAACATTTTTCTATTATTTAATTTTCTACAAACAAATTTCACAAACAAACATTTTAAACCGCTAATGGACAGCGGAGGTTTTTGAATTTAATTCAAACCATCAAGAGGAAGAAGAAGTTTATGGATTGAGGCATTTCGACATATTTCTATTTGATAATTGTGTATTTTATCAGCAGATGAAATTTTATCTGTATTTACTTGTAAATTTAAAAATTTGCGCTAGCGTTTTGATTTCAATATAAAATTATTTCTGATTTATTTACAATCTTTTATTGACTAAATTAGCAACAACGGTAAAGTATTCCAATTTTTGAGATTCAACAAAGTAAAAGTGAATCAGGTTTATCTCTTCAAACTATCATTAGTTCAAACAATTTTCAATATTTCAAAAGATCTTACTTTGACCTCGATAAGCATCCCTTAGACACACAGAACCTACAATACCTTGAGGGAATCTCAACCGCTGAGCTAAACAAGAGGGACAAGGATCGTGAGCTTCTGGACAAAAATTGCACCCTCAAAAATTTCAATTTTCAATATAAAAATTTTTATACACTTTCAGACACGAACCCGAGGTGTGCAACTTTTTGAAAGAAACTACATAGCATCTTTTTTGGCGCCCAACGTGGGGCTCGAACCCACGACCCTGAGATTAAGAGTCTCATGCTCTACCGACTGAGCTAGCCGGGCTAGCTATGTAGAGTTCTATGTAAAGATGGCTTTTCGTGAACAATAATTTTACCAGACACAAGTCGAAATGTTTCGGACCTCGATTTTTTATCGTCGACGCAAAACAATTTCGCCGAAACCAGGCATCTTAAAAGGAGAAAAAATCAAAATCGACGTAATCGAATTACACAAGCTCAAGCTTTACGAGTCGAACCGCGCGAACAACCCAAACCAAATTATCATCCGACCGGCAGGATAAATACAATTGTGATTCCCCCAAAAAAACCAACTTACGACCGCTCCAATTTCGCGATTGCAAAGATCGCCCAATAAAGTTAAGCCCTTACATCCGCGAAACAACAACAAGGCTTACCACTGTCAGAGGCAAGATGTGGCAAGAAAGAGTCATCAAAGAATTCAAACAGGGTAACTTTACATGTGTTAAACTTAATGCGTACAACGATGTAGCAACTTTTAAAGTAAGTGCCGACTTCGCACTTTATGAATCCCAAATTAAACCTGATTCTTGGCCTAAAGGTGTGATGGTGCGTCGGTTTAATTCTTTTCGGGCTCCGAAAGGTGGCTTTGCCCAACGCTAATGGTATCTTAAAGCGCGTGGCTATTGATGTCCCACTTTCTGCTGGTCATACAAATAGTGTTTCGAATAGTATTGACAACCGTCGAAAGTTGAAAGTTTATTTCCAAAATTGTGGTGGCACCAGGACTAAATTAAATGATATTAGCATCAACGCCAACTGTAGTTCCTATGACGTTGTTGTTTTGGTAGAGACGTTTTTGGGTGACGATATAATGTCTAGCGAGCTCAATCTCTTTGACTTTAATATCTTTCGTTGCGATCGATCTACTAACTCTAGCCATAAAGTTAGGGGCGCTGGGGTGTTGATTGCTGTGCGTAAGTGTTTGCAATGCATGCATATTAAGACTACCAATATTATTGAGAACATTTTTGTTCAAATTAATGATACCATTGTTGGGGCCGCATATCTTCCACCCCACTCTGTTATTCAGGCTTATGAGGAGTTTTGTGATGTCGATATGACCATGAATCACTTTCCTTCTTCTAAATTAATTATATGTGGGGATTCTAATCTGCCACATACTGATTGGTCGGGTGGAGGAAATACTAGCGGTAAAGCACAGTTGGTCACCGACTGCATGGCGCTGCATGGTCTTGTGCAGCGGAACAGCATACCTAATGGTAGGGGTGTGCTGTTGGATTTGGTTCTTACCAATATTGAAGACGTTGTGAATGGCGAAACCGTTCTAAAGTTAGAAACTCTCCGATGTGCCTTACGCGATGCTTCCACAGAGAATTCTTTGTCAAAAACTCATTACTTAGAGTGGTTGGGTTTGGAGAATGAAGAGAACATATTAAAAATTACGGAAGAAGGTAACGAACGCGGTTAAGTTAAATTTTGTTTTTAATTATTGCTTTACAGCTACGACTACCAGTCCAAATTGTGTAGAATTGTGGGTAGTCAGGCTACACTTGCAATCGGTATGGGGGCGTTACCGTTATGGTAGACGATCCTCAAGTATCATTACTGCACGTCGGATATGCGTAGATCGCGTGGAATCGACTTACAAGGACGGCGTTAAACAACCAAAGGAAGTATCCGCTTCCTTGAAGTGCTTATATGTACATCGAATGGTTAGTGGTAAGTAGTGGAATTATATCGGCTCGCAAGGCGTACCTCTAGATACCCGAGCTCGAACCTTAGTGCAAAGAACTTCACGAAACAATGTCGAAAATTGAGTGGATAGATGTTAACCCAAAATTCGATTCCGGTGAGAGAATTTATAAATTTGCGACACAGCAGTTTGGTCACGACGACATTGACGTTTGGGTAAAATATATTAGGTACGTTTCATTTTTTATTGGAAGGCGACCAAACGTCGACGAACCTGAACCAGTCCAAGAAATATGTAAGCAAACAGAAAGCAAATTGCCAAAGTATTTGTTTGACGATCTTATTTGCTGAGTACAAAAAAATTATTGCACAGGTGAAATATAATCTGTAAGTGTGATGTAGCGGTTTTTACTACAAAGTGACGATGTTTGCAAACTCCTCATTGCGAGTTGGATTGAAATTTAAGGCGAAGATAAGTAGATTAAGTGAAACGTAGATTGAGGTAGTTCTGTTGTACGAATTTCTTAGAAATACATTTAAATTTTTAATACCTACTTATTAAATATTTATTGTTCCATCCATACGAAAATATTTTTTCATAATCATTGGCCATTTTTTTGGGCATATTTTTGAGTGGATCTGAAATTCGTTGGCTCAAAACAAACATTCAATACACAATAGCAAATGTTACCTTATTACGGCTTTATTATTTCATTTGCTTTTTGAATTTTAAAAAACTACATGTGATATTATCCTTTGTTTTAAATAAATCTTCAAATACATAATACGTATAATGAAAATTGAAGGATATAGATTATTCTGTGGCTTTTTTGTGCACAAAGAGAATTCATTTCGAGTCTCTACAGAGTTTCATCACAATAATCTCAAGTGGTTCACAAAATCCCTTTTTATATTGTAGTAGGTACAAATTTAATATATAGCATTTTTATTTCGTAAATTTAGTAGCTTCTCATCTACATAAGTATCTGGTAAGTTTAACATCCGTTTTCAGCTGGGAAATTTAGTGCACATTCAGGGTACGAGGAAACAAATTAGCGTTTTCAGCGCACTAAATTTACCAGCTAAAAACGGATGTCGAGTGCACCTTTTAAATCACGGTTTATCAATTTTTTTATTTCGGAATTATGAGGTATTTAAAATACTTAATGATTATTTCTTGTAGTGAATTATGTTTTCCATATATAAGAGATACATATAATACATGTAATAACCACACAAAAGAGAAATAATATAACAGAAGCAATCCATGTTATTAAATAGTCATGAAATTCGGAGCTTTCTCTATTTGAGGAATGGAGACGTAAGGGGACTGTTTGTTTTGGTTTGAAAATATCACGTGGTGTAGCTTCCTCTTAACATAAATACAAAATTTACTATTATACATATATTTAATATGCTCTATATTGTTTATATAGCAATCAAAGGAAACGCAAAACTCGAAGTATTCAATTAAAATAAACCAAACTCGAGTACAGTTAAAAATTCATTAACTGGAGATTTGCTTATAGAACAGACCTGTTAATTCTCAAAATTAAAAAAAAACTAGCTATAACTAAGCTATATATTATAAGGATCAATATCTCCTTCACCACATCTTCACATTTGTTTCAGTAATTATTTATATTTCACAATGTCCGTGTATGAACTAAAATTTATATACAACTTTTTTATTTTACAATTTTTTCATTTAATTCTATAACTACGATTCCTGTTAAATTTAAATAAAATGTGTTCCGCATTTACACATTATAAAAAGTTAATGTCATTTAAACCTCTAGATTGAAACCATACATTTATATATTGCTTTATTTGCAAACTACTACCACCTTCAATCACCAGGTTTGAGCGATATGAACTTAATTATTATTTAATTAAAACACAAGGTTTGAATCACAGTTTGCTTGTATCTCGACCAATATATGGACAGCATTTAGCAACATGGGATATCGAACTGCATGGCCTGCTAGACTAAATACTGCGATGGCCCACGATATTTTTGTTTCCAACTTATAGTAAATCTGTAATTTGATTTATTAAATATCGCAACTGTGAAGTTTTTCCTTTTTCCTTTACCTCAAATAGTTTAAGTTCAAAATCTAACGATTTAATTAGCAGGCTTTTCGTGAACAATAATTTTACCAGACACAGTCGAAATGTTTCGGACCTCGATTTTTTATCGTCGACGCAAAACAATTTCGCCGAAACCAGGCATCTTAAAAGGAGAAAAAATCAAAATCGACGTAATCGAATTACACAAGCTCAAGCTTTACGAGTCGAACCGCGCGAACAACCCAAACCAAATTATCATCCGACCGGCAGAATAAATACAATTGTGATTCCCCCAAAAAACGAACTTACGACCGCTCCAATTTCGCGATTGCAAAGATCGCCCAATAAAGTTAAGCCCTTACATCCGCGAAACAACAACAAGGCTTACCACTGTCAGAGGCAAGATGTGGCAAGAAAGAGTCATCAAAGAATTCAAACAGGGTAACTTTACATGTGTTAAACTTAATGCGTACAACGATGCAGCAACTTTTAAAGTAAGTGCCGACTTCGCACTTTATGAATCCCAAATTAAACCTGATTCTTGGCCTAAAGGTGTGATGGTGCGTCGGTTTAATTCTTTTCGGGCTCCGAAAGGTGGCTTTGCCCAACGCTAATGGTATCGTAAAGCGCGTGGCTATTGATGTCCCACTTGTGATGACCCACGATATTTTTGCTTCCAACTTAAAGTAAATCTGTAATTTTATTTCTTAAATATCGCAACTGTGAGGTTTTTCTACGTATACTTTGTAGTAAGTACACAAATAAATACCAAAAACGAAACAAATACAAGGAATGTGTAATTATAATAAATTATGCACTGTTTAATCTTAATTAAACATGGGTTATTCGGACATCCTGTATATAAAATAAATTAAGCAAAAACGCATAATTGTAAGAAACCTACTTAAAAAGTGCCAATAAAGCAAACTGCCACTCAAGCACTTTAAGTAGGTCACATATAAATAATTTACAGAACTTTTAATTCAGCATAATTGCACTTCCGTATATTAAGTAGGTAACATTTCAAACCCATAGTCATCACAGGTCAATTAACTTTAAATTATGCATAAATGCATTTGCAATATTATAAAGAAGTTAAAAATATTACAATAGTTGTATCATCAACAATTTATATATGAACTTTAATATTAACAATTAATGAATAAGCAAATCGATTAAGTCATTGTTCCAAATTAATGCATTACTGACTATTTTGCAGATTGTAAAAATTGTATATAAATCTTGTAAATAACTTTAATAAATCAGTATCAATTTAAACCTCCAATTTGAGTTGTTACTCACAACAACGAATTAGCAAGAAAGAGTGTTATGGACTTAAGTCTAATCCATAAGCCTTTGTGAGACTGAAAAGGATAACATCTCTTCTCTTCTAATTTCGACATGCACTTACGTATGTACCTACATACATATAGTATTTTTTTCACGAATCGAAAAAGTTGTCCATTCTGTGGTGCAATTGGTTTAGTTTTGCACTAAAAAGGAACCCATAGCCAGTGAACATTTTAGTCACGTCATTTCACCAAGAAAATTTCATAATTTATTACGTTATAATATACATAAGTGACGATCATAAAATTGACGATCTACCCCTAAAGTCGCCAAAAAAAAAAAAACCGATGGAATCACGTTATGTAACCAAAGCTGATTTTGTTTTAGTATTAAAAGTCTTCATAATATTTTATTAAAATTCACACCCAGACGTTTAGGAAGTCCCAAAGGGGTGCCAATCGCGCTTAACCACCGCTATCGTTGGCAATTGTTATGTTGAGCGAGATCTGAAACGGTAGCAACGCAAAATGTAACGTCCTTTTGTTACATAAACTTTTGCGTTGGCAAAATCCTTTTTTTTGTCAACAAATTTTAGTTTCAATTTAAAAATATTTCAGTTTCCAAACATCAATTTTAAATTCATTTCATTTTAAATCAAAATTATAAATTTCAAAGCCTATAATTTATGCAACCCAATTTACCACAAATTTGATTTAACGATATTCCTACATCTACGCATGAGTGAATGATCAATCCAAGAGAGTTGACAATGGCCTCAGGGCAAGCCGGTCGCATAAATTTGCGGTCGGACAATTTTTTAAAGTTTCATCAATTTAAATATTTTTCCAATACTCAAGATTATTTTGAGACGATGTCATTTCACGTAGTGCGTAGTGTGATGGTTTTCTTTTTTAACACCTTACGATCAAGACGACCGAAAATCAATTTCATGGATTTAGTAGTCATTTTATAACATGGCGGAGTGTCTCCATTGCAATTTCAAACGTTCACCTTTTTTCGATTGGAATCCTTTGAATATGGGAACTTATGAAGTTTTTGACGTTCAATACTGTCGATCGGATTTTTTTGAATATGGGAATTTGTGGAGGCACCGTCCGACTTGGAACATGGCCGTCAATTTTAATCTGGACCCGGTGGCAAAAACTTCGCCAACCAGCTGATCGAGGAATCTTTATTGATTACTCCAGCCTCGCCCAGTTGAACAAACCCAGAGGGATGATTCTTCAACCCCATAAGACAGCTAGACATTCTGCAGTTTCTTATGGTGCCGCTTTCAGAATATTTTTCGTCAGTTGGTGCAAGCTGATTATTTTTCGAGGTACCATAAATATGGAACGCCAGATGTCCCGATTTTGGTGTGCTAATTCTCATTACAATTTCCAACGTTCAAAACTTCAACAGATGTGGTCATATAGAAAATAAATTTAATCAACACATTTTTCACTTTCAAATACCAACTAATTTTTAATAATTTTTAATTAACAATTTTTTACATGTGTGCTTTTCTGGAATATCTGTTTTAGGTTAAATTTAATTAGCAGGAGTTTTTGCTAATGGTAGTATGAGTCGAAGACATGTCATATCGATCCAACCTTTTTTTAATAAACGTAACACCATAGACGGTCATAGCTTAGTGGTTAAGTGCGCCTACTGCTATTGCGAAATGCTCGGTTCAAATCCGGGCAGAGTAAAAACTTTATTCTGACCGTTTCTCCTCGGAAGGCAATGGCAAACCACCGAGGTAATTTGCCACGAGCGCCCATCTCGCAATGAAGTGTATTACACTTCCCGTGGTTCGGAGCCCACGTTAAACAAGTAGGTCCTCTATGTATGTGAAAATAAATCGAACGCACATCACATGCATAGAAAGAGATGGGTCACGACGTTTCTGTCAAAGAAGCATCACGATTTAAGAGGAACACCATTTAAAATCTGTAAGTATTCTATGAATTGTTCTTCATGTAAAAATTGTTAAATTTTGATAATACCTTCAGTAACATAACTACCTTTGAAATTTTATGCGAACTCGATTCACCAATTTTTTGACCGTCCTCAACGGCTCTAAATTTTTAACTTGCCTGCTTCAAGCAGTTTTAACGACGTATAGAACACGTCATCTTGTAACAAAGATAATTTAATTCGTGTCGAAGATTGCTTCGATCCGAACACCACGACGTCTCATCTTTGCGTCTTGGATTATTTCGTCGGTTTATTTTGTAAATTAAAATTTTTCTTTTTCCTTTATTGTTATAATTATTGTATGTGTGTAGCCAAGAGATTGTTCTTTGTTTTACGATTATTAAAATATTTCATTTCAATTAAAGTGTGTTATTCTGATCTCGACGAATATTTTTTATTTTTACTTTTTATTTCCATTTTTGACTGGGTATAAGTAACTAGTTGATCGAAAACTTGTACCGAGCCATGGCGCCCAAATAAGGTAATGACAATTTAGCAAAGACAGTGCAATTTAAGGATCCACGAACCTCTTAGAGGAACCCACGCTCTCGTGGCTTAGTACTAGACGTACAGAGCTTAGCTGATACGTATTCTCCATCTACGATCGAAGAAAAGTGGCAGGTGAAGCTGAAAAACTCTATTTTTTGATGACCATTTGCCGGGTCATCGCTTTTTGAGAAAGTTTACGAGTATTGAGCGTTTCAAAAACTAGAAAGTCCTGTGTGGTTTGACTGAATCCCATTTGTGATGAACATTCAGTACCAAAGACAACGTGCATTACTAGCGAAGAAAATTAATTAAAAAAATTCCTAATTATGTTTTGTAATGTTTACAAAAATAAACAAATTTAATATAATTTGCTAAGCAACTAAAGCTAATGCGTGAGAAAATGTTTTCTTTAATTAATTGGTCATTTAAAGAAAGAATTGTTCATAAATTCTTTACGGTCTAATGATAATTTATATTGTAATTTTCAATTTTTTTCACATTCGATACAAATTATTTTAATTACATGAAGTGGTTCAATATGATGTACGTATATTATAAAACTCAGAAAACTGTCTACACTCATGCTTGAAACTCACACATAATATTAATAAACTCCGATCAACAACAAGCATTTACAACTTTCATTAGTAACTTAAACTAACAATACACAAGGTGAATATAAGTTGCTACAAATTAACAGTTTTTTTAAAAATTATTTTTCAAATAACCGAAACGTGTCAGTAAATTTAGTAAATACGACAACTCTTGTTGTTGAAGTTGTCTATTAATTGGTTTATCCACATCCATGTCAATTCAATTATGTTTGTTATGAATGCATTTCAAATTGTCAGTTTGTATTTGGATTTGTAGGGTTCCTTGTTAAAATATTATTTAACAGACAACGAAATACAATTTTAATTGTTGAGCTATATGAAGTGATAATATCTTAAATTATCCAAATTATTTGTAGCTTATATTCAATAGGTTGTGATGGTAAAAGTCTCGATAATTGTGTTATAATCAATAGATTAAACAATTTCCATCACTTCTCGAGAAAATAGGGATAACCTAATGTTAATTGACTTTATATGCTAGTAAAAATAAAAAGTAAAAATATGCAAGTAAGGTTTTGTTTTGAAATATTTTTGAGTGGATCTGAAATTCATTGGCTCAAAACAAAAATTCAATACACAATAGCAAATGTTGCCTTATTACGGCTTTATTATTTCTTTTGCTTTATGAATTTTAAAAACACTACATGTGTGATGTTATATCCTTCGTTTTAAATAAATCTTCAAATACATATAATGAAAATAGAAGGATGTAGATTATTCTGTGGCTTTTTTGTGCACAAAGAGAGTTCATTTCGGGTCTCTACAGAGTTTCATCATAATAATCTCAAGTGGTTCACAAAATCCTTTTTTATATTGTAGTACAAATTTAAAATATAGCGTTTTTATTTCGTAAATTTAGTAGCTTCTCATCTAAGTACTATCTGGTAAGTTTAACATCCGTTTTCAGCTGGTAAATTTAGTGCACATTGGGGGTGCGAGGGAACAAATCGCACTGTGAGAGCAAGACTATGGTAAGTGCAACAAAGTTACTTGCGAGATAAACGCATTTTAAAGTTTAATGTTTCTATGCTCGCAACGTCTTTTCCTTCTACTTAAACTGTTGTAAGTAAGTAAAAAGTTTGATTACAGATAATATGGTCTTTCATTATTAAAAACAATGCTTTTTTAGGTGTAATACTAGAATATCGCAACAAAAAATTGTTTGCACTTACCATAGTTTTTTTCTCATAGTGGGAAATTTGCGTTTTCAGCGCACTAAATTTACCAGCTAAAAACGGATGTCGAGTGCACCTTTTAACTCACAGTTTTTCAATTTTTTTATTACGGAATTGTGAAGTAATTAAAATATTTAATGATTATTTCTTGTAGTGAATTATGTTTTCCATACATAAGAGATACATAGAATACATGTAATAACCACAAAAAAGAGAAATAATATATAACAGAAGCAATCCATGTTATTAAATATTCATGAAATTCGGAGCTTTCTATATTTGAGGTATCGAGAATTTGTTCACCGTTTGGTTTTAATGTATTACACATTCAACATAAATACAAAATTTACTATTATACATAGTTTTAATATGCTCTATATTGTTTATATAGCAATCAAAGGAAACGCAAAACTCGAAGTATTCAATGAAAATAAACCAAACTCGAGTACAGTTAAACATTCGTTAACTGGAGATTTTCTTATAGAACAGACCAATTAATTCTCAAAATTTAAAAATAAGCTAGCTATAACTAAGCTATCTATTATAAGGACATCTTATCTTGTCCTTATTAGGACACTATAAGGACATTCACCACATCTTCACATTATTTGTTTCAGAAATTATTTATATTTTACAATATCTGTGCATGAACTAAAAATTTAGATTCAACTTTTTTATTTCACCATTTTTTCATTTAATTATACATATAACGACAATTCCTTTTAAATTAAATGTGTTCCGGATTTACACATTATAAAAAGTTCATGCCATTGAAACCTCTAAATGGAAACCACACATTTATGCATTGTTTTATTTGTAAACTACTACCACCTTCGATCACCAGGTTTCAGCGATATGAACTTAATTATGGTTTGTTCGTGACAAGAACGCAGTTTTTAAACCGAGACTTTGAATTAGAACTCTTTTTGATTCCAAATGCATTCAAAGACAATGACTAATAAATTATAGTTAATTAATATTATTTGTAAAACTTATTAAAACCGTAAAAGTATTTGATTTTTAACTAAATTTAGTGTTTCTGACTTAATAGTTTTATTTTTCCGTTTGATGATTTCCAGATATTTTGAAAATCAGAGAACTGAAAATCAATTGCTACAAATTAATACGTTGAAACTAAGCCGAGATGAAGGTTTCATTATTAAATTGTAAGAAATAACAATTAATTTAAGTTTTGACCTATAACGCAACCATTTTTACCGATTAAATAATCGGGAACTATATGAACTATGGCATCCCGATAAGTCTCTGAAAATTCTAAGAGATTGCGCTAGGATTCACCAATGTGTACCAATTTTTACAGCAACGATGTAGTCCGTTACATCGCTGTTTTCAACAGCACGGGTGTGCGATTTACAAGAAGAGGGGCATTGTTAATTTATTTAACCATGAATACTGTTGAATTTCGAGTCGAAATGACTGTAATTTCGAATACAATGTTATCGCGCTGATAACATGGCGATTAGATATTGCAATCGCCACGTTTGGAATGCGACGTGTTCGTAGTTAAACTTGAACGTTGAACTTGCAGACAGCTACACCTTATCTAACTAGGTCAAAACAATAAAAGACGACGGACAAAAATTAATCTTTTTATTTTATTTCCAGGTGTTCATCAATTAGATCGAATCCACGGTCTGCCAAGATTGCGGGAAAGTGGGGATCGCTTTTTTGGGACCGGGTTGGAGCCTTTGAAACTTACCTAAAATCAATGCGACCTAAATGAAAAACTCAGTCAGCTCAAGACTTTACACCGTCGAGGGGTGGGCAGGTGCGCGTCTCGCACCACCCACATTGCCGACTTCATCGACAATTAGTTTGCTTGGTAAACCGCCTCACGGTTTACTGTATCCTTTTGTTTTACCAAATCAGTCCTTTATTAAACTGCTATCAAAGTCAGCTTCTCAAGCACCCGATGAAGGGAGAAGGCGAGCTTAACTCGCAAAATATCCTACAATCCCACCCAAAGCCAGCAAATAATATAAAAATTACGGCCATTTACAATTACACAGTTACAAGTTACAGCACTGAGAAGCGACCAACCAAAGAATATTTTTAAATATAGAAAAAAATGAGTTTCGAGTTTCGATTAAACACTATTATTTGCGCAAGAAAACGATAACCGAGACAAAATCCAAGCTGGATAAGTATTACCCGGACTCTGCACCGTCGATGGGAACGATTAATAAGTGGTTTACTAATTTTCGTTGTGGGCGTACGAGCACCGATGATGTTGAACGTTCTGGACGCCCGAGTGAGATCACTACACTAGAAAACATTGAAAATATCCATGATATGATGTTGAATGAACCCTAAGCAAAATTGAGGGAGATAGCTAAGATTGCATTCATGTCAATGGAACGTGTGGGCAATATCGTACTTGCGTTTTTGGGCATGAAGAAGCTCTGAGCGCGTTGGATGCCGCGTTTGCTCACAGTCGACCAAAAACGAATTCGTGTTACAACTTCCCAGCACAATTTGCGCATGTTTAAGCGTAATCCGAAAGACTTTGTGCGCCGATTTTTTTCACGAAAAAAAATTCTAAACAACTTTTTCAGCAAGTTGAAATGATTTTTTTTTTACAAAAAGCACTTTTTTTTTCAAACCCGAGAAAAATTTTAAATTTCACAATTTTTTGGGTTTTTCTTAGTTCATCTAGAAGAAAAATATATGAAAATTAAAAGTTTCTTTGGTTTTTTGTTTCAGACGAAAATTACGAGCTGCATCTTTCCCGCCGATTGGAGACTGCAATTGCAAGGTGTTGCACAAATGTGGATAAAAATCTGCTGCGTTTGAATATTTTTCGCTCAAAAAATTTTTTTTTTAATGTTCAAATATGCAATAAAATAATCTTAAAAGTTCGTTAGACGTGCTTATTTTTATCTGCTCTAAAAAATTCCCCCAAAAAGCGCTTTTTTTATGCCTATGCCTCCTAAAGCAGGCTCCTGCCTTCTAATTTTCACCAATGATCATTACAAATTAATCCTTCCTAATTCCAAATTTCTTATCCTAATGAGCACTATTATTCAAATTTTGGAGAAAAATTGTAAAAGAATAACTGGAAACACGACTCTCCATGAGAAGTTCAACTCTTGTGATACTCCGAAAAATTCTTCAATTGTAAACAACAAATTGTAACTACAGAACAAATAGTGGCCCATCAAAAGTGCTACGAAAAAAAAGGTTTTTCTAAACGGTACATGCTATCGAACTGTCAAATTATTGTGAACTAAAAATCGGAAATTTTAAAAAATCATCACGATTCCCGACATCAACATTTCAACATTTAAAGAAGATCAACATAATAGTTCTACATCAAACCGATTGAACTGTCAAAATTGGACTTAGTGAATTTAAAAATATTCAAAGTGAATTTAGTGATAACAAAAGGCAATTAAATAAAAGTGCAGTGATTCGCTTCGATTCGACAAGTATTTGGACAATTTTGTATATGTATTTTTTAATTAAAAAAAAAAAAAAAAAATTTTTGTATTAATCATTTATGAAGTTTGTAAAATTATAATTAAATATAGAAAGTCTAAGGCTAAAAAGGGACAAACAAAAACAATTCCAAATTCAATTGATTCAGAAAAATTAGAAACTGAAGTCCCAAATTTTTCCAACTTAGACGGGAGGAGTTACATTCTATGAAGTGCTTGACACTAGATAAAAAATACTTCCTTTGTCTAGTGTTAACGAACTTGCATTTCCATGGGAAATGCAACATTTGCAAATTCTTTTATGTCTGTAAAGTTCAACTAGAAAATGAATTGTCAGTAGAAGTTAGTCAGTAGATTAAGAACCTCCGTTTAAGTAACATGTAGTTTAGTGTTAGAATTCAATAATAAAAACCAAGTTGTAACAAGTTTAATAAATAAATGAAATAAAAAGTTTAAGTGTATTTTAAGTAAAATTATTTGGGTAAACCCTAAATAAAACTTTAGTTCCATAAAAAAACAATAAATTTTTTAAATTGAAATATGTTTTCTTTTGTACGAAAAGAACACCTCTTTTGATTCAAATAAATGGTTTATTAAAATTAAATTAATTTAAATATCAGTTTAACATGCAATTTAATTAATTCAAAAACATGTTTGTTTCCATAAAACATTAGCTGTTTTGCAACAAACCTTAATATTTATTTACTTAAATAAAACTGTTTTTAAATCAAATAAACGATTTATTGGAAACCACAAAAATATGTTTGGGGCAAAGTAATTTTTTTAAATACCACCAAAGTGATATTTATTTGCCCCTATTTAATAAAAGGGTTTATATTATTTAATACAAAGAAATCTTTTTCTATGTGCGGTACAAAAAATGAGAACTTTTATGAAATTCATGACATATTAAAATATGATTTTTTAAGTATTGAAGTTTACAAAGTTGATTTTGCATGAACTTTTGCAATGTTTACTTTTATCATCCAGATACTCGGTTTTGTTATCATCCAGTTTTTTTCAATCTAAAATTTGTATTCTGAACTGTAAAATTTTAAATGTTGAGAATAACGATTGAAAAAAGAACAGTAGGTACTCAAAACACAAATAGTGGCTACCTACAAAAAATGTTTTCGTAAATATTCGAATAATCACTTCCCGCCATTTTTCAACGACGGTTAGCATAGTCGATCGAAGATGGCGTTACCCTATGGAGCTACCCTACAAAAAATGACCGACCGTTCTTGAACATGCGATTCATCTATTGTTAAAAGATATTTTGAACCACCCCAATATCATAATAAAAGTATAGCAACAAGCGTTATAACATTTAATATTCGAAAGGGGCAAATTACCACGTTAACAAGACATGATAAATGAACATAAAATACTACTGACCTTGTCCAACCTTGACTACGTGTAGACAATAGACCATTTCACGCAACGAGAGCGCTTGCGCGAAGCCAACAGCTGATGTTTGTTTTTCGAACCATGTCAAAACTTTTACGTTAAAACGCATGCTAATACCCAAGTAACATCAACGTCGGTTTTATACCGGTATACCATTGAAGTATAACGAATATGTACATATATTTTCATACCTGAAAATTAAGTACCAAAATGGTACCTAAGCGGCACATAAATTTTAGTTCATATTTACACTGTACTGTTTAGGTATAGTTTCAATGTACATATTTTCGGACCGTTATTCTGAAGGCAATTGTTGTATCGGATCGGCATTGAAATTTTATTAGCTAAAATATATTTGAACATACGGTACCGTTTAGGTAATGTTTTGATCGTTTTGTTTTGTTACTATAAAAGCGATATCTAACATGTACATGTATTTTATAAGATGGAATGTACGATATTTCCATCACCGGTTTGATACCTTAAAGTACAGTTTAAATAGTAATGTTTTAGTTGCTACAATTCCGGTATATAATATGTAAAGATGCTTTATTGGTTAAATTTTATGATTTTTACCTCACCGTTTTGATATTGTTCAATATAATAATATTTGTCCATGACAGGTTTAATAAGTACATAATAACATATTATGAAATATATTATATAATATAATAATTTTTATTAATATTAAAATGTGAAACATACGTAACATTAAAATATTTATTATAAAAATAAGTAATTTAAAGATCAATGAATTTTAATTACGTTTTAAAACAGTTGTAACCAATCAGAACGAAGAAAAATTTCACCGTTAGCAAAACTCTTATTTCTCATTGGTTACAAATTATTATACGCATTTTATATTACAATTATTACCTGAAAAATGGTACCTAAGCGGCACATAAATTTTAGTTCATATTTACACTGTACTGTTTAGGTATAGTTTCAATGTACATATTTTCGCACCGTTATTCTGAATGCAATTGCTTTATCGGATCGGCACTGAAAGTTTATTAACTAAAATATAGTTGAACATACGGTACCGATTAGGTAATGTTTTAATCGTTTCGTTTTGTTACAATAAAAGCAATGTCTAACATATACAGGTATTTTATAAGATGGACGGTACGATATTTTCATCACCGGTTTGATACCTGAAAGTGTAGATTAAATAGTAAAGTTTCAGTCGCTTACAATTCCGGTATATAATATGTAAAGATGATTTATTAGTGAAACTTTGTGATATTTATTTCACGGTTTTGATATTGTCCATGACTACTTTAATAAGTACATAATAAAATATTATGAAATATATACTCGTAGATATAATATAATAATTTTATAAATAAAAATCCGTCTTATTCTCCAAAATCCCTTTTTATTAAATTAAATTTCGAGACGCGCTTTTTATAATTTTTATTAATATTGAAATGTAAAAAATATGTAACATTATAGTTATTTATGTATCAAGATTATGTATAAAAAAAAATTTCGCCGTTAGAAAAACTCTTGTTTCTGATTGGTTACAAATTATGATAAGCATTTTATATTACAATAATTATTATATGAGATATTATTGGGGTAAGAAGGGCGGTCAAATTTCTAAATTGGGGGCGGAAATTTTAAACCTCTTACGTCCGGTATTATCAACCCATATAAAAAGCCCTTTAGTTAACTATAGCTAATGTAAAACGTGTATTTTAAATATTTTATGTTTTCTAATAGCTAATTAACTAAAGGCCCTTTTAAAGTTTTAAGACCGATAAATAACTGTGTTTATAATATTTATTAATAAAAATATTAAAAAATTAATTAATTAGGAAATTTATTTTAAAAATAACTTTGCCGGCTTGGGAGTTGAACCACTGTACAACGGATTGCCAAAGGTACCATCGTGCCTATTTACCATTACGCCATCGAGATTTCTTACATTCTCCAATATTTTTTTTTCCTATAATGAGAAAGGAATAATATTATAGTTGGGGAATCGGTCTTTTATGTCTTTCTAGTAATCATAAATCTTTATTTCAACTATGTATCAAATTTTTGATTTTCTAAATATTGAAAAAGTTTCTAACTTCGTTACTTCAATACGGATTTTTAAGAAAAACTACGGCGCAAATAATAACAATCAAAAATCTTCGAAAATCTCCAAATTTGAAATAAAAATTCTGGAAATTAAAAGTCAGGAAATTAAAATTTAAATTAAATAAATTTAATCCCACCACCGCTGTCGATTCGAATTAAAGTGACGCCGGCGTCGTAGCATTTTTCTTCAAAACACGTGCAAAATAACAACTTTTATTTAAAATAATTCATAATGTAATAAATTTTAAAGTACCAAAGCAAAATATTTGATTTATTTTAATTCAATATTAGGTAATATTTTTAATCTATGAATTGAAAATAAAATTGACCATCAAATAAGAAATATCATAGTTTATACCGTATACCCAGGTAGTCGAGTTGGCTTAGCAGTTGGTTTTCAGACGTATAGGTACAGTACAGCTTGGGTTCAAAACCTGGCCTCGGAAAAAAAAAGTAAGTAAAAATTATCACATTTATAATGTCAATTTTCAGATTCTGGCGCAGACAACAGGGAAACAATTTAGCAGTATGTAAAAAATAGAAATATTTAAAAATCAAAAATTTTATCTTTTATAAAAATTATTTTTTCTATTAAATAAATATCTCGTTCATAAAAAATCAACACATAATCGGTATAAAAACGATGTAATAATACAGTAACTGCAAAAGGGGCAAATCAATGCTGAACCGTTGCAAAAATACCTGTAATGTATATGTACATAAATGATGCATCAATACAGTAACTGCAAAAGGGGCAAATCAATGCCGTACCGTTGCGAAAATACCTGTACCTTATATGTGCATAAATGATACATCAATACAGTAACTGCAAAAGGGGCAAATCAATGCTTTACCGTTACGGAAATTTCTGTAAGGTATATGTACATTTATGACGGTAAAATGTTACTTGGGTATCGTCTTAGATATTTTGTTATAGTTTTGTGTTATTAGGTTTTAAACAATATTTTTTACCACCATTTTGCCCAAGATGAGTGCCCCTAGTGATATACCCCATAGACAAGTCAAATTAAGTGACTGGAGCAACATTAAAAAATCCAAATATTGCAGCAAATAATGTTTTTTTTTAACACTAAACACAATGTTTAATGGCACCAACACGTTTTTTATTCAATTTATGCTCCATTTTAACAATAAATGATTAAATAATTAGCACTACGTTATATGGACATACGCACACTTGGTTCGAAAATCGTCAGCTGATTTGACGCATGCGCCAATGAGTTTTGCTAAAATGAAATGGTCTATTATTTGCGATAAGACCGACCTTGATTGGAATTTAACCCGACGCCGATAGTTAATACAATAACTTCACTACACACAAAATACTAACTGCGATGCACTTCTGAAGATCCAAAGCAAATAAAATAAAACAATCGTAAAAAAATTAATTACAATTACGCGCACTGCGGTTTTTTGCAAAGCCCGGCAAACACGGTAGTCCACGGTAGACGCACGGTAGTACAAGACTGCAAGACCATACAAGGCATCATGGTGGCAATATGTAACCACACATTGTCACGTGATATTTGTTCAGGGTTGTCAAATATCACGAAGTAGCGACTAAATTAGTGAAATTGACAAGCAACAAAAAATATTTTGTACAATTTTTTTTTACGTAAATATGATCCTTTGGATGTCCTTTACCATATAATGTGGTTAGATTTTTCTAAAGGCGGCTCATTTCGATGTAATTAAATAATGATTATTAAAATAAAATTATTCGAGGTATCAGGGCTGTATTTACGCACGGGCCAACATGGCTTATGGCCCAGGGCGCAAAATTTCAGAGGGCGCATTTTTAAATAACCCAATTTTATACAAAATAAATATTCACAGTTTTTATTTTCATGTATTGTGTGTATGTCTTTTTTAAAATAGCAAACTTGCTAATACAAAGATAAAAAAGTAAATGTAAGTACAGTAGAACCCCGATTATCCGTGCGCGCATTATCCGGGCGGCGGATTTTCCGTGCGGCATTTTAAAATTTCATCCGTGCGCGGATTATCCGTGGCTGACGGCCAGAGGTTGGCGCATGAACGCTGAATGCACCGTGCAGGCGTTCGTCTCGGGGAATACCCAAGTTCGGCTAGGGAAATCCCCCGTTTATGTGTTTACTTATTATTTTCGCCAATTCGACGCCTGAGAATTACAGTGTTCTATGTCCATATTTTACTTTTTTACAGTAGAGCTAATTGAAAATTCTACTTTTGATTAACATATTAAATGAACTATTTTGTTGAATATATTTTGTTTTTCAAGCAGTATAACTATAGATTATTCGTATTTAAAAAACAAAATTCGCCTTGGTTCATTCACTTTGATCATGTAATATCATTCTAGCATTATCTATTCGTTGGTAGAGATAGAACAGTATAATAATTCTAGTACTATCCGAAGTTGAGATAGAATAAAATAATATCGGTGATAACTAAACTTGGACCCTTAAATTTTATATTTTCTCATTGGATATAGAACAATTTCGATTTAAAGGATCTAAAGACAGCATAACCTAAATATTAACAAAACGTGGACATAGAACAATTGCCGACCGACTCGTTAGTTAAACCATTGTTAAACGTAAACAGACGCACTAAATGCAGCGTACCGGTGCTAATGAAAAGCGTAAACGTAATGTTTACACATGTATTTGTCTGAATAAATTATTAAAAAAATAAAAATGAGGTCTTTGGATTATCCGTGTTTTCGATTATCCGGCGAAGGATCGGTCCCGGCTGGCCCGGATAATCGAGGTTCTACTGTATATAAAAATTACGTCAACTATTGTTGAATATGATATTCGATACTACATAAATATTGTGAGTAAGATGTAAAAACCAAAATAAACAGCAGTGGCTAGAGTTTAGAATATGCATTATATCGTTTTATGTTTATCAGTTTATGCGTTTTGCTGCGTTTGAAGATTTTTTCTTATAAACAATTTTTTTTTATTGCTGATGATTTTAATTCTAGATATTTTAGTGCTAAGCTCAATGCAAAGCTCAATGCAGAATGAGAGCGCGTCGCGTACACGTTTCAAACCGTGAATATTGTTAAAGTTGAAATATTCCGTGCTTAAGTTTCTTAATTTCTTTAGACACAAAATTAAAGAAGGTAATTAGATTTTGTAAAATTTTTCTGGGTTGAGTTGAGGGTTTAGTTTTATATCCGTAGTATTGACAAAAATGTCGACGAAACTTAGTGGATTTGAATTTCCTAAAAGAAAAATTGAAAAAAAAGTTTCCGAAAGGAGAGCATTAGAAGGTGTACCAAAAATTACTTCTTTTTTCATAACTTCCGTCACTGTAATTTCCAAACAAAAACATGTTGAAGAAATTGAAAGTGTTCCACAAACAAGTGGAATAAATAGTGAAAATAAAGACCTGGAAACTCCAACACCACAACTTACTACCCCTGCGAGCAGCACGCAAGAAGAAGTTGAAGACACCGAATCTTTGTCAAGTAGAAAAGAAAGCGAAAGCGGTGAAAAAGAAACGCCAACGCCAAGAATTACTTCTACCTTTTTAAGATCCTGTGCCCCTGGAACGTCCAAGCTCGAACGTCCAAGTGAAACTGTGTCTCTGTGTCAAGTGAAAAAGTGTGTGAAAGTGAAGAAGAGGAAATCCCAACACCGAACATTATAGAAAAATCTACCATTTCTTCTGATCCAGCATTTTGGAACATTAACAGTGAAACAATTGAAATTTTATCAAGAAAAGAAGTAAAACAAAACATTGATAATGAAAATTTTGAAGGGCCAAAACGAGCAGACGGAACACGCTTTAGATTTTGTTCGAAAAAAGTATTTACTAAAGAACTGCTGAATGGAGAAAAGGTTGATATAACTTACTTAGTTTATTCGAGAAGTTTAGGATGTATATTTTGTGTACCATGTCGTCTATTTGGAGGGTCTTCTTTGTTTGCAAATGAAGGTTTTCACGATTGGAAACATGCAAATAAACGCATAATTGAACACGAGAATTCGCATTCTGCGAATTAGTTACCTGAAAGAAACGTTTTATTTATTTGCCACTGTATAGTAAACATTTCGTAGATAACAGTTTAAGCAAACACCTTGAACGATTACTCACCCTTTTTACCCTATGGCATGGAGCTGAGTCATTCTGAAAAATGCACTGTGATACCCTGGCGAAGTACACATTAATGGATGGTAGCAAACATTTACTTAAAATTCACTGTTCCCCCCACAAAAAGAAGTTTTCCCATTCCGTGAAAAGAAAAACACCCCCGGATCATTTGGCCCCCTGGTTTCTTCTCAGTCCTCTGGAGACTTTCATCGCTATATCGTTCACCAGCTTTCCGTCGCACGTAGTGAATACCATCGGATCCCCACACATTAAATTTGCTCTCATCCGAGAATATCATTTTCTTCCAGTCTTTTATAGTCTAATTTTGACTAAAGCCGAAAACGACTACATCGCATTTTTTTCAGCAAGATGTGGCTTTCTTGCAGGAATTCTTGCGTGAAATCCACTGTCACGAAGCCGTCTTCGCGTTGTTTCGACACTAATTTTGACTCCAGATGAAGCTTCGAACTCCTTTCTGATATCAACAGCCGTTTTAAAGCGATCCCTTAAACACATTCGCGTCAGAAGCCTGGCCTGCGATTTTGACGTTTTTCGTGGTCGTCCACTACCTTTTGTGCGATTTGTGGTGTTTGTTACGCGACATTTTTTTAAAAACCTTGCTACAGTCGACCGATTGCATCCAACTTTGATGGCAATTTAAATTGTCGACATTCCCGCAGTCGAAAATACAAGAATTTCTGGTTTTTTATTTTCAATTAATTGCTTATACTTGGCCATATTTTTACAAAACTCTTCAAAATCGACTGTTCTTGTACAAAATATAGCATCTACTGATTAGAATGTTACCTCCTACTACCCTTATTTTGCATACAAACCCTAATTGAACGGTTATTCTTAGAATTGTACCTGTTATTTGCGTCTATTTGTAAATTTTAAACCTATACAATCAAAACATATAAAGTACTTAGTTTTAATTATAAGCAAAAGTGTAACGTGGTAGTGATTATGAAAAATATGTATCGATCTTTAGAGGTTGGAAGTATTTTTATGTATTAAAATTAGACTTATGCAGGTCCAAAGGGCCTTAACGTAATAAAGTAATGTTTTGGGGTTCAGGGCGCAGGTTTGATAATAATAAACAAATAAACGTTATTAGATAAAATTACGGTTATAAAATTTAAAAAAATGTTTCTCGGAAAAATTTATGTTGAGAATATCAAGGTTACATTTAATTTGTAAGCACGTGTACAGCGGAGTTTTAGGGCTTAAATAGGGTATTTACATATTCTCTAAAGTAACATTAATGTTTCGGGATTATTTAATAAAATTAGATAATATTTTTCGAAGCTCAAAAAGGGTCGTAATAAGGTTATTTTTCCAAATGTTAACTATATAATTAGTAACTTCTGTTCTGCAATAAAAAAGGATATATTATGTGAGTGAGCCTTGATTTATATACATTTTTATGGAAAAATGTGTTATGACCTTAAAATATCATAAATTATTATTACTTCTTATGAAAAATAAGCACAAATTGTCGATCTACGAGGGCCCACTTGAGAAAGTTAAATATATCGTTTTTTATCGGTACATACATACATGCACTCCAGAATGTATAGGAAGTCCCACACAAGCAATTCTCAATAGTACTTTACACGAAGCGTTATCAATATAATTTTCGGGATGCAAAATTTCGAAATTATTGACGACTCTACTACCCATGCTAAGAAATTTAACACCCGAAGATATAAGGTGACGTTTAAGATAAAAGATGTTTCCTTACCAACGTTCGAAGAAAAAATTGACTTTTTCAAGGCAGTCATTGAGCAAATTATATCATATGCTTTACTATCGGTTTTAGCAACGGACAAAATTGGTATTACTTTTGAATTGAACGGTGTCAAAGAGAAATTACCAGGGTTTATGGCATTTCGAACAGCAAGTGAAGGAAAATTTAATGATGTCTGGAGTATATTGGCAAGTATTTTGCAAAGCAACCCTGAAACGTTAAACAATGAAGGGTTTAGACTAACCGTGACATCTGTAAAATTACCAAAAGGCAAGGGTCGTCAGCGCGTGTAAAATAATTTTGAAGAAGAATGCCGTCGAAAAAGAGGAATTGTTACAATTAATAATAACGACGATTTGTGTTTAGCGAGAGCTCTGGTAGTGGATAAAGCTCTTGCTAAAAAGCACCATAGTTATAACAAAATTAGGGATAGGCAATGTGTGAAGAAAGAGAAAGCTGCCAAGTTAATGGCTATGACAGGCATCGAACAAATAGGACCATAAGGCGCAGGTATCAAAGAACTAAAAATGTTTCAAAATCATTTAGCCGATTATAAGATCACAGTGCTCCGATACGGAACTAAAGGTCGAGAGGTAATATTCGAAGGCCCCGACGCCAAAAGTAAGATAAACTTATTATATTACAATCACCATTACAAGCTCATCTCCAGCCTCACATCAGCATTTGCCACACAGCTTACGATCATAAGAACGAACATAGGTGTGTAAAATCTTGCCGGGGGTGCGGTAATTTACCACCTTGTGAAAGAGGTGCAATGTTCATTAAGTGTGCGAATTGTAATCGATACTTTTACGGTGAAGAGTGTTATGAAAGCCACAAAAATTAAATGTGCAACAAGGTGAGAAAGTACGATAAATGTTTTAGGATCGTAACTATAAAAAACGAAAATAAGGACCTGTGTGTGGTGAAATCTATTGTAAGACTTGTCAAGGACACAAAGCTGCAAACCATCATTGTTTTATTAAACAGACACATAAATTATCCTTTAAACAAAACACTCTCTTCGTATTCTACGACCTTGAGACAAGACAAGAAAAAGGGAACAATCTCGGGTTTAAACTTCATGAACCTAACCTCTCCATATTTCATCAGGTGTGTCCCACGTGTTACGATGAAAAAGACTTCATTTTTGTCAGAAATGCGGATTCAGAGAAACAATTTCATTTAATGATAATTGTGTTGAATAGCTGTTAACTTATTTAATGGAAGCAAGAAAGAAGTTTAAAAAGGTGGTCGCTGTAGCCTATAATTCTCAAGCTTTTGATTGTCAATTCGTGTTCATCCACATTATAACAAAACCATCTTTATAACCGGAGCTCATAATGAGAGGAAATAAGATTCTGATGATGGAGGTTGGTAATCTACGTTGCATTGACTCTTTGAATTATTTTCCTATGGCCTTGTCAGCTCTACCTAAAGCTTTCGATTTACCTACTCCCAAAGGTTATTTTCCCCACCTATTCAATACCAGATTAAATTCCAGTTACGTCGGTCTTCTACCAGATATTAAATATTACAGCTCGGACACTATGAAACCCGAAGCTCGCACTGAGTTTATAAAATGGTACGAACAAAATAAAAATTGTAATTTTGATATGAATAGAGACTTAGTAGAATACTGCAGAATCGACGTAGATGTCCTGAGGAGAGCCTGATGTTTCGACGAAAATTCTTACAACCAGAGACAATAGGAATCATACCAAAAGGGGGGTATAGGAGAAATGATAAACAGTCAAAAATTGCTCTCCAGTGGCTACTGCATGAAGAACAGAAAAGAAGTTTTATTATTCAACACGCAGGTAGACAGAAAGAAGTAACAGTGTTGTAGGCTCAAAGGTTGATGGCGCCTATGAAAATCAAATGTTTCAGTTCCATGGCTGTTATTATCATGGATGTCCCTTCTGCTTTATAACGAGAAGGGATGAAGCAGAAGGGACATCCATGATAATAACAGCCATGGAAATAAAACCAGGAGAACAAATCAAATATGTACATGTTTGTTCCCTATATCCTTGGGTATGCAAATACGAAAAGTTTCCTATAGGACATCCTAAATATCCGTAGGACAGGAATTTTACAGGCTAATTGAAGAAAGCAGCTTAGAAAATTTAACGGATTAATTAAATGTTTCGTCCTACCACCACAACATTCGTGTTATCTAGTACTACCGGAAAAAATGCAAAATAAGCTGATGTTTTCTTTGTGTCACTCGTGTGCAGAAATTTTAAACCAAATAGAATGTAATCATTCGGAGGAAGATAGAGTTTTACACGGTACATGGGTCGTGGATGAGGTGATTAAAGCGGTAGAAAGAGGGTACAAAACTGTGTCCGTTCAAGAAATATGGAACGACAGGAGAGGGCGGTTTATTTGCCGGATTTATAAACAAATTCCTGAAAATTAAACAATAGGCTAGCGGATGGACTGAAAATTGTACAACAAAAGAAGATAAAGATAAATATATTGCCGATTATTTAAATAACGAAGCTGTACAAATGGAATCTGGTGAAATTGAAAAATCCCGGTTTGAGATCTCTTGCAAAGTTAATGTTAAACTCGTTTTGGGGTAAGTTTGGTCAAGGGGAAAATCCACCTAAAACCAATATTATCATCGACCAGAAAGAGTACTTTGATCTGCTGTCCAACCCCTGCATTGACGTTAATTATGTACAGGAGGTAAATGAAGTGGTGATCGTTACTAATTGGGGGTACAAAGAACAAGCGGCTGATCCTCTGAATACGGTTAATGTGGTGATAGTGCGTCGTACGTCACGACCCAGCCGCGTCTTAAACTTTATTCATATTTGGAACAGCTTGGTGACAGAATGTTGTATTACGATACAGATTCGGTTATTTACATTTCGAGACCGACCGAAATGGATTTACCAACGGGTGCATTCCTCGGTAATTTAACAGATGAGCTGGAAAAATATGGTCCAGGAAGTTACATCACCGTGCTTGCCAGTGGAGGACCCAAAAATTATACATATCAGATTTTCATACCAACGGGTAAAATGGATCATAAAATAAAAGTCAGGGGCATCACACTTAATTATGAAATAGATGAAAAAACTAACTTTGATTCTCTGCTAGATATGCTCAGGAACAATAAGGGTAACGATAAAATTCTTGCTGAATCTTTCGGTATGAGGAGAACCGATGGTCACCAAATAGTTACGAAACCCGAATCAAAAACCTATAAAGTAAATTTCCAGAAACGACGTAGAGTAGAAGAATATGGCTATACCGCCGTATGGGTATAAGAGATCAATAATATTATAAGTAGAATTAATAAGTTTTATAACACAGAACTATAAATAAGAAAAATTTCCCGTTTAATATTTCAACGTGGTGTGCGATGATAGCAAGATTATCACTTATTATGTTTACATGACCTATTGTAAAGAATGGGTTGATTTACAAATGAATATTTCCCTAGTATTTAATTGTAAAATCATTAGATGTAAATTTACGATGATAAAGAAAATATAATTCGAATAACATTCAAAGGTCACTTAATAAAATTTTAAAGTAGTAACTAAATAATATAAAATTAACAGAATAACTTACTATCGTTGCCTCAATTCAGACGGATATTTGTTATAGACTTCACGACCTTCGATAGGTTGGCTCAGATGGTTTTCCATAATCAGTAGATGTGTGGTTTTCTCCTTTATGCTATTGTGATCATACATAATGCTGCTGCATAAGTACAGTAATTGACACTTCACGGAGTCCAGACGGACACAAAGACGCTTACATATCTTGACGTTAATGTAGCATGTGTCACATTTTGTATAATGTCTTCAATAGGTACCTACCTACCATTTCAAAAGGGGGATTAAACATTTAAAGGCTATACCCCGACAAAATAGCCCAAGCGGTAGGGTACAGGACCAGAACTGTTATAGATCTGTTATATTTATAACAGGGCTGTTCGAGCTGATTGTTCTGTTAAACAATATCTGAATATCTGCTGATATAACGTCGGGTATTATTGACCATACCAGCAGTGTGGCGTTAAGCTTACACCGGCAGACTAGCGAGCGGGAAACCGTGGTTCTATACCTAGTCGCGCCGGATATACTGCTGTGATCTTCAAGCCCAATATAAATCTGTGGGCTATGGGGAAGGCAACGGGAAACCACCCCATTAAATTTCTTTCCCTAGTTAAGTCATCTTGACTTCGGTCAAGTTGATAACCAACGTTCGCTGAGCGGATACGGTACTTTAAGAAGAAGATTATTGACCATGGCTTAGATCAAAGATTCATCGCATTCGTTAACATCATCTAATTCGATATACAAAGTAACGTCCTCGCGATGTGTTAGCTTGCATAACTATGCAAAAGGCTCGCTGATGGTGTTTGATGACGTCACCACTGTTAAAAGTACCGACGTGTACGAGATTACTCTCGTAAAGGGTCGACCAAGGTCAACAGGCTGAACGAACAATACGACCACGGTCAACAGACCGAAAGAACAGTACAACCAGGTCGAGAGGTTCATGCAGGTGCAGGTTCTAATGAACCTGTTCGAACTGGTCGATCTGTTCGACCTGGTCAATGGTATAGGTAAAAGCTTCGCATCGCCCTAAAACATGAATAATAGTCAAATCTTTCATGAAGGCTTTCAACTTTAGCTTAAAGACCCTGGCAACTAAGTCAGGACGATCTGATCCCGATTCACCTCGTCTTAACTTACTTGTTATCTCTGGCCACTTTGGATTTGCAGTGAATGTGATGAAAAGTCAGGTGGGCCGTATTTTCCAAAAATGGACATTGCATCTTGAAGTATTTGCCGCATGTTTCTCGGAGAGCCTTCGAAAGAGGAAGGAAGAATAACCGACAAGCTATTTAGCTTGCACTCCAGCGTCGTATGCTGCATTTTGAATATGATTGGAAAGACCTTGATATAATTCAGAGCGCAATTTACTTTGTTGATATCGGATGTAGTTCTAATTATTGGCTTCCACTTGCAAATATGAGTCGATAATCCACTGTTGCGTAAGTTTTTCCGTACTTATGATCGGATTTAAATAATTTCTAATTGCTGTTTGCGCAACTTTAAATTGTAACATGCTGATTTTATTACGCGTTTGTCGATATCCTTCACAATGCCAGGTGGGTTGCCAACCTGGTTCGCCATACAGATAAAGAATGCCATAAGTCATAGGGTCCAGATTTGGGCTGAGAATATTGATCCGAATTAATTGTTGAGCATTGTTCACGGGATTTAAAGGATAGATTCGGATATCACGTTCAAATGGAGGCTCACCGTCATCATTCACGAACACTATTGCAATTTCATTAGACGTTGAAGCATTGTAACGTCTTTGATCAGACTGACGATCGCGCCGCATCACCATGTTTATGACAGGAACTATTCGTCCTACTTCTTCAGCTCGTACACGTTCTTGTTGCTCAATTTCTTTCATCAGGCAACATGAAGCTGCGATACGATTGTTGACACGGAAGAAACTATCGATTTTCTCAGATAGACAACCTAGATCCTCAGGCAGATTCACTCGTTCGTTAACAGCTTCTTTCGTGTCCATTACATACAGTTATGCAAACTTTCTTGGTTGCCTTTCAGGTGAATACAAATTTGTGGTTCTTTGATACACCTGTCCATGAATTTTGAAAATGTACGTTCCCCGTTGCCCGGGATTGAAACAATCTCTGCTCCCATCGAAGCGAAAGAAACAGAGGAATTGTAAGAGCGGATGTGCCTACGGCAGTTCTTGTAGTAACGATTTTCTGAATCTGAAAGCATAGAGCGAAGAAATTCGGGATACAACAATAGATTCCCATGTCGATCGAGCGGTTGCGGAATCTTCACTTTTCCTTTATGACAGCAGCTGGTAAATTGTTTATCAACTGGACGCTCCTTGGTGAAATTCTTGGAGGCACAGAACTGGCAGATAGAGTTTATTTCTCCACAATCGTGTCGAGTAACGTGAGATTCATCAAATCTCGATGCTCTTTGTTACGACTGTGGTCTTCACGGTTTATTTATTTTAAAATTTCAGAATGTAGAATCAGGGTGTGCATCGCATTTGTTTTTAAAAAGTATATTTTGTGAATAAAGTACTTAAATTTTGGGGCAGTTGGGACCAAAAGATATTAATTTTGTCCAGATTTGTCATGCATGTGTTTTCAAGTTAAAAATATCGTTATTCACAAAATTAACTAAATGTAGTCAATGTGAAAATATTCAGTTTCAAGTTTAAATGGCATTTTGGGATTAGCTTACGTTAAAACGCCGCCATTTGACCAGCTGCACCTTCACACATGTGCGGTGAAACAAAGAAACGGCCTTCTGGAAGGGCGTATTACGATGTAATGCTGCATATATTTCTAAACTAAAAAGACGGTCTACAGCGCCTAAAAACCCAAAATTTATGGTATCGGAGATAATCAAAGAAAATTCGGTCAGTTTTGTAGAACTTAAACATATGGTCAACTAATAAGGAAGTGATTTCTTTGTTGAATAGAGAGGCGATGATGTTTGTCCCCTAAATTAAAAAGTTATATGTAAGGGTAGGAGACCAAAAAATTAGGCAGTGCAGGTCGAACCAAGATAACGCGAACATGAAAAGATTCGCGCCACTGTGCTCATTAGGTCTAATAAATTAGGAAATTTTGGTTAAGTTTTGGAACAAATTGAGTTAGGAAAAATACAGTGCAAATTTGGTGTGATCAATAATCAATTAAAGAAAAATATTGATTATTTTGGGAAATTTCGTATTTAAATTAAATACCAGTTCGAAAACCTTCGAGAGTTCAACTCGATAAAACAACCTATATTTAAATTAAAATGATCCAAGTAATAAACGATCGAATGGTTAAGCTCGTACATTGTAAATAAAATACATCTATAATTGGGGATTCACCAAGCCTTAAAGTGCAACGACAAGGAGGTCATTTCCAAGACTGGTCCATCTGCAGCATCTGTTTCGATTTGGCCGTGTTCAGGGCAATTAGGTGTTGTTTGTTAAGTGATAAGGACAATTAGGTGTCGTTTGTTACGTTAAACTAGGGTAAGCTGATAGTTTTTAAGGTATAATTTTGTTCATTTTGTATAATTTGTTTTGTTTTAAGGTATAATTTTGTATATGGTAGCATTAGGTTCATTTGTAAAATTTGGATTCTTTTTGGTGTATCGATCCAGGACTTTTAGGTCCTGGAAAGTTGTTATTAGATTAAATTAAATATTTTTATTCACATTCTCGTGTTTTCTTGTGTCTTGGATGTTAGTACAAATCTACTGCCTGCACCTGAGTTAAGATGTTCTATTGTCACCGTAAAAAAGCTAGCCAAGGGATTTTACAGTAAGTAAAGTAAAAATTAATAGGGTGAAAGCAACATCTTACTTGGAGTTGAATTGCTTGACTTTGTGGTCAATTTTCTTGCTGTCTGACGTATCGCATGATACTGAGCGTCAGCAGATTTCCGCACTTGAAATCCGTTGATCCGTTAATCCGTTAATCCGTTGATAGAATTATCCGTTGATAGAATTATCCGTTGATGCGTTCGGTCGTGCTTCGGGCGTCTACACCAGAAGAACAGACTTGGCCTTTTATAATAAGAGAAGATTTTGTGCCAATGGCAGTAAAACAAAATAATAGGATCTCCCCCCCCCCTTCCATCGCTAATATTGGGTCGAATTTGTTGTCGGTCGTTTGTACGTCGTTATATTTATATTTCAAGAACAAAATCCGTACAAACGAAGCTAATTATCACACCAACGCACACTAACGACCCACAAACGATTGACACCAAATTTGACCCAAAATTCGTGATTGTGGAGGGGGGGCAGGGAAAACGGACGTCAAAATAATAGCATTAACTGCGCATGTTAAGAAAAGCGAGTTTCTGAGTTACAATTTATCATAATTATTTCGAAAATATAACATGATGCAAAATTAATTTAGTAAATTGCAACTTTTTAGTTATTTATGTTATGAGATTGTGCGAACACGACGCGTTTATACAGTGCAACAATTGAAAGTTTTTAAAACAAAGTTATAAAGTGTATTTTCAAAACATTGTCAAGCTATCAAAATGTATCCACCCAGCCAGACGCATGAAGAAGCATACTCTTCTGATGAAAATTTATGTTCTTCGCATGATCGACGTAAGTTCTCTCAAATTACCATAAAGATTAAATACAAAATTAAAAAGTAATGGGTAATTAACACATTTGCGGATAGTTGACGGCAAACGCTGCCAGTGCAATGTTATTGTTGACATATCCGCGAACCTGTTAACAGTCTAAATTACTTCAAAATTATTAATCTAAGGACACAAGAACACCTTGTTTAAATTTTGTAAAACTACAATTTCAACAAATTGCAAATTATGTTTTAGTTATTGCTTGGTGCTGCAATTCTTACTCCTTTGTACCAATAAATTTTGTGACGCATTTTCGTTTTATGTTAGCTTATATAACAAATATTTAAAATACATAAAAATTATAAAACTATAATTATATTATTATTATGAAATTTTTACAAAATCACATAACTATATCACATTGCATTTTTCAGTACTATCAACAATAATAATAATATTTAAGGTATAGTAGTAGCGATAAGATACTGATAGGAGTTTGTTTATATTAGTAATACAATGTCGCAATTCACAACGTGCGTATGCTAATTAGATGACCATCGTTTAAAAATTCAAATGCACTAAAATGAAAATCAACGAAAACAAAATAAATTAAATACAAGATTAACGAACAAAGTTGTTCTTTCTAGAAATAAGGTTGATAATAAGCAGGGATGGGCAAAATACATGAAAATATATTATTGAAATACAAAATACATTTACGTCGAGCATTTGAAATACAAAATAAAGTATTTCAAATACAATTAGATAGATTTAAATTACAAAATACATTTCAATTACAATTTTTAAGAATTATTTTTAAAATAAATTTATTACAATAGAAAGTTTATGTGTAATAGTGTAATCACTAATCAGGCCTGTGTGTAATATACAAAAGTTAACAGCAAGCAAGCTAGCATAATTCACGAAGCCGAGACTTGCGGGCTAAGCCCTCTTGAATACCCTTCATCTGGTTTAGGGATTAACGCGCGATGGTTAATTTTGAGGGATCAACAACCCAGTTTCGGCATGTAGCCTAGTCTCGCACACTCCACCACCTATCGAAAGTATTTTGCAAAGGTTCTGTGAGCGTCCTATTTGCTAGGTAACTATGATTACTAACAGTAATCTCTCACAGTTAATATATGCCCCGCTAAGGCTGCTGATATCAACTTTCTATGTTGAATTTGAAAACAAATTTCAAGCATATAGATCAAAATTACAACCAGTGAAATGTAAACAAATTAAATAATACATAAAGTATTTCCAAAGCGTTCTGGTTGATAGAAACGACTTTTATTACAGTCGAATACATGACCATTGCAAAAACAAGAGTCTTATTCTCAGCTGTTTCTCGTCCACTGCTGGACATAGGCCTCCCCTAACCTTCTCCAAGCTACCCTGTCTTTAGCAGTTTGATGCCATGATTTTCCCGCAGTTTGCTTTATGTCGTCCAGCCATCGTTTTTGTGGTCTACCAACGCTTCTCTTTGTAAATTTAGGGCGCCACTGGGAAATGCGATTTGGCCACTCCTCATATGATTTTGTTGCGACATGACCCACCCAGTCCCACTTCAAGCTCGCTGTCCTTTTGATTATGTCCGTCACCTTCGTCATCCTCCTTATTTCCGCGTTTATGATCCTATCCCTCAGGCTAACTCCCAACATTTCTCTTTCCATCGCACGTTGCGCTATACGTAGGCTGTTCGCGCTCTTTGCGGTTAACGTCATGGTCTCAACACCGTATGTCATTACAGCATAACACACATGTCGAGAGTCTTTGTTTTCAAACAAGTTGGTATTTATTTGTTCCTTAGAATCCACCCCAGCTTCCCGAATGCCGCCCATCCCATTCTGATCCTTCTTGTTATCTCGGCGCACAGTGGTGTATTTGGCCTCAAAAGGTGGCATTAAATCAAATACTATTCCAACGGATTTCTAAGTAGGATATTTATTTTCAGGGCTCTTAGTAGTATCTAAAAAATACTTTGCATAATTCTGGTGCATTTATTTATTAAGAAAATGAATTTATTTGAAAAACTTTGAAAAATTAATATCATCCGCAAAAAACACAGAAATAGTTTTTGGTTGATATGTGTAAATATCATGTAAATATACACTTATCCGAAAATACAGGTTGTGATATCACAATACAACAAATATTTAATGGATACGAATTAAAAAATTCAGAAAAGAAGTAGTTAATAATTTTTATATTATTTTTCAAGTAATAGCGTTAAAAGTAGAAATAAAGCAAACATTTTAAATAATGTGTTGGTCATCTTCTTCGTCATCATCCATCGATCGCATCGTATCGTCATCGTCACTCTCGGAAATCTGTTTATGATCATCAATGACTTGGTCAGTAAGGGCTTTTAATAAATGTAATACCTGCTGAGATAAGTATCGAAGGTTTCTTTTGGGTAATTCTCTTTTGTTTGTTATAACAAGGTCAGAGGTTAAAAGAAATCTGTTTAGAACGTCTCTGTTTGAACTTTCGCGGCTACATTTTCTCGAGTTATGTTCACGATATCTCTTGAAATCCTTATTGCAAGCTTCCTGTGCTTCTTCGCTTAACTGACCTATAGGCAACAACGCAAATTTAACTATTTCTGGGCCATGAATTAAATATTTGTGTAAGGTAGGTGGCATACAGTACCATGGGTATTTATCAACAAAGTACCGGGCAGTGCTGTGGCAGTGTTCCCGAAATCTTTCAACATTTATTTCGTGACCAGAAGCCACAACTATTAATATAACTTGCATTTTTCTAATAAGTTCTACATCAATTGCAATTATTTCAGCAGAGAGTTCAGGATTTTCAAAAAAGCGCCTTGCCGTGTTTCCATCATTAGAATTGCCGATAATTAAACCACAGCGTTCTTTAAATTCTTTTTGAATCCGAGTCTAGGTTTCGGCTACTATATCTTTATTACTACCGTGAGCTTTCCATTTTTTGATAGGTGATTTATATGCCATATGGAGTCAACATTCAAAAAAACGAATCCAACCATGTAAAATTGATAAACCAAATTGTAAATTTTCTGTATTAATTTCTTTTTGCATAACTGTATCGATATCGTTAAAAGATTTTGATGTTGCCCCGCATATATAACATTTTTGAGTCGATTTTGTATCTGTTAGCGCGTTACAAACCTTGCCATCCACCATTGAAAAATCATTTCGTGTCTTACAGTAAGTGATTTTTCTTTAATAGTTGTTTTACTATTTTGCAGTTCTTCTATTTCTTTGTCTGCCCTACTGTTAATTGCACCGTATATGTTTAGTGCAATCACTTTATCCAAGCGAAGAATCTTGGATATTTTTTGGAGCAAATGGACTGTATCTTGGTTTGGTTGAATAAAACACGGTTCTTTCCTTTTTCAACTGTATATTTTTGTAACCTTTTATAATGTTGAAAACGTTTTTCTTTATTTGACAAGATATTGTTGTTACTTGTTTTTAGGTACTTGATGTGACTATGTTTATTTTGTAACTTTCTTGTTGCCTCACAACCGAACTAAAAAACGGTCGCAAAACAAAATGAAATGCAAAATGTTTGCAATTCTGAACATACCGGCCGGGTTGAAATGTGAAGCATTTAAAGAATAACGTGAAAGTTACAATATAAGATGGTTGTACATTGAGACAAACTTATAGCTAATGGCATAGTAATAAAAATTAAATTGACAGTCAAGTGAAGTAAAAACAATTCATTTTTAAAAAATGGAAAATTAAATGTTGCTAAAACAAAAACGAATAAATAATGTTCTCTTCACTACTGTAAGCAAACACAAGTGTTGCACTTTGTATTATTAGTTCTGGTCAGCACTAGGCAGCGGGGAGATTTTCGCGAAAGCTCTTTTTATTAGCCCACTAGCAGTTTGTACAGTCGCGACACGATTAATCCCTTCCGAACCGGGATGTAATGCAACAATTCTTCCTAATTTCCATTTTAATGGCGGTAAATGCTGGTCCTTTATCAGCACTAGAGTGCCTGCTGTCAGATCTGTATGATGCGTCTTCCATTTAACTCGGTGCTGGAGTTCAGAAATGTATTCCAGGCTCCATCGCTTCCAAAAATGTTGCTGGAATCTTTGTATGCGTTGAAACGAGTCGAGCCGATTCTCATTTAGCATCGTAACGTCAGGATCGGGCAATGACGAAAGGGTACGCCCAATTAAGAAGTGCCCGGGTGTTAAAGGCTGCAGGTCACTTGGGTCCGCAGTTAAGGCAGAGAGGGGACGGGAATTGAGGACAGCTTCTACCTGGTACAGAAAAGTGCAAAGTTCCTCATAAACTAAGATTTGTTCACCTATTACCCGTTTAATATGAAACTTACAAGATTTAACACCTGCTTCCCATAATCCTCCGAAGTGGGGACTATAAGCAGGAATGAAATGCCAAGTAATTTGGTCAATGCTGACTATAGTCGGAATAGATGATTCCTGGGTTTTCAAGAATTTCCCAAGCTCAAACAGTTCATGTTTGGCTCCAATAAAATTAGTGCCATTATCAGAGTAGACATGCGATGGCATACCTCGTCTTGATACGAAGCGTCTGAAGGACATAATGAAGGATTCCGTAGAGAGACTGGTGACCAGTTCCAGGTGAATTGCCTTGGTGGCAAAGCAAACATACACACAGATATAAGCCTATAAAGTTTTGGCTCCGCGACCTTTACGATCTTTTAGATTGATAGGGCCAGCGTAGTCAACTCCAACATGTTGGAATGGAAAAGATTCCTCTGCACGGGCAGAAGGCAATTCACCCATGATGGGCTTCGTAATGGATGGAGAAAATCTAAAGCATCTAACACATTTGTGTACTATTTGTTTCGCCAAATTTCTACCCGAGGTGAACCAGAATTTGTCACGTAGGGTAGATAAAAGGAGCTGGGGTCCTGCATGAAGCATTCTAAGGTGCTCACGTCTAACTATTAATTTGGCTAAGTGATGCTTGCCGTCAATAATTATTGGTAGTCTTTTATCAAATGAGTATTTAGTGTTTTTAAGTCTGCCTCCTACTCGAATTAATCCTTCTTCGTCTACGAAGGGATTGAGATTTATCAAAGGAGATGATGATGTGATCGGCTTTTTCTGTGATAGTAAATTAAATTCAATACTGAACGATTCTAACTGAGATAATTTTATCAACCTTTTGAGTGATACCTTTAATTCTTGAGGAGTAAGAGGTCCATATAATTTATTTTTAGATAATAGGCAGTTATTACCGAAACGCAGACATACGGCGATTGCTCTTTCAAGACAATGTAGATTAGAGTAGTTTATAAACTCAATGAAATTTTTGTTTAAACTAATGAGAGCCTTTATGTCCTTTTTAAAAGCTTTTATTTAACTCGTACAAAATTGACCTCGCGCATATCCTATACGCGCAACTTGAAAATGGCTTCGCGAATATCAGATGTTTCACAAAAGCGCGCTTTCTGTAAGCCGTTGTTACAATTTGGTGTATTGTCTTATAATTTGGCGTATTGTAATAATTTTTGTGTTAAAATCAGAAAACTAGTTTTGCTGCAAATATCTATATTTATTTTGTTTTATTATGGTTATGTGATAAACTGTTGTGACATTTGTTGCTATCTCTTTTTTTTTTTATTTAGTGGTCAACTCAAATAATCCCATAGGCGTAACAGTGGTTTTGTTTGTTAAGGAACCCACGCAGGAATATTTTTCAAATAAAAACATATTACCTATATAAAAATTTTTGGAAGACTAAAAAGAAATAAATAAAAAATAAATAAAAAAAATTTAAAAAAAAAAGCTTTTATAAAAACATGCACTAAAAAGTTAAAAATAATTTTTCGTCACAAAAAGGAATAAAAGCGTGCGGCTGTTTAGCAATTACTTAAATTAAAATTAACAGCCGCACGCTTTTATTCCTTTTTGTGACGAAAAATTATTTTTAACTTTTTAGTGCATGTCTTTATAAAAGCTTTTTTTTTTAAATTTTTTTTTTTTATTTTTTGTATTCTGGAAGTTTACTAGAACAAAATTGTGGATTAGGCCAAGAAGGTTCTTCTTCCTGAAGCCAAGTTGGTCCATGCCACCACAAAGTCGAGTTCTTAAGCATTTGAGGAGTGGCTCCCCTGGACAACAAGTCGGCGGGGTTAAAATTGGTAGGGACGTGCCTCCAAGAAGAGTTAGCGGTGAGATTTTGTATGTCAGCTACGCGGTTGCATACAAATGTTTTTAATAAGTTGGGACTAGTTTTAAGCCATCCCAATACTATTGTTGAGTCAGACCAGAGAAAGCAAGACGAATTTTGATAATTTATTGATTTTAATACCTTATGAATTAATTTACTTAAAAGCAGAGCACCACATAATTATAATTTTGGTACAGTTATGGGTTTTAAGGGAGCAACCCTTGATTTAGAGCATAACAAATTTATGAAATTTTTATTGTTTGAATCGGTAGATCTAATATACACGCAGGCGCCGTAGCCTTCAATTGAGGCATCGCAGAAACCGTGCACTTGTATAAGTGTGGGCTCAGTACATTTGACGTGCCTAGGAATTTTTAATTCATTTAGGCCTATTAGGTCTGATTTGTAAATTAACCAACGTCTTTCTATTTCATTTGGGACTGGATCGTCCCATGCACGCTTTTCCAGCCATAGTTTTTGCATGAATAATTTTGCAATAAAGGTGCAAGGCGATAAAAGACCAAGTGGGTCGAAAATCTGAGAAATGACAGATAACATCTGACGTTTCGTTATTTTGTCGGAATGTCGATTAGAAATGAAAAACATAAAATGGCCATCTTGGAAAGACCAAATGAGGCCGAGTGTGCGCGATTGTTCATGATCGCCAAACACATGTACACCTGGATGGACGTCATTGTGGTGTATGCCGGTAAGAATGTTCGGATCATTGGAAATCCACTTCCTTAAATTAAAACAACCTGATTTTAAAATAATTGATAATTGTGAGCATAGTTGAAGCGCTTCTTCTATGCTTGACGCACCGGAGAGCAAATCGTCAACATAGAAGTCATTTATGATAATTTTGGAGATTTTAGGTGATGTTTTTTCACATTCATAATCTAATTGGGTGAGAGATCTGATTGCTAGGTAAGAAGCCGAAGCGGTACCGTAGGTAACAGTGTTGAGATCATAGTGCTCAATGGGATCTTCGGGAGAAAATCGCCATAAAATCCTTTGGAGTGATCTTTGAGCAGGTTGAACCTCAACTTGCCGATACATTTTTTCAACGTCGGCTGATATCGCATACCAATGCTGCCTAAATCTTATGAGAATAGTAAACAGGTCTTGCTGGATGGTAGGTCCTACCATCTGAATGCTGTTTAACGAATGACCTGTAGTGGTCGGAGACGAACCATTGAATACCACCCGTAGTTTGGTGGTCACGCTATTGATCTTGTGAACTCCGTGATGAGGAAGATAATAACAGATTTTTACTGTTGGATCAGCAAGCGACATGTGACCCAAGTCAATATATTCGCGCATAAAGTCACAATATGCCCTTTGAAGTGTTTCGTTGACGATTAGTCTCTTTTCAAGTGATAAAAATTGTTTTCTTGCAACGAAAAGAGAGTCGCCTAGAATTTGAGGTGGTTCCTTGAATGGAATAGATACAATAAATCTCCCTTTGGCGTCTCGTGTTGTAGTCCTTTTGAAGTGAGACTCGCAATTGTTTTCTTCGCTTGAGAAAACTCTTTCGGTGGGATATGTATCTATTTCCCAGAAACGGGCTAGCTGGTGTTCGATGTCACTTGCAATGTTGAAATGACATTGCACCTGTGCATTGGTGTTAAACCCTGTAGGTCCAGCTATGACCCAACCTAATTTGGTATTTTGGAGTATGGGCAATCCGGGGCCTTACCGAACTCGTCCAATACACATGAGTTCAAAGAATATAGGTGATCCTACCAAAAGATCAATATTTCCTGGTTTATCAAATGAAGCATCTGATAAATGGATGTTTGAAGGTATTTGAATAGCGTTACGTTCTACGCTAAAGCTGGGTAAGGTACCCGTTATCTCGTCGATGACCAGGCATGAAAGTTTTATTTTAAATTCAGAGTGATGAGCCTGTAACTCGACATCACATCTCGATTTGATGTGTGTGTTTGAATTGTTTAATCCAAACACAGAAATGTTAGCATTGAATATCGGTAAATTGAGTTTTTTACATACATCGAGTTTTATGAAGTTGCTTTGAGACCCAGAGTCAAGCAGAAGGCGTATATTTTGGACGTTTCCTAAAGGATCAGGGGTCTTAGCCGTAGCGGTAGGCAATAGAATTTGCGTGGTGCTTGTGCAAAAAGCGGAAAGAATTTGAATTGGTTCCTCTGGTGGGGCAACCGTAGCAATGTTTGCAACTGGAGGCACCGTACTAGAGGTGTTCTGCCGATTTAAGTGAAGGAGCGTGTGGTGCCTAGCTTTACATACCCTACATGAATACTTGGATTTGCATTGGTTCTTAACATGACTTGTGGACAAGCAATTGAAACATAATTTTAGTTCTGTGACCTTGTCTGATCTGGCTCTTTGACTTAATTTTATAAATTCTTCGCAGTGATTTATGTAATGACTCTGATTGCACATTATGCATGTAGCAGTGCTAATTACGAATGATTTTACCTTTGATTTATATTTAATTGTTGGTTCTGTGTCTCGTTTTGACTGACGTCTTTCAAGACCTTCTAGGAGATTTGCGTGGTTATTTAAAAATTCTTTGAATTCCTCTAAAGTAGGTAAAAGAGATGTACTTTTCTTAAAACATACTTCCCACTCCCTCACGGTGGTATCGTCTAATTTGTTTAATACCAAATAAATTACAACATATTCGAACAGCTGTTCGTTTGTAGCAAGCGATTTGACTGCGGAAATATGCTTAAACAAAATGTCATTTGCTTTCCTCAGACCTACAGAAGATTCTTTATTTTGTGTTTCAAAATAGAGTATATGATCTAAATGGTTTTTGATTATTTGCTTTGGTTGGATAAAGCGAGCAATTAATGCCTTCCACGCAACCTGGTAATTGGATGCTGTGAATTCCAGCGAACCAATGACTGCTGACGCATCGTGCGTCAAAGATGATTTTAGATAATGAAGTTTTTGAGTTTCGCTCAAGTCCTCATTTTCATGTATTAAATTTTAAAATATGGCTTTGAATTCTAACCATGATTCTATATTTCCGTTAAATTTGACTAGGCTGATTTTTGGCAAATTAATGTAGTGCTTAGCACGTTCATTTCTGCCACAAGATTTATTGCTTATATCTGTGTGTACTGAACCTGCTTCACTAGGAGTAGGAGATGACTCCCTGCTTTGTTTTAAATTTGGCAACATGCCTTCTCGTAAATCTACAGTTGATTTCTGCATGTGCTTACGAATCATGATTTTTGCAATGCTCGTGTATTCATAAAATGAATTTTCAAATCGAATGAGCTGTTCTTCAGCTTCGTTCGATTCCTGTACGGTAATGATTTGAGCATGAATCCTTTCGAATTTGCTTAGGATATCTGAAATTACTGTTAGTCTTTCCTGCAATTCACAAATGTGTTCAGACGTAACTTCCTGAACTTGTTCATTTAACTTTGTTATGAATGTTATGAATCTGGTTAGGTGGCCTTTCAAGAGACCCCTCTCACGGTTTAATGATTCCATGATTGAAAGTTTTTGTTATCACAGTCGTGATGAAATGTAATTGAATTATTGAAATTAAAATTACCCTTAAAATGTGAAATCTTAGTAATAGGTGATTTTTTTTTCTTACCTTCTTCCTTACCTGTCCTCTCGGGTGTCCGCCGTCAGGCATTGCTTCCGGGATTATGTGTCCTAGAATCGGACCACGTTCTTCTCCTTTGATATCCTAGTTTGTCGGCCGGGTAGGGGGCAATGCGACGGAACTCGCGTGTGGCGTGTGCTCTTCCGCATGCCTCTCTTCTACCTGTCCGGGTTTCGCGTCGAATCGTTAGTCCTCCATTTGTGTGTCGTCCTCCGTTTGTGTGTCCTCCGTTAGAGTAGCGGCGGCGGCTGCCTGTTGCTCGGCTCTCCCGGCTGCCTCCTTACATCTTAATATGGTGGTGACGAGGGTAGTTATCCGCTGCCACTGTGTGTCGTCGACAAGCATTGCTTCGATTAGGTCCTCGGGAGTCATCGTGTACCCTAGCACTGGGGTACACGATGACCATTGTCCTCTCGCGTTCCCATCTCCAACAGTGGAAAAGGGAGTGTTCCGCGGTGTCGATTTCCTCGCAATACCTGCAACGGGGGCTTTCCAACTTTCCGAATCTGTGTAGGTAGTGGGCAAAGCAGCCGTGCCCTGACAGCATTTGTGTGAGGTGGAAGCTTACTTGTCCGTGCCGTCTTTCGATCCATCTTTTGATGTTGGGGATTAGTCGTCGGGTCCACAAGCCGCAAGTTGCCATCTCCCATCTGGCCTGCCAAATCTCGGCCATCTCCTTCCCGGCATCCTCTGCTCCCCCGTATGTTCTGCCTCTTGCCAAGGCGAGAAGGTCGATTGGGGGCATCAACGCCAAGACGAGGGCCGCGTCGAGCGAGACCGTCCTATAGGCGCAGGAAACTCGTAGCGCCATTCTTCGCTGGACGCTTAGCAATCTCTGTGCGTTCCTGTTTACTCGGAGTGCTTCGTGCCATATCGCTGCCGCATATAATATGATTGATTGCGTCACCAGTCCGAGGGTTCTTCTTTTGTCCTGTTTTGGGCCACCCATGTTGGGCAATAGGCGGGCAAGCGACGTCGTGACCGCTCCTGCCTTTGCTGCCGCTTCCCTGATGTGCTCTGCGAAGTTTAGATTTTTGTCTATCTTTACGCCGAGGACGGTTACCGAATCCTTGCATGGGATTGGAACTCCGTTTAGTCGAATGAAAACCGCGGGCACTTTCCTTCTTCCGCTTAGTAGTACTCCCTCCGACTTTTCGGGGACTAGGGTGAGTCCTCTTTCGCGTACCCAGGCGGAAATTTTTTCCAGGGCCTGCGTCGCGGATCTCTCGATCTCCGCCACGTCCTTGCCCACGATTACCACGTTGAGATCGTCCGCGAAACCCACAGTGGTGCAGCAACCTTGTGGGAGCTGCAGTAATAGGTGATTTAGATATTTGGAACCCCACACTTATCAATAACACGTAAAAGCTATGTGTGTCAGCTGTTTGCTCCGTTGTACAGGAACAATGGCGTTTCTTTGGCGCCAAATAAATTTGATCAATTTACCTTGTGGTGAATCTTGATTGTAATCCACTGAATCCGTGTCGATCGACCAATTTTGAATCCGGCTCGAAGGACCAATGTTAATTGCACCGTATATGTTTAGTGCAATCACTTTATCCAAGCGAAGAATCTTGGATATTTTTTGTAGCAAATGGACTGTATCTTGGTTTGGTTGAGTAAAACACGGTTCTTTCCTTTTTTCAACTGTATATTTTTGTAACCTTTTGTAATGTTGAAAACGTTTTTCTTTAGCTGACAAGATATTGTTGTTACTTGTTTTTAGGTACTTGATGTGACTATGTTTATTTTGTAACTTTCTTGTTGCCTCACAACCGAACTAAAAAACGGTCGCAAAACAAAATGAAATGCAAAATGTTTGCAATTCTGAACACCTACCCTTCTCAGCTGTGGAAACTTTTATCGATTCTCTTACAAATTCTATTTTCAATGGTCTGCAGTACCTGGTAGAACTAGGGTGAGGATTTTGCAAAATGATTTTCGTACCACAAACTAGACGAAGTGGGACAATGGAAGTTATAAAAACAGCTGCATCATTAGCTTCCAGACCATGAAAAGCTTGTTTGTAAGAGCTATGACCGGAGCTACCGTCAAAACCCCATTTTGTGTATAAACACAGCTTACCCAGTTCTTCATTATCAAGGGAGTCGATTACACATTGTTGCACAACAAGTATACGCTTAACAGTATGATCAAGTAATTCTTGTAAATCAACTAGTGCAGTAGTAGGACTTACTGTAATATGTTCAGGTGTTGGATAGCATTCTTTCTTCGCCCTTTTCACAACCGTATAACATGGAAACTTCTCTGGGGCCATTTTTCTAATTACATTATATTGAATAATTTGATAAAAACATATAGGGTGACTTTGAAATTTTTGAGTTCTCCAAGTAAAACGCGAATTAAAAAGAATTGAGCAAAGCTGCGCAGGCAAATAAATTTTATTTTAAAGTCTCAAGTATCAGTATTATCCGTAAAAAAAAATGTTATCTCTATCGACCTCGATTCATATTCAAATCTTCTTTTTTTCTGATAATCTTTTACAAAAATTAATACAATGCATTATAATATGATTGTAACCATATTTATTTAAAGATCCATAATTATTACAGACTTTATGTAAGATATTTGAACTTCGTGTTTCCATAAGTAAAAGTTACAATTTATAACGATTTCTAACAATAATAATCTTTGAAAAGAATGTGTTAACCCCCCCCTCAGCAAATTCTTAGCATCTTTTGACGATGTAGTGGAAAATTGGAACAAGTAATGTTCCTATAAATTCACATAATGGTGCCCAAGATAGTGTAGTTTACAAAAATCATAATAGGGAATATGCATGTAGCATTTGATTTTTGTATTTTATGCCACATTTTAAGGCCAAATACCCCACTGTGCGGCGGTTTGATTCTGTTTTCCTAATTTTATGAGGTGCCCCAGATATACAGGGTGTCCCCGTGACCGTGGAGAACCTTTGAGGTAGTGATAAAGGACACTTTTCTAAGACAAATTTTCAAATAAAATATTTGCCCAAGTCCAAACCCTTCGGGGTACCTCCCTTTAAAGCAATTTTTTGAATTTCTGATTTAAGACGGCCATAGCTCCGATATTATTGATTTTTTAAGGTTAATGCATTATAACTTTTTTAAACACCATTCGCTTGTCTACAAATTAGGTTATAACTCCTTATCGTCTAGAATCAACGGATTTCGAGTTGTAAATTAAATTAACGGAAAAAATGTTTAAAAAATTCAGGTTTTTTTTTAAATTTTCTTGCTAACCCCGTATCTCTTCAACGGAACGTCTAAGAGAAAAACTAATGGCCAAAACCGGATAGGGAATTTAACGGGCTACAACTTTGGTCAAATAAATTCTTTTGGGCAACCAACCGTTTTCACAGAAACTCTGAAAGTAATGAACAAGGTGTAGGTAAAAAAATAAATTCACAAAATTAATTTAATAAATGCTTAAAATGGCCTCCTTCATTTTCAGCACACAGTGCTCTTTTCAAAAGGTGTTGCACGGTATTATTTAATACGTTTTGACGGGTCCGTTACTTTGGCCCCACCCCCGGTTAATAGTTTTACACCAAAAGCAAGCACTGGGATCCTTAGAGCTAGCACCAGCTAGCACCCAAATATGAAAGCTAGCACCATTACAGTTTTTTCACAAATCGACTTTGAAACCGGGGGGGGGAAAGTACCGCTAGCCCCCCCCCCCCGGTTAATATTTTTACCCAAAAACCTAGCACTGGGATCCTTAGAGCTAGCACCCAAATATGAAAGCTAGCACCATTACAGTATTTTCACAAATCGACTTTGAAACCGGGGGGGGGGGCAAAGTAACGCTAGCCCCCCGGTTAATATTTTTACCCATAAACCTAGCACTGGGATACTTAGTGCTAGCACCAGCTAGCACCCAAATATGAAAGCTGGCACCATTATAGTTTTTCCACAAATTCATGTTATTTATTTGCACCTAAACGCCTCTTCTTCTGCGCACGCGTTGCTGGTTTTCGCCGCCATTTTTCAAAATAACGATCGAAATATTGTAAACAAACTTTGGTTATCCGCGGTTTTTTATATTCTATAATTATTTTTTTTAATATAGCTGTACCAAATTTCAGATTGGTCTTCAGCACTGAAATATTCTTAACAAAATTTTGATCTATCATACGTCGTCAGTAAAACTTTTCTTTTAAAAAATATTTTTATCATTTTTTTTTGTTTTGTTTTATTTATCTAATGATCTAAATTAAATTGTTATCTAATAAAATCGAATTTTTAAATTTGGAGTTGTATGGCATATTGCACGGAGTACTTAAAAATTTCAATCATTTTAATTTAGACGTTATTATCGGGCGGAGTGATAGAATTATGAAGGGGTACTTGCCTTGTACGTGTTTTATCGATAACAGTTAAAATAATTTTCACGTAATAATTCTAAGTGGGAGATAAAATATAAAGCATGTTACTCATGTAACCCCCCCCCCCCCACTCAACCGATTTAATAATAAATAACTTTATGACGGTTGAGAAAACGCAAAATTAAAGTATACATATTACGGTGATTTAAATATCAATAACAGGAAAATCTAAATAAGCACTCGATTTATCATTAATTGCATGAGGACTCCTTGGCAACGGAGAAGGTTCCGGCAGGTAGATCAAAAGACTCTAATGAAGTCATATAATTCAAAAACAGGTGAGGAGTGAAGGAATTCACCAATGATATGAGCAAAAATGATGGGTACCACAAATTAATAATATTTACAGAAAAGTTGTTTAATGTTATAGAGTACTAATTTAGAATTGTTAAAACTAGGTTAATTTAAGTAAGTGCGGTCGAAAAACTATGAGATTACGTGGTTGTTGTTAGATCGGTGTGACGACGAAATGCAACTTTAGGTCATCCGAAGCTGGAACGTGTTACGTGTGAACAATCTGCAGCGGGTTGGTATGACAACTCTGGAATCAAAATTAAAAATAATTTAATGACATTTAAAAAATGATAAGCATTATCAGAGGTGCGAGAAACTTACATTAAAAATGAAATTATCCAAGTATGATGGAAAAATGAAAAATCGTCAGAAACCCTGGAAACGGGAAATAAAATAAATAGGAGTTCGACACGCTAGTGCGACGCGAGACGGACGTGTGTTTTTTTCGTCTCCGTAGAAAATCGATAATTTGGATTAAAAATCCAACTCGAGGTGTATAAAACTAGAAAAGAAAAAGAATGACATGAATTTGCAAAAATTTGCATCAAGTATAACGAGATTAAGTTTGATAAAAGTAAAGGTACTTACCTTGAATAATTTGTGAAGTGATTATAAGCGATTGGAACCAAGATTTGCAGTCAATGGATATTGGAGCACCAAAACGAATTCCACGAGGTGATTATTAAGAAAATTTGGGATTCAGTACCGAGCGTAGCCGACTTGATGTTTACAAGGAATTTAAGAAAAACAACGGCGACACCTGTGTTTGGTAAGCCAAACTTATTTAACTATTTCGTGCAAAAGTGAACGGTTCAAAATAAATAACAACAACACGCATAAAAAATAAAACTCTGATATGCGTCTAATTTTAAGATATTTATTTGTTGAATTTTTGATACCATTTTTAGTATAAGTTTGCATTATTTTCTGTGTTGTTTTAATGTTCAATAAATTAATTTCATTTGTCACATCCATTAGCGTATCATTGGGGAATAATTTTATCTCTACAAATTTAACTTTCAGGAAAAGCAAAGAGTCCTACTCAAAGAACCGACTTCCGAGGTAAGGTCGTATTCATGCTAATTAGTGAGATAAAAAGAGAGCTAGCAAAGGGAATAATTAAAATTTCAATTTTCATTTTAAATTTCATAAAAATTGCGTGTGGCCCGTTATAAGAGACCGGCACATAGCAATATTTCTAAAATATGTAGGAATTTTTATTTGTTATAAACTTTTTTTCTTTTAGTAAATTTACCGGGTCCGTCAAGTCCTCCATTTTTGAATTTGATATTTTTTTAATGTCAGTCGCCAATAATGCTAGAGAAATGCTGGCGAGTGCTGTAATTTTTTTTGAAAATGCTGGGCCCGTAGAATTTTTATTTAGTGTTGAAATATTGACTTTTGACATAAACGTCAATTTGGCCCCACCTTATTCAATTTTTTTCAAAATTTCAATTTTTCTTTATATGATTTCCGAGTATTCGTGAAATGCTGACGAATGTTGCAAATTATATAAAGAAGCTTAATCCGGTATGTTTTCCTTACTAATAAATCATTTTCTTGAAGGAAATGAAGCTCCGAGCAACATACGTTGAATTTCAAATTATCGAAAAAGGGGTTTGTGCATTATTTGTAATGCGACAGATAACGCAGAGGGCATTAGGCTATTCTTATTATAATAATTACTTGTACTAATTGGTAGATTTATTTTGTAAATGCAATAACTTGAAGCAAATATAAATAATAATATATTTAATTTATTCACGAAAAACCAGTTTACATAATGTATTTTACAAAAAAAAAACTAAAATTTAGATTTTTAATAATAATTTCCGTTTTAACAATGTTTTAACATTAAAACAAATGCTTTAAATCAAATTGAGATTTTTAGTAATTATGTCTTAGAAAAGCGTCCTTTATCACCACCTCAAAGGTTCTCCACGGTCACGGGGACACCCTGTATATTAGGAGAGTATGCTCATGTTTCTCTGGAAATTTTAAGCTATGTGAATATAAAAATGGGTTTGTTAGTCGAAGATGAAATCGCTTTCATCAATCTGTGTCTGATGAGCTGAATCCCGATATATAGGGTAACAGCGAAACTGCAGTCATACGGTGAGGTGATGGCGATTAGTTGTTCTTGATAAGCTGCCTACATTCACAACTTGAATGGATGGAGTTATTCGTTTGTGCATTTCCTAAGCACTTCGTTTGTTTTTGCAATGGTCATGTATTCGACTGTAATAAAAGTCATTTCTATCAACAAGATAGCTATGAAAATACTTTATGTACTTATTATTTAATTTGTTTACATTTTACTGGTTGCAATTTTGATCTATGCTTGAAATTTGTTTTCAAATTCAACATAGAAAGTTGACTTTTTTTTATGATTACTACTTTTTTACGACTTCATTGATAATTTGAGGGTCTATCTTGTTCCTAGTGAGTGCCGCCAGAATGACCGCGATGGCCCTCGGTGTGACCTCCGCGAGCTCTTCATTATCCTGACTTGGCTGTCCTCTTGGATTTTTTGCCGGTGCGGTTTTGGTTCCGCAATTCGGGCCTTCTGATTTCCTCTTCGCGGACGGTTGTTTGCGGAAAGGTTTTCGTGGTCGCTGGCCTTGGCGCGGGTCTGCGTTTGGTGGCTGTCTCTTTCTTTGCCATGCTCCTCTTGGTTGTACAAAAGTTAACGAGTAGACTGTTCGTTTGTATAGAAAAAGTTTGATTTTGGTAAGGTAAGGACGAGTAGAGAAAATAACTTAAATAACCACATTTTTCCAATAACCACATGTGGTGTGATTTTTTTACTAGCGCTTTCCGTTCGCGAGTTGTAATGGTGGGGGTTCAAGCTGAATATATTAAACTGGAACCCCCACTTTCAGATGTTCGTAACTTGAGTACAGTAAGAGCAACAAATTCGCGCTTACGGCAACAAAGTAGCAACAATCTCTCCACAAATTTTTTTTTGTTTTGTTCAAGTAGGGGTTCCGGCTTAACACGGGTCAAAAACTCTGCACACCTATGTATTTGCTTGATAACGGCGTGCTTGTCCTGTTTTCTAGTACTCCCATTTCATTTTTATCAATTATTGTTTGGCCAACATGTTTAAATTTTAAATATATTGGTGAAGAGTAAAACTCATTTCTACTAGACCAAATGAGTAACCAATTTTAATTGAAAATGGATCATAATATATGAAAAAATTAATGTTTTAAATCAAGTTTCTAGGTATTCCTAATGTTTACACATATACGTATAATATAAAATAATTCAGTAAGGGCTGTATTAACTACTAATCAACAAGATGTACAATTCTTTACAACACTTATGTATATTTATAAGTTTATGAAATTCCGGGACTTAAACAGCTATTGAAGTCTCTTGTTTCGAAGGCTAAAGTTTAACTTTAAATCACAAGTAAAAACAAATAGATTATTTCCATATCGACCTAATGCAACCTGCATTATTCAAAACGTCAAACCGACATCTATTAAATTAAGACTTTTTTTTCAAAATTTTAAGCTGACGAATTTACCACGCAGCTCCGGCATTTTTGTGATCCTAAAAAATATGTATCGTTTGGTATTGCAAAGTATCACTTGGCAAAATTTCAGCCTGTATCAAAATGTTAGGTGGAAGTTAAGAATTTTTGAAAATTTTTAATCCGACGGTTTTACCACTCAGCCCCGGAATTTTTGTGATTTTTAAAAATACGTCTTTTGGTATTGCAAGGTATCACTTAGCAAAATTTCAACCTGTATCAAAATATTTGGTGGAAGGTACGAATTTTTAAAATTTTGAAGCCGACGGTGTTTTAGTGGGAATCAGTAATTATAATTCCATATTGGAAACTGTTATCTGTTATTATATTTTCAATCGCTTAGCTGCAGCGATGTTTTAAATTTTTAATTACTGTTAAAAGTTAAAATAAACTTACTAAATATTCACAAGTGTTGTAAAGAATGTGTACATCTTGTTGATTAGTGGTAATTACAAGCCTTAATGAATTATTTTATATTATATGTACCTATGTGTATAAAAATATTAGAAAGACCTAGAAACTTGAAAATTCGATTAATATATTAATTCTTTTATAATATGAACAATTTTCATTTAATACCCCACCTACCCACTGTGTGAACACACAAGTAGGTTTGTTAATCGGGAATGGTATCGCTTTGTCAAAGCGTGTCTGACGAGTCGAATCCCCATTATATAGGGGGTGACAACTAAACTGCAGTCACACGATAAGGCAAGAGTGGTCCATTTTTTGATGAGGTACCTACGTTCACAAGCTTGAACGGATGGAGTGAATCGTCTTTACATCCGCTAAACACTTCGTTTGTTTTTGCAATGACTATACTATATTCGGATAATATGCCTTTTCAATCAACCACAACGCTTCTAAACATAGTTTATGTATGAAATTTTTATTTATACTACTACTGGTTGTTAAGCTTTAATATTTTTTGAAATTGTTTTTTCAATATAGGAATTTGTTAATTCATATTGGTTACTTGTCTGTTCCACTCTAAAACTCATATTTCTGATTCCGTTTCTGATGCTGTCTTCACCCACATACTTTTCACGGTCTAGGACAATTGGGCGCGAGGAAAAATTTATCCATTACGTATTAATTATTATAACTGATCACCCAAACATTTGGAAATTAATTTCTAGCTTAAAAATCATTCAACATGGGAGAGATGTTTTTTATGAGCAATTATTTGCCGGCAACAATCCACCTATTAAGAAAAGGAAATACTTGGAGGCTGATGTGCGCATCAGAAATCTAGTAGAGGATTACGCCAATAGAAATATTATAGATTTCTTGCGTGGCATTTCCCATAATTATGAAATGAATCCGTGATTAGTTAGGTACTTTATTAATAGACATTTTTATTTTATTTGTAATTGTTAGAAGGAATAAACATTTTAAAAACGTTTTCTTTAAATTTTTTTTATTGCCTAAATAAACATTACTAGATTTAGTTAATAATTTACAAAATTGTTATAATAGCTTCGTTCCAACAACGATTATTTCCAGTAATATTACTACAACGCAAGCGCATTCATGAAATGTCGTTCCCACAGACTAGAACTACTAGGACGGAATTCTAGATTAGGGGCCGTTCATGTATTACGTAAGACGTTTAGGGGGAGGGGGGTAGCTGACATCTTATTTTTTCTTACTCGGGGGTAGGGGGTTCAAGACAATTTCTTACGTAATATTTTATTTTTTTAATTAAATTTCAAAATTTAAAAATTATTTAATCTAATTTAGGTGCTGTTGGTATTAATGTTAATGTGAAACACCATACATACTGTTTTTATCTGTTATATCTGTTTATAATTAATATCTGGCTTCTCATTGGGTAATAATTTACCTTACGTAAGATTAGTGTGTGTATACATTTTCTTATATTTTCTTACTAGGGGGTGGGGGGGGGAGTCTAAAAGTAGGAAAAAACGTCTTACGTAATACACGAACGGCCCCTTACTATAAATCTGCAGTTCCAACAAGTTTAGAATCAGTAATATTATCGGCTAAACGAGTTCAAACGATTCTTGCTCTAGAGCAAGAACCAAGCGTTCTTAAAGTGGATACGCGTGCGCGAATTCGCAAACGAGTTTAAACTTTGTTTACAGATCGTGTTCATTTCTTGCAACAGCAACTGTTTCATTATAAATTTTAGATTTAAGAATAATTCCATTATTTGCACTACAAAAAATACATTTTTTTTTATATAGTACTTATTATTAATCTGGAATCTTTCTGGAACATGTTAGTGAAAGAATTTTGTAAAAAATTTAAAAAATGAGGAAATATAGAAAATTTCAATTTTTTTTTAAAACGCTGCCATTTCCTATGCAAATTTTTTTTCTTATGATTGTAGTTGGGACGATAGCAACAACTCTGTTGAATATTTATTGCTCGTGAACAATAACAGAACTGCTTGTTGGAACGAAGCTAATATGTAAATAATAGTTTTATAAAATTTTCTTCGCGCCCAATTGTATTTGCGTCCAATAGTCTTTGCGCCCAATTGTCTTTGCGCCCGGTTGTCTCCGCGCCCAATCGGCCGCGCCCAATCGGCCGCGCCCAATCGCCCACCCCAATCGGCCGCGCCCAATCGGTCGCGTCCAATCGGTCGCGCCCAATTGTCCGTTACCGTACTTTTCATCCAGACCATTCTTGACAAATATTTTCGATGATTGGAAAAATACACTATCTATATGTACGAGTACTTAATAGAACCACAAAATAGCTATAACGGATAGGACACCGATGATTTACGTAATGCTTAAGCAAATATCCCGAACGAGCCGCAGGGCGAATTCCAGTAGTTTGTAAATTTCGTAAAGAATTGTTTTTGTGCGAACCACGTATGCAGTTTTTTTCCAGGACAGAGTCATATGCGAATAAAAACAGAACAACAAACTGCACTATTACAATAATTATTGCAATAAAACTAAATAAAGAATACTTTAACGCAATTTAATTGTTTGCTATCATTTAAAATATCTAGAAATTCTCGTCACAGGATGACAGCTTTGGCACACAAAATAAAATGTCCGTTGTGATAATTCTGGTGGACCGTCAAAGCAGAAAAACTGTATCCGCTAGTAGCGAACAACGGACAATTCTCCAAAATATCAACAAATTAGTTATTAATAATAACTAGGCGACTCTCGAAAGTCGGCCGTGTGAATCGTCTCACTATTGACAGTGTAAATGGAAATGATAAATGGCCGCTGCCCACGTGACCCAACAGATAGCTTTCCCCTGCAAGACCTGTATACAGGGCGTAGCAAACATTCTTCGCAACGCAAATGCAAAATTTCGTTACACACTATAGTTTTTCTTACCTAATTTCAGTGTTTCTTGAAATAGATTGGGTTTTCTATAGAAAAAAGAGGCGTCAACTTTTTTTTGAAAACGTTTTGTTTAAACGATACAAGGTTTCAAGAAAAAAGTAACACTTTGAAATTTTTAACATGTTCTTACTTAATTTGATCCATACTCGAAAGCCGTTGATTTAATAACAATGAAGGGTTATAATCTATCTCTCAGATAATATTACGCTCTTTAGAGAAGGCCTAAACCATTAGTAGTAAAAAATCAATAGTTTCGGTGCTATGGCCATTCGAAGGTTGAATTTAAAAAATTGTTTTTATGGGGCTACGCCTCAAGGCTTTAAATTTAGACAAAAATTTTAAATAATAAGTTTCTTAGAAATGTATCTACCATTACCTCCTAAGAGGTGTGCATAGTTCGTGGGAATACCGCGTTAGGTAAATTGGAACAAATAGGATATAATTAAAACTCACAAATTCTTTGATTGACAATAGCACCTTCTAGTTTAATAATATTAGTTAACTAAGTAAGGGTCTTAATTACTTGAAAATTATAGTTTTTACAGTATTTCCTCCAAGAGTAATAATCTAACTTATTCATCTTTTCTAGATGCAACTTTGTTGAGCCCCCAAGAAATCCATAATATAAGAACAGCCGATCCACGTTACTTTACATCGATATTTCCACTAAACGACGAAACAATTGATTCTGGTGATAGGCTGTCTTACCCTAACGGTAATTTAGAGAAAAAACACACGCTTACTGATTACCACGGGTGCTATGGGGAAGACGAAATATCCGCTGCCCAAGCATTATTATTATTTCGCCAGAATTCAGTGGAGAAAAGCACACCATATCTCATGAATGCGCATCAAGAGTCTACTACGGGCGCGCTTAGTCAAACTTCAGAATGTCCTTCTACGCCGTCTAGTACATGTTCCTGTAGCTCTACGTGTAACTCCTGTAGATCTTCCGAGTGTTCTGAATACACGATGTGTTCCGATTCTTCCCATTCTTCCAATTTTTCCGAGTCTACGGACTCTCTTGAGTCGGTAAGTTACAAATTTATTTAATTTATTAATATTGAAAAAAACCTCTGTGAATATCAAACCTATAAAAATTATACTATAATGACCATTCCTATATAGATATAGTCCAGACTAGTTACATTTCTAATTCGCCATAAATTTGGACATGGTGTAATTTGCCAAATATGTGTATTTGAGTATCCTCATCAAACCAAAATTAAAGAGCTCACAATTTTCGATAAATAATATTTTAGAATTTCGCTTTCCTGGAATTGATTTTTTTATTTTAGGAATAGTGTGACAGACAAATTTTGAAAAACTATATTTTGTAAAAAATTTCATAGATTTGATGAGGAAAAATTAAATTAAGCGAATTATAGACGAAAACGCGTTCTAGCGGGACTAAAATCCTCAATTGGAGAAGAATCTGTCAAGGATATTTAGAAAAATTTTGGGGGCTCATTAGGATACTCAAATAAATATGCATGTCTGTAAAATTTCAGCTTATCCGATTTTTTATAATCTTCCTGCTCGTACTACTCTGTGACATGTACATATATGTATTGATACAACTTTTGCAACTCTCAAAACTTTATTTTGCAGCACAAAAATTAAATTTTTTTTATCACAGCAGCCTGTTAGGATGTTTTGACATTATATAAAACAATATATTCTCATATAGTTTGTTATAGTTGGTTCAATCAAACATGACAAGACTACGCGACATTATTGTAAAAAAAATTGAAATCAGGTGTAATTAGAGTTAATATTTTTCGGCAAGTAATGCATTTAAAAGTGACTCGAATTTATGTTTATCGTACTACAAAAAGATTTATGGACACAAGCTTTAATGAAAACCGAAAAAAAACTGGAGGAAAAAAATCAGTCAGGACACCATAAACAATTAAGATTGTCCGTGAACGTATCAGACGGAATTGTGACCTCTCGGCAAGGAAAATGTCTCAAAATCTTCAAATACACCGCGAATGTCTTTGAAAAATACTTCGTGGAGACCTTAAACTAAAGCCTTACAAGAAAAAAAAGGTTCATGGGCTTACAGATGCTACTACAGTGAAAAGGTTCGAACGAAGTAAGATGTTGCTATCATGGCACGGTGGTGACGAAATAATATTCTCAGATGAGAAATTATTTATTTTACAAGCGACCTACAATTCTCGCACGATACAACACAAGGGCTAGGAAAATACTCAAAGATTCAGCGAGTACAGGTTTTAGCAAGGAGATTGCACGAGCAAAGCGCAGCGCAGCGAGTGTCAATCTCCGCAGCTGAAACCTGTACGAGATGAATCTTTGAGTATTGTCCGAACCCGCGTTGCTGTTGCGGTGATAACTCCGTGAAGAAACGCCACAACTTAAAAGCACAACATCACATACGAAAATCGACATTTCAAACGCCATTTTTAATGTCGAAAATTATGAAACAAATTGACCATATCGCATCACAATCATTGCAAAAAAAAAATCAAACAAAAAATTTCGTAAGTACCGAAAAAAATTGAAGCATATAATCGCACTAAATTTGTAATATAAAATTCGTTACTATAAAATTCGTTAGAAGTACATTGCTTTAAGTGAACTAGGGTTGGAACTAATGCGTTGAACCGGTTTCCTACATCGCATCTGTTGAGTGCGTTAGTCATACACATTACATAAATTATAATATTCGAAGAGATTTTTTATTACGTATGAATTCTTTTACGCTCAACTACAAATATTCGATATTCTGGTAGGGTATTTGGAATATTTTTTATTTTCGGATATTATTCGACTGTGCATGCGTTGTAACCATTTAACTACAATGTAAAATAACGCACGCTGATTGGTCGAAACGACAAAATTTGACCCTGAATGGAATTATCAGAACGATAGGATCTGCGTTGTTTCGCTTAAATATGTTCCTAACAACAAAAACATATGTTTCACGCTTTCGAAATGCATCATCGGAAATGGTTTGGGGTGATATATGCAAAAGAGGAACTCTGCCACTGGTATTTATAGAAAAAGGGGTTAAAGGCAATACAAAGTATAATTTAGAAGACGTTTTACAAAAGGTGATGGTTATAGCTTTGGCAGTTAAGTGCGTCTACTGCTAATGCGAAACACTCAGATCGAATCCGGGCAGGGTAAGAACTTTATTCTGGCCGTCTCTCCTCGGACGGCAATGGCAAACCACCGAGGTAATTTTCCAAGAGTGCCTATTTCAACATGAAGTGTATTACACTTCCCGTGGTTCGGAGCCCACGTTAAACAAGTAGGTCCTCTATGTATGTAAAAGCACTTTAGAACGCACATCACATGCATAGAAAGAGATGGGTCACGACGTTCGGAAATGAACAATACGACTTAGTAGTTTACAAAAAAATATGTTATCATGAGTTCAACAAATGTATGGTGATGAATATTATTGCTTCCAGCAAGATGGAGCCCCATTGCATACCGCTGGAATAGGCACGCATGGTGTCAAGATAATTTGACTGATTTTATAGCTAAGAATGAATGGCCACCAAGCTCACCAGACTTAAATCCTCTGGATTTTTCTATTTGGGGATATATGCTACAACAACTTAAGCATAACAAATATCGAAATCTGGAAGAATTTAAGCAAGTTATATCGAAATACGAGAATTAATACCATTTGATATGTAGCGTGCAGCTTGTGATAGCTTCGAAGAGAGACTCCGATTAGTTGTGAAGGTAAAAGGCGAAGTAATTGAATAATTTTTTGTTCCACCTAATCCTACTTATAATTCCAATGTATCATTAAAAAAAAAAGTTAAATCAGTTGAAAACTTCATTTGTATCAATACATACATGTAACATTGTACATAGTAGGAAACCTTTGAAAAATATGTATTTTTAGATAATTTTACACTCTTAAATTTTGATCTATTGAGAATTTGACAAAAAATAAAATACAGCGAGTAATAGGCAGAAAACCACCTTGAGGGAACTAAAATTTTCAATTTGGAGAGCAGGGAGCAACAGGAGATTTTAGGGGTTCATTTGGACATTCATGTACGATATGGCACTCAAGTCGATTACATTTTAGCTTGCCCGTATTTTTTGAAAGCTTTGTCCATTTTTTCGGTTTCTTGCCTCAACTAATGCGACCTTGGGCACCTATTGCTGTTTGGTGGAAAAAGTACAGCTGCTCTTGACACCATTTAATGAGAATCTCAGAACTGAACAAGCTTAGAGTAGCTGTCAGTCATATCCTATAAAAATTGTCCATGCAACAAAGCCATTTTGGTCTAATAATAATTTTTCGTAAAAGTGAAATTAAGCGTGCTATCGGCCAAAGATCGTTTTCCGGAGCTAAAACCCCAAATCTAGAGAGACGCAGGCATTGGATTTTAGGGAATATTTAGGAGGGTTTATTATTACATTCAATTATAGTACATGTCTGTCAAATTTCAGCTTGCTGTTGAGAAAGCTGGGATTCTTGTCCTAGCATCCAGTACATGAATTTTAATTCAAGCTTTTCCGCTTAGTGAATATGTGTTTACGCCAGGCGAGTCTACTGTTGAGGTGCATACCAAGATACTTAGCATCTGTGCTCTGGGGAAATTGACAATTGTTCAGCTTTACAGGAGAGCAGTTTCCTCTCCTCATGGTAAAAGTAACTTGTACTGACTTTGCCTGGTTTGCATTAATTCTCTATTTTTTAAGCCAATCAATCCTGTATCATATTAAAGGTCACTTGTAGATTGATGCCATTACTAAATCAACTGGGATGAAAATATTGCAGTATCACCAGCAATATAGCTACAGTTGTGGATTCTAATACTGGTAGGTCGGATGTAAATAGCAAATACAGGATGAGTCCTAGAATGTTTCTTTGAGGCACTCCAGAATGGTTAGGATTAAGGTCTATGTTTTCTCATTGATGTTTAACAAGGAAGTGCCTGTTGCTTAGGTAGGATTTGAAGATCAGATAATAATAATACGGATGGGTCATTTTCAGTTTGTAGCACAATCAGATGTGCCTAACCTTGTCGAAGGCTTGACTTATGTCGATAGATACCACCGAGGAGAAACGTTTACATTATTTAAAGTGTTGGTTGATTTTGCCGACTGCTCGATGCACTTATTCGATGGTTCCATGGTTATGTCGGTAGCTGCACCGGTGTTTGAGAATGAGATGTCTATTTTCTGTTATTAGTTTTAGTTGTTCAAGTAGAAGGTTATCAAATACTTTCTACAATATAGGAACAAAACGAATTGGTTTGCTTTGTAGGATTTAAAATTTTCGGCTCTTTTTCCCGGCGTTAGTATCATTCCAATTTGTGCTATTTTCTATTGGTTAGGAAGGGATTGATTGATTGGTAGAAAAAGAAGAATTAAATATTTGCGTAATGGCTAGGAAGAATTTGTGTATCGCTTCTTGCAGTATTCTTCCAGTTATTAAATAAAATCGTTGTGCTTTCTTGAAATTAATTTTACCATTGATCATCCGTTCGATTTTAAACGTTTTATATTTTTGAATTGTTTTATTGGAAAGTCTGTTTGGATGGGAGAGATGGATGGGACGCCGAGAAATGTGGTTAGAAAGTCTTCTCTTTATTATCTCTAACCGATTTGTTGTTTTCATCCATAAGTTGAGAAGTCGATTGTTGTGGTACGCATAGATTTTTTATTTACTATAAAATTTCCTTTAATTCACGCGCAACTTTATCGAATTTAGCTTTATCAGAGGGGAATCGAGTTTGTGCCATCTCCTGCGTACCACCCTCATTTCGAATAATTTTTGCCTAATTTTCAAGGGCATTTCTTTTATAATTTCTTTGTTGTAGGAATCCAGAGTAGCTCCTTCTATCTCGTGCACAGCATCCCTCAAGTCACATCCCGTCTTAAGTGGGGCATTCAATCTAACCAACCCATTCAGTTCATATCCGAACATATTCCAATCAGTTTCTATGCTCAATAACGATGGACGGTTGTCTTTTTTTCAGTACTGTTTGTGTCATAAACACTAACAATAATAGGTGAGTCATCAGAGGAGAGGTCCAAGCAGGAGTCAGCCTTTACTTTATTAACGTCGTTGTCTTTGACTACACAAAAGTCGATGTGGTTGCGCTAAGGCTGCGGACCACGTTCATGGAAGCGCCAGCCGATAAGCGCATATTGCACAATTCAACTGTTTCGATATACCTATATATACTGTACTAATGATACTTGAGGAATCTAATACACGTGTCCGCCATTCATCCTTGATTTTGCAAAGCTCATTGTTTGGTATGAATATGTTTTGTAGCATCATCAGTTTGCGAGCTGGCACCCCCACCATTTCCTCTTTCAAATTGACGTAACTCGAGAACGGTAATAGCAATAAATTCGCGTTTGCGGCAACAAATTAGCAACAAACACTCCATACATTTTTTTTGGTTTTGCTCTAGTGGGGGCCCAACTTAACACGGATATGTATTCTTTTAGCAACACTCCGGAAGCTTCTTTTCTCCGTGAACTGGTAAGTGACATACTGTGTTTTCTATTCATCAAGAGCTTCCATAATTTTGTTAAAATGTTCCGATTTGAACAGTTGCAATTTAACTTCATTGTCTCCTAGTACTTTTACTCTATATTCGTCTTTTATGGTCTATTGACTAAGCTTGTGCAGCGGGGCAATATGCATCACTCCGTGAAGTTATTGGTGGATATTTGGTTTCAATTTGCTGCAACTCTTTGTTTGTTTTAGATTCATCTTCAATCAATGGATCTAACCTATTTTGTGTTTCAATTGCTTATGATTTACCAGTTTTGTTTAACTAATAACCAGAAATCGTGATTTGATTTCTGAGCCTTATTTGCTCAGAATTTTCGCCTCTTTTCGTTAGAAAGTGATATTACGTGAAGACGAACGAATACTCAGTAAAATAATAGTCACCCATAATGGCTTTTTAGAAAATTGTTATTTTTGGATATAATTATTATTATCTCTCTTTTTTGAAATTTAAATTAACAAAGTCTTGTGTGTGAACGCTAGTCCCTTAGTAACATTGTGCATCGAAGGTCGGCGAATATTTATTCTATCACGTTATGAGACTGGCAAAGAAAAAAATGTGCTAACGAAATAAGGTTCAAGTGAAATAAACTTTTATTAACCAAAATTCGCGAATACCGAGTGTCTTAAAAGTAAGTTTTTTTTGTTGTGCTATCAAATGGGAATTAAACCACGACGAATATGAACACATCACGAATCGAACCACTTAACAGTGAAAATTACGAGAAGTGGAAAATTCAAATGGAAGCGTTACTAGTCAGAAACGATTACTGACCGTACGTGACCGGAAATAGCAAGAAATCGATAGACATTGAGAGCGACACTAACTCGCAAAAGGACTGGAAAGATAGACAAAAATCGCTGGTAAGACAAAATCTGAATTAATATTGTCAATTAATCTGAACGAGAGAGGTTGCCAACGTCCGGGGACTGGATATGCCACATGAAAGAAGATTAATCCGAAGGAGTTGAAAAAAATTAAAAATTGTATCACGTCATGTGACGCATAGCTCAAGCTGGAAAGTACATATCAATCAAAAGGACCAACAAGAAAAGCCACATTGCTGAAGCAATTAATGTTGCACCGTATGGAAGACCAAGAGGACATAGTATGTGAATATGTTACAAATTTTTTAACACCGTCGACAAATTAAGCGAAATGGAAGTCAAAATAAATTCAAATCTACTCTTCATTGTGCTATTATACCGGGTGACCGGCCGAAAACTGAACATAGGGAAATAACATGGGAAATTGATTTTTTCTAAATTCCTGCTTCCCATTATAACTGATACGAATAAAAAAAATACCAAATTAAAGAGATTTTTTTTCCGCGCCTAAAGATACCAAACACTTAATATTTTGTTTTTTAATTATTGTTAAAAAGTCGATAGTAAAATTAAGAAATAGCGCTTCTTAAAAAAATATTAGCAGGCTGGGTATTTGCATTACGTCTAATGTGCCGCATTGCTATTGCATGAAAGCCAAATATTACAAACAAAAGTTACTTTGACAGATTAGAATTAATTTTGTTAACAATGAAGTGGTCTGTTGAAGAAAAAGTTTTCATGGTAAAATATTATTACAGCGGTAATAGTTTACGCCAAATACGTGACTTATTTTCTGTTAAATTTAATAATAGCCAAATTCCATCAATATCGGCCATACAGAATATAATTAAGAAATTTGAAGACACTGGTAATACTTCGACAAATTTAAATAAAGGTATTAACCAAAATTATTAATTGAAGTTGTCATATCATTATTTTTTAAATAGGATATCAGAGAAACAACCATGAATTGGAAGAAACTATATTAGGTTTAATTTCTGCGAATCCAAATGCAAGCATTAGATCCATTGCAGCTGAGTGTAATGTTGGTAGAGAAAATGTTCGAACAATTTTAAAAAAGCACAAGTACCATCCTTTTAAATATCAATGTCATCAAGAAATATTTTTGTTTGACGAAGAATCCAGGCTTGTATTTTGTGAGAAAATGCAAGAACGTGCTAACAGAAACCGAAACTTTCTGGAACAAATATGTTTTACAGACGAATGTACATTTACATTAAACAATGAGCCAAATGTACAAAACCACCATCGCTATTGGGCTATACAAAATCCGAGACTAAATTTAATGACCGGCTCACAATATCCTTAAAAAATTAATATTTGGGCTGGCATTTATACTAACCGTGTTCTTGGTCCATTTGAAATACTGAAACGGTGGAAGTCACTTATGAAATGGTTCTAGCCAAAACTAGTGCTTCCAGTTCCAATTGCCTCTTTTATGCTCGTAGATGTATTAACGAAGCGGCTTAGCTTTGTACGTTTAGTACTAAGTACTGAGAGCTGGGTAGCGACGGGTCGCTTTCGTGGATTCTTGGATGGGTTCTTCTTTGCGTAGTAATATTCTCCGGAGGGCGCCAGAATCGAATAAGGACGTTCACAAACCCTAGTTATCCTTATCGAGACAAAATTAACTCAAAGTAGAAAATAAAAAATTACTCGTTTTGAACACACACTTTTAATATAAATCAATATGAAATCAATTGTAAATAACATAAGAGAATTCTTGATTACACAGATTATATGAATGGTAAATGTTTGTATTAAAATATAAAAATTGATAATTATTTACAAATGTTGAATATAAGTACATAAACACATAAAATATACAGAGCGAATCTATCGATGTCGCTAGCTGGAGTCGAGTTGTACAGGAAAATGAACCTTCGCACTTTGATGGTGTCGCTACGAATTCAATTGCCTTGTTAAAAGCCAGTGATATAAAAATCACTCTAATACTACCCAAAAAGCAAGAAATTCTAACTACTTCTACAGAAGGTAGATTGTTTTTGGATAAGCGGGTTGACAAAGTTTTAACTACTAGCTTAATATTATTGTTAAACAAATCATACAGTAAGCAGTGTTTAAAGCTACTTACGGTTCTTGGTTGAATAGTTATTGGATGACGTGCAATCAGATCTGATGTTCCGTTATCGATCCTGGTTAAAATCGTCAGGATTTCAAATGTTAAATGTCGATCTAAAATGCAGTTAAAATCACAACATATATGATTATGTAAAACTCAATTTAAAGCTTAGCGATATATTGGAATTATTTGAATAAGCGATTAGATTCGTTTTGTTATCACCAATTATGCGTTTTGTTCCTCCAGCTGTATTCGAAATAGGATTTGGTGTCACACACATGAAAGTTTTAGGAAAGTTTGAACAGATGTTGGGCACCAGTACGAATGTTTTTGAAATTCCAGAATGGACAGGCAACGTTCGTTGGCGAGTAAAAATGAGCCGATTGGCTTGCGGATTTTCAACACTCTTCTCAATAGGAATTATAATAAATTCTCCAGTTTGCCCATTTACATCAAGGGTGGATTGGATAATAAAATAAATCACCTCAATATAATGGTCGCTATAGTTGGCGGTTATTCTGGATTCTAAGAATGGCGTCGCATTGACTTTCCACATGTGTTGGTCGATAATATTAATTATCGAAATAAAAATTGATTGTTGATCACTACTGATCTTGTTAAATCTAAAAATTACACTACACTCGGTCGTGAAACTTTACTGGTCATAAAACTGATACTTCGATTCGATATTATAAATCGGAAATCGATAAATTTAATAATTTTTGTAGAGCTAATAATTTTGCGTGTCGACGTTACTACAACGGTTTGGCAAGAGAGCTTTGCTAATCGATTTTGCGCCGATGCAAATCCATGCAACCTTGAAAGTTGTCGGTTAGCGATCTACCTTACCGATCTTTTATTATAATACCATTGATTATGGGTGAAAAAGATGTTCGGTAATCAATGGTTTATTAGATATCGAGAAAGTGCTATTTATTAGTAAAAATAATAATTTATAACGGTAAAACGTATTGATAAAATAAAATTAGCTTTGCTTATACAAAGCTGGTCGAAAAAATCATACATAGTTAGTAAGTTATAACATAATTATTTAATGAAAAATTTATAAACCCTAAAATAAAGAATAAAGTTTTCCTTTTGAAGGCAAAATAACAGAAGTCTGTTACAATACTTGGAAATTTAAATTCAGATATGTATTTAGATCTTCTTATAAATAATATTGGTCCTGCGTTAGACGAAATAGCTCCTGAACACCATGAGGTCTGGTTTCAGCAAGACGGTTGTCCAGCACATTTTGGGGTAAACGTTAGAGATTATTTAAACCAAGCATATCCAAATCAATGGATTGGTCGTGGTGGTGCTATAAACTGGCCAGCCCGATCTCCTGATCTGGCACCGTGTGACTTCTTTTTGTGGGGTCATATTAAAAGCAAAATTTATAAAACTCGTCACCCAAATATTGATTCTTTGAGGAACGCGATCTTTGCAGAATGCAATCAAATTACTGCTAGACAGCTAGCAAATGTAAGGGAATCATTTTATAATAGATTGGGTTACTGTTTAGTGCGGAATTGAGGGTTATTCGAATACTTGTTATAATATTATTATTATAAGCACCAACGCCTACTTAGTGCGGAAAATGGTACTAATTTGCATCTTTACCTCGACCAAAACTCGACCAAAATTCACCGTCGAGTAGACCTAAACGACATGAACGACGAACTAGTGCTATAAAATTAGGCCGACCTGCACATTTGCACATCAAGAGGGAGCAACATTGCACTCAATTTATATTTATTTCTGCCATTACGGTAGCCGGAGTTTGTGTATAACAACTAGGTGGCCACTGGTTGTTGATCACGTTTCATGTGTGATTGACGTAATCTTAGATTACATTTTTTGTAATTATCGAAGATCTACTAATTCATCGGTAACCTCGCTAGCACTATGTTTTGCCGTTCGCCGACCCACTGAAGTTCTAGGAAATTTTGGAAAGGTGCCATTATATAAATCGTAAAGTAAAGATCGGAATAAATAACTGCAAAACATTAAGAAGTTCCTAGTTGATCCTAAAAGTTTAACTCGACGTAGAAGCATCATTAGGTCGACATCATTAGGTCGACATCATTAAGTCGACATCATTAAGTCGACCTTTTTTCACCTAACGCGACCTCACCGAATCGTTTTAAAGTATTACCTCGACCGCGTGTTTCAAAGCGACACATTATAAAATCATAACTTGGGGACGTTGTAAGAAAAGCTATTGTCGTCGACAGTATAGTGCCTGTTTACACTTTAATCACAAAAGCAATTAATCGTTAATATCGCTATCATTATGATTTGATGTTCGATGACCCGCTGCAGTTCTAGGAAATTTTGGAAAGGTGCCATTATATTAAATGATTTGGAATATGTTCCAGATATTGTTTAGTAATAAATCGTAAAGTAAAGATCGGAATAAATAATTTTAAATCATTAAGAAGTTCCTAGTTGACCCTAAAAGTTTACCTCGACCTAGAAGCATCATTAGGTCGACATCATTAAGTCGACCTTTTTTCACCTAACGCGACCTCACCGAATCGTTTTAAAGTATTACCTCGACCGCGTTTTTCAAAGCGACACATTATAAAATCATAACTTGGGGACGTTGTATTAAGTCGACCTTTTTCCACCTAACGCGACCTCACCGTATCGTTTTAAATTATTAGCTCGACATCGTGTTTTCTAAGCGACACATTATAAAATCATAACTTGGGGACGTTGTAAGAAAAGCTATTGTCGTCGACAGTATAGTGCCTGTTTACACTTTAATCACAAAAGCAATTAATCGTTAATCTCGCTATCATTATGATTTGATGTTCGATGACCCGCTGCAGTTCTAGGAAATTTTGGAAAGGTGCCATTATATTAAATGATTTGGAATATGTGCCAGATATTGTTTAGTAATAAATCGTAAAGTAAAGATCGGAATAAATAATTTTAAAACATTAAGAAGTTCCTAGTTAACCTTAAAAGTTTACCTCGACCTAGAAGCATCATTAGGTCGACATCATTAAGTCGACCTTTTTTCACCTAACGCGACCTCACCAAATCGTTTTAAAGTATTACCTCGACCGCGTGTTTCAAAGCGACACATTATAAAATCATAACTTGGGGACGTTGTATTAAGTCGACCTTTTCCACCTAACGCGACCTCACCGTATCGTTTTAAAGTATTACCTCGACATCGTGTTTTCTAAGCGACACATTATAAAATCATAACTTGGGGACGTTGTAAGAAAAGCTATTGTCGTCGACAGTATAGTGCCTGTTTACACTTTAATGACAAAAGCAATTAATCGTTAATCTCCCTATCATTATGATTTGATGTTCGATGACCCGCTGCAGTTCTAGGAAATTTTGGAAAGGTGCCATTATATTAAATGATTTGGAATATGTGCCAGATATTGTTTAGTAATAAATCGTAAAGTAAAGATCGGAATAAATAATTTTAAATCATTAAGAAGTTCCTAGTTGACCCTAAAAGTTTACCTCGACCTAGAAGCATCATAAGGTCGACATCATTAGGTCGACCTTTTCCACCTAACGCGACCTCACCGTATCGTTTTAAAGTATTAGCTCGACATCGTGTTTTCTAAGCGACACATTATAAAATCATAACTTGGGGACGTTGTAAGAAAAGCTATTGTCGTCGACAGTATAGTGCCTGTTTACACTTTAATGACAAAAGCAATTAATCGTTAATCTCCCTATCATTATGATTTGATGTTCGATGACCCGCTGCAGTTCTAGGAAATTTTGGAAAGGTGCCATTATATTAAATGATTTGGAATATGTGCCAGATATTGTTTAGTAATAAATCGTAAAGTAAAGATCGGAATAAATAATTTTAAATCATTAAGAAGTTCCTAGTTGACCCTAAAAGTTTACCTCGACCTAGAAGCATCATTAGGTCGACATCATTAGGTCGACCTTTTTTCACCTAACGCGACCTCACCGAATGGTTTTAAAGTATTACCTCGACCGCGTGTTTCAAAGCGACACATTATAAAATCATAACTTGGGGACGTTGTAAGAAAAGCTATTGTCGTCGACGGTATAGTGCCTGTTTACACTTTAATCACAAAAGCAATTAATCGTTAATCTCGCTATCATTATGATTTGATGTTCGATGACCCGCTGCAGTTCTAGGAAATTTTGGAAAGGTGCCATTATATTAAATGATTTGGAATATGTGCCAGATATTGTTTAGTAATAAATCGTAAAGTAAAGATCGGAATAAATAATTTTAAATCATTAAGAAGTTCCTAGTTGACCCTAAAAGTTTACCTCGACCTAGAAGCATCATTAGGTCGACATCATTAGGTCGACCTTTTTTCACCTAACGCGACCTCACCGAATCGTTTTAAAGTATTACCTCGACCGCGTGTTTCAAAGCGACACATTATAAAATCATAACTTGGGGACGTTGTATTAAGTCGACCTTTTTCCACCTAACGAGACCTCACCGTATCGTTTTAAAGTATTACCTCGACATCGTGTTTTCTAAGCGACACATTATAAAATCATAACTTGGGGACGTTGTAAGAAAAAACTATTGTCGTCGACAGTATAGTGCCTGTTTACACTTTTATCACAAGCAATTAATCGTTAATCTCGCTATCATTATTGTAGATTCTTTATAATAAACAATAATTCAATTTAATATTCTATTTATTTCACGTGCTTATTATAACCTTATAACCTTTATACATAATATAACCTCTCTGCTGTGGTTCTTGCCACGCTGTTTATAGTGTCTCACATCACTACATTTTTTCCTTCTTTTAAAACAAACCTTACATGCATAATAAACTGAACTTCTGGTTCTTGATATTTCTTCACATAACTAGAATTTCTTTTAAACACTTTGCCTTTTTGTGATTGCAAAGTTACTTCATTTCCTTTCTTTCGTAACACTTCACATTTCTCATCTCCAAACGTTGTTGTTAATTTATTTTGTGTTGCTTGTTTTACCAATACCCTATCTCCTGTTTTTAGTTCACTTATTTTCGAATGTCTTTTCTGATCTACATAAATTCTACTTTTTTCTTTTTGTTCAAAGTCCTTCTCTCTTACTTCTTCATCTTCTAAGTTCCTTGTTGCGATTTGTGGTAATTTATTCCGTAACATCCCATCCTCGTCGCCAATTGTAGATTCTTTATAATAAACAATAATTCAATTTAATATTCTATTTATTTCACGTGCTTATTTTAACCTTATAACCTTTATACATATAACCTCTCTGCTGTGGTTCTTGCCACGCTGTTTATAGTGTCTCACATCACTACAATTATGATTTGATGTTCGATGACCCGCTGCAGTTCTAGGAAATTTTGGAAAGGTGCCATTATATTAAGTGATTTGGAATATGTGCCAGATATTTGTTTAGTAATAAATCGTAAGGTAACGATCGGAATAAATAATTTTAAATCATTAAGAAGTTCCTAGTTGACCCTAAAAGTTTAACTCGGCCTAGAAGCATCAATAAGTCAACATCATTAGGTCGACATCATTAAGCCCCACCACAAAAGTATGGCATTTCGCTGACGCAGCTTATTAGTTATCGACTACCAAAAAATGCAAAAATTTTTGTATAAAAAATCGTTTGAAACCCCTAATTTATCCAGCAATTGCCCTGCGATACGCTCCGTCGACCATTATTTTTCTTTCATTAAGTACCTAATTTAACACCTGAAGGGCCACCATACTTGGATACATACAAGATACAAATGACTTGGAATTTTCTGTCACTATTTACATTTTTTACATTACTTTTACATTTCAGTACCTCTGTTAATTTTTAAAATAAAATATTAAAAATCAATCACACAAAAAAAACAACTTACAATGCAATTATTTGCAAGGAAATATTTGGAGTAATTACGGCTTATGTGCTTATAGTAGGAGCTTCATGCAGTAACCAACGTTAATCACGTGGTGGGGATTATCAAAGGTTTGTTTATGCACTGCACAATGAACGCACAAAAGAATGGACTATTTTCTACTCGTCAAAATAAATTTTTAAGTTATATTTTTTAATATTTTTGCAGTTTCGTATAAGTGATTGTAGTGAATCGTAAAATTTTAGATTTTTATTGGAAATAAAAATAAATTAATTTTATATGACAGAAATTCACTTAAAGATTGACCTTGGATAATTATTATCGTTAAAAGAATTCATTATTCTACTGCATTTACGTATGTATGTACTATGTGGGTGTTTATATGAGTCGTCTAGATGCAAAACTCACTGTTTGCAATTTTGCGTAATTTGAGTTAGACGCGGTATCCGATGCAAAATCTTATAAAGAATCATTGTATAATATAAGATTGTAGCAAAAGTCACTATTTATTATCTTAAAACTCAAGTGAAATTTTTGGTTGGGTGCAAAACTCCCTCTTTGCTTTTGACATTTAGTTGCAAAACACACTATTTACTTTCCAGCCAATCCCAATCAGCCGTTAAGCCGAAGAAAAATGCATGAACCAGCAATATGTAGACCTGGAAGTTTAATTTTATTAGATAGGTACTTTGCACCTATACTATTATTTTTGTATTTCATACTTTTTTAGAATAAATGTTTTTTTCCTTTACCATAATAAATATTTTTATCTAGTAAAATGAATTTTGTTTTGATAGAATTGAGGGCAAAACGCACCATTTACAACAACTGGATGCAAAACTCACTATTTGCCTTTTTAAAAATGAATTTTTTGGTATTTTTGGACATTTTTGAAGCAAGTTATTATTACTGTTATTCTAGACAAGTATTCTCACTTAAGTATACCAAAGCTCAATATAATACGGCATATTAGTATAGCTAAAATAGTTTTCTTTATTTTACCAAAACTAGAAAATATGCAAACAGTAAGTTTTGCATCTAGACGACTCATATAAGACGTATAGACATGCACATCTGGTACTTCTTCCTAGCTAATAAAAACCGAATTTTCTGCAACAATAAGAAAAAAGACTACAAAATTTAATCGGGCTAAATAAAATAAAATTTATATTTACTTACTCATAAAAAAAGGAACGCATAAAAAAGGAAAATGTACCACAAAAAATGACAAAAATGAAAATCCAAGATGTCAGTAATTTTTTAAAATTTAAGGCAATATCTAGGTTACTCATATTAGTATATATTTTGACTTCATTATAAACCTCAAAAATTAGAGAAAATCTTTATGAAATCGAATTAAAATTGAAAATTCCCACGCGCAACATGCTCGGAGCTTACGAAACTTGCTCACTTCCGCAGGGTTCAAAGTTAAACTTTAGAGATTGATATGGATGTGCATTGTGCACATAAATTACACAAATTCTGATGTACTTATTTTTTTTGGTGGCATTATGGATTACTAGCTTCTTGGTGCGGGGTACTGTGTTTTATTATAAACTAGCATCCGTACCATTAAAATGGTTATACTAACTTATAACTTTAAAACCATACGCGCACAAAATTTGCTGAAAGAGTATGTAGGTACTAAATTTACACCCAATTTGCTTAAGTATAATTAATTACCTAGAAATTAGTTTGTAAATACTAGAATTTAATAATAATTTCGTTATAAGGTCAAATGAAAAATAATCCACGGTAATTTTAAAAACAACAAGAAAGTTCTTTAACTACATATTGTAATCACATGACATTAATATAACGTCATGGCTCAGTCGGAAAAGCGTCGGCTTACTAATTTGTAGGTGGTCGGTTCGATTCCCTCACAACGCGCTTTTTTTTTTAGTACAATTTACAAAGTCTAACCACATGGAATTAATTATCTGTAATTTAAAATTACAAACGACCCCTTAAAAATTAGGATCGGCTTGTAGTTAATACTATTTTTTATCAAAATCATTAATCCGTAATTTATGCAGTAAAACATTTTAAAAGCATAGTACATAAATTATTTTATTTTTTAGTTTAGGGGTCATCCATTAATTACGTAAGGGTTTTTTGGGGGGGAGGGGGTATTGGATATCTTACGGACTCTTACGTAGGGGGGGAGGGGTCCGACGTATTCCTTACGTAAGTTTCTTAAAATATTTTTTTAAATTAAATTTAACAATCTAATATAACTTTTTCTTTTTATGTTGGTAATTATATCCAGGTATAATGGAAATATCATATTATATTGAAATATATAGTACTTAAAAATCATTAAACATAGTGGCATAATAGTGTGAATTATAGAAAATGGCATCAAACTTTGGTGATCTTGACGAACGATTTTTCATCTATGTAAATAAAAATTTAATTTAAATTTTTGTATTTATTATTATCTATCTAAAAATATAAAAATTGATGTAAGTGTGTATGTATGTTCCCTATAGACTCCTAAACCGTTTGACCGATCGGAACCAAATTTGGCACAGTTATTATGTAGGTCTCTGCGCATGTTTTTGTATTGAAATAGTGCAAAAATTCGCAAAGGAGAGGAAAGTTGATTTTGAGTAGCCTGCCTTCCTTTAAGGAATCTCGATAATCCATTCATGCGCGTCCCTGTGGGACGCGCATGAATGGATTATCGAGATTCCTTAAAGGAAGGCAGGCTACTCAAAATCAACTTAAAAAACAATAATGAATGCTGTCAAGCTGTCAACCGATCGACAATGCAAATACGCGTGCACGTGCTTTACGTTTCTATTTGACCAATCTTAACCAAATTTGGTGTAGAAGTTATTTACAATGCTACGAAAAACATAGGCTACTTTAGAACCTTGGGGTGAGGCCGAAGGCCGAAAAACCACGGTCTACACGTATGCTTGCGATACTCTTGAGTGAGGCCGAAGGCCGAACAACCACATCCCACGCGGTCTAGACGGCTAAAGGGGGCTGGTAGGCCGACTGTGCCAGCTAGTATAATATATTATTATTCATCTTTTACGAGTATAAATATAAAGGGTGGAGAGGGGGGTCAAAATTAATTTTCTTTTAAATAATCCTTACGTAAGATGTGGGGGGGGGGGTTGCCACAATCTTACGTACCCTTACGTGGTGGGGGGAGGGGGTCCAAAATTACAAAAATCATCACGTAATTAATGGACGGCCCCTTAGGAAACTACAAAGCTATTTTATAAAAAAACGTCGTAAAGATTGACCTTGGATAATGCTCGCTAAAAAATTTCCGTATGTGGGTGTTAGAAGTGGTACTTCTTCCTAGCTAATAAAAATAAAATAAAATTTATATTTACTTACTCATAAAAAAAGGAACGCATAAAAAAAGGAAAATGTATCTACCACAAAAAATGAAAAAAATGAAAATCCAAGATGTCAGTAATTTTTTAAAATTTAAGGCAATATCTAGGTTACTGATATTAGTATATATTTTGACTTCATTATAAACCTCAAAAAATTAGAGAAAATCTTTATGAAATCGAATTAAATTGAAAATTCCCACGCGCAACATGCTCGGAGCTTACGAAACTTGCTCACTTCCGGAGAGTTCAAAGTTAAACTTTAGAGATTGATATGGATGTGCATTTTGCACATAAATTACGCAAATTCTGATGTACTTATTTTTTTTTTGGTGGCATTATGGCATAAAACTGCGTTTTATTATAAACTAGCATCCGTACCATTAAAATGGTTATACTAACTTATAACTTTAAAACCATACGCGCACAAAATTTGCTGAAAGAGTAGGTACTAAATTTACACCCAATTTGCTTAAGTATAATTAATTACCTAGAAATTAGTTTGTAAATACTAGAATTTAATAATAATTTCGTTATAAGGTCAAATGAAAAATAATCCACGGTAATTTTAAAAACAAAAAGAAAGCTGTTTAACCACACTGTAATCGTATAATTTAAAATTACAAACGACCCCTTAAAAATTAGGGTTTATCAAAATCATTAATCCGTAAGGATTTTTTAATTTATGCACTAAAGCATAGTACATAAATTATTTTATATTAGGAAGCTACAAAGCTATTTTATAAAAAAACGTCGTAAAGATTGACCTTGGATCATTCTCGCTAAAAAATTTCCGTATGTGGGTGTTTATATAAACATAAAAATGATTTTGCGGTTACGTTCTATAAATTACATAGGGCAGGTAATATCCTAGGTTGACGTAGCAACAAAATATTTTGCACGTGATGATGACCAGTTTGTATCGAATCGGTGCGCTTGGGTGCATGTGTTGGGTGTGACGACCTCATTCCAATTCGTTGTTCATACGTAAGTACACGTATGAATATAATTTGTTTTTTGTGAATCATTGATAGAGTAAGTTAATTACAAACTTTTTTTCGTTTAAAGATTTATAACGTCACGGCTTCAATTAAAGATCGTTATTATCGAACATTTATCGTTTAATTATTTATGACGCCACGGCTTAAGATAATCATTGTTATTATTTGAACATTTCGTGACGTATCGTACTAAATTAATTTCGTTGTCAAGTAAAAATCTGCTAGTGGAAGATTTTCAAATTTTTACTTTTTATACTTAAATTACAGATTTTAACAAGCACATTCCTACAAAATCAGTTATGTGAATTTTATTCAATAACTGCTGGATATTGCGTTGTAAAAATCAGTTATGTGCTTAATTAACGTAACTTTGTATTATTTTTAATTTTTTAACGTAAAATATGATATTGTTATCATTTTTTATCCATGCAACCATGTTGTGTATTACGTAATATTGCGAAGTTCAAACACGTTGCATGTTTTTGCAAGGTTTGCAAAACCTTTGTATCTTGCAAAGAAAAATCATGACGTTTTGCATTGCTACTTCATTTAAGAGTTGTCATCATTTTAAACTGCAGTACCGTACCTTAGGATGTACTCAAGTATCTTCGAGGGCAATGTGCCACTAATACTGGCCATGCTAGGCCAGCAGTCCCCCAGCATGGATCCTCTTTTCGAAGCAAGGGCAGGGCAGCTGCAAAGCAGGTGCTCCGCCGTTTCATCTGCTAGGTTACAGCCCCGACAAGTTGGGCTGTCTACCAGTCCCATCGTGTGAAGATGTTTGTTTAGTTTACAGTGTCCCGTTAGGACTCCTGCAATACTTCTTAATTTTTCTCGCGATAGCTGCAAGTAGTATTTTTGGTGCTTACGCAAGGGTCCACGTATAGTTGCCCTTGCTTGTCGGCAGCCTTTGGTATTTTTCCATCTACTGGTGTGCAGTTTGAGGGTCTCTTCTGTAAGAAGGGTGTTGAAGAGCTCAATGGTCGGCGTTATGAATGGCTCAGGTCCACAGGGTAGTTTAGCCGAGCCAATTCCCGCCAGAGCATCTGCTCTTTCATTGCCTTCGTTTCCTTGGTGCCCTTTGACCCATCTGAGTGTTAGGACATTGTTGTTTATCGATACTTCATTTAGCGTCTGTATACATTTAAGTACCAGATTTGAGGTGATCCTATGACAGTTGAGTGCCATAAGGACCGCCTTGCTGTCGGTCAATATCTGTATTTTTTTGTACCGGATGTTCTTTTCCCGGACTGTATTTGCGCAGTGAAGTACGCCCATGAGTTCTGCTTGAAATACAGTGGCATATCTTCCCAGCGATAAGCTTTCGTTTATTTTCAGTTCAGGAGAGAATACTCCCGCACCCGATCCAACTTTATTTTTGGAGCCATCTGTAAACATAGTTATGTCTGACTCGAAGGTTTCTATTTTGTTTAATAGGATGTCAAATTTCCTATCAAAAATATATTTTGGAGGGGTACTATCGGTCTCAAGGTCCAGCAGAGGCATCCTCTTAGAATAGTCCTCCAGGATCCTCGAGTGTCCTCCTTCACCCCGTCTATGCGTCCACGTGCCCCACGTTCGCAGCCTAATGGAGGCCCGTACCGCACATTCCTCCACATAGATATCCAGTGGAGGTAGGCAGAGGAGAGCCTCCAGGGCCGCACTTGGAGCCGTTCGCATCACACCCGTCACCGCTAAACAGACCGATCTCTGAAGTCGGTTAAGGGATGACGCCGCTGTCATTATCTTGACTCTAGGCCACCACACAAGGGCGCCATAGCATAGCATTGGCCTAATTATTGCAGTGTAGAGCCAGAGAGCAATCCTCGGGGAAAAGCCCCAGGACTTTCCCATCGCCCTCCTACACTGCCAAAAAGCCACGCTTGCTTTCTCAGTTTTAAGGCTGACATGTTTTCCCCAGTTCAGTTTTGCATCCAGCACCACTCCCAGATACTTAACCTCTGGAGCCAACTTTAGGGGAATTCCCTTTAGAATAGGCATTCTCATGCTTTGAAGTTTTCTTTTTCTGGTGAACAGGACGAGCCCAGTCTTAGTCGGATTGACCGAAAGGGCATGTGTCGTGCACCATTCTTCTAGTATTCTGAGTGCCCTCTGCATCAGTTCGCACAGAGTGCTCTCAAATTTTCCTGTTAGCAATATGACTATGTCATCTGCATAGCCAATGGTATAGTCCCATTTTTATTTAGGAGTTTCAGAAGGCTATCTACTACGAGATCCCACAGGAGTGGAGAAAGGACTCCCCCCTGAGGGCAGCCTTTAGTAACAATACCCTTTATTGTTGCACCTCCCACATTGAATTCAACCATCCTCCCCCTCAACATTGAGTTGATCCATCGTACAATGGTATAGGGAACACGATGTGATAGTAGTGAGGCGTTAATACTTTCAAAGGTGGCTTTATCAAAAGCTCCTTCTATATCAATGAATGCTCCTAAAGTGCATTCTTTAGTATGCAATGATTTTTCTATCCTTTCCACCACTTCGTGAAGGGCGGACTCAGTGGATCTTCCTGGAACATATGCATGTTGTTTCGGGTGTAGCGGCTTGTGACCAAGTGCTACATCCCGTATTTCTCTGTCGCACAATCTTTCCAACGTTTTCAAAAAGAAGGACGTGAGACTTATTGGTCTAAAGGATTTAGCTTGAGAGTAATCTCCTTTACCTGGTTTTGGTATGAATACAATTCTGACCTTGCGCCATCCCTCAGGGGTATAGCCATGCGCAATGCATGCCCTAAACACCCTCACCAAAGGCTGAAGCAGGCTCTCCAGTCCCCACTGTAGTAGGGCCGGAAACACCCCATCCAGTCCCGGTGATTTGAAGGGGGCGAAAGATCTGATCGCCCATGAGGTTTTGATCGGATCTACAATCTTTTTTGCATTTTCCCAGTCTGCCTCGGTCGGTGTCCGAACTATGTGTTCAGTCCACGCATAATCCGTGGCAGTTTTACTTCCGGGAAAGTGTGTTTTTAGTAGTATTTCAGCAGCCTCCTCTGGACTTTCGGTATAAGAGCCGTCATCCCGAAGAAGACTGCCTGGTTGCTGATGTGGATCCCTAGAGAGAATCTTCTTAAGTTTGGCAGCATCCGTTGTGGACGCTACCCCACTGCAGAAGTCCCTCCAGGACTTCCGTTGCTTTTGGCGAATCATCTTTTTGTACTCAGACCGACGCTCCCTAAAAGCGTCCCAGTCTGAGGTAACTTTGGAGGCTTTCGCCTTATTGCACAGTCTCGTGACCTCCTTCCTCATCCGCTCTAGTTCGCAACACCACCAAGGGGTGGTGCGATCCCCAGATCCAGCTGTCTTTAGAGGGCACGAGAGCTCGTACGATGTTGTGAGGGATTTTTGTATCGAGTTAGCGCATGTCTCAATCTCCTCAATGGTATGTAGCTCATTTGTGGTTTCCTCAGGCAAGTCAGTTTCCAGTGCACTCGAAAGCAGATCCAGAAAGATCCGCCTGTCAAGCTTCCTGGGATTTCTGAACCGCCTGGGTTCTATTTTTTTGGCTTTAATTTTAAAGTCAATCCATCTATGGTCGGACATTGTCAGTTCTTTCGACACATGCCAATCATATATTTTATTTGATATATTTATCGACGCTAATGTGATATCAATTACAGAATAACGTGTTGGTGACACATAGAAGGTTGGCGTGTCACCTCGATTAATAATCTCTAAATTTGTACTAATAAGATACTCAAAAAGTGACTTACCCCGTTTGTTGCAGTCTTCACTTCCCCATACAGTGTGATGGGAATTGGAGTCGCATCCTACAACGAGATGTCTTCTATTTTTCTCGCAATAGCTCACTAGGTCCACCAGCTTCTGAGAAGGTGGCAGATCCTGGGAGTCGATTGGGAGGTATACAGATGCTAGAATAACATTCTCCAGGCCATCACCGAAATCACAGCCTAGCCCTACCACTGTTAGGTCGCAGTCACCAAACTGCGGGAGGGGATGAGCCTGAAAGTTACTAGGTATGTAAATACATGTTCTAGTTTTGTTTGAGAGATTACCTGTGAAGATATTTCCTCTGAGTGTTGAAAGGCCAGAAATTCTAGCCTTTGTTATATATGGCTCTTGTATAAGAGCTATCGTGTCCTTGCATCTGGACAGACGGCGGCACAGAGTTGCTGTAGCCGCCCGCCCATGGTGCAGGTTAGCTTGTAAGAAGCTCCATTCCATTAGGTTGGCCATCAGACCATCCTGTTATAGAGCCTCTTTATTACTTTGAGGATTTGCCGCTTCTTGATTGTCCTCATCGGTTTCCATGAGGCTCACTATCTCTGCAGCCAATTCCTCTGCTGTTGGTTCTAGCACGTCGTCGTCAGTAATGACTCGCTGCACCTTTATTTTTAGGATGGAGAATTTGTAATTCACCCTTCCTTTTTTGGCTATAAGAGCGGCTTTGTCTTCTTCATTAATGCCAAAGACAATAAGCTTCCCCAAGGGGTCACTTCTGTCAGCATCATGGAAGACGCACCACTCGCTGGTTTTTATCCAGGTGTTCTGTGCCGTTAGCCATTCTATGACCTCCCCAGTGGGCTCGGGTTTCCCCGGAATCCAGAGGGTAGCCTTAGTCAGCCTAGGCAGATTGCTCACCTGAACAACGTCTAATTTTGCGTTCTCCCATAGAGGCGGGAGAAGCCCAATTGTGCTTTGGAGCCATTTTAGGGACCTCTCGTCACCGCAGGTGATCCGTAGGATCTGTCCCGAGTAACGGAAGCCCTCAAAAATTGGCGCTCCTGTTTTTGTCTGCAGAGCCTCCAAGACGGCTCTGCGTAAAGCTATGTTTAGCTGTGCTTCAACAGTCTCCCTCTGGGCCTCTGTGAGTTTGCCCAGGGGATTTTGGCGGTCGATCACTGCTACTCTGAGGTGGCTGGTAACAGCCTCCTTGTAGCTCGACGAATCAGCCGCCTTTGTTTTGGGTGTTTGCCCAGTTATTGTTTCTACCTTCTTCCTCTGCTTGAGAGGCGAAGGCATTGAGTCCTGGGACCTGACCCTCTTTTTCACGGCACCAGTTGAGGGTGCGGTTGTTTTCTTTCCACCAGCAGACAGACCATCCGCCTCCTTGGGTTTGGATAGCCTGGCCCTCTCGTGAGCAGTTTGGCTGCTGGGGTTTTCTGTTGCCATGCGCCTCACCGCTTTGGCTTTCCTTCTTCTTTTCTTCTCCGCTCCGCAGAGGTTACGCTTTTTATGGCGTATCTCCGGGTCGGTTATGTGTGGGGCATCCACAGGGGACGCACCCACACTCGAAGAATCGACTGTTTTTTCCGGGTGTTGTGGGACATCCTGTAAGGATACACCCACCCCGGCTCTGTTGGATGGTACATCCGCAAAGGATGTGCCCATCGCAGCACCAACGACTGGGGCCTCCTTAAAGGAAGCTCCCATTGTATTTTTTGACGATGTGTCCGAAGACACAACCGCCTGGGGTTTTTTAGATATGTTATCCATCCGGAGTAATTCAACATTTTCATCTCCCAGAGCTCCCCACCCGTCACAGAGTCCAACCAGGGGGACGCCGAACTTCGGCGCCAGGGCTACCCGAGAGATATAGTTCCCAGAAAGGCATAGTGTTTTCACACCACGACCTTTCCAAAGAGCTCGTCCTACCGGTCCTCTTACGGATCCAGCATAGCCGATTGACCTAGGTGGACTATTCTAGGCCTCCCGTTTAGGAAGAAATCGAGGCCAAAGTGGAGTGTTGTCGGACCTAGGAGAACTAACACCGCCCCCAGGCCGACTCAGCCACCAGGATCCTTTCATCCCTCCGTACGGGTCTCCACGCACGGCACAAACACGCGGGTACCTGTATTAGTCAGATTTCTCCACGTCGACCGTCATCCCGGTGTATGACAGACCTGGAGGCCAGGCACAAAGGTTTTTAGGCCCCGGCCTGGACCCGGCATGCCAAGCAGACCGAGCACAAGGAGTTTTACGTCCTGGCTCTAGCCCTTCCAGGTACACGCCCGGAGCTTCCTCAAAACACACAAGCCCCCTCACCACGGCAAGGTTCAGGTACATTCGAGGGGGTTCAAAAAGGGGAATTTTGATATGAATAATTTCCCACGTTCAGGGAGACCATCCGGCTTTGATGAAGACCGATTAATTGCTTCCATTCGTGATAATCCACGTCAATGAACTCGGGAATTGGGCAATATGATGAATTGTGACCAATGCACCATCCTACGACATTTGCATTTCATACGATACCATACGTTTTTAGCGAAAACAACAAAAATCAGCGTGTTACCATTTGTGCTTCTTTGCTTGCTCATCATCGTTTAGCATCGTTTAGCTAATAACGTCGGCCGCTTTTGTCCCAAATTGTTACTGGTGACGAAAAATTATTGTGCCTTTACATCACCATGAAGAACAGACAGTAATGGCGAAGCCCTAACAAACAAGCAAATCCTCGTTCAAAAGCTGGTGCTCATCCACGCAAGGTAATGTTGTGCATCTGGTGGGATAACGAAGGCGTCATCTGCTATGAATTGGTTCCGAAGAATGTAACATCACTTCTGAGGTTTATTGTCAACAACTGCGTCGCCTGGAGGCTGCAATTCAAGAAAAACGACCGGAAAGACGGCATTAAGTGGTTTTGCAGCATGATAATGCCCGTCCGCATATTGCTAACATTATAAAAGCAGCTATTCAAGACCTCGGTTGGGAGGTTATTTCACATCCGCCCTATTCTCCTGATCTTTGCTCCATCAGATTTTCATCATTTGCGCTCTCTATTCAACAATCTCCGCGGAATCTCATTTAATAATGACGTTGCTCTTCACAATTGGGTCGACGACTTCTTCACCTCCAGACCACCGGATTTCTTCAGGCGTGGAACCGAAAAACTACCAGAACGTTGGGAGTCAATCATGAACAATGGAGAAGAATATATTAATGATTAGTTTATGTATTTTTTTGTATTTCAAAAATTAAATTTTAAATTTAATAAAAAACGCTACGCACTTATGCATCAACCCGATAATTTATTATTAACTCCTTTCTGGAAGGTAAATTAATAATGTCTTGTGTGTGAACGTTAGTCCCTTAGTAACATTAACTATATCACTTATGCTATTATTTTGGACCAGTGTGTATCCTTCTTCCTGTTGAGTAGGCGATAAAATTGTTGATATGGCATTACTAAACAATCGTTGATTAGACATAAACTGCGGTGGAAGGATCATTTGTTGCATTTGCTATTGTGACCCTTGTACCTGTTGAAGATATTGTTGTTTACTGAAATCAAAATAATTTTGGTTTAATGGAATTGTGACTTGTATTTGGGGCAAGTACGGCCCTGACGATTGTTATACCTGCGGGTTTGGATTGAAATAAACGGAGCCATTTGACCATGAATCATTGCTACGAGTATCTCTATCAGTTAGGGTGGTTTATCTTTCATATGAGGTGTATGATACAAGTTTATGTAATTCTCATCCTAACCTCACTTTACTACAACAGCATAAATATTATGAATTTGTAAACAATATGTTGTTATTCACCTTATCAATTACTCAATAAAAGTTTGATATAACAAAAATAATGTTCTAATGAAATTTAAATTATTATATACACAAATTCAACACATATCACTCACTTCAGACGCGCTGCACACACAAACTGTATTATAAAACCTTTTTTTATTTGGAATTATTTTATAAAAAGAGTAAAATATATATTACGATTTACAGGAACCAGAACGTTCAATGATGGAAGAATAGGAAACTCTTAATATATTTTTCTCCAGGATAGCGCGAAATCATTACTTTCTTTAGAATTTATCTCTTTGAAAGTCAGCAATTCTGGTACAATGTAACATGATCATACATGAACTGAAGACAATGTTTTCGATTGATGTATAATCATGTTACATGTTTTCAGTTTATGTTATGTTAGGTTAATAGTTGCTTTGATGCGCTCTTTGTAATTAAATATATAGTTTGCATTGTAATACACTTGTGGTTTACTTAATAATGCTTACGTACATACATTCTTGTCAATAAATTCCTAGAAGGTGAAGTTGTGCTTGCGCGTATTCCATTTGATGATTTTAATTGCACTTTGTAAATAACCTTATCGCATATACATAACTGAATGCTCTTGTTGAATAATTAATAATTTCAAAGTTTACTTAACTATTTATTTTTCAAGTTTATTTTGCAATATTAAATACTTATTGTTGTAAACCCCGACGCCCTGTCAGCAATTCCTTCTATTTGATATGTCTAGCACATCGCAAGTGCATTTTTATCGCACCCACGCCTGTACTGAGCTTTCTATTTATTCATTCATTTCAAAATCATTTTGTGTTTTGGATATTTTAATTTGTAGTGTAAGAAAATTGCGAAAAAAAATCTAAAATCTGGTTTCTGCGATTTTTCGACGGATTTCGTTAGGTAATTGTTCGTACTTTAAGATACTAAAAAACGTCCTCTCGGAACCCTGAGCTTCTTACCAAATTCTTCGTCTGAAGTTGACATTTTTTATGAAGGAGTGAAAATTATGTTTTTCGGCAAAATATTTAAAAACTAATTTCTATTTCAGCTATATTGTTATCATATAACTCATTAAAAAAATTAAAAACACTTAAAATATTTTAACAACATCCTCGAAATCATGAAATGAAGAGTTTCCTAAAAATGGTCAGGGGGTTCTGATTTTTGGATATGTTTTAAGGTTTGGGGTCCTAATAAAACTCTGAGTTGGCGACCTCGGCGACCGCCCGGAAGTGCCGCCATTTAAAAAAAAGCAAAAACAAAACTTTTCTTCGCAATATTTCCTTACCAGATGATTTTAGGACGAAAATGACTTCTATAAATCTTATAGAGAATAAAATTTACTACAACTTCTATCTAAGGTATTTTTCTCTAAGTCGAATACTTGCTGAACCCCAGCACTGTTAAATAGAGAAATTTTAGAAAATTTAAAAAACGCTCGAATTTGCTCTAACTTTTTTTATAATTTTTGGTTACTCTCTCTAAAAAAGTCTATTATATGATCAAATCTATTAATATATACTCTATTATAAAAAAAAGTCAGGTCAAAATGGAGCGTTTTTGAAATTTTCTCAAATGTAACAACAGATGTTACAACAAATTCAAAAATTCAACAGTGCTGGGATTCAGCAACTATTCCACTTAGAGAAAAATACCTTAGATAGAAGTTGTAGTAAATTGTATTCTCTATAAGATTTATAGAAGTCAGTTTTGTCCTAAAATCAACTGGTAAGGAAATATTGCGAAGAAACTTTTTGTTTTCGCTTTGTTTTTAAATGGCGGCACTTCCGGGCGGTCGCTGAGGTCGTAAACTCAGAGTTTTTATTAGAACCCCAAACCTTAAAACATATCCAAAAATCAGAACCCCCTGACTATTTTTAGGAAACTCTTCTTTTCATGTTTTCGAGGATATTAAAATATTTTAAGGGTTTTTAATTTTTTTAATGAGTTATATGGTAACAATATAGCTGAAATAGAAATTTATTTAAAAATATTTTGCAGAAAAACATAATTTTCACTCTGTAATGTTTCGTAGTCACTACTAATAAAATACTACTACGATTACAATATCTTTATTCCGCTACTTATTACAATTCATTTCTGCTTCGCACACCGCAGCACTGTCGCCAACCTTATAATGTATGTTCCCCTAAAAACCCCAAACTAAAGTACACTACATCCCTTCCCACTTAAATATGTACATCATTAACCCACTTAAAATTAACTAATATCTAACAGTTTGTTTTCTCAGTCGAGTTCCCCGTCTTAAGGGTGGTGAACAAGATCTCGACTTGGTTCTGTTGGTAGTAGTCACATCCTTACTTAACTGTGACCCTGTCTGCTCACTGTTGTTAACGTTTTCAGTTGCCTCATCCCCCTCTTCACTATTTTGAACCATACTTGCCCCTTCAGCTAGATCCAACATTTGATTAACATGTTTCCTAACTTTGACATTGTCTAGGCTGGGCAAGGCAACTAAATACGTTCTAGACCCCAATATTTCAACCACCTTCCCTCTTATCCAAGAAGGTTTACTAAATCTAAAGTCCCTAACAGCAACTGTATCGTGCAAAAAAAATCTTTTATATCTATTTCCCCCATAATCCAATTGTTGCCGCTGCTGGCATTTCTTTACTCTATCTACTAAGCTCTGGTTTACAATATAATTTTTTTTCTGGTTTTTAACAAGTCAAAACGAGTACGTAATGGTCTGCCAAACATCAACTCCGCCGGTGACTTGTCAGTTGTACAATGTTTCGTATTACGATAATCAAACAAAAATTTATTAATGTGTAACTGCAAGTCACCAGTATATCCCTTATCCAATTTATTTAAAGAAGCTTTAATGGTTTTTACCATGTTTTCTGCTGCTCCGTTTGTTGCCGGGTGATGGGGGGCACTACACTTAAAAGCAATACCGTTTGTATCTTCGCTGGTTGAAGCTTGTTGTTTTTGCTGTCCTCCAAAGCGATTGTAAGGCCGCGTTGTTGAGGACGCCTTTCTGACTTGATCAAAAAGGCACTGGTTTTGGTGAACGAAATAATAAAAACTAATAATTGACTTTGTAGCACTTTAATTTATTTGTATTAATGTTCACTTGGTGCAGACAACCCGAAAGCTTGTGAAACGACTTGCCTGCTTGACTTGTTGTAAGTAAGTGCGTGATAAAAGAAAGATGGTTACAGAGGAAGGCGCGACGGTGGCCGTTATTCGAAGTAAACTGTGTGGCGAACACCTGCACATTAAGGGCGCCACATTTGAATAGTAGAAACGACTTAACACCGTTGTTATAGAAAAATGTTTGGAACAACTCTGATTTAAACTGACTACCGTTATTGGACACTAATATCTCGGGCAACCCAAACCTCGAAAACAACCCCTGTAATGCAGAGATCGTCGCGGGCGCATTTGTGCTTGGTACCACCAAAGCTTCCGGCCATTTGGTATGTGCATCGACAACGACCAAAACACTCTTCCCGAAAATTGGACCTAAGTAATCAATGTGAATTCTCTCCCACGGTCTACTCGAGTATTCCCAGTTTGCAAGGATCGACTTCGGTGGACTCTGTCGCAATGGCAAGCAATTCTCACAATTACTGGCCACCCTTTCAATATCCGCATTCATACTCGGCCACCACATGAAGGACCTAGCCAAACTTTTCATTTTAACGATTCCCATGTGGGATGAATGTAATTCGCGCAATAATCTGCTATGCAATGTCAATGGTACGACCACCCTTTGGCCGAACAACAGACAATCCTTCTCTACACTGAACTTGTTTCTGTTATACATATATTTTTTTAATTCCCCCGTAACCTTCTTTGGCCACCCCTTGTTTGTATAAGCAATTACTTCACTTAAATATTTATCCTTCTAAAATGATTGTTTGTACTTATCAATTTAATGTATGAAGTGCTCCCTTCATTAAAATAAACGTTTTTCAATGGCATGCGTGAAAAACAATCTGCATTATTACCTTCCGATTTAACATATTCAATATCATAATTGAAATTGGACAAGAATAACGCCCAACGCTGCAATCGATTTGCTGATAATGTGGTAATTCCCTTTTTAGGACCAAAAATTGTAATCAACGGTTTATGGTCGGTGACCAAGGTAAATTTTCTGCCCGACAGGTATTGGTAAAATTTGTTTACCCCAAATATGATCGCCAACCCTTCCCGCTCAATTTGCGAGTAATTCTTTTGGCTGTCATTTAAACTTCGTGATTCAAACGCTATAGGTCTATCGTCACCAGAGGGAAAAAAATGCGACAAGATCGCTCCCATTCCGCAAGACGATGCGTCCACCGTTAATTTCACGGCCAACTTCGGATTATAGTGGACAAGAACTTTCGATGAGCATAATATTTTTTTACATGTTCGAACGCAATTCTGCAATCCGCGTTCCATATAAATTTATTTCCTTTCTTTAACAGATCATATAATGGCCTCAAAATAGTCGAGCATTGGGGTATAAATTTATTGTAATAATTGACCAACCCTAAAAATGACTTTAAACTTATGATATCCGTAGGTGGTTTCACCTCACAAATCGCTTCTACTTTATCTTTTGCGGTATGTAACCCTTCTCTATCTATTACATGGCCTAAATAATGTATAGATTTTTTAAATATTTCACATTTTTCCTTTCTAATTTTTAATGCACAACTTTTTAGGATGTCTAACACTCCTTTCAATCTACTCAAGTGCTCTTCCATTGTGGTACCTGCGACCACTATGTCATCTAAAAAGCAAACCACCCCTTGTAACCCTTCCAATATTGATTCCATAATTCTTTGGAATTTTTCCGGTGCACAGGCCACACCATACGGTAACCGTGTATATTTAAACAACCCTTTGTGTGTGCTTATGATAGTGAACAATTGTGACTCTTCTTCCAATTGCATTTGTTGGTATGCATTAGATAAATCAAGCTTACTAAAATATTCACCCCCCTGTAATTTTATAAACAATTCCTCTATTCGAGGTAACGGGTGCTGATCAATAATCATTGCTTGATTTAATGTAACCTTATAATCTCCACAAATTCTAATGGAACCGTCCTTTTTTAATATCGGAACTATTGGTGTTTCCCAAGAGCTGAAATCTATTTGCCTCAATATTCCTAACTTTACCAACTTATCTATTTCCGCCTCCACCTTCTCTTTAAGCGCAAAAGGTAAAGGCCTGGCCCTGTAAAATTTTGGTTCAACATTTTCTTTTAATTTAATGGAAATTTTCCCTCTATTAAAGAGTCCCAACTTATCAGAGAATACTTCTAAATAATTAGAAATTAAATTGTTTTTAATCTCTTCAATATTTTCAGTAATGGTGGCCCTGAACCCCTAATGACGTACAAAAACAAGTTCCGTGCAGTATTTTTAAAGTCCACCGAAATCAGTATCTTACCAACCGGATTCATTTCATTTCCATCATAATTGAAAAAAATCTTATCGTTACTCATTAACGGTATTTTACTGAAATATTTATCTTTAAAATCCGTGGCTATTACTGAACAAGATGCGCCACTGTCCAATTCAAATCTTAGTAGAATGTCGTTGAACTTTGCACAAACGAAAATAGGTTTAACATTGTTACCATCCCCGATATTAAATAAAGCTTCCTCGAGCCTCGGTTCCCCCGTCATAAAATAGTGTCCGACCTCTGTTTTATTCTGCCTAGCATTTTTACTTTTACAAACTCTTGCCAAATGTCCCACTCGACCACAAACGTAACAGCTGCTATTTCGAAATCTACAAAAAAATGTATTATGATTGGCATACCCACATACCGTACAAGCTGTTTTCATATTTTCAATGTCTCTTCCATTCTTCGTCCCTTCCTCGCGCTTGTCTATCTTATAAATTTCGTTTTCTACCTTTATTTGTCTGCTACTATCCACCAGTTCGTAATTACGTACCGACGCTTCTTGGTTTTGTGCGATTTTAATTGCTGACTCCAATAACATTTTACTAGCATCCTCTTCAAATAATCTGTCCATCATCTTTGTATTATTTAACCCCATTATGAATTTATCGGTTACAACCACTTTTAAAACTTGACAGTCATATTGACATTTGGCTACCAAATTTCGCACACGCGCTGCCCAATCTGCAACACTTTCATTTTCATCGCGTTTTGCATTATAAAACTTAAATCGCTCAGGGAAATATGTCTTAATTGGTAAAAAATGACCATTGAACGCGCTAATCAATTCCTTAAAAGTTTTACTTTCCGGCTCCATTGGCACGCACAAACTTTGTAACAACAAATACGCCTCTTCTTCAAGATTGCTTAATAGTACCGATCGTTTAATAATATCATCCTCTATCGAATTAGCTATAAAAAACTGTGTTAACTTAGCCTTGTAGATTTTCCAATCCATTTCCATTTTAAATTCCTTGATACCACCGATTAGAGCCGTCGCCATTTTGGTTTCTACCACCTGTTCACTTTCATCCAAGCTAACATCAACCAAATTATCTCCAATGTCAGGTTCTAACGATTCGCTCATCACCCCTCCGCGTGAATTTTAAACCTCGTCGTCACTGTAATGTTTCGTAGTCACTACTAATAAATACTACTACGATTACAATATCTTTATTCCGCTACTTAATACAATTCATTTCTGCTTCGCACACCGCAGCACTGTCGCCAACCTTATAATGTATGTTTCCCTAAAAACCCCAAACTAAAGTACACTACACACTCCTTCATAAAAAATTTCAACTTCAGACGAAGAATTTGGTAAGAAGCTCAGGGTTCCGAGAGGACGTTTTCTAGTATGTTAAAGTACGAACAATTACCTAACGAAATCCGTTGAAAAATTGCAGAAAACCGATTTGGGATTTTTTGATCAAAATGTGCCCAATTTTCTTACACTATTGTAATAATAAGTATTTTAATTTTTACATTTAACTTAATATAATGTTTTTATTTAAATCTTAGAATTTCACTTCATTACAAAATTATTTTTTAATATTCCTTTCATTATTTTGGTACAGTTTTCCTTTTTTATTTCGGCAAGGACTAATCCTGGAGAAAAAATTACATACGTATTGCGCCGAGAAACACTCTTTCCTGAATTCGCGAGTACTCCGAACGAGACAGAGCGTAGCGAAGCGAAAATAGCATTTGAAATTGGGCCAAATGTAAACGGCCCGAAACGTTGGAAAATATTTAAAATCTTAAAATATAGTAGTTAGTTTTTATTAAGAATTTTTTTTAAATCATTATTGAAGGTACGGTGGCGGAATAAACAATTCAGAGTGACAAAAGACAATAGTGTTGTACCCATATAAAACTTTAAGTATTTATTATTTTAGTAATAGGATGTATGTCTTTAAAACTTTTTAGCTGTATTCTTTTTACCTATTTTAAGTGAGATTGTACTGAGATACTCATCGGGTACTCAGTTAAAAGGGTGTTCTTTTTACCGTTTTGACGAATGTACCGTGCCGTGCCGAATTGAGTTTTAACTGAGAAAATTACCTGTCACCCTAACCCAACTGATCTTGCTATTTCGAAGTGTTACAACTCAGGTAAAGTTGGAAATAGCTCGGATTGGTCGATTTAAAAAGGTTAACGTCATTTTTCGTCATATTTCGTCTTTTTGGAGGTTATGTAATTTGTAAACTAATTTTGTTGGTAGGTAAATTCGGTAAATTACTATATAATGGGTTGGTAGTGTATTTTTGTTGTTCTTTTTACCTTATGTTTTTCTCACTTTGACTCAGTTAATCTCTGTTCGGCTTAGCTCACTTTGTCTCAGTTGTGTAACTGAGATGGAAATAAAATAGGTAAAAAGAATACAGCTTTTGTTAGAATAAGTAGTAGGGCTATATCTGCATTGAGTACTTCCATATCAAACAGTTCTAGTAAGAAAATTAGAAAAATCACTTGACGTGGTGTTCAACTCACTGGTTTCATATTTTATAGAAAAAATGTACAACTTTTATAAACAATATTTATTAATACAAAATAAAAATAATATCCTATTATGTAGATGATTTACGTACAAAATAACTTAGCTATATAAAATTTTTAGGTTAATATTTGGGTTAACATTCAAATATTGATACAAAAGATCTTGCCAAATTAGTAATGTAACCAGAACGCCTTCAAATATACTTTATGTATGAATTTTTGTTTCCTTATTGTTTCTTGAATAAATTTTTATTTTATAAAATTCTATAAACTAAGAATTATAATTGGAATGGAAACATTCAGCAAGAACTGGTCTATTGTCATCATTCATAATATAGCAGCAGTGAGTTCTCGTATTCTACATCTAGGAAAACGGTTCCTCTCTTTGTCATACGGCATACTTTCTTATGTAAGTACCATTTCCCGAAATCCTCTCAAAGGGGGACCTAATTTTTAATGTTGGTTTTGAACAACTAAATTCTATTAGTTCCATTTTACTTACCTTATAATTTCCCAAGAGAGGGAGAGGAAGATACAAGCTATTGGTTGTTGATTCCATTAGGTACTGTGTAAAGAACAGCTGAAAATTGCTCTAAATCATTTTGTTTTATTGCACTGAACCGATAATAAAAATTATTATAAAAATTACTAATTTATTTATAAAACAAATATCAACTTAAAATTCTACAATATTTAACATAAATTTAATTTTGTAATTTCTTCACTTACAATTCAAGATACCAATACACATTCATGGTTTGTTTTATAATAAAATAATTGTTCCTGATTTTAATACGTAAGTAAACTAAAACTTTTTTTTTTGTTATATCACACGTTAAATCTACTAAGTAGGTACTGTAATAAGGGTCAAGCTGAATTTATTGAGAATAAAAAACACGGTTAATATTTTCTAGGATTTTATTTTAAATATGCTCAAAGTAATTCCCTCCAACAATGATACACTTGACCATTCTTTCTTTCCATTGCTTAAAATCTCCCAACCAATCTTCTTTCGGAACACCTTCAAAATAAGTATGAACTGCGGTATCAATCTCTTCTTCAGACGAAAACCTTCTGCCCCGTAAATTTTTTTTAAGCCTAGAAAATAGCCAAAAGTCGCACATTGCTAAATCAGGTGAGTATGGCGGATGTTCTATGACTTTTATATTTTTTTCAGCCAGAAACTGGCGAGTTATAGCTGCCGAATGGGATGATGCATTATCATGGTGGAGCATAATTCTCTTGGTTGGAACTCTACTGAACACATCAGGTAAACATTTTTCAGTGTACCATTTAGCTGTAACTGTCTTCTGTCCATCTAGCTTAATGGCATTTACTAGGCCCGCACTTCTGAAGAATACCGCATACATAACTTTTTTCATAGCTCGCTGTTTCTTGATCATTGTTGGAGTTTCCTCATCTTCGTGAATACACATACACGACTCTCTTGACGAGTAGGTATGTCGAAAAAGGAAATATAAGTTTCGTCACCTGTCACGATTTTGGAATAAATTTGGTGTCCGCCGTTATTTAACAAATTTAGAGTTTCATGGCAAATTCTTACACGCTCTGCTTTTTGGAAATCAGAAAGGTGATGCGGCACAAAACGACGGACCACTTTTTTTAAATGCAGGTGATCGTGTATGACTGTTTTAACAGCTGAGGATCAAATCTTGAGTTGATGCTCTATTACCCCATAAGTGGATTTATTGTCCTCTTTAATTATTTTTTTAACAGCAGCAATGTTTTTGTCGGTAACAGCGGTAGAAGGACGCCCTGCTCCTTTTTGATGCTGAACGGAATTCCTTTTGCGTTCAAATTCCTTATACCATCGGTAAATTGTAGCCAAGGAAGGTGCTTGTGCACTAAAAGTTGATTCTAAACTCTCTTTGCACTCGTAAGCGCTTTAATATTTTTTAAAATCATAATAAATCATGATTCGAAAAAGCTCTCTTGTTAATTCCATGTTTTTACTTGCAATGACACTTTAAAAAATTAGTAACTTGAGTTATAACGAACGTATTTTCAACTTCTAAACTTCAAATGACAGATAAAGAGTTTCTCTAAATAATACCGTATGTTTTATTTTTAACAACTTACTAGATCTATTTTATTCTCAATAAATTCAGCTTGACCCTCGTACCATACTAAACTATGTCATATGTTAGTCACGATTCACGATTTACTTGTGCCCAGTTCCAGGGGTTTATTATTTTTTGTTTTCAGAAAAATGGCACCGAAACGAAAGTATGACGACGATTATATTAAATTTGGCTTTAAGTAAAGCCAAATTTAATATAATCTATTGAAGTCAATAGAAATAAATGGGGAGACTAGACCTCAATGCGTAATATGCGCAACTGTTCTTGCCAATGATGCTCTAAAGCCGGTAAAGTTGGAACGTCATTTAAAAACCGTACATCCGAATTATTGTGAACGTCCGCGAGAATTCTTCGAAGGCAAACTAATAAATTTTAATCAAATGAAACTTGGACCCAGCGGAACACGTTATGCAGTATCTGAAAAAACATTGGCTGCATCGTTTGAAATTTCAAAATTGATTGCCAAATCAAAAAAAGCACACACAGTCATCTGGGCGAAGTTAGCCCCCCCTTTTTCGAAAACCAAAAAAATTTTTTTGTATTGTGTTGTATTCATTTGTATTAGATTGTATTGACAAAATTTTTTTTATTTCGCGAAGCATTAAAATAAATATCGCGAAAAACCGTTATTTGGGCTGGCCCCCCTTTTCAATAATTCAAATTTTTTTTGGTTGTATTTTGTTGTATTCATTTGTATTGGATTGTATCGTAAAAAATGAAAGTCGTAAGTTTAACCTTAACCGCGTAAATCGCGAAACAAAATTTAGCGCTGGCCCCATCCGCATTGATAAATTTTTAATCACGCATTTACGTTCTTTTTCGGGCAGGGCCAAATTAGCTCTCGCTAATGTACAAAATAATATAGAAGATAAGAAAAAACTAAACGTTATCGAAGAGCATTCTGAAAGTGTCGACAAAGTTATGGATGTCCAAGAGCCTTCTGAAAGTGTTGACGAAGTTATCGATCTCGATTTAAATTTAGAAAATATAGAATTAACTGAAGAACAAAATTGGAGAAATAAAAATCCTGGAAGAACAAAGAAACGTTCGTATCTCGATGCCTATCCCGATTGGAATATTATCGAATATAAGAAGAAGAAACTAGATGTTGGTTTATTGCTTATTGGTAATATATGCCCAATAATTAAAGGAAGGCTCGAAAATACCGTCGTAACAAATACATGTGGGTTTGATAGCATAATGCAAATATTAGCCATAGCATGCAAACACGAAAAGTTCTTTCAAGTAATTAATAACGGAAAAACAAAAACGTTTTCTTTTATTAAGAGTTTTCTTAAAGATGGTTCAACTTTGGCAATATATAAAATGCGATCCAAAATATTAAAAGAAGTTAAATATTTTGTTAGTAGTGAAAAATCATCAGATGTTATCAAAATCAATGCAGCTTCAAATATTGTAATCCTCTGTGATACATTTTTAACCTCGATTGGAGCGTGATGGAAAATTTTACGTGCGATAAATGCCGGAAAACAAAAACTTTTAAGAAACCGATCGCCACTGTAAATATAGAAATTCTTGAAAAGCATGGTTTTGGAAAATTGACAGAAGCGCTGAAAGACGGTAGACTATCTAAAAGAAAATGCTGTAATATATTATTTGACGTCATTATAACGTATGGTTCGCAACTATTTATTGAATGTGGATTAATGGACAAACAAATTTCTGTGGAAGAATTTCCAGATGAAATTTACTTAAATAGCAGACGATATGTACTTGCTGGAATTGTTATGTATAAGAGATGCATGGATACTAATGCAATTGGACACTATACAGCATGGATAAAACGTGATATTCATTGGATTGAATTTGTTGACTTACTAAAGAAACCTGCATGTCCACCTCATCAGCCTACAGAAAAAACTCCTCATCTATGTATATATTGCCATGTGTAGCTACTGTTTAAGCTCAAAAAATTTTTTTATATATAGCGAGAGAGATTCAATGGCACTTAATTAATAATGCTCCGGCCAGCAATGCATGAAAGACTCTGTAGATTTGGGTCGAACTTGGGTCCATGTAAATTAATCAAAACACTCTTATACTCCACCTTAATTTGTGTTCTTTCTCATAAAGACTATGCAATAAAAACGAAAAATTGTATCTGTTTTCTTTTCTATTTACTACTACTATAATTGATGAAATTAAACGCAAACGTTATAGAAAACAAAATGATGGAATTTATTTATCACAATAAAATAATTTTAAAACAAAATATTGGTTTCCTTAAAATCTAAACAAATTAAATTGTACAGAGTCAAATATTTGCAATAAAACCCCCACAATTTTTATCCGCGCCGGAATTTAAAAACGATTAGTTTATTTTTAAATAATAAGTACGTCCCGTAAACTCTTACCGGAGTTCTCCGATGCTGCCGACGTTGCGTGTGACAGGGAAGCGTGAAGATCTTCGTTGAATACAGCTGCTGACTTTGAATCAAACAAAGGAAATTGAATTGACCAGTAGATAATTGTCTTCTTTCGGAATCGTATAATCCAGAACAGGTACATAATTTAATACAATTTTTTCTTTCTTGAATTTTCATTCACCTCGCCATCAAACATAACCAAGAAACTCATTGTCAGTGGTACCAAAGCTTCTTTTTTTAGACAATATTTTAACTATGACCACACCAAATATAATCACTTCCAACTTATTCCAAATCATCAACCAACAACGAAAAACGTCCACTTTCCTTTCTTCCAATTAATCCGAAAAATTCTTTCAAATCCAAATATAACTCAATCAGCGCGTCTTTACAGTACGACCGCTCGATTCAGAATCCAGACCAAAATTATTCAAATTAACACGATCAGCACGTCTCAACGATCCAACGGCTGACTTGGAAGTCATTTCTCCTCGCTCCCTTATCATTCTCCCAAAAATATCCCACCAATTCTCTCCAACTCGCGCATGCACCAATGTCACGAAATTCACTTATTTTTAATTACCACGAAATCCCTATTTTAACAATTAAAGCAAAAGAATTTAATTTGTTTTTCCTTATTTCTATTTAATCAAAACAAACACCAATACTTTGTTTTATTTTACAGCTTTCCATACCTTACAGATTCTACAACGCTTGCATCTTTATGGATAATTGAGGCAAAAGCAGTTTCACAATTCTTCAACCAAAGAGAATCCAGACACAATCTAATAATTGTCAGTTAAGGTCTCATTGACTTAATTACATTATGAGTGTTTTAATTATTTAACCCAATTACGACAAACCTCTTCATCTATGATGATCGGAACATGACAATATATAGAAAGTTAATTATTTAAATATTTTTATTTATTTAAATTTAAATTTTATTTATTTATTTTTTTATATATTTGTTAGAATAAAAAACATTTAATATTAATTTTACTTTAGTTATGAGTTATGCCATTTATCCAGGTTTACTAATAAATCCTAAACTAGTATAAATATATCGCAATTGTTCAGATTTGTTCCAAGTTAACGATTTTATTTCTACCATATTTAGTTATTATTTTATTTTAAGCGAGTTGTTTATTAGAAATAAAAGTTTCACTTATATAGTATTTTTTTATCTGATAATCCGATGATACGGATCATCGGATATAACATAATTCCCGGTCACTACACATATTGCTATGTGGGTTTCCACCTTTGATAGAGCTCCTCGTTGAGCTGACAAATTATGCTCTGAACGGGTGAACACGGATAAACCCCGTCAATAGAAATGTTTGTTGATCTAATGTGAATAAATGTACACCTCGGCTAGATGAATTTATTTGCATGAAACTTACCTTATCTCGGCTTGGGTTCGTTCCGGAATCAATTCTGCTAATACTCAAAAATAATTTTGATTCGGAACAAAGGTGACAAATAAATAATTCTCCGTTTCGATGAAATGTATAATTTTATTGTATAAATTAGTGGATGGATGATTAATAAAATAAACGTACTTAAAATTATCAACAAATTCTTATTTTACCCCAACTATAAACGATTAGCGTACGCGATTGTAAAATTTTTAATGTTCGCACTTATTTTTATCAAGAATAAAGTTTTATGTAAAGTTACCTTAACATCTAGTGGTTTTCTTGTTCGTAATACCATTTACCATGAAGCTGCTGGCTCGTACTTTGTCGATGACCTTGTATTCTTACAATAATTTCAGATTGCTTTTTACACAGCAATTTACCACGTGTAGTTTTGTGTTCCGTTTTCTTTAAAAATATCAATAATCGGTGAATATTTTCTTCCAAATTTATCTCTGTGGCACGTAAGTAAAATAGTTTTACAATATTTATAACTTTTCTTTTCGTTTTAATTAAATTTTTCACTAAATTGCATTAATTTTCTAGTAACACACCAATTTCAACACGCCATTATCATCGATCGAACGTCAACTTTTTTCAATTGTTTGCCTAGCAATCGCATCGCAAAATTCAAGGCAATCGTGATTATTCGCATTTGTCAATATAAATAATCAATATTTTAGGTGGTAAGTTACCCGCGAATTTCAAATTTTAAAAAATTAATAATTTTTATATGTATTTCAGGTTAGTTCAATTTTCCACATAATTCTTCATTGTTCTTTGGTAAAATGATAAACATAGATCATCGTATCACTGTCCATTGATTCTATGAAGCACTTCGACGTCATTGTGTAAAGTTTTTTAATTATTAATTTTAACGTTGACAAATTTTATACTAATCATACAATTAACAATATTTTGATTTGAATTATGGTTACTTATTTTTTTAAACAAATTGATTTTAATGATAATAACAATATTTTTATGATAACGGAAATTAAAAGTTTACATTGTTAATTTATTTTTGTTGACACCTGTGTACCGTGAATACATTTTAAAATAAATTTTTTTATATTGAACTAGTACTTGATCTACGGATGGAATCTCTTTACTCTTGATCGGTGCGTTTCATGCAAGCTTTTTATTATTAATCAAATTTTGAATTTTTGACGTACGCATTTCTATTGGCGTGGTCAGTGCGGAACACCGTAATATGTACAATACAATGCAATGCCCTACATTTTATATAAGAAATTTTGGGCTTGTCAACCAGTCGGCTAGCGCTAAATTTTGTTCCGCGATTTACGCGATTAACGTTAAACTTCCGACTTTTATTTTTTACGATACAATCCAATACAAATAAATACAACAAAATACAACCAAAAAAATTTTGAGTATTTGAAAAGGGGGGGCCAGCGCTAAATTTTGTTTCGCGATTTACGCGGTTAAGGTTAAACTTCCGACTTTTATTTTTTACGATACAATCCAATACAAATGAATACAACAAAATACAACCCAAAAAAATTTGAATTTTTGAAAAGGGGGGGCCAGCCCAAATAACGGTTTTTCGCGATATTTATTTTAATGCTTCGCAAAATAAAAAAAAATTTGTCAATACAATCTAATACAAATGAATACAACACAATACAAAAAAAATTTTTTTGGTTTTCGAAAAAGGGTCACTACCCAAAACATTACAAATTCATGCATGTTTATTGTTTTATTATTTTTATTATTCATGGTAATATTTTGGCGAGAAAAAAGGTTCACAACGAAAGGAAAATTTAATATGTTCAACGTATATTCGTCGGCAATCGACGAGCGTGATTGTTAAAAATCCATCCACAACATAACGGTCCTTTCGAAGAGCTCAAATCGAAAAATATGTTACATTTTTTGAAGAAATTTTCCAATTTCAAATTTTTTTTCTTTTAATCGATAAAGTGAGCAAATCTAAAACGAAATGTAGAATAACATTTTTTTCTATAACCCTGCCCTTGCCTTCAAAATTATATTATATTACTATAGGTACTTACCTGCTTCCAGATGACATTTCACTCGCGTGTATCATGGACACGGTAGCTTATATGAAACAATGTCTATCTTAGTAATTTCTCGAAAATTTCCTCAGCTTACTTTTTTATCTGATGTATTTTTTACCTAAATCCTATAGAAATTGAGATATTCACAAAAATTAATTTTGGAACTGAAATTTCAGCCGTTTTCAGGCCCTGAAAACTTTAGCGGACACCCAATCTTTGGGGACTTTTGAGAAACTATTTAGAACAACATATTAAAGCCAAAAACACACTAAAACGTTTTGTATGAATTATTCCGTAGTTTGCTTGATTTTTTGACTATAAGCAGTGGACTATTAGTAAATTAATATCTGATCAATACCTGCAATATAATTTACGATATAAATCGTAAATTTTTGTAATGTGTAAATCATCTGAATGTAAACTGCAAAATATGCAATTTTAGTAAATTAATAATAATTTGTGATATGTAAGGTCAAGGTGTGACAATATGTTTTAATTATCATTACAAATTATTGCAGCAGCAATAATTTTGCAGCAGCAAATTATTATTAAAGAATTACTTTAATACAAAGTATTACGTTATCGAGCTTAAAAATGCAAGCCTAATTTTTCCGATTATAACATGATAAATCTATGATTATCTTTAGTTCATTTAACAGCTTATCAATTGATACAAACCAAACATAATAACTAATTGTAACATAATTTTTTGGTAAGTAGATTAATTATTGTTTAATAAAACAATTTATAAAATAAAACGACAATTATTATTCGCAACAAACTGTAAAATTTAGGGCGACTGTGCAGTTAATCTAACCGGCTGAAATAAAATTTCTTCAGCTACACACTAAAGAACAGGCTTATTTTAGGCTATAGAAAAAATAACTTGCGAGAAATTTTGAAAAATAACCAAAATATCGACTTTTGAAAAGTAGGGGAAAGTCGCATCTTGTATGCGGTCGAATACGGTCTCACCCATATAGCTCGGCCGCGGTCCCTTCAAATCGAGTGAAATTTTTTCGCTCCGATTTCAATTTTTCTTTGAAATTCGGATAGATGGGGGTGTGATTAGTGGATATTAGTAATAAATAAAATCAAAAAAATGGAAAATAACCCGTGTATTGCCGAAAAAGTGAAAAAATTAAAATTTTTTTTGCCTTCGAATTTTGGGGTGTGCATTCGATAAGGAGGGTAATCCATCGTCAAAACCTACCCTTACGGGGCGCCGCTGCGCTCCGCTCCGCTCTGCACCCCTCCAGGGCGGTTTTGACTCTGGTTACTAGGCTAAACATACGAGAAGCGCCACCGATCAAGAAAACCGGGATGTGAGAGACCCTCGAAATAGCATTAAAAAGTATAGTTGCGGTATGGGGCAGTAAACTATTACGTTTCACCCCCAAAAAATCGCCTAAAAACAAAAAATAATCGATGTTACATGTACGACAGTCGAGCTGCATCTGCCGGTCCGCAAACGGCTAAGTCTAAGACTAGTTCAACTTGCACGGACCGCCCACAGAATTAGTGAGATTCCACCCGCGCGTCAGTGAAACACGTAAAATTTACGATTATCAAAGTCGATTTTCTCTATCAAAAGTTGGTTTATCCTGCTATAGGAGTGTTAGCGCTGTCTTTTAAAAACATTAAACTATCCGAAAGTCGCTAAAAAATATTGAAATTTGATGTTGGATAAAAGTCACCCTTCCCCAAATTACTTAAGAAAGAAATTAAAGTCATCCTCCGAACAAGTTACGTATATTTCAATGCGCTATTAGAATGTTGTAGGTAATATTATTGTAATTCAATTTTGCAAATATTGCACTTTACTAAAGTCACAATAATAATAATTACTTATTACTATATCAATTTGTATCGTAACATTGAAGTTTTATGTTGTATTATTTTATTAGGCGCAAAAATTGTAACGATACGAGTTTTTATAAAATTGTATTACATGGAAAGTATTAAAATTTGATTAGATGTTAGAGTTGTTTTGCGAGTAACTGAACGTAATAAGTTATTATTACCAGCTGAAAAAAATGTTTTATAAAACTAACTATGCAATTCGATTGAAAGCCACTTCAATTACCAATTGAACGTGGGGTCTGCGAGACCAGAAGGCCTTTTATTGACAATCCATTCAACTTCTTAAAGATTTCTTAACACAGATCGGTGTCTTATCATATTTTAAGCAACTACTGAAGATATGGGGAAATTTATTTAAAAGGTTCTCTTTTATATTAATTTCAATGTTCATTCGGGCCTGTTAGGCCCTACCACTTCTCTGTAAGGTTAAACATAATATAAAGTTTTACATCATTTGTTCCAAAATATTTCTTTGAAAATAATTTAGCTGACTACTAAAAATGCAGAATTAACTTTAATTGGACTTTTATTAGTGGATATAGTATGTACATAATATACCGCCCCTTCTGCTCGTCAAAATTGACATAAAGGTGTCAATAAATAAATTAGATTCTATAATATAGTACATAGTATAATACAATACGCTTGCATTATAAAACTTTATATTTTTACTTTAATAAATAATATTGCATAACAATAGATGCATGAGTGGTCTACCTACACAAATAATATGATATCTAAGCGCGTGTGTTTCATCTCTCTTGTGTCATTATTCCATCTTGTTTTATCAGCAATTACATCCGGCAGCACTGTTGGAGTATTTCACGGCCTTTTAATATATACAATATATACAACTTGTGTCCATAACGTCGTATCGATATACGGAGACCAAAGCGTAATGCCACTATACCAATTATCTGTATCATAAAACACGAAAAATCCTTTCCCCTCTTCGGTTGCTGCAGGAGTTCTAATCGTCTAATAGATTTATATACATTTACTTAATATCTGCGGTTGTTCGTAAAGGCGGATAAACTGTCGTCCTATGAATGTACGGAGTACATTACGATACATTTGCATGTATATATATTATCGTGTTCTTTTATGACCAGCGATCAACTATTTATTTTTTTGAATTTTGTGAATTCAAAATTTTTCTTTAACTTTATTTTTCTTTTGCAAAACACTTTAATTCACTTCAATAAAACACAACTCTTACAAATATCAACTAAAATTTCGCTTTTATTTTATTAATAACAAATTAACTTTACAAAAATTTCAACGGACTCGCTCAATTACGTCCTATCCAGTCGACTGCTCGACGTAGACTGCCCCTTCCTTCTTCCAACTCAAAAGTTCCTCGTCTGCGCACAAAGACATTTTTCCAAATCCAAATTCTCCCTTCTTCTTTTTTTAAATTTTGGTTTACAATATTTGTTTTACAAATTTTTGTTACATTTTGAATTTTTCAAACATGTTAATTTTAATTTTTGAAATTTATCGAATTTTGGCTAACCATTGAAATACAGTTCAACGCCCTCTAGATTTTTAAGAAACATTGCTAATTTTAGTAATTTTGTTGGAAATCTTTCTAATTGGATTTCAATGACTTTCATGTTAAGAATTGGAGAATTTTGGAATTTTATATCAAATTTACATTTTTAAACTTAACTAAATTATTTTTAACAAAAGTATTATTTATTTAATTTAACAATCATCTATCAATTATTTACAAATTTTTAACTTAACTAAATGTTTTTATTTATGAATGATAAATAGCAAATAATAATATCTAAATAAAATTAACTTTTCTAAAATTTTTATGCACACTGCATTTTAATCCGAATGTTTCTAATTGACTATTTCAGGCGTACTCTCTTTTCTTTGACTTTTATTTAAAATTTGGATTAATATTTTTGCTGGATAAAATTTTTGTTGGAATATTTTTCTTTCTCATCGGGCTTCTATGCTTTTCTTCTTCCGTTTATGAATGTCTTTTCCGTAACTATTTCATCGTATCATTAATTTTTGACTAATTCTTTGACAATAATTTCAATTTTTCTTCATTTATAACTTTTAATTTTCCCCCCGCCCCAATTTTCTTCATTAATTTATTATTAATGGCATTCTTCATCAATTCTCAATTGATCTCATCTATTCAAACTTCATTATTTATCATTATTAATTCCCCATTTATTTTAATTCATTCATTATTAATTTTTTTAAATATCTTCACTGTCGTAATTAGTCGTCAATTATTTTACAATTTCATAATTCTTTTCTGTCCATTCATTCGCTTTCAAATTTTTCACCTTTACCCAATCAGATTGTAGCTTCTTCCAACTTTTCTTTATCCAATTTTTTACGATTTTGAAACACCAATTAATACAAGTTTTATTTTTTTATGTTTTTGGAACACCTATCAATTCATGTTTTATTTTAAACGCCCTCTATTTCGTCAATTTTTCAAAATTTTCAAACGCCCATTAGTTTTTTTTGTCATTCACCTTTTTTTTTATAATTCGCACACGCCTATTATTGCTTTTTCAATCCACCAATTATTTTATTGGTTTTGCACACGCCATTTTTGATTTTGCAGTCAATTAAATTTCTTTAATTTTTCAAATTTTTCACACGCCCATTAAATTTTTTTGTCAACCAAACTTTTTTTTTTATTATTTATTTTCAGATTAAAACTTTCAGGTGTCCATAATTTTTCTTGTCAAGGTGCAATTGCTAAATCATATTTACAATTCGTCGTTATTTAATTTTTTATCATCAACCAATCCTCTTGTTCTAAACATGTTTAAAACGTACATGCTTGAATACATTCATGCTGATAATCCAATTTTTTTTTATTTGAATTTCACTATCAAAGTTTAATTTCCAATCAGTAGCTTGCATTTTTATTTGTTTGGGCGTTTTTATTTTTTTTTTCTTGTCCAGCCCTCTACTTTTTATTTTTTTATATCTTGGTTTCTTAAATATCACTTTTTTAAATAGTCTATTTTCTTTCTTAAAATTTTTTAACTTTATGATTTTAATTCGTAGTTTTATCCACAGTAATTGTTTTTGATTTTTCTTTTTAAACCGTACACTTTTGATTAGTATTTTTACCCTTAGTCGTTTTTTTAATTTAAAGTTTTTCAATATTATTTTCTTTACTAGAAGTTTTTGTAATATTAAATTATTTTGTCCATTGAAATCTGCTTGTTTGGTTTTTATTTCCATTTTATCACATTTTAAGGTTTTGTTAGCATTAATTGTTTTTATTTTAAATTTGTTTACACCCTTATTCAAATTTTTATGTTTCTTTTTGTTTCTGTTATTATTAAAACCGCGAACTTTGGATTTTCTTGACGCTCTCTTATTTTTCGTTTTTCTTACGCCTCTAGATTTGTATTTTCTTTTCGCATTAAATTTTTTTATTTTTCGATATAATCGTTTAAAACTTTTCCGTCCTTCTATGATGTTAAATTTATAATTTTCTTTTTCTTCTGGTTTCACGTTTTCAATTTTTTCGTAAATCAATTCCGTAGATACATCAACGTTACATGTTTCTTCTATGTCTTCTTCAATTTCATCCGAAACATCAACGTTACATGTTTCCTTAAATTTTTCCACGATTTCGCATTCTGCTTCTGGTAGCGTCTGGTTAATTACTTTCTGTTCAACTTTTACAATTTCTTTTGTCTGTTTTCTTATTGCATTTATTATTTCTTTGGTATCCTCTTCTTGTTTTTCTTTTAAGCTTTCAAGCATGTGGAACATCTTTTCTATCATGCGGTCCTCGTAATTCATTTTGTATTGTTATATTAATTTTGTTTACAAAATAATTTTATTCCCATATTAATCTACATGTGGTTATTTTTTATCGATTTTTGAAATGTTTTATCTTGCAGTGTGTGTATGTACGCACGTGCATACCAATTTTCAAAAACGTCGAACAGTTGTGCTCAAATATTTTGTTCGCCAAATGTAACATGTGTCTATTATCATACCAGACCTTAATTTTATTTCACCAAATGTTATTTTTAATTTCCATGCACGTTTATTCACTTTATTATTGTAATTAATCTCTTACCTCAGGGTAATTTTTCGTGGTCGTGTGTTCTCGAATCTCCACTTTGCTTTTCCAATTTTTATTGTTGTTTTTCTCAGTCGGTAGAGCATGGGTTACTTAATCTCAAGGTAGTTTTTCGTGGTCGTTGGTTCGAGCTCCACTTGCGGCGACAAAATTTTTTGTTGTCGTGTTCTTTTATGACCAGCGATCAACTATTTATTTTTTTGAATTTTGTGAATTCAAAATTTTTCTTTAACTTTATTTTTCTTTTGCAAAACACTTTAATTCACTTCAATAAAACACAACTCTTACAAATATCAACTAAAATTTCGCTTTTATTTTATTAATAACAAATTAACTTTACAAAAATTTCAACGGACTCGCTCAATTACGTCCTATCCAGTCGACTGCTCGACGTAGACTGCCCCTTCCTTCTTCCAACTCAAAAGTTCCTCGTCTGCGCACAAAGACATTTTTCCAAATCCAAATTCTCCCTTCTTCTTTTTTTAAATTTTGGTTTACAATATTTGTTTTACAAATTTTTGTTACATTTTGAATTTTTCAAACATGTTAATTTTAATTTTTGAAATTTATCGAATTTTGGCTAACCATTGAAATACAGTTCAATATATATATATATGTATAGATTATTTCGTAATACATTTCACAATGGCATATACATCCCAATTGCAAAATTTTTCAATAGCTCAAAGCTGTGTTTCCAAAATATCCAAAAAGTTTTTTGGAGATAATACTGATATTCACGTACTGGTTGACCGATTCATACAAGAAATCATTTTAAATACTTTACCGCACCCATTGTTAGTAACAACGACAGACCGACTATATAATTCAACAGAGAGTTTTAGTAATAACTAATAGTGTATGCTCAAGACGATATAAATTTAAATGCTACTTTTTTGTATAAAATAACATATTTTGTGAAAGACGTGAAAATCATATTTAAAATGCTATGGCAATATCATGAAGAAGTGTCATTGTAATGGTGTTAAAACAAATTCTAGATAGTTCCACAAACATATACTTCTGGTTACCATTTGCATCAAAAAATCAATGCGGTCAAACATTTATCATTGACCATTGTTTATGTTGCGGTTGCAAAAACATCAAGAAGGTTTTGAGGAGCCAATCTGAAAATTTCACTAAAGGGTCATTCCATCTCAAATCGAATCATGAATTTACTTGACCCATGCCTAATTTGACAAAATTTGGTACACACCATCTTAGTAAGAAATAAAAAATACTAATTAAAGGATTTGCCCAAGAAGGCACTCGTTACCGTGTTTTGGTCTTTCAAAAAGTCAAAAAGTTGGTGTGTAGACTTGTAGGAAAACGACTGTAACTTCATTCACGGTGGCGACCATTCTGTTCAAATATTTAACCACGTTTTATATTTTCAACCCCTAACTGGATTAATTTTTTAATATTAACCCTATTTCACCCCCTATTTCTAAGGGGTCTTTTTTTTGGTTAATTTTTTTACAGTTTTTTGTAAAAATGTCCTGAGCATGCGTACCAAATTTTATCACGGGATGAGCATGGGTTCGGTTACTAAAAATTAATTAAGTATAGGCAGAAACGGACAAAAATCAGTTTTTCGCCGATTTCTCAAGTTTCTTTGAACTTTATGACAAAATAGTTTGGCGATTGTGCAGTTACTCTGACTAGCTGCAAAAAAATTTCTTCAGCTACACACTAAAGAACAGGCTTATATTTGTCTAATAAAACAAAAAAAAGGGTGAACGGAGTAAAAACAACCCCAAAATCGACTTTTGAAAAGTACGGTAAAGTAGCATCGATTAGGCGGCCGACCGGGGTCTATGTGCATCAGTCGCCCGTGCTCCGTCGGAAATGCGTAAAATTTTTTCGCTCCGATTTGAATTTTTCTTTGAAATTCGAATAGATGGGGGTGTGATTAGTGGATATTAGTAATAAATAAAATCAAAAAAATGGAAAATAACCCGTGTATTGCCGAAAAAGTGAAAAAATTAAACCAAAAATATTTTAAGAAGTAGGTCTCTAAATTAACATAATAAACGTTGGCTTGGCCAGAATTGTGAGCAACAAAAAACCTACCCTACGCTGCTCCGCAGCTCCGGGCGGTTTTTCATGCTCAGAGCCGCTAACGCGGCAGAGCTAAACATACGAGAAGGCGCCACCGATCAAGAACACCGGGATAAAGGCAACCGGGATCTGAAACCCCCTAAAAATCGCCTAAAAACAAAAAATAATCGATGTTGCATGTACGACGGTCGAGCTGCATCTGCCGCTGCGAAACCTTTACCTTTACCTTTACCTGATATGTATTTGATGGAGCATCCCGGCATGGCCGGCCTTCTCCTTCATCTGAAAGAATACATTAATGACATTGGAAGTTGTAGAGACCGGTGGGTCTCTGGGAATTGGCGCTTGGCGGACTGACTGGTTAGAAACCTGGGCTGTGACTGTGAATATGAGATATGTGAAGAAAAAGAAATTTTTACGTTTGCCGATATAGTAGAGTCCCTAATTCGAAGAAAGAAATTATAATTTCTATTGATGACCTCGAAGTGAGTGGCTTCTACTTGGAACTAGTCAGAAATGGCGACTAGTGGGATTGTAGTGATACTATGGGGGGTGATTTATCGAAGCTTGTGGAAATTGATCGAAAAATTACACAAATCTAGTGAATAAATTCACTTTCGAAGAGAATTTGTGTAAGTTAAACCTGTGAACATACATTAGTCTGTGTGGGGGTGAGTTATGGTCAGGAGTTGTCCGTGGTCAGGAGTGATTTGGGACGGGGTATGAAGAAGTCGGTTGGGTTGTATTGACCTAGTTGATTTACTAGTGGGTTTTCTGAAAATTTGGATTTGTTGTAAAGATTGGTGGCATGTTTGCGGTTAAGAGTGTTAATAAGATCTAGTTTGGCGTCTGCATGTAGTCGCCTGTTAGTGACGTAATAGGGGGCGCTGAAAATAGCTCGGAGATTTTTGTTTTGAATGACTTGAAGTTTATTTATGGCCCTAGGGCGTGCGTATCCCCAGACAGGGGAGGCATAAATCATTGTCGGGCGGATTATGGCTTTGTATAATCTTAGTTTGTTAGCGGGGGACATGGTACTTTTACTGTTCATGAGGACGAACAATCTATTGAAGAGGCATTTGGCTTTACCGGTTGCGGAGGATATGTGAGCGTCCCATTTGAGACGTCGGTCCATGGTAACGCCAAGGTACTTGACCTTGGTTTTCCAGGGGATTTGCTCCTCAAACATCCAGACACTGGACTTGTGAGGCTTGCAACGATTTCGAAACATGATCGCGGAACTTTTGCTCGAGTTAACCTCGATGCGCCAAGTTTCGTACCACCTCCCGAGATCGTTGATCGCCTCCTGGAGGCGGGTTGTGGCTATGTCCGGGTGGATTGAGGACGTGTATATTGCAGTGTCATCTGCATATAATGAAATTTTTGTTGCGGGATCTGAGGGGGTTGGAATGTCGCTCATAAAGATGTTAAACAGTGAAGCTGCAAGGATCGAACCCTGGGGGACCCCGGAGGTGATGGGGCGCTTTGTGGATCTAGTGTTCATGAGTTTGACTTGGAGTTTTCTGTCGTGGAGGTAGGAGGCAATAAGTCGGACTAGTGGAATTTGAATTTTAGATTGAAGCATTTTGAACAGGAGGCCTTCGTGCCAGACCTTATCGAAAGCTTTCGATACGTCGAGTAGCACTAGGCCGGTGAATTCTTTTTTGTTGAGTGCCTGTGTGACGTGCTCAACTAATCGGAGGGCTTGGTGGGTCGTGCTGTGTCCAGCACGGAAGCCGAATTGTTCGTTTTGAATAATACTGTTATCGAACATGGCTTCTTGGAGACGGGTGAGAATGACTTTTTCAACTACTTTTCCAATAGAAGGGAGCAGGCTGATTGGTCTATAGCTTTTCGGAAGTTTGAGATTTTGACCGGGTTTGGGGATTACCACTACGTCAGCGGTTTTCCAAATTTGTGGGTAGTAGTTGAGTCGAAAACATGCGTTAATTACGCCGGTGATGGCAACTTTGGCTTTTTGGGGAAGTTCTTTGAGGGCAGTATTGGTGATGCCATCGGGACCTGGGGCTTTCCTCTTTTTGAGGCGTTTAATGGCAATGGTGACCTCCGGAAGAGAGGCGGGGGTGATATGTGTGTCATCGGAGGTGTTTAGGGTGGTGGTGACATAATTTTCGACCGAATTGATATGGTCTTGGTCTAATCTTGTGGTGTTGGGGGAGCATTGAGCTTGGAGGCTGTCGGCGAAGATTTCAGCCTTTTCAAGATCGCTCCGGGCAATAGTGCCGTCAGGGCGGGAGAGAATTGGGATGGTGACTTTCTTTTTCCCCTGGAGGGCGGCGGCCATGCGCCATGCGGACATGTCTTTAAATGATAGGGAGTTAATGGTGTCTAACCATTCATTGTCATGAAATTCTTTGACTTTAACGTCTACTTGCTCTTTGAGCCGGTTGTATGACCTTTGGTCATCAGGGTTACGAGTTCGCCGGGCGAGTTTCCTCGCTCGGTTTTTGGCTCTGATAAGATCTTTGAGGGAGGGAGTGAGTTTGTCTCTGACGTCCGTGGTGTTGACTTGAAAAGAAGTTTCGTCAACGGATTTTTTGATGTTGTCTTGGAAATTGACAATGAATTGGTCTAGGTCAGTGGGGGACTCAAAGAATGGGATTGGTCCAAGGTTTTTTGACAGAGTGTCTTTGAAAGAGGTCCAGTCTGTTGTCGTTCTCGTGGGAGGGCCCTTTGGGGGTGACAGCGGTCCGAGTGTCAGAAGGACCGGGTAGTGATCTGAGTTTAGCTCTTCGCTGGTGGAGATGTCGTATTGGAGTTGTACGTCTTTGAAAATGGCTATGTCCAGAATGGACGGCGTACCTGCGTTAGAAAAGTGGGTAGGGGAGGTGGGAGCGATGATCGCGAAGTCCAGCTCGTTTGCTAGTGAAAGTAGGTCACGTCCTACATGGTTTGTGTGTTTGCACAACCAGTTGGAGTGTTTAGCATTGAAATCGCCGGCGATGATCTTCGCGTCGGGGCCTTCAAGGAGGGTTTCTAGGTCCTCTTTGAGGATGCGTTGCTGAGGGCGATTATAGACGGAAGAGATTTGCAACCAACCGTGATGTGCGGTGTGGATGCTCACCGTAGTGACTTCAAGGTACTCTAGGTCGGGGGTCGGTATTGCGACGTGTTCGATGGACGATTTTACGTAAATTGCGGTTCCGCCGCCGCGTCCGTCACGGTCGTTCCTATAAAGTGAATAGCAAGGAAGTTTTGCCAGTTGGCCAGCTCTGAAGTGGGTTTCGTTGACCAAGATTACGTCAAGGTCGTGATCGTGCGCGAACGCGAGAAGTTCATTTCGTTTGGCTGAAAGGCCGTTGGCGTTCCAAAAAGCCGTCTGCAAAGTGGTGGGTTGGAATCTGGGTTTAGACATTAACGGATGCGTTGCTAATGGCATTGAAGTTCGTGATTGATTTGAAATGGTCAATGACTTTGTCGCTGACTCTTTCTCTCTGAAGGAGATCAAGAACTGCTCTCATTTGTCGGGAGGGGGCCTCCTCGTAGGAGGTGGAGGGCGTGGGGGTGGCATGTGTTGCTTCCCTGTGAGGGGCATGTTGGCTAGCGACTCCTAGATAGGATGGTCGATTGGGGCCTTGAGAGGAGGGGTAATTGTAAGTGGGGCGGCCAGCGAAGCGGGAAGATGCTTCGCGGGCTGAAAGTTCTCGCCTCTTGGGCTTGGGGAACGAGGCGCAACCTTTGTAGTTTGCGGGGTGGTTTCCTCCGCAGTTAGCGCAAGTGGCCGGGTCCTCTCGGATTTTTTGACAGGAATGTGTTAAATGATCCCCTGCGCATTTGACGCATTTGGGTGGGGCGCGGCAGAGGGTTTGGGCATGCCCGAACCGTTGACAACGGTGGCATTGACCGACCTCTGTACGTTTGTGGGGGGTTTCGGTACGAGTATTGATCGACAGGACTGATGTCATGTCGAAAATTTTCTTGCCATCTGTGTTATGAGTTAGATGGACAAGGTATAATGGCATAGGTTTTTTATCGCGACCTTGGCGCATCTGAAAAACTGATTGAATATTGAAGCCTTGATATTCAAGGTCTTCTTTGACTTCTGCGGCTGTTATTGTGATTGGAAGACCTCGGATAACCACTTTTAGTGGTTTGTCCTGAGGGAGAGAATAGGAGTGCGAGGGGAGGGATTTTTCCTCAAGTAAACGGCTGAGGGCCCGGTAGTCTGTCTCGGTGGCCGGCTGGATTGAGATGCCGTCCACGAGCGTGCGGATTTTGGTGGTGGCAATTTTCCGATCGCGAATCATTTTGTTGATGGCCGGCCAGTTGTCCTTTGTACGAAGGACAATTGGGGGGATACGGCTGGAGGAGGAGTATGTGGTAGGGTCTGTGTGTGAAGCACCCTGGGAGTTCGATTGGGAATCGTTGATGTCGATTTGGGGGCTATTGGTGTCCATGCCGTTATCATCGTCGCGTTCGGCTTGGGTATCGGTTGGGGTGTCTTCTACCTCGAGACAGGCGAACCTGTTCTTGGTAGCGGGCCCGGAAGTTTCACTGTCATTGCTGACGTTGGAGCGGGCGCGTTTAAGATTGCGGTCGCTTGGGGTGACGAAGGTGTCACCGCCAATGGAGGTGGAGGCTTGGATATCCATTGCCTCTGATGGAGGTTGGACAATGGAGAGGGTATGTGCAGGTATAACTGCACGGAGCGAGCGTCGCGGCTTAGGAATAGCGGATTCCATAAGGGGGCGCGGAGGGTCAGCTTTCTTGGTCGTGGCTGGTTTGATCGTTTTGGACTTGATAGGGGCTACCTTTTTTGGTGGAGGAGGAGGTCGGTAGAGGGGGGAAGGGGGTCTTCTCCTTCCTTTTCCCTGAGGGGGCGTCTGCGCGTGGTTGTGCGACCGGAGGTGGTTGCACGACCTTGGGAGGTTTGGCGTCTTTCGCGGCTAATTGGGCGGTAAGTTTGCTGATTTCAGCGCGTAAACCTTCGATGATGGCAGTTTGACTAGCAAATAACGTGAGGAGGGTTTTGAAGTTTTCAGGGGTCATGGTCATGTCGTTAGTAATCGTCATGTCGTACAGTTAATTTAAATATTAAAATAAAAATTTTTTTTTTTTAAATTAAATTATGTTGCGAAATCTAAAATGATTAGATTAAATTTGAATAAATTTATATCTGTGAAGCAGCTGGTTTTAATTGAATGCAAGTTTAATTTTTGAATGTGAAATTTAATTAAGTGTTGTGAATCAACCTTTATTTAAATCTGAATGAACTTGAAAATTTAAAAGGAAAAGGAATTTGTTGACTGACAAAATTTTTGTTAGGTTGCGATAAAATTATAATCTGAAAAAAATCTAGGTCAAGTTCAGTACACTAACCTTGTTTACGTTCGCTTCTGAACGTCGGTGATGACCTCGAAAGGGGAAGGGGGCAACAGAGCGCGCAACCGTTTGCTAATTGTGACGTAGCTAGCTACGTCACATTAACAAATGGCGGGTTCTTTTTTGCCGGGAAACTGGGAAGTCACTTATAAGCGTGTTTAAACGCTTTAACGACGAAAATTTAAATAGAAAGGGGTCTTGATGTAGCACTTTCACTTCTATATTAAATTATCGTTTAGAGAACAGTAATGAAAATTACTTTTTGAACTTAATTCGTGAAAATTAAAGAACGCAAAAATTGACGTGCGGTGTAGTTCAGATCTAGATCGGAACTGCCGCTGCGAAATATTCTAAGTGTTAGACTATATCATAGCACACGTACCGTCAACAAAATGAGTGAGATTCCACCCGCGCGCCAGTGAAACATGTAAAATTAACGATTTTCAAAATCGATTATTTCAGTAATTTGGACCCGGTTCACATGTTTTACTTTTACCATTTGCTAAAATAAGTGTGTTCTTTAGTGTGTAGCAGAAGAAATTAAGTTTCGAGTTGTCAGAACAACTGCACAGTACCCAATAGTTTAATATAAAATTAAAGCCAATTAAATTCTTTACAAAAAAATATTTATTCCAATTTTTTGCCAGATTCGTATTCACATAGCAATAACAGCTCAAAGTATAGCTAAATTGCGCGACCACCGTTATATTTATGTAAAAAGGTCGGAATCGATCTTCAATTACTTGTATAGATTTTCATCATAAATATTTATTATCTGAATATAAGTTGACCATACCATCCCTAATTTTGATAAAAAGGTTATCATAATATGACAATGCAGTTGAAACAAAAATAAATTATTTGATTTTTTTTGTAAATTTAATTCGTTTCCATGTTAAGAGCGCGCTGCGGAAAAAGAGAGAGGGAATGATGTTGAAAGAAGCCTCTAATCTTTTGTACAAATTTAAAAAACTAAACGTCGTATCAATGTAATTCTTTTTTTATATTAATAAGGAAAGACTATTGAAGGCAATAACCAATTTTGAGCGCTTTAAATTAAAAGTAAATAGGTTAATTTAATTTATGAAAAAGGACAATTTTGAATTTTTATGACAACCGATCTTAATGAAACTTCGTTATTGCCTTCTGCAGATCATTATAAGGACAAAACCTGATTTTGAAGCGATTTCATCATCAATTATAGAAAACTTGTACAAAACTTGTAAATCAAAAAGTGCCCTTAGTGGAATTTTAAACTATATAAAATCAACTTAATGCACAAAGGGTTCAAGGGTTCCCTTAGATATGGCGCAAATAATTTTTTTAAATCTCTACAAAAGATTAGAGGCTTCTTTCAACATCATATCTACTGCTTCCCTCTTTCTCTTTCCGCAGCGCGCTCTTAAGGCCAGCTTCACTGCTTTTAAATCAACTCTGTTTAAGTATTATAAAGGTTTGCATTATTAAAAGATAATCTGGCGGAATTGTAACATCCAATCGAAGGAGTAAAACACATTACTCCAGGAATTAATACCAGCGAAGGTATTTGGACGGTCATCTATATTGCCATAATGTATCGGTTTTCCATGACGATTGTGTAGATAACCAGATTCCAAAAAAGATACTCCCAAGCAATGCCTATATGTTGAAATTTTCAATTCAAAATTTAATTTATCGTTGAAGGAACCAGGGAACGATAATGCGATAAATGTGACGTCCAATTTATGATGTCCAATCTTTTAGATGCGGTATTATATAAATTAAAACGGCATGGTAAGGAAAGTGGCAACACACAGGCGAATACCAAAATTCCCCAGAAAGTAGATTACTTTTTACTGTTTGAAACTAACAACTTTAAATTATACCTATAGAAAATGATGCAACTGGAATGAGTCTATAGTCGGACGTGGTGGGAATGAAATGGCTTCATACCTTTTGAAATATATGAACTTAACTGTTAAAGACGATGTAGATAAAATGATTATTTGGGGTGATAAACTGCTTATCACAAAATCAAAACTACCAGATAATTTCATGTTAGCTTTCCATTTTCATATTAACTCCGTCGATAAAATGAATGTATTGAACGTAAGAATCTTTTAAGAAGAAATATTCAAATTTCTTCCTTCACGCCCCCAAATAGAAAGACAGAAGAAAGTCTTTTCAAAATTTTATTTCTTTCTGCTCTATGGAATTGACATAAACTAATCAAATTTGTAGCTCTCAAATTCGGGTAGAAGAAATGGACATCATGAACTTGATAAACTTGAGCTTTCCATCTAAAAAATACAATTCTTATTTTCACAACAACAAACCCAACAACTAATCGAAATTTTTTGATATCAAAAGTGGTTCTTATGAAGATTTTGAAAGAAACGCCTGATACGTTACACTTAAAATCGTATTTCACTCAAGAAGATTTTGAACAAGTCGATTTTAATAGAACTACCAAAAGACCCAACACGGAAATAAAACCGCACTGGATACTAAAACCAATTTTCATTAAGAAATATCAAAATTTGCAGAAATTGCTAACATGGATGCCCAAAAGCTTCCCAAAAGAGTGTAAAACATTTTTCAAAAATTTCGCCATAATATTTTTTCTCAATGTTGTATTTTGGTCAATATTTTGAATCATTATTAGGAACTGTTTTAATTTGAGACAGAGTACTTAATTGCTTTCAGTATTATACTAGTTAACTACTTGAATATAAATTATACAGGCATAATAACGCGTAAGTATAAAATATAAATTGGATTTTGGATAATTCTTATATAGGTATAAAAATGAATCTGAAAACCTTTGTCACGCCATCACTTGATAACGGCTGGACCGATTTTGTCACTTTTTTTTTAAATGTTCGCAATAGTCCGAAGATGGTTCTTCCCTAACAAAAAATTGGAAAAGTTTCCCGGAAAATTGGAAAATTTGAGTAAAACTACATTTTAGTTAAATAAATGATCAACTTTAATTCTTTTAATTCAAGAAATGAAAACCACGAATAAATTAACATATTTATTATGCCTGCCAATTTATTCATTGCATGGAGTAAAAAACCAAAAGAATTTAGTAATTTCAACGCTCAAAATAATACAAATAATTACAAAGAACAGAATTCCGCAAATAAGACGGAGCACTTTAGGTCGCAAAACTCGCAATGCTGCAAGCCAAAGATATATTCGAAATAATTGAACTGCAGAGCAACGCGAGGAAAATGAAATTGAACGGAATTGTGCAAGAAGACCAAGAAATGTTGCGTTGAATACTCATCGAGCTGCTTTCCGTTACAACGTGACATTGACTTCTCGCAAAATTCTTTTAGTGCAATTTTTAAAGAATCTACACTCAATGGATTGTATTCTGCTTTTACTTCCTTATCTTCTTCATATTGAGCGAATGACAAAGCCCTGCCCTTCTCCTGTTCCTCCCCCTTCCTCTCCTGGCAAGGCTGTGTCCAACTCCTGCTCCCCCTTCCTCTCCTGGTAAGGCTGTATGCAACTCCTGTTCCTCCGCCCCTTCCTCTCCCGGTAAGGCTGTATCCAACTCCTGCTCATCTTTCACTAACGATTTTCAAAATCAAGCAGCGGGCGAACAAAACAAAAATACGTGATCAAACATCACTATGTGACAGAGCCGTACTAACGGTTATCGTGTCGCCAATCAAAACCTAATTACAAATTAATTTAAAAAAAGCCGAACAAAATATTATTTTTAGGTAGGACAGCGTCTGCCGGGTCAGCTAGTTCTATATATTTTCAAACACATCGCGGGTAGTAATTTCAAATACTATCACTGCGTGTAATAACACACCAGTTACACATAAAACTAAAAATAAATACAAACAAACGAACAATATTACAAAATTATTTAAGTCAAATATACAAAATATACAATGACTCCGAAACTATTAATATGCTATTATGTAATAATAGTTGTAATAGCAAGATGTAAATTTCAATCGAAAAATTTTTCTGTCTCAAAACTGGGTTTCTTAGATAACAGAAATAAAATAAATAAATAAATAAATAAAAATTAATATGGAATAAATTAACCTCCACACGTTGTCTTCGGGGGAAATAGTGACCGGAATAAATATTCCACAAACACCTCGAGTCGAACGGTTGAGATTTAAAATAATAAAAGGTTAGTAAATTTAAAATTACTTAATGCTAAATATATAAAGAAAAATAATACAATTATTTAGGAAATTAATAATTTTAACTTTTACAGGTATTTAGGGCATGGCTATATGTAATGAACTTAGGAATTAAAATAAGACATTGTTGATAATCAACACACAAAGTTTTAACGTTAATTTAATCTTATTGATTGAAATTACAAACGAAACCCTAACTAGTTTAATAAATTTCCGATTCAAAGCAACCAAGTCGTACACTGAATGTTTATTAACATTTCAGTTAAATTCTGAATCGATAGTTATAAAAAATATCTAATTTGAAATAGACGATAAATCATTTGCACTGTAGTTAAATCATATACAAGAAATTACCATTTCATTAAATTATTATCTTACATTCATTTAATAATAATTATCCGATTTATAGAAATCTAATTTAATGATTTATTTAATATCAGTAGAATTTTCATCTATTTTATTGGATAAAATATATAAACAGTTGCAATGATTTTGTTACATGTTATTCGTAAATTTATTTAATTAAATTCAATGTTTTTTTGATATAGATAACTTTCCCATCTCTGACAATTCGAGCAATCCCATTGCAGTTCGCGCGGTTGACGTGTTCATTCCATCCTCTTCTTCTTTGTCTGATCCATCTTACTACATCCAGTACTTCACCTGTATCTCGGATTATTTCAACGAAAATTCGTTATTCTGCATTACTTCTCTCAGGCATCCCAATATGGCACCTGCTTTTACAATCTAGTTACGTACCTCCTTTATGAGGTCTCACAGATAGACAATATTATTGAAATATTATTAGTATAAATATTACAATATTAAATAATTACAAACCTGCAGGTCAAATTGGCGAACATTTCATTTTTGTGCTAACATTTAAAAATTCAATTTAAAAATTTTAATTTTCTTTAGGCTTATATTTGAGTGGACTTGTAATTAAATTTTATTATTTTAATTATATAATTAAAATTTAATTAATTATATTACATTTAATTTAATGTAATTAAATTTAAAATTTATAAAGTATCTGTAAAATTTCAAATTTATTACAAAACAGTTCAGCACAAGCTGTTTTTTATTTTTCAAAGCCTCTCATTGCTTACCAAAAGTTAGAGCAGAGCATCTTGGTTAAAAGATTTTGAAGTAGTTTAAACAAGCAGATGGGGACAACAATATGTATTTAACGCAAAACACAGCAATATATCGCTGTATTTCATACCCCTAAATTTGTAATTTATACTGGAAGAGAAATATTTCAATTTGAATGAAGCGCTATTGATGGAAGTAAGATAAGCACATTGCAGAACAATGCCATGTAAGTGAATGGACGTGGGTCAGCTAATTGGTGCCTATACTTTTGTAATTCTGAGAAGTAATTATAAAAATTTAATATATTATGAATAAATTGAATAGCTAAATAAAAAGTATTTAATTGAAAAAGGATGGGTTATGAAGGAGGGAAAATTATTTGGAAGTGGAAATAAACTTCATATTTGCAGAGTATCACAGCAATATGTCTATGGTTACTACATATGAGATTTTAAATGCTTTTGCAATTGCGATTTTTGTGCACATTTATAGGCGCAACTATAACAACTGAACGGTTTCTCGCCGGTATGAGTTCTTAAATGCAATTGTAATCGTTGTTTAATTGCACATTTATACTCACAAATATTGCAGCTAAATGGTTTCTCGCCGGTATGAGTTTTTAAATGTTTTTGTAAGTATGATTTATGTGCACAAGTATACTCACAAATATTGCAGCTAAATGGTTTCTCGCCGGTATGAGTTTTTAAATGTTTTTGTAAGTATGATTTATGTGCACAAGTATACTCACAAATATTGCAGCTAAATGGTTTCTCGCCGGTATGAGTTTTTAAATGTTTTTGTAAGTATGATTTCTGTGCACAAGTATACTCACATATATCACACCTAAACGGTTTCTCGCCGGTATGAGTTTTTAAATGTCTTTGTAATGCTCCATTCAGTGCACAAGTATACTCACAAAAACCACAACTAAATGGTTTCTCGCCGGTATGAGTTTTTAAATGATTTTGTAAGTGTGATTTCTGTGCACAAGTATACTCACACATATGACAACTAAATGGTTTTTCGCCGGTATGAGTTTTTAAATGATTTTGTAAGTGTGATTTCTCTGCACAAGTATACTCACAAATATAACAACTAAATGGTTTTTCGCCGGTATGAGTTTTTAAATGACATTGTAAGTGTAATTTTCGTGCACAAGTATACTCACAAATATCACAACTAAATGGTTTTTCGCCGGTATGAGTTTTTAAATGACTTTGTAAGTGTGATTTCTGTGCACAAGTATACTCACAAATATCACAACTAAACGGTTTCTCGCCGGTATGAGTTCTTAAATGGATATCAAACTTTGATTTGTAGACACATTTGAAGTTACAAATATAGCATATAAATGATTTCCTGTCCTTTTTTTTATGAGCTCTTAAATGACGTATTAAAGTTTGTTTAAGAGCAAGTTTATAACCACAAATTGCACACTCGAAAAAATTTGAACAGTTCAGAGTTGCTTGTGTAGTGTCGGTATCTTCTTTAATATCAATGGAATGATGCAAATCTTCTAAATTAAATTTCACATCTTCCACCTCTTCTCTTTTAATTTCGTAATTGCTAATTGAATTATTTGGAGTTTCCAAAAATGTACCCGTGTTTTCTACAATTTGTGATTCTTCCGAAGGTAGCACTTGAGCTGCAAGTAAATCGGTAACTGGTTCCATATGGAGGATGGTGCACTGTAACTGTACAGGTACAAAATCACTTTTCTTAATTGAAGGCGTTGATTATATTATGTTATCGATTTATAAAACTACTGCTATAGTTGTAAAATCACTGCTAGACAAAATTATAAAATGGCGACCTTGATGAGTCAGAGGCGATTGACTGTAAGATTTTAGCGCCATCTAATAGCACTAAAAGGAGATTTTTGAAGAAGAAATTCTGCTGGTCAACCTAGAAGTTTGTTAATGTCGTAACAAAACTGCATCTGAAAATAAAGTTATCTAAAGGTGAAATTAATAGATTAGATAATTACATGAAAACTTACCTAGAAGATAGATTAAGAGATTCGCACTAATTTTATGGATGAATGGAACAACAAATGCACTCAAACCGTTATCACAACAAGAGGTCGACTACAGCAAAGAATATATAATTAAGAGAAGAGAATATCCCTAGTTAAACAAGCGCAACACGGCCCTCTACCGTTCCTCGACGTCTAGATGGCAAACTAAAAATTTACCGCGAAGTTTGAATAACCACAGCATTTGAATGAACTTTGAATTTTCTTTTAAAATTATTTTTTCAATGTCAAATTTAGTTTCTATATTTAGTTTATCCTATGTGTAAATAGATTTTTAACTGTATTAAATATTGGTTTTGACCATTTATTTTATTTTGATAAATTTATTTTGATAAATCAAACTAATCTATTTAAGCTTTTATCGAATCGAATCGAAACCAGACTTACGAATTACTGTCTGTACACTTTACAATAATTAGACAGAGAGACGTACTTATAAGAACCGGGAAGAGTTATGTAGTTAAACTCTATTTTCAAAAATTTATAACTCGAAAACTAAGGATCATTGGCAAAAACCCAAAGTCCGTCATAATTTTATTGGCCTTTAGAATCACCCAAAAAAATTTGGAACTTGATTGCCGATATGTTATGTGTTGCGTCCCCTTGTGAGATCATCCGTACCAAGCTGGACGACGAGAAGGTCATCGAAGCAGTTCTGGGATCAAGTAACGAAGACTACGAAATACCCTTATCGGCGACAAGGCTAAAGCGGTATTCCCACTTCAAAAGAAGCAACACGAATGTTTGTGCCGAAAAGGCACAAGAATATCGATAGTAAAAGGGTGAAAAAGAACCTTTTCATGCGATTTTTGGCGCATGTTTTGGTATATTGCTGGACAAGGATGCCATCCCTTGTTATCGTCCTCCTATTTGTAGTTATATTTAGTATAATGTACATGGGGGGGGGGGGCCGCAATTTTAGATATCTGTTGTTACCTTTTTGTACCCTTTGTTGATCAGGGATTCAAATGTTAAGGATGAAATCAAATTTTTATAGCATTTCTTTAGTATTTGAAGGAATACTTAATTCTGAAACGCTCATATTTTGAGATATTTACACGAATAACATTTACTTACAGTAGAATACATTATAAGACACTAGCTGGAAAGCTATAACGGATTTTTGTATCTTATATCCGTTATCGATCAACCTAAATCAATAATTTGTTGACCACTGCCAATTTTATTCAAAATTATTGAGACGGGTCTATACACACTTCCACCCCCATTCTTGGTTCTTCCGTGAATACGCATGATGAGTCCGCCATGTTGAATGTAAGTTCACTTTTGATCCGACGGCTGAGTGGGAAGTTCTAAAGTGTGTGCATTGCTGCAGTCTAATTATTTTTATTGCGATTTCAAGTGGAAATTCTTACATCGAGTTATTGAATATCTAAACCGAGTACACGTGGGTGAGATTGATATATATTTTTTTGATACGGAAGCCACCGTAGCATATTTCACTTCGACATCTGGATGTCAATCACCATCTTTTTGTGCTGATTATTTTATCGCTCGACTGCACTTTGCGCATGCTTGAACGCCCTCTTGGGGGATTTTATGGTGACAAGTTTTGTCAACAAAGCGTTCCGAATTATTTTGAGATACCATCCTCCTGCTTTTGCCAGTCGTGCAAAAGTCACATCGTCGTGTCCGTTGCCATTGTTGTCGTCGTACTGCGTTTATTTTTTTGTGACACTTCCTGCCGATTAATCGAGCAAGCCTGCGTCAACCGTGCTAGTGATCTTGGATTTCATTTTGGGGCTCAGCATTACGCCAGAGTATTTTGGAATAACTCTTTGGGGTGGAAGATACCAGAGTATTTTGGAATAACTCTTTGGGGTGGAAAAGTCCAGCCATTGTCCTATCACCGAGTCGTGGGGTCGCTGAGGATTCATCACTCGAGTCGTGCAATCCTTCCTGGAGAACCGAGACCTGGCGAGCAGTGCATCAACATCAATTCTCGTGTGCAATCCATCCAAGCAGGTTGGGGGTACCTGTCGCCATCAGTTTGTGAGCTTGCTGAGTACTTGGTAAGACAATTTTACTTTCCTAATCTGTTTTGGGTAGTGATTGCCATATTTCATTACGAGTGTTTATATTAACGTCACAAAGAGGTGTCGTATTTTGACATCTCTGTTTTTTTGTTCGCCGGATCTCCCCACAGGAGGATTGATTCACGCAATTGTTTTTTTTATCTGGCTTCCTTCAGAAGCCAGCAGAACTTGTATTCACCACCGAAAGGTTGTTGCCATTTGTTACATTTGTTACATTTGTTTGTGTAATATTGATTATTTGTGTGTCATTAAATCAATTAAACTCATACCGTATTTAATTTCCCTGGAAGAGGGGATACTTATAACCTTTTTAGTGAGATATAGAGATCTGGACCCACGTCCCTCGCAGACCGACGTTACCATCATAAGAGCTAGTTCATTACATCCAGGGCTCCCCACGTTAAAAAAGTGAGGTGGTTTTCCACTTCGCGTGGGAGGAAGTTTCTCGATCCTGCATCCTCGGGAGAGAGGTAATTCACTTCTCACTGGCGCCCAACGTTTTTAGGGGACTCCTGTATTGCTTTGTCTCACTTGGGGTTGTCTCAGTGGCACCCTTAGTTGATTGTTGGCGAGGGTTCGTGATCTCGAACATCGAGCTGAAAAGGTTTTTCACTCATACGGTGACACAGGTGGCGACTTCTATAAGTGTGTGTAATAACTTTGTTTTCAGCGACCCGTTCGACGGTGTGGACTTGGCTGGACTGCTTAGTAAGCTTTGTGTTTTTTGATACTAGTCACGTCAGACGAGGGCTACGCTACGTACGGTTATTGTGCTTATATTGTCATTTTTGTGCGACAAATTTTGCAGGTTTATACGAAGCACGGCAGTACTATACGGCACGACATATTTTATTTTATTTATTATTACACCTTTTTATTGCACTTGGCAAATCGGGGGTTCGTGTATTGTTGAATCACGAGTCGTCTCATCGGTGAAGAACCATTTGTAAGCTGCGTGTTGGCTAGCTTTGTTTGTGGGTTCTGTCACTGGCCATAGCGACTACCCGGGCTGTTGCCAAGGTGTGCATTTGGTGGGATTTTAATTATTTTTCTTAATTAAGTAGTCCTGTTGTTGTTGGGTGTAATAATTTTAATATTTGTTGAGATCATACTGGTGAGAAACCATTTTTCTTATATTTATCGATCAGTCTTTATTGTGCATGAGATACCGTGTTGTGACATTTCCTTATTCACTGTGGGTTCGAATATATATTTTAACAATTTACCAGGGTTTAACGAAGCGATTTATTGCGATTTATTAAGAATTCGCATCGGCGAGAAACCTTTTACCGTGTGAATTTCCAATTTCATTCATCATGCCTAAGAGAGAGTACGCTATGAATTTGCGAGCAGAGGAGCTCGATATAGAATTCTTTATGCGGGGTCTATCCATTGATGCAAAAACGGTACCGGAAAAGCGCCGAGAGTTAGCGATTATTAATCGGTCCGAGTTGTGTACATCAAGACCTACCATCTTAAAGAACAAACCCTCAGATTTAGCGGCAGAGATAAATTTGTGTAAGGGAAACATCGACGAATTGATGGGTGTGGTAACACGTTTAGAGACCTTGCCTAACCTCGATCTGTTGCAAAAGACATTCGATAGAATGGCGCATTATTCCACTCGCTTAGAAGCCCTAGAGGAATCGGCTAATGAAGCACGACAACCGCTTTTACATAATTTAAAATTAATGCGCGAGAAACTTGAGTCTATTTTGCAAAAACAGTCGGTGGGGGGCGAAGTTGAACATCCGGAAGTCGAGGAACCCTTACATAATCAGCTGTTAGGCACTCCTAGAGGACAGTCCTCTGTAATTTCACCTAGAGCTGATGTAGAAATTGATAATGACCGGCATAGCGCCGAATTAACAGCTATTTTAAATCGGTTGGTTGACCGCGATGTGGGTACCGCAAAGCAAGTACCGGTATACAAGTGGAACCTTAAGTTTCATGGTACTGGGGGGTTTGCGGAAGTATTCGAATTTCTGGACCGCGCTAGCGAGTTGTCGAGGTCGCGGAACGTTTCGGAACAACAACTTTTCAGCCATGCGGTTGAGTTTTTCTCCGGCGAAGCACTACGTTGGTTTCGAACAATAAAATCAAGGGTTAATAATTGGGCAGAATTGCTCAATGAGCTTAAACTTCGTTTCTTATCGCGAGATTTTATGTCTGATTACGAAGATCAGATAAGAAATAGGAAACAACAAACCAACGAGTCAGTGTTTTCTTACTTGGAAGTCATGTCCGAAATGTTTTCGCGATTGTCGCCCGTACCTGCGTTAGCTAAGCGTATTTTAACAATACGAAAAAATATGCTTCCGAATATTTCACTCGCAATGGGTACCAACCCCATTTTAACGATGGAGCAATTGTCCGAGGCTGCCGTTTCAGCCGAGGAATTAATAAAATGGACCTCTACTTTCGAGGCCACGACTTCAACGCTGGAATCTCCTGCGGCGGCGACGGTTACGCCCGGACCCTCTAAAAAGAAATACCCCGGTGCTTGCTGGAATTGCTCGGGTCCCCATCGATTCACATATTGCGATAAACCCTTGGGAACATTTTGTTTGAGATGCGGACGTAAGGGGGTCACAACGGGCAGTTGCCCGAGGCGGCATTTAAAAAACGCTTAGGGGCGAGGCGATGTCACGGCGCATCCCTCAGGCGTGCCCGAAAAGCCGATGCTTTAACGTGGGGGAAATGGTTGGGGCGTGTTCGCGATTTTTGCAGATCGGATCCGCGCGCTTCCGCCATATTTTCTCATCCTACATCAGATGCGCGACCTTTTGTCAATTTGACAGTGCGTGGGATCAGCTTGACTGCTCTTCTTGATTCAGGAGCTTCACTATCCGTTCTGGGTACGGAGGCTCATTATATAATCGACCAACTCGACTTAAGTTTTAGGCGTGGTGCGGCGCTTTCACTGCGTTCGGCGGACGGTACTCCTCAGGATGTGTTGGGCCAAGTAGATATACCCATCACGATATGTGGGGTTACAAAAAGCCTGAGCGTGGTGGTATGCCGTAGCATTAAAGTTGGCCTGACTCTTGGAGTCGATTTTTGTAAACTTTTTGGCGTACGCGTTGATTTTAGACGCGACGAATTTTTAGTTGGAGAGGTTAATTCATTGGAGGCAATTAAGTCTCATCATGACCTCGACGTTGAGCAGCAAGTTGTTCTCACTGCACTCAAAGAAAAATTTAAGGGGATAGCTCATGACAGGTTGACACGTACCAACAAGGTCGTGCACATAATCGACACGGGGGATGCGCGTCCCATAAAGCAACGTTTTTATTCCCTTTCACCTGCTATGCAGGAAATTGCGCACAAAGAGCTCGATAACATGCTCGCGATGAACGTCGTGCGACCTAGTTCATCTGGTTGGAACTCGCCTATGCTTTTGGTTCGGAAATCCGATAACACTCATCGTTTATGTTTTGACGGGCGAAAATTGAATTCGGTGACCCGTAAAGACGCTTATCCCTTGCCGAGATTACAGGACATTTTAATGCGACTTCAGGATGCGCGATTTTTAACATCCATTGACTTAAAAAAGGCATTTTGGCAGGTTCCTCTCTCTCCGGACTCTTGCGAAAAGACAGCGTTTACCGTTCCGGGTCGGGGTTTGTTCGAATACACGGTCATGCCATTTGGTATTTCGAATGCTCCGTCCACGCAGCAGCGGCTCATGGACAACATTTTTGGACCTCTCATTGGAGAGAAAATTTTTATCTACTTGGACGATATTATCGTCGTGTCAAACTCGTTTGACGAGCACATGAGTCTGCTGGAAGAAGTCCGTGAACGACTCCGGGACGCCAACCTAACTGTCAACTTGGACAAATGCGAATTTTGTCGGTCCAGTTTAACTTTCCTAGGTCATGTTATTGACAAGTCTGGACTCCACACTGATCCGGCCAAAGTGGAGGCTATCACCAGACTGACGAAACCATCTAACGTCACTGGCGTCAAACGATTCCTTGGGATGGTGGGGTGGTACCGTCGTTTCATCCCTAATTTTTCAACTTTATCTGCTCCCATTACTGAGCTTACCAAGGGTCGCATTAAGCGCCAGACCGTCAAATGGACTCCGGAAGCCGAAAAATGTTTTGATGACCTTAAGTCATTGTTGGTTTCGGCTCCCATTTTGGCTAGTCCTGACTTTCAGGAAAAGTTTTACATACAGTGTGACGCATCAGACCTGGGGTTGGGTTGCGTTTTGACGCAGGGTAAAGGGGAGAGAGAGCGTGTCATAGCCTATGCATCACGTACCCTGAATAAAGCCGAGAAAAATTATTCGGTTACCGAACGGGAGTGCCTCGCGGTTATCTTTGGGATAGAGAAGTTTAGACCATGGGTGGAGGGTACAGTTTTTACGGTTATCACCGATCATTACTCCTTACTCTGGCTCATGAACATGAAGGATCCCAAGAACAAGCTTGCGCGTTGGTCAATCCGTTTGGCACAGCATTCCTTCGATCTCCGGCATCGTAAGGGGAAATTAAACGTGGTCCCCGACGCCTTATCTCGCGAACCATTGAGCGTCTCATCTTTGGTATTGTCCGAGGGCGACTTGGACAGGTGGTACCGGCGCATGTTGGCGAAAGTAAATGAAACGCCAGATAATTACCCTGATTGGCGTATCGAATCAGGTAGGCTCTTCAAGCTGGTTGCCAATAAAAACGATATTGCTTCAAACCTAGTTGAATGGAAGCAACTCATACCCAAGTCGCGTCGGAAGGACATTTTAAAACAATGTCACGATGACCCGACTTCAGCTCATTTGGGTATTTATAAAACTTTTTGTAAGGTTGGCGAACAATACTATTGGCCTAAGATGCGCGCTGATATTGCTCGCTATGTGCGTCGGTGCGCTGTGTGTTTGTCGTCCAAAGCTTGCCAGGGAGCTCGTTTTGGGTTAATGGGACGCGAAAAGAAAGTTAGGTTTCCGTTCCAATGCATATCCGTGGATCTTATGGGTCCCTTTCCTCGTTCGGCGAAGGGCAACACCATGCTTCTTGTAGTCTGCGACTGGTTTACGAAATTCGTGCTAGTTAAACCATTGAGACGGGCGACATCCAAGTCGGTATGTGAATTCTTGGAGAACGACGTGTTTCTTTTATTCGGCGTTCCCCAGATTTGCATGATGGATAATGGTGCTCAATTTATAAGCGCGGAGTTTCGGGAACTCATGACTAAATACAAGGTTTCTCATGTCTGGAGAAACGCTAACTACCATCCGCAGGTCAACTTCGTCGAGCGTTACAACAGAGTTATCGGGACGGCCATGAGGTCTTATGTAAAAAGCGATCATCGTACCTGGGATGTCGAAATATACAAAATAGCTCACGCTATTAGAGCCGCGACGCACGAAGTTACTGGGTTCACTCCTTCGTTTCTGAATCTGGGGCGGACCGTTCCAATTAGTGGAGATTATTACGGACGCATAAGGGATTTAGGGGAGGGTGACTTGGCTTTCGATGGTCGCGAGGGCGTTGCATTGGATATGCGCAAACTGAACGAGGTTTACGAGAACGTGACCAAACATTTAAACGATGCGTACAAAAAGAACGCCGAACACTACAACTTTCGAAAACGGCCTGTTAGTTTTAAGGTCGGCGACGTAGTCTGGCGTCGTAATTTTGTTTTATCCAACGCTGGCGAAAAACGGTGCAGTAAGTTGGCACCTAAATATATTAAATGCAAGGTACGCGAGGTCACGGGTCCTCTAACCTATCGTTTGGTGAATAAGCGCGGTAAAGACGTGGGTATATTTCATGCGAAAGATCTCAAGCAGCATCCTGAGGGCGATGACGTTGGGGGCGTACAAGAGTTGAATAGGGGGTAGATTCACATTGCTTAGGGGGGAGGTTGGTGTAATGTATGTCACTAATTGGTCTATAAACATCTCAGATCATAACTACAGCGTGTTTCCTGTCGTCGATTCAATTTTTTTTTCCAACTTGCGTTTTGAATCGTCTTCGTGCGGCCTCGGGGCGACATTTTACCTTGTGATCGCTTTACCACTTGATCATGGCTTTGTTTGTGTTCCGTGTATTCCGTAAGTCAGTTTACTGACTCACCATTTCCGTGGGGTCAACAAGTCCCGACCCAAATTAGTTTTCGGTCTTGGCGTTTATGGGGGCCGTCGGACTCCTTGCCTTGTGCAGGAACAAAGGGAGCTTGTTCGGTTGCTTCATCGGTGGGATTTGGCTATACCTGCACGCCCTGCTTAGGTTAGGCGTGCCGTTGCACTGTTGGCAGTGGGGTTTGTCAATCCTTGCTGGTTGGTAGTCGGCAAGTCTTCCTCCTGTTACGGGTAGGGGGGGTCGTCGGTCGTATTTTCGTCGAGACCATAGTGCCTTCAGCCATTCCCCAACTGTGATCCCGGTTTTGAGAGAGAACCGGGTGAGTTTTTCACGTCTCTCAATGACATATTGTCATTCCCCGGGGTTAACCTTTCCTCCCATCCTCAAAGATGGCCTGGTGCCCGCTGTCTTCTCGCTTCGGTGGTGTGCGTTTGTTAGCTGGCGGTCCACGACGCGTTGTTTTCACCCATACGCGAGGACGAGCTATCGCTCATATCATCGGGGTGGGGACGCATCGGCCATTAGGGTTGTTTATCCTTCCCACAATTCCTTATTTCCAACTCCACTTACCTCAATCCTACCAAACATTCCTTCCTCTTTCACATTGGGAACCTTTTAAATTTTCCAGGGTTGGGTTCAGGGTATATTTTGTTTTTTTCTCCTTGGTTTTTACAACATAGCTAGTAATCACAACATCCAGATGCTAGCTATACCATCTTTTCTGAGGAACATCCTTGTTTTCTCATGGCAGTGTTTTTGTTGGTTTTTATTAACCGAGTATTAGATTTATTAGCTTCTTTCTGTATGTTAAGGTCGTTGAGTGCCTTGCATCAGAATACATAGTAAGTCTGTGGGGAGCGAGAGCGTTCCTTCGACTTCATAGGAGGGGTCCTATGTGTTCCCTTCTCTTAGTTGACAGTCAAGTATTGTTTGAATCTTGCTGTTCAGCCTTTTTTGTTTTGGTGCGGGTCCGATGCGAGCCGTGCGCTTATCATTCAATGATAATTCCGAATGGATGCGTCTATGCCATCGGAAAATTACATACAATTTTTTTGTGGTTTTCAATAGCGATTTACGCTTAACCCTTAGTTCACGCTTATGCGGCTTTCAAGGTGATGCGTCATCACTTTTGAGCTAATATTTATGATATTTTTTTTGGAATTTTTTTATTCCACTGTCCCTGCCATGATGAAATCAAAGACTACCTATTACTACAGATTTTAATTTTATTACGATTGGAATTTTTACATTGAGCGAAGCGACATTCTTCTTTACCATTCAGCGGGCGCGTTTTGCGTTCACGGAAGACACTTGAGACCGGTTGATTTTTTTGAGCCACAGGCGATTTTTTTGAGCCTTTAGCCCTATTCATACCGGCAAAGACGCTTAGGGGGGGGGTGTATAACGGATTTTTGTATCTTATATCCGTTATCGATCAACCTAAATCAATAATTTGTTGACCACTGCCAATTTTATTCAAAATTATTGAGACGGGTCTATACACACTTCCACCCCCATTCTTGGTTCTTCCGTGAATACGCATGATGAGTCCGCCATGTTGAATGTAAGTTCACTTTTGATCCGACGGCTGAGTGGGAAGTTCTAAAGTGTGTGCATTGCTGCAGTCTAATTATTTTTATTGCGATTTCAAGTGGAAATTCTTACATCGAGTTATTGAATATCTAAACCGAGTACACGTGGGTGAGATTGATATATATTTTTTTGATACGGAAGCCACCGTAGCATATTTCACTTCGACATCTGGATGTCAATCACCATCTTTTTGTGCTGATTATTTTATCGCTCGACTGCACTTTGCGCATGCTTGAACGCCCTCTTGGGGGATTTTATGGTGACAAGTTTTGTCAACAAAGCGTTCCGAATTATTTTGAGATACCATCCTCCTGCTTTTGCCAGTCGTGCAAAAGTCACATCGTCGTGTCCGTTGCCATTGTTGTCGTCGTACTGCGTTTATTTTTTTGTGACACTTCCTGCCGATTAATCGAGCAAGCCTGCGTCAACCGTGCTAGTGATCTTGGATTTCATTTTGGGGCTCAGCATTACGCCAGAGTATTTTGGAATAACTCTTTGGGGTGGAAGATACCAGAGTATTTTGGAATAACTCTTTGGGGTGGAAAAGTCCAGCCATTGTCCTATCACCGAGTCGTGGGGTCGCTGAGGATTCATCACTCGAGTCGTGCAATCCTTCCTGGAGAACCGAGACCTGGCGAGCAGTGCATCAACATCAATTCTCGTGTGCAATCCATCCAAGCAGGTTGGGGGTACCTGTCGCCATCAGTTTGTGAGCTTGCTGAGTACTTGGTAAGACAATTTTACTTTCCTAATCTGTTTTGGGTAGTGATTGCCATATTTCATTACGAGTGTTTATATTAACGTCACAAAGAGGTGTCGTATTTTGACATCTCTGTTTTTTTGTTCGCCGGATCTCCCCACAGGAGGATTGATTCACGCAATTGTTTTTTTTATCTGGCTTCCTTCAGAAGCCAGCAGAACTTGTATTCACCACCGAAAGGTTGTTGCCATTTGTTACATTTGTTACATTTGTTTGTGTAATATTGATTATTTGTGTGTCATTAAATCAATTAAACTCATACCGTATTTAATTTCCCTGGAAGAGGGGATACTTATAACCTTTTTAGTGAGATATAGAGATCTGGACCCACGTCCCTCGCAGACCGACGTTACCATCATAAGAGCTAGTTCATTACATCCAGGGCTCCCCACGTTAAAAAAGTGAGGTGGTTTTCCACTTCGCGTGGGAGGAAGTTTCTCGATCCTGCATCCTCGGGAGAGAGGTAATTCACTTCTCAAAGCCCGTCCGCGGACGGGCATCTAGAGGGTGGGTCTCTTTTATAGCGATATTAGGAAAAAAATTCCTAACGCTAACCTAAGATCGACCGGTGTATCTCCATTTTAATGATTTAAATAAAAACAACATTGTTTCCTAATATTGCCAATTTTAATTGTTCATTCTCGCGTTGAAATGTCCCCGCGTTTCATGTAACTCAAGGTACATAACCCAATTACTAAACAAATTGTGCTTATTAATTTTAATTTTTTTTATTTGTTAATTAAAGAACAATTATTGAAGCAAATAAAATTTTTAGCACTGCTTAGTACGTTAGTACTTCCTTGTAAACAATATTTTTCGTTTACACTGCCTGTGAACGTTGAATCAATTTTCCTTGTTCTTTTCCATTAACTATTTTCATCTTCAGATCTTCGTACTCTTGACATTGCTACATAGAGATGACCTTGCCTAAACACCCGTTCAGGCAGATATATTCCTACTTTTACTAACGTATGTCCCTGAGCCTTGTTAATCGTCATGGAAAAGGCAAGTTTAATTGGAAACTATCACCATCTTAAAACAAATGGCAAGTCTGTACTTATTGGGGCTAAAACTATGCGCGGAATAAAAACAGTTTCCTTTTCAGCAGTTCCTGTCAAGACTTCAGCGACGATTTGATTGGGCTTTAACGATTTAACAGTTAAGCGTGTCCCATTACAAAGACCACGTTTAGTGTTTAAATTCCTGAGCAACATAATCACACTTCCAATCTTCAAGTGCATTCTGTGCACTGGGCATCCCTGAGGGAGTTTGTTCATTCAAGAATTCCATCGGATAGTTTTCCCTACCGTTATCATCACTGTCGTCAATGGAATCACTACTTAGATAAGTGAAAATGCTGCCGTCTAAAAGGTCCAAAATTTCCTCGTTTATAGCGTCAACGTCAGTATTTTTTGGGCAAAGTATTACCATTTTGGAATATTTTTTTTACATCAGCAGCATTAAAGCTTTCTCCAAAAATTTCTTGGATGAGGGAAGTTTCGCTTATAGAATTATGCGGAATCTCAATTATCTCTTCAGAGAGACTTTTGTCATTTGTAAGCTACCCGTTGCCCAACTTTATCAGCCAATCACTGAATACCGAATCAACGGACCGGACATTTTGACTTAATTGCAATACTTTAAATTTACTCTACAGATCATAAAATTTATTGCTTGAATGAATAATTGCTGACCTCTTTTCATGAGGTACGACAGGAAGAGTTTGTATGAATTCACCACCAAGAATTAAAACTTTACCGCAAAAAACTTTGGTGATTTTCATGCTTTGCACTGCAAATGTCGCAAATGTTGTCTATAAACCACAGTTATGAACGTCGACATTTGGTTCAACAACGTTACCTACTTCAAGAACAGCTGCGTTTCTACTTCGTGGATTTTGTCGGCGAATTGCATCACTACGTGAACGATGTAATATTTGCGAAGGGGTCATGTTGGCAATTTGATTTCGTTCGCAATGTTGAGCAATTTGTTCTGACGTCATGTTGGCAATTTTATTTCTTTCGCGATGTTGAGTAATTTGTTCTGACGTCATGTTGGCAATTTGCTTTCGTTTGCGATTTGGTTCAATTTGCCGAGTAGTCATATTTGCCACACGATTACGATTCCGACAATATTCTTTTTGGACATCACTCATATTTTTACGACGGGCCTTTTCTCGCTCCGCCTTCCGTCGTTTTACTGTTTCCTGCCGGGCGGCTACTTCCTCATCAGATGTTTTTGGTGTAGGCGTCGTATTTGAGGACTTCCTCGCGTAATTCTTTTGGGCGTAGATTTCTCTGAAATATCCGTTATATACTAAATCTTTCTTTTATCACATTTTCAGGCAGCAGCAGGAACATGTGGGGAATAAAGAGTACACAGAGTAAAAATTGAAGTAGGAATTCGTCTCGCAACAATTTGAAATAAATATTACTTGAATTGTTGTCAAATTTACTTCATTTGTTGTAAAATTGACATCAAATTGATGCGAGACAAATTTTCACTTCAATTTGAAGTAAAAAATACTTAAAAGCATAACAATTTTTTTCTCTGTGCATAATAGTACAAGCCAAGGACTGACCGAAAGAAGCGATATAGAGGCAGTGTGGAAACAAATTAAGGAAAACATTATAAATGTCGACAAGAAGATCCTTGGATCTATGCCTAAACATAGACGCAAAACTTGGTACGTTGCTGAATGGCAGAAGCTGCGACAAGAAAGAACGCAAGCAAGGCTCAAACAGCTGCAAAGCCCAACAGAGATCAATACGGCCAATAAATACTCCAATGCAAGAAACCAGTACCGTAAAACAATTTGACGGTAAAAGAGAGCACACGAAAGACAAGAAATATGTGAACTGGAGAGAAATCACCAGATGGGTGAGGGGTGACACAAGGAAATGTTATAAAGAGATCAAAAAACATAAGAAAGGCTATCAACTTCGGACTGCGGTAATGCTCAAGAGAGACGATGGGACGTTGGTGACAACAAAAACCGAAGTTCTCAGCACATGGAAAAATTATTTTTCCCAACTCCTGAACAAAACGACGCAGGAAAGTGGCCAACACCGACAATTTTATTCTGCTGAAGTACTGGTTGAGGCACCGACGATGGAAGAAGTATGTGAGGCAACAGAAAAACTCAAAAATAATAAAGCACCAGGACGAGACGACATTCTTGCTATACTTTTTATAGAAGCCTAAAATGCATGATACAGGGGGGCGTGCCTCACCCTATAGAATTAATTTCAAAATGGTAACATAAAATAACGAGTCAAAAAGTTGTCATCTCTCCAATGAATGAAACATTACCTCCACGAAAAGAATATAAATCGCTACTAAACTCGAGTAAATAACGCTTACAGTTAGGATACAGTAAATACCCCACCAACATATCTGTGGTAATGTGAACATGTCCTCACTTCTGTGGTAGTGAACACGTCCTTATATACATCGCGTGACCAAACTCAGCTGTCAAACGAGCCTGTATGACAAATTTAAATTCGACGTAAATAGTGCATCGTTTTTTTTTTGTTTAAATCAGTGTAAATTAATAAATATGCCTAATTTTTGTATAGCAGTGGTTTGTGAATGCACTGGTGTGAAGTCAATTTAATATTTTTGATATTATGACCGGTACAAACGATTGTAAAATTGTGTTATTATTTATGAAAATGTTGGTAAATGTTAAATTACCAACTGAAATGGACACTAATAACGTGGACCCGTATTTAATCGATAAAACTTCATGTTTTAAGAATGATCGTGATTTCCCAAAAGTTGAATATTTTGATATCGTGAACTATTTTGTATTTGAGAAAAGTGCATATACCCAGGAACAATTTAGAGCACATAAAAGTTTGGAGGCCTACAACTATTATTTGTGCAATTGGGTGAAAGATTTGTCGGTGAAACCAATACCAAAGTCAGAAAACGTGCTAATTTTATCTCAGGTAAGTGTTGTTGGAAATTAAGTTAGTATTGTTATAATAAGTATTTTTTCTTTTGTAGGTAATGCACAGCCAAAGGTTGAATTTGCCATATACAAAAACTTGGTGCGTGACAAAAAAAACAGGACAACTACTGGTGGGTCACTGTGACTGTATTGCAGAACTCGGAGAATGTTGCAGTCATATTGGTGCGACTCTATTTACAGTTGAAAATGCTGTTCGAAATGTTGACGAGGTATCCGTAACAGGAACAAAAGCATATTGGACCGTGCCGACTTGTCCATGGACTTACGCAATTTTCACATTTCTTTTCTTTTACTATATTGTAGATTATAGCTCAATCACCGTTCACTATTGAAGATGAAGTACAATTTTGACTGCGATAAGATGACCCTTGTCAGCGAATATTCTTGAGGGTCCACTTCGTCGGCCTCATATCCATGTCCAACCAATCTAAGTCCATGGACTTATGCAATTTTCACATGAGGCCGACGACTTGTGTTTGGTTTATCAGCACTACGCCCAGAAATAAAAAAAAATTTAAAGGTTTTGAGAAACCAGGAAAAATAATATAATGTACCTATTTATTTTATAAATATAAAACCCATACATACATAAGATATTGTCGTGTTTTATTACAAAAAGTCAATTAAGAACACCCAAATATTTCAAAAACAAGTGAATAAATAAATAATCACACTAAAGATGCGATATTTTTAACCATACTGCATGACATCACATAAAAATTGTTTTGCATTGTAAAATAAAATTGTAAAAATGTATAAAGACTTATTGGTTAATCTACATAACCATTATTTATAATTCGAATTATTATATTATTTGTATTGTTATATTTTAAATGATATCATAATTTAAACAAAATGGACTTATGCGCAGAATTTACCAAAAATACAAACAAGGAGAGAAACAATTTTGTTGAAAATAGGCAGTTGATATCCAGACCTCCGTTAAGAGAGACGAAAAACCAAACTGGAACAAAAGTTAATTAGTTATAAAATGTGCGAAGAAGTTTAATTAAATTTGACAATTAAGAAACCTATCAATCCAGGAGGAAGAAATTAAATATTGTGGTAAAAAGAAAGGAAACAATACGTACCTCCAATAAAATCGTATTTTGGAGTAATTGCGTTGCGAATGGATGCAGATGGGGAAAGAGAGAATTTTGGAATGAAGAACATCAAATGGAATGCATACACCACTCAACATTGAAGTCAACAAAAAACCAGGTAGCAAATAAACTTTTCAAAAAATTTAGTGCGCTTTAAAAAAAAAATAAATACACAAAACGGACAAAATAAATTGATGATATCGATAAACATTTTAAGTAAATAAAACACATGCAATTTTTAACAAACAACCTGTTGATTTAATTTTGATAATATAATGTAATGTAAGCAATTAAATGATTTTGATATTATATTTTGGAATAATTAAAAGTAACGCATTTTTAATGATAGATTTTATCTTTGATGAAAATTTAGGAAATAACCAAGGCCGTGTAACCTGCGAGATGCTCGAATTTGAGAGCCCCTGATTTTTAAGAGAAAATAAAGTGGTGTGTTTCTAAGGGTGGAAATTTGTTTGAAGATACCTAAGGGAACATAGCATCTTTAAATTGGCGCCCAACTTAAGGGGCAGGAAACCACGACCAACCCTAAAAATAGGGAGGAAAAATTTCAAAAATAAAAATCAAAAAACTTTGCTAAAATTAAATTTTTTATTCAACTAACAGAATTAAGACTAAAATTCAAATTAAAAACAGAAAAATTAAGGGTTGTATATTTAAAATTAAATGAAAAACAATTCTTTTTAAAGTTAAAAATTAAAATAAATTTCAATACGCCTATGCTTTAGAAAAGATAAAATCCAAATATTACTGATAAAATTTATTTGTTCAAACAATTTTGTGAACACATTTGCAAAAATTCGATATTTATCAAAAACAAATGCGAATTAGTTTAAAAATTTCAAAAAACTTTATCTTTTCTTGAAGATAAAAATAATAATTCGAAAATTAAATAACAATTCATCCCTTATTATAAACAAATGAAATAAAATTCTTTCTGGTAAATAAAAATCTATTTATATTTGAAAATAAAATTTTGTATTCTTTTAAATTAAAAATAAATTGCGAATATAAATAATTGAAATGGCGGATAAACAAAAGAAGGCAGCTGCATTCATCGACGCTAGTGCAGGGGAGGGAGTTTACGACCCCGAACCAAGAATTGATCCAAGTATGGAACGATCGATCACGCCAACATTTACGTCGGAAGAAAAGACATTGTTGACAGGAGAGAAAGCATCCCCTGAACAACCGAAATCTGATCTAAACCCAGACATGATGTCGATGATCAAGAACATGTTTGATCAACTAAATAATAAAATGGATGCTAATAAAAATGAAATAAAACAAGAAAATAAAGAAAATTTAAACGATGTAAATAAAAATTTAATAGAACTAAAAAATGAAATCAACAAGAACTCCGAAAAATTAGAAACAAGTTCTAAAAGAATTGAAAATATCTATTAAGAGCTTCTTAACATGAGGGTAGATCGCGTAATCAAAGACACAAAAAGGGGTCTACATGAAATAGCTGAAAAGATGGAGGAGGACAAAAGAATGATCTTCGAAATTGTCGAAGATAGTAACAAAAACGTCAAATTCATAGAAACCAAAGTGGTCACGTTGGAGAGCAGCTTTGTAAGCGACGCGCAAATTAATTTCAAGATTGATACCGAAGTAGCAAAGAAACTGGAGTTAATAAATGAAGATCCTGAAGAAACAATAACAGAAGTTAGATACAAGTTCAATGTTGTACATGCCAGGAAGAATTTCAAAAGGATATACTTGAAGATAAAAAAATTTTATGCAAAAAGTAAATACAAAACAAGAGGCATAAAAACGAAGAAAAACACAAAAATTTTAAGAAGTCCCAAACTAATAAAATTCTGCAATAAAAATCGAAATAAAAGAAAGCACAAAAACTTTAAAAACTCTAAACGTGTAAAGAAAGTTAAAATAAAGACATTTAAAACTGAAAAAGTGCCAAATATAAATAAAAATAAACAAAATTCCAATGGACATCAAATTTCTAAACTTCAAAAACTTCCATATAAACAAATAACATTTAAAAAGTTCAAATTTAAAAGATTAATTAAAATGATCAAATTAATTAAAATTCGGTTTAAAAGAATCAAATTGGAACAATTACGAGAAGGCAAAACTCGATTTAAAAAGTTAATATTTAAAAAACAGAAAATTAATAAAATAAAACCAAAATTGCTAAAGAAGCCTGGAAAAACAAAGATATCCAACCAAGTAGGAACCGAAGATACAAATTGGATAATTGAATTTAATAACAAAACAGTAATCGACATAAAAACCACGGATTGGTTAATAATAATGTCATTTTATAAGCACATTCGCTTCAAAAGATGAAATTAGTTCGATTAATTAGAAATTATACGATGGAATTTTTGTAAATTTGACAATTAAGCAGTTGGACCCGGTATAAAGAGAAAACTACTATAAACTAAATAAAGTTTAAATTAAAAATTATTAATTAAAAATTATGAACACTTAAAGAATTATTTGAAATCTGAAAATCATTAATAAAGAAATTAGTTGACTAAAATAAAAAGTGTAAAAATAAATTCCAAAATCGAAGTAATAAAATTTAAAAAGTAAAATGGATCAATTGTAAGAATACAAAACATTTTATGATACAAGAAGATTGGATGAAGAAAAATTGGGGACATGAAAGTCATAAGATGGATAAAAATAAAAATTTGCTGCAGATGAATTGAAAATAAATAGTTAATGATTATAAAATAATTGAAGATTGATTACGTTAATGGAAGTTTATTAATAATAAAATTGGGCATTAAGAATAAAAATAATCAACAGTTGCACGAAAAAGTTTGAAAAATAAGGCACCTTGATTAAATTATTATAATTGAATAGAAATGGGGAAAAGTTTAAAATTTAAAAATTTAATATTAAATAATCAATCAGAGAGAAGATAAAAATCAGCAATTAGAAAAATAATGTTCAAATACGGAGAATAGAAGTGAAAATCCATCACAATGAAAAGAAGAAATCTAAGAAAATGTTCGTCACAATAAGCTGCACTTGATCCAAAATTATAATTAAATTGAAAGAAAGAATTAATAGAACGCTAAAGAAAATGGTCAAAATTAAAATAAAAATTTCAGAAAACAGTCAAATGATTCAATAGTTAAATAAGATAGAATTTGTTAATAAAAATAAATATTGGATGGGAGGATGAGGAGTTTATTAACAAAAAATTAGTAGAAAATAGAAATTTAAATAATGTTAATATGAATTATGATAAGGTAGGATTGGATGATGAAGTTATTAATGAAGAAGTTATATTAGATGGAGATAATTGGATAGGAAGTATCATAAATTGCCCAGCTGACCAAGAAAATAATATTAAAAATTTGTTTAATAAATATAAATCGTTGTTTAATAATCAATCGAGCGTAGCCAAAAATTATACACATAAATTGCAAATTATGCAAGAAAAAACCTTTAGATATAAATTGTACCCTGTTCCTCAAGCATATAAGGAACAAGTGAAAGAGGAACTTAAAAAGATGATAGAAGATGGTATCATTAAGAAAGCCTCTACGCCTTACATCAACCCGTTAGTTGTTGTAAAAAAGAAAGACGGAAGTCTACGTTTATGCCTAGATGCAAGAAATTTAAATGCCATTACAAAGCCACAACACGAAGCACCAGAAGGTATTGAATCATTACTAGCTCGTTTGGGAGGAAAGCAGATATTCACTAAATTGGATCTGAAGAATTCATTCTGGCTCATAAAATTACATGAAGACTCGCAGAAATATACAGGTTTTTCGGTAGATGGATCTACATTTATCTTTAGAGTGGTACCGTTCGGATTGTCCACCAGTTCAAGCGCGCTCATTTATGCGATGCAGTAGATATTGAATCAATTCTACAATTTTTGTGCACATTACGTTGATGACGTGATAATATTTAGTAAAGATGAATCGGAGCATCAAAGACATTTAGATACGATTTTGAAAGCATTAAGTGATGCAGGTTTGAAATTGAATATGGAGAAATGCGAGTTTTATAAAGAGAAAGTACAATATTTAGGTTATAACATTTCCAAAGAAGGTTTAGAGATAGATAATAAACGGCTACAGGATATTCAAGATTATCCGAGACCTAAAAATTTGAGAAATCTGAGAGGATATCTTGGACTTATGAACTATTACAAAAGGTTCATTCCTAATTATTCACAATTAACTATACCACTTTTAGAACTATTAAGGAAAAATGTTAAATGGATGTGGGGAGCTGATAAACAGTTAGCATTCATCCAAATGAAAGAAGCTCTGTACGAAAACGTAAAATTAATCCATCCAGATTTTGAAAAGAAGTTTATACTTAAAACCGATGCAAGTAATCATTCAATTGCAGGAGCGTTAATGCAAATACATGACGATATTGAAATACCGATCAACTTCGTGTCACGAACATTAAAGAAATCAGAACTTAATTACACAACGACTGAGAAAGAAATGCTCGCGATCGTTTATGCTATAGAAAAACTTAAATTTTACTTAATAGGAAACCATTTCGAAATACACACCGACCATTCGGCACTCACGTTCTTGATGAGAACAAGATTCACGAACAATAGAATTTATCGTTGGACAATGCTTATCCAAAGTTATAACTTCACTATTAAACACATTAGTGGCAAAGAAAACATCATAGCTGACGCATTAAGTAGAAAAGACCCACCAGCATACAATCCTAAAGAAATTTTAATTGCACTCAACAGGTTCAACACTGAAGAAATACCTTTTACAAATGCTACGATTGTACAAGCTCAAATGAATCCATGTTTCGAGAGGTTGAAACAAAGACTGACGAATGAAGACCAGCGCACTTTGAACTCATTTGCTACAAAAGATGGATTCATCATCAAAAAACTCAGAGGTTTAGAACTTTATGTCATCGATGAACAAGCCACGATAAAAATTTGTCAAGCGTTACATTTAAAATACGCTCACATTGGTATACGAAAAACTTGGTTATTATTTAGAGAAATGTATTTCTGCAAAAAAGATTTAAAAATTATGAAAAGAACAATTAATAAATGTAGTCTATGCATAATAGGTAAATACAAAAATTACCACAATGAAAATATAACAAAAAGTTTGTCAATGGAAGAACCAGGACAATTGATTGCGATTGATTACATAGGCAATTTAATTCCTAGTGGTCAAGGTTACAAAAATATTCTAGTTATAGTAGATGCATTCACAAAATTTGTAAAATTATACCCAACTACGGTGTACAACACAGACATTACAATTGAAAAATTAGAAAAGTATTGTAGAGAAGTCATTAAACCAAAAACAATATTGGCTGACAACGCGTCATACTTTCAAAACAAGAAATTTAAAGAACATTGGAATAACCAAGACGTAAAAGTAGTTTACTGCTCAATTAGGCATCCACAAGGGAATATGAGCGAAAGATACGTACAAGAAGCGATTAAAATACTACGTTTACTGGTCCATCGAGATCAAACTTCTTGGGCAAAACACGTTCAAATGGTTGAAGACTTCATAAACCATACTCCTAGTACGGTAACAGAAGAAAGTCCATATTTTGTAATGATGGGAAGACATCCAAATAGACCATGGATAATACAACAAGAAGAAGAAGATTTTCAAATTACACTAAACAAAGTAAGAGAAAAAATTAGAAAAAAAAGTCAAGCATACACAAACAAAATGAATGCGCAAGTTAAAAAGAGGACACAATTTAATATAGGTGACTTAGTAGTAATAAAAAGTCTAAGATTAGGAAGGAGATCTAGGAATGATTGTTTAAAACTACAACTACCCTATGAAGGACCTTATACGATACATAAAAGAGTAGGAGATTGTACTTACGAGTTAAAGTATCCTACATCAAACCAAATCCGAGGCAGATATCACCTCGATAGTATTTACACATACAATATTGGAAACGAAGATGAGAATTTGGATAATATCCGTGATCCAGAAGGAGAAAGATAGCCAAAAATATTATGAATAAGCATTTATTTAATTTCAAAGAATAGAAAAAGAAAATGTTAAAAGTTTAATTTAAAAAGTCACACAAGAGAAAAACCATTTCATTTAGTCCCAAATAAGTTTTAAAAATAAGTTACAGTAGTTAAGTAACAAAGTAAAGTTAATTATCATAATTACGTTCAATTAGAATAGTTGTATATAAAATTTAAAAAGAATTGCAAGTTTATCATTTAATTTAAAAATAATTTAAAAATAAAATTTTTTTTTTTGAAGTCAAATTTTTTTGAAGTTTACAATCCAAAACTATTGGATATGAATTTATGACATTAATCAAAGATTGAATCATAAATCCAGGGAGGATAAAGCTGTCGTGTTTTATTACAAAAAGTCAATTAAGAACACCCAAATATTTCAAAAACAAGTGAATAAATAAATAATCACACTAAAGATGCGATATTTTTAACCATACTTTATGACATCACATAAAAATTGTTTTGCATTGTAAAATAAAATTGTAAAAATGTATAAAGACTTATTGGTTAATCTACATAACCATTATTTATAATTCGAATTATTATATTATTTGTATTGTTATATTTTAAATGATATCATAATTTAAACAAAATGGACTTATGCGCAGAATTTACCAAAAATACAAACAAGGAGAGAAACAATTTTGTTGAAAATAGGCAGTTGATATCCAGACCTCCGTTAAGAGAGACGAAAAACCAAACTGGAACAAAAGTTAATTAGTTATAAAATGTGCGAAGAAGTTTAATTAAATTTGACAATTAAGAAACCTATCAATCCAGGAGGAAGAAATTAAATATTGTGGTAAAAAGAAAGGAAACAATACGTACCTCCAATAAAATCGTATTTTGGAGTAATTGCGTTGCGAATGGATGCAGATGGGGAAAGAGAGAATTTTGGAATGAAGAACATCAAATGGAATGCATACACCACTCAACATTGAAGTCAACAAAAAACCAGGTAGCAAATAAACTTTTCAAAAAATTTAGTGCGCTTTAAAAAAAAATAAATACACAAAACGGACAAAATAAATTGATGATATCGATAAACATTTTAAGTAAATAAAACACATGCAATTTTTAACAAACAACCTGTTGATTTAATTTTGATAATATAATGTAATGTAAGCAATTAAATGATTTTGATATTATATTTTGGAATAATTAAAAGTAACGCATTTTTAATGATAGATTTTATCTTTGATGAAAATTTAGGAAATAACCAAGGCCGTGTAACCTGCGAGATGCTCGAATTTGAGAGCCCCTGATTTTTAAGAGAAAATAAAGTGGTGTGTTTCTAAGGGTGGAAATTTGTTTGAAGATACCTAAGGGAACATAGCAATATGTTAATAACTTTTATTAAGTTAATAAAAAATAAAATAAAATAGCTAATTGTAATTATTCCAAATGAAAAATACAAGACGAAAATACATTCAATAATCAATTTAAAATTAGTTCCAACATTACAAACTCATAAAATATTCTAAAAGTATTTTTGAAAATTAATTATTTGCTTATTTTTTTGCATTCATCACAAAACCAGGCACCTTTAGGGACCTTTTGTAAAACTGTTAATTTTTCGCAAATTAAACATCTCATTAATTTTTAAATTTTGATCTATTTAAAAGTGTTACATTCATACATAATACAATTAATACTTCAATAACTTACAAATCCGTAGCAAAGAGAATAAGAAAACTAAATTAAACTAGGTATAGGTATAACATCTTTGTTATAACGTACTAATACATTTGAAATAAAGATTGTAGGCTTACACAAAAGCGCGGTTAAAATTTTCAATTTATAGGTGTAGAAGTGTTGTTAGGTTATGCAACCCAAATAACCACTCTAAAGAGAAGAGCGTATAACCCCAAATGTTAGTGGGGTATTTACTGTATCCTCTTACAGTTAGGTGCATGTCTGTGACCTCCCATCCCCCCGTAATTGAATTTTTAATAAAATTGGCTTAATTGTTTGAGCCTCAATGAGCTTCCATTTTTTCCATTAAACCACAAAGGGTGTGGATTCATTCACGAAAATCTTTGGACGCCCCTACAAGACCCCCCTCATTGGTCTAAAATAAAACTTGCCACGACATGGTTTACGCGACAGTTGCAATTTAAGGAGTAAATAAGTTTTTTACTTCCTGAACCCCTGGATTTTTATAAAATATTACATAAATAAATAATATTTAACAATTTTCTTAAGAATCTCAAAAATGGTTATTATTATGCGGACGTCACTTTGTAAACCCCGCTCCCTCACAGGCGTGGACGTCCCTTATGGACGAGAGCTAAGAATCTAGTTGATATCTATAAAAAATTATCAGTTTGTTAAAATAATAACCACATAATTTGAACTATCCGACCTATCGGAAGAAGAACAGCGGTTTCGTCCAACTTTATTGTAGGCTTATTCGGGACTGAAAATTTATTTATTTCAAATCTCAAAAATATTACAAAATCTCTTCAGCAATCTTGCCTAACATCCTTACACCCCTATTCACTAACTTCAATCGAAAACGTTTCGATCATCGAAAAGTAGGCGATCGAGAAGTATCATTTATCGATTGCAGTAAAAATTCGTATTCTGTAACTACACTTTATCGATATGGAAAACGCCAAACGTTAAGCTAAGCTTAACGATGATTTACGATATTTCCATCTAGTGGCCACTGTTGGTAATACTGTTGTAAACATAATCATAACCTATAAAATAAAGAAATCTGAAGGGAATTTCTAAATTTAAATAAATTTAAAAAATTAGGTTGGTAGTTATGTCTTTTTGACTTTTCGATGATCGAGAAGCTTAACGTGACCCTTTTCCGTCACGAGAAAACATTAGATCGATCGAGAAGTTTTAACGATCGACCGAACGATAACGTCTCGATTCGTTAGTTACTGAATACAAATTGTCACTCTTTTCGATCGATCGAAAACTTAACGATTCGATCGATCGAAAACGGAGTTAGTGAATAGGGGTGTAAGTCGTGTGCTGATATTAGTTCTAATAAATACTCTCAAGCTAAACATAATTAGAGAACACTCCTCAGAAGATTGTCAAGTGGCACTGTCAAGATTTCTTTAAAACTGAATTAAAAGTAAAAATTGAAAGTTGAATTTGAAAATATCAATAAAACATGAACATTCGACCGACTGCGACTTGAACAAACAAGGTGGAACTCGCTTTAGCGGCAGTTCCTAGGCTTCTATACAGCTACCTTTCTGGTGTGAAATGTTGTTGTTGCTAGTTATTTTTGGTCCACATAATATTTATAATTAAACATCAGATAATTCGATAATCTGCACCAATTAAATTTTTCGAGATAACTTCTTATTAGGGTATTAACGTCTTAAGGTATCAACGTCTTAACGGATCAAAGGATCATCGAATCAAAGGATCAACGGATCAAAGGATCAACGGATCAACGTATCAACAGATCAACGGATCAACGAATCAACAGATCAACGTATCAACGGATCATCATCGTATCAACGTATTTAAATTTCCTATATAGGTGAAAAATTATGTAAATAATATATAACTTATATTTGGTCTGCATTGAAAATAAATAAGGCTTCTTGTTATACTTTGTATAGAAGCCTAAAAGTAGCGCACTGGCTACCCAGTTCTTAGACCTCTATACATCCAGAGTATTTCCAACACGATTTGAAACGCTCTGTATGATTTTGAATTATGCGGACGGACAGACGGACGGACAGACACGGAGCCAGATCATAAGACTTCTTGTTATACTTTGTATAGAAGCCTAAAACGATTTTCCTTAAAGCGATTATGCTTCGTCAGTCTGCCCGTAGCCTTAAGTTCTGTAGTCTAATTGACGGATACCGCATTAGATGGCGCGTTAGGAACACAATATATTAAGATTGGTCCCCCATTTTGTAACAATCCATAGGGGCCGTCAATAAATGATGTCACACAATTTAGGACCAAACTAAACCCCCCCCCCCTTGTCACACTTGGTCACAAAATGTGAGACACCCCAGAAATGATGTCACAAATTTATTTTTACCCCCCCCCCCTCACGAATCCCATAATACATAATATTCTGCAAAAAAATTTCTGCGGAAAATTCATAAAAATTTATGATAAAATATTTCATTTTCATCAAGCCATTCAGCATCTTCAGTTCCATTTAGCTGCTCTCGAATGATGCACATCATCTCTCGTTGCCTACGTGCTGCTAACCTAACTGGACGGATTTTTTTCTGATCAGATGGTGGCTCAACTGAGTGAGCATGCTTCTTGTGATTGGTGGCAGATTTCTTGGTATCATGGTACAGACCACAAAGTATGCACACGCGGTCACCAAGCTGGGAATTTACTGAAGGGCAGTACAAATCGTATGGCACTTGTTTGTGCATACACTATGGTTAAAATCAATTGCTAAACGTACTAGTAATGGAACAAGTTTGTAATCAACAGTGGGTGTTCCCATTTGTGGTACTGTTAATTTTGCATCTTGTTTTAATGGTATCGGAGGAGGCAAAAATCCATTGGTCAAAATTGATCGCATGCTGCTTCGCATTGGGCTACAGCACTCTGGATTCAAGCATTTGACAACTTGTAATAAGTATTGTGATTCCCTCACGTGTTGGCTATACCACTGATGATTATTGTCAGTAGGTACAGGTGGCTCTCCTAAAACAAAAATAAAAAATGTTATTATTAAAAAAATTTAAAATGGTAAGGAACATAGCGACACCTGCTTGTTGGAATGTATTCAGCAACGACATTATAACCGTCGATGACTGTTGTACACCAAACCTCGGCTAATACTTTCCCTGCATGATCAAAATTTGCCCTCTCTAAAGCATTGTTAATCGTAATAGCTTGGAAGTTTAGATGACTTCCGAAATGATCGTGCGGGAGAATAAGACCTGCTAACTCGTGACTTAAGGGTGCCATCCTCCTTTCCACTCTATTGAATGCACTTCTCCCTGGAGCATTTGTGAATACGTACATGGCATCTAAATTGTATTTCTGGAACGTTTTGATAGCGAACTTTATAACCTTGGAATATCGGCGATTTTCATCTGGCCCTCCATCTGCAGAGATCATTACAATAGGTTTTACTAAACCTTCTGGAGTTTTTGTTATTACTTGAAAGTCATCAAGTTTTAGCAACCTCTCGAAATCCATTGCATTAGTGTTTGCGGATGAAGACGACTGTTTTCCACTTCTAATTGCAACGTACGTAGGACCAGACGATACAACTTCAGGTTCTCCCAGTTGGTTCGGTTTGATAATAATCCCAGCATATACGGATGGTATCAACTTGTGCCTTGATGCCACTACCCAATCATGACAAAGGTGCACAGGTACTGTAGTTACATGACGTTTTCCTTCCAGTGTTCGAGAAGATTTCGGCAGTAGACGTAGGTATGTTGAACTACGACTTATAACGAATCCACGATTTTTCAGTTCAACAGACAATTAATCCAGCGTCTTGCAACTACGAATCATATCAGACCTACGTGTATCTTCTGCAGCACCTCCAAATATTGCTATATCTGAAATTGTCTTTAGTAAGCCAGGTTGGTCTTCTTGTAGACATGGTCGTCCTGGCGCAGATCTTGTTTTTAAACGTTTTGCGATATGGGGATTCTCATCTAATATTTCCTTCAATTTCGTTTTCCGTTCATTTCTGTATTTTCTTTGCCGTTCCATGTCACTTTGCTTCTTTTAGGCTTCTATACAAAGTATAGCAAGAAGCCTTATGATCTGGCTCCGTGTCTGTCCGTCCGTCTGTCCGTCCGTCCGTCTGTCTGTCCGTCCGTCCGCATAATTCAAAATCATACAGAGCGTTTCAAATCGTGTTGAATATACTCAGTGTGTATAGAGGTCTAAGAACTGGGTACCCAGTTCCCTTCCATAACTTCGATTAGTGCTTATGTTGGTATCAAATTTGGACCAATGAGATTAGGTTTTGACACGCCGCAGGAGAGAGCTGGCATTTTATATATTAAGATATTGTAATATGAACTATTATTCGTCTTCTAATAAGGAATTTTCGAAAGCACGCAGCGATATTGCCAATTCCTGTTCTTCTTTCTGTTTCTTCTTCATATAGGCAGCAGCCAATTTTTCCTCCCTTTTAGGCTTCTATACAAAGTATAGCAAGAAGCCTTATGATCTGGCTCCGTGTCCGTCTGTCTGTCTGTCTGTTGTAACAAAATCTTTCCTTACTGCTCTAATGAGAAGTCAGCTCGGAAAAGATTAAGTCCACGCAGAAGGATAAACCATCTACTTTAAATTTGCGTGGGGCCCTGGTGTTAGGTTTTAAACTAGCTCGTTTATTGCGGCAGCGAGAGTCGTGGATCGTGTGAAAGAAACACCCCGGAGAGATCAAGGAAACAGCTTTGCTAACACAACACAATTAAAATTAAGAATAAGAAGTTCATTGTCAGAAGGCAAAGATATACGCGATGTCGGATGTAAGAGGTGTTAGCCGACCAAAACAAGCACAGTAGCAACGACATTGCCACCGAAAATCACTCCCAAACATAAACCAAGGGCACATTCGAATGGTTATATAAAAATCCCACGATAAAGTGGAACCATATCGAATCCCCAATGATAAAACAAAAGACAGCAATCTCGGTGAAATGCCGCACCCTGTATATGGGTCGAACATCGCAGCCTTTCATAAAAAAGAACATAAAAACAAAAATAAACACAGAAAAAAATGTTCAACATAGAATTTCAAATATGAAATTCGAACGTACTACGATCATTTTGGAATTCCTCCGTCAATGCATTTTACCATAAGCTATTCGATGTAATAAGTGGAAATAAATACCCTGAACAAGTTAATTAAATAAAACACAAATATCAATAATTAATAATTAAAAGTTTATTAAATATCAACCTGAACATTCGATCCATTTCACACTTGCGAGTGCGAACTGGATAAGATAAACTGATATCACCTCGCCGCAGGAATATAAAATTGCAAGGCTATCGCAATCTTGGCGACCACTCTAAGAATAAAAAATGCAAGACAAAAAGGCAAACCAAAATGTTACACATAAAAAATACATAAATTGGTCAAGGGTGAACTCCAACGTCATCGTTCTCCAGGTGTACGGAAGAAAATTTGGCCAAATTAATTATCACGTAACTGCGAAGCAATTAACAAAATTATTAGGTGACTTACCATTGTGAAAGGAAGTAAATATTTCACAGGAAGTATTGACCATGGGTCCAACAAAAAATGTACGATCCGGGAAAAAATCAACCATCCCTCAAACCACGAATGTAACATCCCCATGACGGGTTTGGAGCGCAAGATCCAAAAACCATTCGTATTGATGGATGGGAACCCTCACAAAATCGCATCATCCCTCTTCAAAATTTTGAACCAAATTTAATGATAAACTACCTCACAGCACTTTCAAACATGACCGGAGCGTTTTTGAGCTCACCAATGAATTCCCATCATAGCATGCGCGAGTTTTTAATCTCCGTCAAACACGTTCGCTATACCGAGTGCTACGAAATATGTCGCTAGATGTTAAAAGTTGAATTTATAAATTCAACGTTGTTGCGAAAAGTGAAAATTTTTCGTAACACTGTCCGTCCGCATAATTCAAAATCATACAGAGCGTTTCAAATCGTATTGGAAATACTCTGTGTGTATAGAGGTCTATGAACTGGGTAGCCAGTGCGCTACTTTTAGGCTTCTATACAAGGTATAGAAAGAAGCCTTATGGTCTGGCTTCGTGTCCGTCCGCATGTTTTTTCAATGCAGACCAAATATAAGTTATACGTATTTTATTTACATAATTTTTCACCTATATAGGAAATTTAAATACGTTGATCCGTTGATATGTTGATCTGTTTTTTTCAATGCATACCAAATCTCTTATTATAAAAGGCCAAGTCCTTCTGTCTGTCCCACGGAAATACCCGAAGCAAACCGAACATCAACGTATCATCGGATCAACGTATCATCGGATCAACGTATCATCGGATCAACGTATCATCGGATGAACGTATCATCGTATCAACGTATCATCGTATCAACGCATCATCGGATCAACGTATCATCGGATAAGTTAATCCGATTATCCTACTCAAAATTACTATATAAGCAGAATTACATTATAACGAAATAATAAGTGTTGAACGTCAACGAAAAATGTTTTCAGGTGAATTAATAAAGGATGTGGAACAGGCGCTAAAGAGGGACTTATCGTTCGGAAAATACGAAGATTTTGAAGTCAGAGAAGAATTCAAACGAGCTACTATTAATTCGTTAAAGGAGGCACTTCGTGAGTTTAGCAGCAATGGAATGCGTAAAATTGATTTAAATATTGCGAAAAAAAAAGTGGCGGCAAAACGTATAAGAAACAGAAAAAGAGTGGAGAAACTGATTGCTGCCGAACAGAAAAAGAAACAAGTTGGAACTTGCTTTAGCAGCGGTTCCTAGGCTTCTATACAACAGATTTAAGAAATGAAATATTCTGAGATTTATATTTGAACTTAAAATGCTATTCTTTTGCTTTTATGTGAAAAAATAATTTTTTATCCGATAATAAAGATACTAATCTGATAATCGAAATCTCTTATTGTCACTAAATTTTACTTATACTATACTAGAATATTTTTTAGCTTGGTAGGTATTAAAAATTCAGATTATCAGAATTACCACAGATATAAACAAGGTGGAACTCGCTTTAGCGGCAGTTCTTAGGCTTCTATACAGCTACCTTTCTGGTGTGGAAAGTTGTTATTATCTGGTTAGTTTTGATCGCCATATAATGTAACATCACATAATCAGATAATCTGCACCAATTAAATTTTTTGCGGTTGGTAATTATCATTTACTATATAAGTAATAACAATCAAACTTTTCCATTCTATTCGAAACTTTACTTCTCTGTAATGTTTGGTCCTTTTAGGCTTCTATACAAAGTATAGCAAGAAGCCTTATGATCTGGCTCCGTGTCCGTCTGTCTGTCCGCATAATTCAAAATCATACAGAGCGTTTCAAATCGTGTTGGTAATACTCTGTGTGTATAGAGGTCTAAGAACTGATTTTTTATTTTACTTTGATATGAAAAAATAATTTTTTATTGATGTGGTTAGTGAAGTTAAGTTGTAAATAAAAGAGAAAGGAGAGGATTGGTCCACCTCAAAAAAAGAACCATTTACAGAAAAGTAAAGTTTCGAATAGAATAGAAAAGTTTAATTGTTATTACTTATATAGTAAATGATAAGTACCAACCGCAAAAAATTTAATTGGTGCAGATTATCTGATTATGTGATGGTACATTATATGGCGATCAAAAATAACCAGATAACAACAACTTTTCACACCAGAAAAGTAGTTGTATGTATAGAAGCCTAGGAACCGCTGCTGAAGCAAGTTCCAACTTGTTTTGAGGTGGACCAATCCTCTCCTTTCTCTTTTATTTACAACTTAACTTCACTAACCACATCATTACTCAGATAAAAGAAAACAAAGAAGACGACATTGATATGTTATGGAACAATATCGAAGAAAACATTAAAGTAAGCGCAATACACATACTGGGATATAGAAATAAAGGAAAATGGAAAACATGGTTCGACGATGAATGCGAGAGGAGTAATAGGAATAAGAAGGAAGGAAGACTGAAATGGTTAGCAACCAGCAAACAAGAAGATCTGAATAATTACAAGGAAAACAAGGTGGAACTCGCTTTAGCGGCAGTTCTTAGGCTTCTATACAGCTACCTTTCTGGTGTGGAAAGTTGTTATTATCTGGTTATTTTTGGTCGCCATATAATGTAACATCACATAATCAGATAATCTGCACTAATTATTTATTATTTTATTTTAACAACAGCAGTGGCTTGATGTGGATAGTGAAGTTAAGTTGTAAATAAAAGAGAAGGAAGAGGATGGATCCACCTCAAAAAATGGACCGGAAATTACGCGAATTTCGAAAGCGAAAGCAAATTGCCAACATGACCCCTTCGCAAATATTACATCGTTCACGTAGTCATGCAATTCGCCGACAAAATCCACGAAGTAAAAACGCAGCTGTTCTTGAAGTAGGTAACGTTGTAGAACCAAATGTCGACGTTCATAACGGTAGTTTTACACTACCAGAAAAGTACACTACCACAACTACCAGAAAAGTAGTTGTATTTTATTTTACTTTGATGTGAAAAAATAATTTTTTAATGATGTGGTTAGTGAAGTTAAGTTGTAAATAAAAGAGAAAGGAGAGGATTGGTCCACCTCAAAAAAGGACCAAACATTACAGAGAAGTAAAGTTTCGAATAGAATGGAAAAGTTTGATTGTTATTACTTATATAGTAAATGATAATTACCAACCGCAAAAAATTTAATTGGTGCAGATTATCTGATTATGTGATGTTACATTATATGGCGATCAAAACTAACCAGATAATAACAACTTTCCACACCAGAAAGGTAGCTGTATAGAAGCCTAAGAACTGCCGCTAAAGCGAGTTCCACCTTGTTTATATCTGTGGTAATTCTGATAATCTGAATTTTTAATACCTACCAAGCTAAAAAATATTCTAGTATAGTATAAGTAAAATTTAGTGACAATAAGAGATTTCGATTATCAGATTAGTATCTTTATTATCGGATAAAAAATTATTTTTTCACATAAAAGCAAAAGATGTTACACCACGTTCTGCATCCACGACACCTTTCCAACAGGTAATAAAAGGTTGGCTAGCTCAAAGTCGCGAAGGGGTGGGTTGGTGGAAGGAATGAAAGGGTCGTGTGACGGCACGTCGCAAAGCGTGGGTTTCCTATCGACGACCGGGCAATCCTCGATCGCGATTCTAAAAATTGTCAAAATCGGTGTGAATAATTTACACGGGGGGGGAGTTAAGTCAAAATCGGTGGGGTTAATATACACGCGGGAGTTTAAATGGGCGCCACGCATACGAAGAAATGAATCTCTTTGAAGGGGACTGGTTATCACACCTTCCAAGCTGGTACGCGACAACTTGATGATCTTACAGCGAACTCTCACTCCGGAAAAACCTCGCTCAATGACCTTACCTTTACAGGAGGCGAACTTTCCGTTGGTGAAAATAGCTAAATAAACATTAACACAACAATAATAATAACACACAAAGTTGGGAAATAATAAAAATGTATTAAATAAAATAATATCAGGGGGGAGTTGACAAGGTTTACACAAGATACTATCAAATTTACATGTCTTGTATAAAAATAAATATGTACAGTTGACGGAACCTTTCCGTGTGGTTTCCGTTGCGAAACTAATACTCGTAAAACAATTACTCTTACAAAAATACACAAGGTTAATTTGCATGAAAGGGGGGGCGTATTGAATACAGCACTCCACCAAAATAAATAGTTACTTAAGCGTAACTTGATAATATTCAAAACTATGATTCATAAAATTGATCATGGAACTTAATCAATGCAATTGATCATCAAAATTCCCAACAACGGGACAAACAAACTTTAGTTACAATACTAAACTTGAAACGTTACGTTAAATTGTTTGGTTACATTCTGAACGCTCGAATGGCGTGGTAAAAGCTACGTTAATAATAGATAATAATATTAAGTTAAATAAAAGGTATACAAAATGGTTGCGATATCGTCTTCCAGGGTTGAACTGAACGTTCATAAACACAACTAATGGTCAATAGGACCAATTAACATCACAATCTTAAAAATATAAAAAGGTTTCTTACTTAATTTGGGTGTTGATGTTCGACCTCTAGGTAAAGTCGATGACGGGTCCTTCAGGAGTGAGACTTCGTCTTCAGAACGTAGAATGAAGCTGAATGTGATGTCTCAAACCATATCAGAAGGGCAGCGTAATAACCAGCTTCCCAAAAACTCTTCAAATCGGAAGGTGGTGAAATAACAGGGTGGTTCACGCACTGTATTTCACGATAAAATAGGGGTCTCCGTACGAAATAATTCACTATGTTAGTTATTCGCGAAGTGACAAATAATTCAAGCCGGCACTGTCTAAGTAAGAAATGTTAATGTGGTGTCCGATAAAAAAAACGATTGGAATGCACACATGGGTTGGAAGTGCAACACCTGTTTTGTACCATTCGATAAAAGCAACGCTACGTACTTGCCTTATGAGCGGCAAGCAATAACTCGACGTGATGAACGTGATAAACAGATGGTATAAAAAGTCCGATAATTAATTCAATGTTTAGTAAAATTGACGGTATTAATTGTTCGATCACTTATTAAATATTAGCAACAATGGACGATATTAATGTTCGATAAAATATTGAAGGTTTAGCAACAATTGACGATATTCTGGTTAGATAAAATATTAACTGTTTAATAACAATTGACGATATTCTGGTTCGATAAAATATTAATTGTTTAATAACAATAGACGATATTAATGTTCGATAAAATATTGAAGGTTTAGCAACAATTGACGGTATTAATTGTTCGATAGTATTAAATGTTTACAACAATAGACGAGATTAATTGTTCGATAATACCTGCAGTTGACACACACTAATTTTTAGCACAAATGACTTGTATTTAATTTAACGATCTCTAATAAATGTGAGACCTCGATAGTTAATTCCGCTTTTGGAAGCGCTAAGATACGAAAAAGGTAGTATCAGATTCCAAGTGAATCTCCTCGAATATGCAATTTGTAGCTCAATTTATGCATTCTCCCTACTCTGATTTAGGATTTTTCCCACTTACTGATTGATTTGGATCCTTGTAATTGGGTCCTATAAATTTAGAAAGAAGGGAGACGTGATTTAATTGGACAATGCCTAGAGTGTGAGAGCACACTTTCTTCTTTCTCCATGCAAAGTGTATCGAGAAGTTTTGCAGGACACGTGCGAGCAAAACAATTTTTTGCTCGTCTGGTCGGACGAAAAGGGTCTAACTTTTGCACTTTTTGTTGGTTTTTATCGAAGTTTTAAAATTGCGAAATCGCTATGCTTTCCATGTTAAAAATTAACACATGAGTTTGCAAGTCGATGCCTGTCTAAGATAACGATGTCGAATGCATTCGTTCCCATGGTCTCTCCATCGCACGTGCCCGTTTTTTGTATCGACGGCCGACGTGGATTTATGGATCGCATAAAAGTTTCTCTCAGTCGTTTGAAAGATTATAGTAAAGTATAGGTATGAGTTGACGTTTAGTTTGCAACGTTAATGAATAGAGAATTTATTGTTGATGAGGTGAATTATGGATTAATGCTACGTCAACATTATTAACACTTCCTCATCTACCGTATGGTTTATTGTACGTGTATTAAAATATTTGATGATACCTTCCTAACTATACAATTCTTAAGATTATTGTGCATTTGCAAAACGTAAATTTATTAGTTGAGCGAATGTTTCAATCTTTTATTTTTACAACCCGACCTAAAAATGTTTTCTCAAAGAGTAATTTTCAACGGATCGATTCGAAATTTAAAATATAAGTTTAATAGATCATAAACGCAAAATCTAAGGGTGCGCCCGATGCGCGGAATAAGGTGACACTCCCCTTACGTCAAGAGTTGTTATCCCTAACTACTCTTCAACTGGGACGCGCGCAACCTCAACCGAAACACAAACTGTCCTGCGATAAACCATCAACACTTATAGTGCTGAAACAACTACTCAGCTAGTGACTAGACTATACGTATATGCCGGGAAAGAGAGAGAAGGTTCACTTAACATTAGGCTTAATCAACCCGTGAGTCGTAGTGACTCCTACATGAGAGGGCGGTTCGCGAAATCACGCGATCATTCGCTGGCCGTGGGACCCACAAATGTCTGTGAAGACACCGGACTCTAGATCAAGGTAGACCTGAGCTAAGGTAACACTTCCTTGGCGTACTCATATTTACAAAGCCTTCTCTAAAATGGTTCAGTCGATGGGGACTGTCTGCCTTTTTCAATACGTTGAAAAAGCAGAGTAAAAAAAGACGTGTGCTTGGCTGGATCATATTTACAAAAGCCGTTTGATGCACTTCAGTAGATGGGGACTGTCTGTTTTATCAGTTATCGTTGGTGAAACAGAGAAAAAAAACTTGCGCTTAGCTTGATCAAATTTACAAAGCCGTTTGAGAGATCACTAACCTTCCTCATGACTTCGATCCGGACGAGATGATCGGAAGAGAGAGAAGAGGTAATGATGGGGGGGCGAGAAAAAAATTTGAGATGGGGTGACAACCTATGAGGGACAGTCGAGGGAACAAATCCTCGATTCGTCCGGCTTGATCACGGATGTACACGAAAAAAAAAATGTGGGGCATAATCGACAATCCAGATCGGGATGGGGTAATAAACTACAAGGGCAGTCGAGGGAACTTGTCCTCGATCCGTCCGTGTTGGACATTGATGTATACAAAAAAAAGAAAAGAAACATGGGGCCTAGCCATGAATCGGGTTTCCACTGAATAAAAAAATATTCGTGGGGCATAGTTGACGGTACGGGTCGGGATGGTTTGCTTCCATCAGTGTAGTCGAAGGGAACGTCCTTGAACCACACTGACGTAAACGGGAGCTTTCATTGAATACAAAAAAAAATCGTGGGGCCTAACCGTGGACCTACACAATCTATCGCCTCACAAAAAAATGAAGCTAGCACAACTAAGGTTGACTCTACCAACGCTAGTGGTGAGTTTTGATGTGAAAAAAAAACATCGTCATTTATTGAGAAGTCCTGCGGTGATCGGCACCGGAGAAAACTTCACTCTAAATGTTGTCTTACACAGGTAGTGTTAGTGCAAGACGGGGACGTTGTACCAGTGGAACGTATCCACTAGGGTACAAGGCCACAAAAGATCATAACATGTAACATAAGGGGGGGGTTAGAAGTTGAACGACGGCTGGATCATATTTACAAAGCCGGCTCTATCTAATTCGGTAGGCGGGGGGGGGTTGATTATTTCAAACGGGACTAAAGTTATCGTTATACACGAGAAAAAAAATTTAACAACAAAAAAATATATACGTAACTGATTGAAATTCGAAATGGTGACAACCGTTCGGGTGCACCTAAATGTATGCTGAAAAATATATGAAGTGACTCTACTATATGAAACTGACGAATGTGAGAAACAATTTTTCTCCAAAAGGCCAAAACGTAACTATGAAATTAACGCATGACTAATGATAACATTGGGTAATCAATTCAATGTAATCCTAGTCTCTACTTGATTCAACTGAGCGATTGATTGGGTGATTAGGCCAATGGTTCGCTAAGCGTACCCTCTAAATCCATAAACAATAATTTCTGAAATGGTTGACTGAAAATTCAAAAAAATTCGAGATTACAAAATGACATGCCGGAAAATTCAAAAAAACAAACTCGAGATTACAAAAATGACTTGCGAGATAAACAATGAAGCAAAAAGAAAAATGACCCGTTTATACTTTGGGGGCACGTAGTTTTCTGTCGTACGATAGGGACATAACAAATATCTCCCTTAACCTCAATGACTTAAAGCTATCTTAAAAGTACCCAAACTTAACGCTAACTAAACCGATACCTAAAATTAACTAAACCGAAATCTAAACTGAACTTAATGCTACCTAAACCGAAATCTAAACTACTCCTTACATACTAAAAGCGCGAGAGAAAAAAAAAAGTTACACAGAAAAAAAATGTTCCACGTCCTAGGTCTTAAACAAATCTGAAGCCGTTGTGACCGTTGCAAGAGAGGGCGGTTCGCGAAGTCACGGGATCGTTCGCTTGCCGTGAGACCCACAATCACAAACAGAAACGCTGAACTCTAGCTTGGGTTGGACCCGAAAACGTGGTAAAAGTTGGGAGGCGTCAAAATATACGCCTCTGGGATGAACGGATCAAATTTACAAGTTCACCCCTAATGGGTTTGTTCTTCCTTAGACCGGCAGGTGTTATGACCGTGTAGCATAGTTGTAGTCAATCTATTATTCCCTAACAAAAGGTAAATTTCCCAGAGTGTTGCTTCGAGTTATAACCCCTTACTTCTGTACGAAATTCCCTTACTAAGAAGGTTCCTTTGGGGCAGATTTTCATCCGCCAAAAAAAAAAATGGGACGATAATTCACCGGGGAATGGACTAAGCCCACGAAATTACTTTATAACCCTGGGGTTTGGATCGTCGTCCATATGTGGATCGACGTCCAAAAAAAATGTTTATCTAGCAGTGGAACCATGTCCAGCATGATAATTCGATAGCTCGATGAGAAGTGGGTCACTCTAAACAACTATTAACTATGACAACCTTACTACAAAAAATAAAATTCGGTAAAATTTTCCTAAAGGGTATGTTAAAAAAAACTTCCCCTAAAGGGTGTGTTGCGACAAATGATTTGTCCGAAATTGGACACAAGTCCAAACAATACAACACGGCATGAGGCAATGTCTACTGCAATTGCATTCTCAGCCCTGATCTTAATTTTTAATCTCAAAAACGAAAACGAGAAAAAAAAACGAAAAACAAATCTATTTTAAACGGTACTCGATACCAGGAAAGAACGGTGAGGGATGGTGGGGGCAAGTTAACGTCGTGCGATTGACAAAAAGACATGGTCAGTGTGTATGAAGCGACAGTGACGCACTGACCTCAACCCGAAATAATAACTAGATGTTACCCTACCACTAACTTAAAGAAAAATGTCACAATGGACTGGGATTCAAAACTCTTTGATTGATTTGATTCACCAAAGAAAACTTTACGTTAAACTTTAAATTCAAAAAAAACTCAAAAATAAACTTTAACTGACGTCAAACTTCAAAAAAAACTTTAAAAAACTTTAACTTAAGTTCAAAAAAAAACTTTCAACTGAATTTGAAAAACTATTAATCAAGTTTGAAAAACTTTTGATTAAATTCAAAACAACATTCCATTAATTTCAAAAAAAATTCCCCTCAATTCGAAAAAACTTTTCGTTAAACTGAAAAAAAAACTTGGCTCCAAAGGCCGATATTAAATTCAAAATGTTTATCTTAATTCACGAAAAAACTTGACGTTAAACTAAAAAACTTGATTTAAGTATCACTATTAAATTTAAAAATGTTTACTTTAATTAACAAAAACTTGACGTTAAATTCAAAACAAACTTTGATTTAAATGGTAACATGAAATTCAAAATGTTTACTTTAAAAAACTTGAAGTTAACAATAATTTAAACTGCTCTAGATCAAACTCAAAATTCGGAAATACGTCTGCAAATGAAATTCAAAAAACTTTTACTATTCCACTAAATGTGTGCGTAAAATCTCAAAACTACACCCACAAAACTAACTTCGAAGATTGAACCTTGAAACTAAATTCAAAAAAAATTTTAGAAAAACTTTACGTTAGATGTCCATACAAAATTCAAAATATTTAAAAAAAATAAATGCGTAACCTAATGAAGTGCGTAAATGCGTGACCCGTAGTCAAGCGTAAGAATGCGTACGAAACGCTTTGTGTCTTGTTCGAGACACATGCAAACAAAAAAATGCGTAATGAGTGTACGGTGTTACTAGCATAAAATACGTATGGAAACGAGTGCGTAAATAACATGCGTACTTAAACATACTTGATCTAGATGTAAACATGTGTGCCAGGCACAACAAAAAACTTTCTATCGCTATTTGCTAAAGCTGGAAATAAAAAAAACAAGGTTCGCTATAAACGGTATGCAGTGATAATGCGTAAGGGTGCGTAGAAGACGCAGATTAAAATCTTTCATCGTTAATTGCTGAAGGCTAATAAAAATTTGTTACTAAAATTTTCGATGTGAGGGAGGGTTGCATTGCTAAGGGATTGTGCGTTAGGGTGGTTTTCGTTCTACAGAAAGGGTTGCGAAATACAGGGTAGACTTTCAACGTCCGATATAGACGGTAAGGGTTCACACAAAAAAAATGGTGAAACGAAAAAAAACTTTAAACTAAGTTGAGTGACAAGTAAGAGTTTTCAACAAAATTTAAGGGTTGCGATATCATCGCCACGTTAGGGCGGTAAGGGTGTTCGCAGTTTTACGTCATGCACGGGACAAAAAGGGTTGTACACGCCAAAACGGCATTACGAACCGATAAAAAAAAATGTAGGTTGTTTCGGTCTACAGTCAGCGGTGGTCCGCACCAGACCTGACCTCCTCGATTCAACCTAATAAACATGCAATAAAACAAAGCGAAATGTTATGGCGACATTTCCTTAAAAGTACAAAAAGCAAGGTAAAATGTTATGATGACATTTTCTAATACAACGAGAAAAAAAAATTTAACAATAATGACTAAGGACTAAATACATTCGCAACGACACACACGCACTAAAAAAATTCATTCATACATTCACACGAAAAACAAACACACACAAAAATCTTAATATTAAAATCGGGGCTTTAGTTTCTCTTAATTGGAGCATTATGCCCTGCAACGATTTTTTTCTTGGTCCTACTCTGTCTGGAGTTACAATGGGGACAAGTTTTTGTGGTCTCATCTTTTCTCCCACAACGATAGCAATATATACGTTTCTGCGGAACGGTACAACGCAACGCTAAATGTCCTGTGCCACCACAATTCCAACACAAAAGGGTGTTATTATTTGTCTTATTATGAATACGGCTCTTACACCCGAATTCACCATTACTTTGCTCGTCATTACGCGGTCCGCTAAAATTTTCGGACTCGTCCCGGGATAAATTTTCAATTTCTCTTACCGACATATTTTCCTTTGTCAGTATAGAGACGTTTTCGACCTGACCTGAAATTCGTAAGTGAAACTTCACGATCGGGGTTGATATTTCGAAATTTCTATTCGAATTCGCCGCTTCGACGGTACCGCGATCAACAGGGGGTTCTTTTGTAATTTCCTCCACGGTATTGGACCTAAAATCTCTCTCCGTCCGGGAGTCTGCTAATAGTAAGCCATAAGTTGACCTAAATTCCTCCAATTGATCTAAAATCCTAAGTTTGGAGTCTTTATCTTTTATTAATACGGGTTTTGATTTAAATAATCGATTAAAATAATGCGTTAGTTTCGTCTCTATGTTCATTTCTAGATTGGGTTTCTGATCACGCGAAACTTCTAAGCGACCAAGTAACTTTTTAATAATTAACACGCCTTCTTTTAAAGCTGCTAAATCTTCCGCAAAGGAAAACGGATACCATAATAAAATGTATTTTTCACCCTGTTCCTCTTTCACAAGGGCTGATACTAATTCATCGCGTAATTCTCTTAATGAACCGTGAAAAGGTAAACCTCTAATCTTTAATTCGTATTGGACCTCGTCCTTTCGCAACTTGTCCGGTACAATCCTGAATGCCATTATTAATCGAAATGGATTAATTTAATTAAATACAAAAAAGGATTCGCGGAACACGACTCTACTTTGTTCTCTGAACAACTAATGGTAAACGGAAATACAATATTTGATCTTAAAATCACGATAAATTTTACTTTTAATTATAAATAGGGGGGCGTCATGGAATCTCGTTAGTCCATTCATGCGCGTCGGTACTATTTTTAAAATTGAAATCTTAATTCAAAACTTCGTGATTTACAAAATTTGACGTAATATGCCAAAAGGGCTTTATCGATAGCTACTAAGTTGGGTGCCAAGTTATATTTTAACCTACAAAAATTAATTTGGAATTTACTTGATTTACAAACAAAAATTCGATATGATGTGCCAAAAGGGCTTCTCGATAGGCCGGGGTTTCTCGATAGACCCACGTTGGCCGCGCCAAATTATTATCCTGTTACACCACGTTCTGCATCCACGACACCTTTCCAACAGGTAATAAAAGGTTGGCTAGCTCAAAGTCGCGAAGGGGTGGGTTGGTGGAAGGAATGAAAGGGTCGTGTGACGGCACGTCGCAAAGCGTGGGTTTCCTATCGACGACCGGGCAATCCTCGATCGCGATTCTAAAAATTGTCAAAATCGGTGTGAATAATTTACACGGGGGGGGAGTTAAGTCAAAATCGGTGGGGTTAATATACACGCGGGAGTTTAAATGGGCGCCACGCATACGAAGAAATGAATCTCTTTGAAGGGGACTGGTTATCACACCTTCCAAGCTGGTACGCGACAACTTGATGATCTTACAGCGAACTCTCACTCCGGAAAAACCTCGCTCAATGACCTTACCTTTACAGGAGGCGAACTTTCCGTTGGTGAAAATAGCTAAATAAACATTAACACAACAATAATAATAACACACAAAGTTGGGAAATAATAAAAATGTATTAAATAAAATAATATCAGGGGGGAGTTGACAAGGTTTACACAAGATACTATCAAATTTACATGTCTTGTATAAAAATAAATATGTACAGTTGACGGAACCTTTCCGTGTGGTTTCCGTTGCGAAACTAATACTCGTAAAACAATTACTCTTACAAAAATACACAAGGTTAATTTGCATGAAAGGGGGGGCGTATTGAATACAGCACTCCACCAAAATAAATAGTTACTTAAGCGTAACTTGATAATATTCAAAACTATGATTCATAAAATTGATCATGGAACTTAATCAATGCAATTGATCATCAAAATTCCCAACAACGGGACAAACAAACTTTAGTTACAATACTAAACTTGAAACGTTACGTTAAATTGTTTGGTTACATTCTGAACGCTCGAATGGCGTGGTAAAAGCTACGTTAATAATAGATAATAATATTAAGTTAAATAAAAGGTATACAAAATGGTTGCGATATCGTCTTCCAGGGTTGAACTGAACGTTCATAAACACAACTAATGGTCAATAGGACCAATTAACATCACAATCTTAAAAATATAAAAAGGTTTCTTACTTAATTTGGGTGTTGATGTTCGACCTCTAGGTAAAGTCGATGACGGGTCCTTCAGGAGTGAGACTTCGTCTTCAGAACGTAGAATGAAGCTGAATGTGATGTCTCAAACCATATCAGAAGGGCAGCGTAATAACCAGCTTCCCAAAAACTCTTCAAATCGGAAGGTGGTGAAATAACAGGGTGGTTCACGCACTGTATTTCACGATAAAATAGGGGTCTCCGTACGAAATAATTCACTATGTTAGTTATTCGCGAAGTGACAAATAATTCAAGCCGGCACTGTCTAAGTAAGAAATGTTAATGTGGTGTCCGATAAAAAAAACGATTGGAATGCACACATGGGTTGGAAGTGCAACACCTGTTTTGTACCATTCGATAAAAGCAACGCTACGTACTTGCCTTATGAGCGGCAAGCAATAACTCGACGTGATGAACGTGATAAACAGATGGTATAAAAAGTCCGATAATTAATTCAATGTTTAGTAAAATTGACGGTATTAATTGTTCGATCACTTATTAAATATTAGCAACAATGGACGATATTAATGTTCGATAAAATATTGAAGGTTTAGCAACAATTGACGATATTCTGGTTAGATAAAATATTAACTGTTTAATAACAATTGACGATATTCTGGTTCGATAAAATATTAATTGTTTAATAACAATAGACGATATTAATGTTCGATAAAATATTGAAGGTTTAGCAACAATTGACGGTATTAATTGTTCGATAGTATTAAATGTTTACAACAATAGACGAGATTAATTGTTCGATAATACCTGCAGTTGACACACACTAATTTTTAGCACAAATGACTTGTATTTAATTTAACGATCTCTAATAAATGTGAGACCTCGATAGTTAATTCCGCTTTTGGAAGCGCTAAGATACGAAAAAGGTAGTATCAGATTCCAAGTGAATCTCCTCGAATATGCAATTTGTAGCTCAATTTATGCATTCTCCCTACTCTGATTTAGGATTTTTCCCACTTACTGATTGATTTGGATCCTTGTAATTGGGTCCTATAAATTTAGAAAGAAGGGAGACGTGATTTAATTGGACAATGCCTAGAGTGTGAGAGCACACTTTCTTCTTTCTCCATGCAAAGTGTATCGAGAAGTTTTGCAGGACACGTGCGAGCAAAACAATTTTTTGCTCGTCTGGTCGGACGAAAAGGGTCTAACTTTTGCACTTTTTGTTGGTTTTTATCGAAGTTTTAAAATTGCGAAATCGCTATGCTTTCCATGTTAAAAATTAACACATGAGTTTGCAAGTCGATGCCTGTCTAAGATAACGATGTCGAATGCATTCGTTCCCATGGTCTCTCCATCGCACGTGCCCGTTTTTTGTATCGACGGCCGACGTGGATTTATGGATCGCATAAAAGTTTCTCTCAGTCGTTTGAAAGATTATAGTAAAGTATAGGTATGAGTTGACGTTTAGTTTGCAACGTTAATGAATAGAGAATTTATTGTTGATGAGGTGAATTATGGATTAATGCTACGTCAACATTATTAACACTTCCTCATCTACCGTATGGTTTATTGTACGTGTATTAAAATATTTGATGATACCTTCCTAACTATACAATTCTTAAGATTATTGTGCATTTGCAAAACGTAAATTTATTAGTTGAGCGAATGTTTCAATCTTTTATTTTTACAACCCGACCTAAAAATGTTTTCTCAAAGAGTAATTTTCAACGGATCGATTCGAAATTTAAAATATAAGTTTAATAGATCATAAACGCAAAATCTAAGGGTGCGCCCGATGCGCGGAATAAGGTGACAAAGAATAGCATTTTAAGTTCAAATATAAATCTCAGAATATTTCATTTCTTAAATCTGTTGTATAGAAGCCTAGGAACCGCTGCTAAAGCAAGTTCCAACTTGTTTCTTTTTCTGTTCGGCAGCAATCAGTTTCTCCACTCTTTTTCTGTTTCTTATACGTTTTGCCGCCACTTTTTTTTTCGCAATATTTAAATCAATTTTACGCATTCCATTGCTGCTAAACTCACGAAGTGCCTCCTTTAACGAATTAATAGTAGCTCGTTTGAATTCTTCTCTGACTTCAAAATCTTCGTATTTTCCGAACGATAAGTCCCTCTTTAGCGCCTGTTCCACATCCTTTATTAATTCACCTGAAAACATTTTTCGTTGACGTTCAACACTTATTATTTCGTTATAATGTAATTCTGCTTATATAGTAATTTTGAGTAGGATAATCGGATTAACTTATCCGATGATACGTTGATCCGATGATGCGTTGATACGATGATACGTTGATACGATGATACGTTCATCCGATGATACGTTGATCCGATGATACGTTGATCCGATGATACGTTGATCCGATGATACGTTGATGTTCGGTTTGCTTCGGGTATTTCCGTGGGACAGACAGAAGGACTTGGCCTTTTATAATAAGAGATTTGGTATGCATTGAAAAAAACAGATCAACATATCAACGGATCAACGTATTTAAATTTCCTATATAGGTGAAAAATTATGTAAATAAAATACGTATAACTTATATTTGGTCTGCATTGAAAAAACATGCGGACGGACACGAAGCCAGACCATAAGGCTTCTTTCTATACCTTGTATAGAAGCCTAAAAGTAGCGCACTGGCTACCCAGTTCATAGACCTCTATACACACAGAGTATTTCCAATACGATTTGAAACGCTCTGTATGATTTTGAATTATGCGGACGGACAGTGTTACGAAAAATTTTCACTTTTCGCAACAACGTTGAATTTATAAATTCAACTTTTAACATCTAGCGACATATTTCGTAGCACTCGGTATAGCGAACGTGTTTGACGGAGATTAAAAACTCGCGCATGCTATGATGGGAATTCATTGGTGAGCTCAAAAACGCTCCGGTCATGTTTGAAAGTGCTGTGAGGTAGTTTATCATTAAATTTGGTTCAAAATTTTGAAGAGGGATGATGCGATTTTGTGAGGGTTCCCATCCATCAATACGAATGGTTTTTGGATCTTGCGCTCCAAACCCGTCATGGGGATGTTACATTCGTGGTTTGAGGGATGGTTGATTTTTTCCCGGATCGTACATTTTTTGTTGGACCCATGGTCAATACTTCCTGTGAAATATTTACTTCCTTTCACAATGGTAAGTCACCTAATAATTTTGTTAATTGCTTCGCAGTTACGTGATAATTAATTTGGCCAAATTTTCTTCCGTACACCTGGAGAACGATGACGTTGGAGTTCACCCTTGACCAATTTATGTATTTTTTATGTGTAACATTTTGGTTTGCCTTTTTGTCTTGCATTTTTTATTCTTAGAGTGGTCGCCAAGATTGCGATAGCCTTGCAATTTTATATTCCTGCGGCGAGGTGATATCAGTTTATCTTATCCAGTTCGCACTCGCAAGTGTGAAATGGATCGAATGTTCAGGTTGATATTTAATAAACTTTTAATTATTAATTATTGATATTTGTGTTTTATTTAATTAACTTGTTCAGGGTATTTATTTCCACTTATTACATCGAATAGCTTATGGTAAAATGCATTGACGGAGGAATTCCAAAATGATCGTAGTACGTTCGAATTTCATATTTGAAATTCTATGTTGAACATTTTTTTCTGTGTTTATTTTTGTTTTTATGTTCTTTTTTATGAAAGGCTGCGATGTTCGACCCATATACAGGGTGCGGCATTTCACCGAGATTGCTGTCTTTTGTTTTATCATTGGGGATTCGATATGGTTCCACTTTATCGTGGGATTTTTATATAACCATTCGAATGTGCCCTTGGTTTATGTTTGGGAGTGATTTTCGGTGGCAATGTCGTTGCTACTGTGCTTGTTTTGGTCGGCTAACACCTCTTACATCCGACATCGCGTATATCTTTGCCTTCTGACAATGAACTTCTTATTCTTAATTTTAATTGTGTTGTGTTAGCAAAGCTGTTTCCTTGATCTCTCCGGGGTGTTTCTTTCACACGATCCACGACTCTCGCTGCCGCAATAAACGAGCTAGTTTAAAACCTAACACCAGGGCCCCACGCAAATTTAAAGTAGATGGTTTATCCTTCTGCGTGGACTTAATCTTTTCCGAGCTGACTTCTCATTAGAGCAGTAAGGAAAGATTTTGTTACAACAGACAGACAGACAGACGGACACGGAGCCAGATCATAAGGCTTCTTGCTATACTTTGTATAGAAGCCTAAAAGGGAGGAAAAATTGGCTGCTGCCTATATGAAGAAGAAACAGAAAGAAGAACAGGAATTGGCAATATCGCTGCGTGCTTTCGAAAATTCCTTATTAGAAGACGAATAATAGTTCATATTACAATATCTTAATATATAAAATGCCAGCTCTCTCCTGCGGCGTGTCAAAACCTAATCTCATTGGTCCAAATTTGATACCAACATAAGCACTAATCGAAGTTATGGAAGGGGAAGGATCTGAACGGAACGAAAAGAAGAAACAAAAATCGAGGAGATAGAAAATAACGGTTATTAATGATTAACTTAAATCCGGATTAACGGATTAACGTTAATACGTTAATCCGTTAATATTTAATAAAAATACTATATAATCCAAATGATTTATTATGACTTAAATGTGTTGAACGTGAACTAAAAATGTCTTTACAAAAAATGGCTTTGCGAGAATTAAATAAGGTTGTGGAAGGGGCGCTAAACAGGGCTTTATCGTTCGCTAAATATGAAGATTTAACATGGAACCTGTTTTTCGGTACCAAACCATTTATCATAGTTTTCCTCGAGATTTAGGGGTGCCGCGGGAGTGGCGCCTATCTCGTTTCTTCTTCTTTTTACCGTTTTCCGAAGTGCTGCGTAGTTGTGTAACCGTGTATTACACGTAGTTGTGTTACACGGGGGATAATCCCTTAATTTTTGTGTTGGTAATAAAAAATTTACTATATAAGCAAATTTGCTTTTTGCGATCGGTTTCGGATTTAAATTTTTGGTAATGAAAATTTTGTTATTGAAAATTCATTATTGTGAATGGGAAGATGTTATTCGATAATCTACTCTATTCAAATTATAAACTATAAATTTGAATTATACATGTGGTGCCAATTTTTGGTATCGATTTTTGGTGTCGGTTTTTGCTGTCGGTTTTTGGTGTCGGTTTTTTGGTGTCGATTTTTGCGAGGGAACGACCGTGAAAACATGTTCCATGTTAAAAAAACTCAATGGATCAATAGATCAACGGATCAAATAAAGAGATCAACAATATATAGGTAAACCACTCAGTTATGTATATTTCAGCAACCTTCTTCACATATCTACTCATTTTCAGAGTGTTTCCCAACACAATTTGGAGCGCACTGGCTACCCAGTTCTTAGACCTCTATACACACAGAGTATTTCCAACACGATTTGAAACGCTCTGTATGATTTTGAATTATGCGGTCGGACAGACAGACGGACAGACGGACGGACGGACAGACACGAAGCCAGATCATAAGGCTTCTTGCTATACTTTGTATAGAAGCCTAAAACAGATATAAGTCTATATAAGACAGCTATTTCCAAAATAATAGCGCACTGGGTACCCAGTTCTTAGACCTCTATACACACTGAGTATATTCAACACGTTTTGAAACGCTCTGTATGATTTTGAATTATGCGGACGGACGGACAGACAGACGGACGGACGGACAGACGGACGGACAGACACGGAGCCAGATCATAAGGCTTCTTGCTATACTTTGTATAGAAGCCTAAAATGAAGAGAAGCAAGTCAATTATACAAGAGAAAGAAAAACGAATGGATCGAACGAAAAATGAAAGAAATAGAAGAAAATAGTACCAACAATGTGAGAAAATTCTATCAACAAATAAAGAACAGCAGAAGGTCATGTAATATAAAAGTAAGAGCACTAAAGAATGAAGGGGGAAGATTAGAAAGCGGTGCAGAAAACATCACGAAAATTTGGTCGAATCACTTCCAGAAATTATTAAATACGCAGCAAGATGAGTACACGAGATCGAACGTACTAGAAGACTCGGTAAATGATGATGAGGTGCCAGAACCGACAATCGAGGAAGTTACCGACATGATAAAGAGATTAAAAAATAGAAAGTCAACAGGAAGAGATGAGATAGCTGCCGAAATGATAAAATATGGAGGAGCTGCGTTACATTTAGAAATATACGAACTAATAAAGCACATATGGAAACAAGAGACTATACCGGAAAAATGGAAGGAAGGTGTTATAGTGCCACTTAAAAAGAAAGGGGATGCAGAGAACTGCAGTAACTACCGAGGAATTACACTGTTGAACACGGCTTATAAAATTCTTTCGATGGCAATTCATGGTCGTCTCACAGAATATACAAACAAAATAATAGGTAGTTATCAGTGCGGATTTAGACGGGTCAAATCGACGGTAGACGCATTGCATATAGCGAAACAAATTATGGAGAAAGGCTATGAGTACGATATAGATATACATATGCTATTTATAGATTTCAAACAGGCTTTTGACAAAGTGAACAGAAAGCAGTTAGCAGTGGTTTTGAATTAAATTTAAAGTTCCAGATAAGCTGACAAAAATGATTCTGGCAGCGTTATCAGGAACTATCGCAACTGTAAGAACATCTGAGGGCGAAACAAACAGCTTCGGGGTAGACTGCGGAGTGCGACAGGGAGACGCGTTTTCAGCGACCCTGTTCAACATAGTGCTCGAGGAAGTAATAAGTAGTACCAAATGCATGGGTACAATAATAAACAAATAAAGCCAGTTACTGGCATACGCAGATGATGTGGTGATTATGTCGAGAACTAAGAGAGGAATGTCGGATATATTCAGCATTATAGAAAAAGAGGCATCCAAAGTTGGATTATGTATAAGTGAGAAGAAGACAAAATATATTAAATGTCAAAAAAAATCAGAGGTACAGATTTGAGCAAGAAGAAAGTTTCAACTATCTGGGTGCACAAATTAACAGTAGAAACGAAAGAAATGGAGAGATTGGACAAAAGATACAAGCGGGTAATAGAGCGTACTACGCAAATATGAACATCCTAAAAGACCGACAAATAACTGAGAAAACAAAAATTAAGATTTACAGGTCATTAATAAGACCAGTTCTAACATACGCGTCCGAGGTCATATGCATGACACAAAGCGAAGAAGAACAATTGAGAATTTTCGAGAGGAAGGTATTGAGAACGATATTGGGTCCCAAACGGATAAATGGCGAAATTATACCAAAAATGAATTTCGAGCTTCTCAAAGAAATTGGAGGCGAAGACATCGTGAGGTTTATTAAAGCGCAAAGAATAAAATGGCTGGGACACTTATGGAGGAGCAATAGCGAAGAAGCAACGAAATCGGTAATGATGTGGAGACCTAGCGAAACAAGAACTAGAGGAAGACCAAGGATGCGATGGTGGGACGGAGTGGTGAGTGACCTAGAAAAGATGGTAGTGATCGGTTGGAAGCAGTTGGCAGTGGATAGAAAAGCATGGAGAGCTGTAATTAATGAAGCAAGAAAGCACAATAAACTGTAGATAAATAGCAGATATTATGTAGATGTATAGGACAAGGATGAGGACTAATCCACCTCTAACACGGATTTTGTAAGTTCCTAGGAACAGCTTATTTTCGCAAGAATGTAAAGCTATTAAATAAATAAATAATAATTTTATAATGTGATATAAGATAATCCGATAATTCGGAACCGAGATTTACCAACTTAAAAAATATTCTATATAATTAAAATTTAATGACAAAACATTTAGATTTTCAGATTAGTATCTTTATTATCGGATAAAAATTATATTTTCACATAAAAGCAAAAAAATAGCATTTTAAGTTCAAATATATCTCAGAATATTTCATTTTTAAATCTGTGGTAATTCTGATAATCTGAATCTTTAGTAATCAACTTCGTAATCAACATTCGTCATATAGACGAAGTATTTACTATATAACAACGTATCAGTTGATCAACGTTATGATTGGCTCTGAAACATGCGGACGGACACCAAGCCAGACCATAAGGCTTCTTTCTATACCTTGTATAGAAGCCTAAATAAGGCTTCTTGTTATACTTTGTATAGAAGCCTAAAAGTAGCACACTGGCTACCCAGTTCTTAGACCTCTATACACACAGAGTATTTCCAACGTATTTAAAACGCTCTGCATGATTTTGAATTATGCGGACAGACAAACGGACGGATACGGAGCCAGATCATAAGGCTTCTTATTACACTTTGTATTATAGAAGCCTAAAAGTGAAGAAAATAAAGTAATTGGATCAACGGACAATCGTATCATGGTATAATCGTATCAACGGATCATCGTATCAACGGATCATCGTATCAACGGATCATCGTATCATCGTATCAACGGATCATCGTATCAACGGATCATCGTATCAACGGATCATCGTATCAACGGATCATCGTATCAAGGTATAATAGTATCAACGGATCATCGTATCAACGGATCAACGTATCATCAGATCAATTTTCTTATATAGGACATCGCCCTATGAGTATAGTAGATGTAACAGTTTGGCTAATTTTTCGCGCGTTAAGTAAAAGTAAATTATTAACAATGGCATTAATCGAAAACAAATCTGCTTTCAAAACTGTAAAGAATGTGCAATTTGGCATTTTTAGTCCGGAAGATATTCGTAGCATGTCTGTCGTCCCAGAAGGTATAAATCATGTAGAAATTATGGAAGGAAGTCTTCCAAAAGTGGGCGACTTGATGGATCCGAGGATGGGAGCGTTTGACAGCACTTTACCATGTCAAACATGCAAAGGCGATCGGGACACTTGCCCCGGTCACTTTGGTCACATCGAATTGGCCAAACCGATCTTTCACGTTGGCATGATTAAAGGTGTCATGAAAGTTTTACGCTGCGTCTGCTTTAATTGCAGTAAATTGTTGGTGAACCCAAAGAAACAAAACCACTTCGACCACGCTCAGAAGATAACTATACAGACGATTCCAAGAAACGCTTAGAACTAGTGTACGGTTTGTGCAAAGAACAAACAATATGTCACGCGGATGGTGGATGTGGAAATCATCAACCTGTAATTAGAAAATCGGGTCTCGATTTGACGGCCGAATGGAAGGAATCCGACGGAAAGGTTCTACAAGAAAAAAAGTATTTGTTGGCGGAAGAAGTGCTACATATCTTTAGACAAATTAGCGACGCAGATTGCAGCGCCCTGGGAATGGATCCGCAATACTCACGACCCGAATGGATGATCGTGACGGTTTTACCGGTCGTTCCTCCTTCCGCGAGACCCGCAGCTTTCATGGGCGATTCGCCGAAGAATTGAAATTGGCCCTAATCATAAATATCAACGGATCAACGTATCAACGGATCAACGTATCAACGGATAAACGGATCAACGTATCAACGGATTAACGTATCAACGTATTTAAATTTCCTATATAGGTGAAAAATTATTATGTAAATAAAATATAACTTATATTTGGTCTGCATTGAAAAAAAAGTTGTTATTTTTGGTTGCCATGATTTTATAATGTAATATCAGATAATCTGCACTAATTAAATTTTTGCAGTTACAATCACAATTTCGAGGGTTCTGATTAGATTTGAATTATGCGGACAGACAAAGGGACAGACAGACGGACAGACGCGGAACCATATCATAAGGTTCTTGCTATACTTTGTATAGAAACCTAACAAGTAGTTTATATAGGGAGACCTCTTTGAAAATATCTTTAACTTAGTAAATTTCTTTCGAACATTTGCGTCTTTATAAATTGCATTAGTGAATCGAAACAACGGATTAACAGATTAACGCAATACTATATAGACGAAGTAATTTACAATATAACAACGTATCAGTTGATCAACGTTATGATTGGCTCTGAAACATGCGGACGGACACGAAGCTAGACCATAAGGCTTCTTTCTATACCTCGTATAGAAGCCTAAATTAGGCTTCTTGTTATACTTTGTATAGAAGCCTTAAAGTAGCGCACTGGCTACCCAGTTCTTAGACCTCTATACACACAGAGTATTTCCAACACGATTTGAAACGCTCTGTATGATTTTGAATTATGCGGACAGACAGACGGACACGGAGCCAGATCATAAGGCTTCTTGTTATATTTTGTATAGAAGCCTAAAATCTAGCATTTTAAGTTCAAATATAAATCTCAGAATATTTCATTTCTTAAATCTGTGGTAATTCTAATAATATGAATCTTTAGTAACAACCTAACAAATCTATATCTATATATATAAAAGAGCTTGTCTGTTTGCGTGTTTGTTCGCTATACGTTCCTAGACCCTTTGACCGATCTCAACCAAATTTTGCACAGTTATTCTGTAGGTCCAGGCGCAACTATTCGTGCATAAATGGAGAAGAAATTCCCGCGGGGAGCAAAGTTATTCGCGTTTTTTCGATTTTTTATTGATACACTGTATACTTTACCCTTAGGTTAAGTACCCAGGTACCTGGGTACTTAACCCAGTTAACAAACCCTTACTTACTTACAGGGCCGGGCTGGCCTGAACGTTCCTACACCCTTGGACCGATCTCAACCAAATTTTGCATAGTTATTCTGTAGGTCCAGGCGCAACTATTCGTGCTTAAATGGAAAAAAAATTTGCGCGGGGAAAAAGGTTATTCGCGTTTTTCGATTTTTTATTGATTCACCCTATACTACGGTGAATCACCCTATACTACGCTTTCGCTAGATGGTGAACAAAACACGTGTTTGCCAATATTATAATATAGTATAGGGTATACCCTTGGACCGATCTCAACCAAATTTTGCACAGTTATTTTTCGGTCCAGGCGCAACTATTCGTGCAAAAATGGAGAAAAAATTCGAGCGGGGAAAAATGTTATTCGCTTTTTTCTATAATAAAATCACAAGTCTTGCAAACAAAAAATTTAATTTGTCAAAAATCGAAATATTCTGACATACTGTCAGTGATTCAAAACACTGTCAACAGACATACTGTCAGTGATTCAAAACACTGTCAACAGATGGCGGGATGGCGGCTTTAATTCGAAAAATGAAAACCACTAACAAATTAATATATTAGAATTTAGTAATTTCAACGCTCAAAATAATACAAATAATTACAAAATCCGTTGACGGCGAAATATTTGAGATGGGGGTTCTGGGGCGACGGAGGGAGAGCAAATACCATCTCTTCCGGCTTCCCAAAAACGAAGAATTTTAAAATTGCGTTTTTTTGAAATTCTGCAGCAATCTTTCGAAACTTGAAAATAATAGTGAACAACTATGGCCTTCACGGATCTATTATGTTCCGCCCTGTGAGGCCGATGGTCGAACAACTATGGCCTTCACGGATCTATTATGGTCCGCCCTGTGAGGCCGAAGGCCGAACAACTATGGCCTACACGGATCTATTATGGTCCGCCCTCTGTGAGGCCGAAGGCCGAACAACTATGGCCTTCACGGTGTAACACTTTTAAATGTAGTGGTCGAGCTTCGACGTTGTGTGCCACTTTCTTTTTGTCTCTTATAGGCTATGTGCAAGTGATTTGAATTTTTTTAAATTCGATGCCAGCGATTACGGTGGCGAAATATGGCACTTTTCATGGTCCAGATTGTGACAGTGTTTATGGAAAAATAATTTGAAAGTTATAAAACGAGAAATTTAAATCAATTTGTGGAGTGTATTAGTGCATTAGTTGAAATTATTGGGTTGGTATTTTTATTTATGTTGTTAACATGCCTCTCCACATAAAGTGGTTAAGTTGATTTTATTATATAAATGCAAGATAAGGTTAAGTCGATTTTGAAGTGATTTTTTTTATAATATCGTAATTTCTATACTTATCAAAGTTTTTTACATTAGTTTGTTTTAATATAATATATACTTACTAGATGATACCCCGTCCGAGGACGGGCAACTAGAACGACGGGCTACCCAAGCTACCCAAGGTAACTTAAGTTGAATGAAGATTAAGGAAAGCTCTCAGTGCAATCCAAAAGCCATATGACCTTGGCTGCCTGCCCGTCCTTCTAGCTGCCCGTCCTCGGACGGGGTATCATCTAGTATAACAATAGATTCCCATGTTGATCGAGCGGTTGCGGAATCTTCACTTTTCCTTTATGACAGCAGTTGTTAAATTGTTTATCAACTGGACGCTCCTTGGCAAAATTCTTGGAGCCGCAGAACTGACAGATGGAATTCATTTCTCCACAATCGTGTCGAGTAACGTGAGATTCATCAAATCTCAATGCTCTTATTTGGAGTTGAATTGCTTGACTTTGGTATCGATTTTCTTTCTGTCGATGTATCGCATGGGATCGAGCGTTAGCAGCTTGCCGCGCTTGAGTTTCTTCTAAAGTTTCACGTTGTTGACGTGTCGCATGGGATAGAGCGTTAGCAGCTTGCCGCGCTTGAGTTTCTTCTAATGTTTCACGTTGTTGACGTATCGCATGGGACCGAGCGTCAGCAGCTTGCCGCGCTTGAGTTTGTTCCAAAGTTTCATGTTGTCGACGTATCGCATGAGACCGAGCGTCAGCTTGTCGCTGTGATCGAAGCTGTTCTTCTGTGTTATTAGCTCTTGTACGTGCTTTTCTCTCACGATTCAATCGCCGTCGCTTTGCAGCAGGATTTTCAAAATTTTCATTATCCATTATGGAAGTTCACATAATGCTTTTTTGGAAATAGCTGTCCTATATAGACAAAATGATACGATGATACGTTGATCCGATGATACGTTGATACGATGATACGTTGATACGATGATACGTTGATCCGATGATACGTTGATCCGATGATACGTTGTGCGTTCGGTTCGGTTCGGTTTGCTTCGGGTATTTCCGTGGGACAGACAGAAAGAAAGACTTGACCTTTTATAATAAGAGATATACATATAAACATGACAGGAGGAAGTTCAGGAAATACTAGGTGCTGCGTAGTTGGTTGTAATCTCTTATTATAAAAGGCCAAGTCTTTCTTTCTTTCTTTCTGTCTGTCCCACGGAAATACCCGAAGCAAACCGAACCGAACCGAACGCACAATGTATCAACGTATCATCGGATCAACGTAACATCGTATCAACGTATCATCGTATCATCGGATCAACGTATCATCGGATCAACGTATCAAGGGATCAACGTATTTAAATTTCCTATATAAGTGAAATATTATTCGTAATAGTTCTAAGCAGATATGCTATTGAATCGATGAGCGTTGTGTACCTACATTGTAGGGCATTGGTAAATAATTAATCAGTTAATCCGAGTATCCTACTCAAAATTACTATATAAGCAGAATTACATTATACATTATAACGAAATAATAAGTAGTGAACGTCAACGAAAAATGTTTTCAGGTGAATTAATAAAGGATGTGGAACAGGCGCTAAAGAGGGCCTTATCGTTCGGAAAATACGAAGATTTTGAAGTCAGAGAAGAATTCAAACGAGCTACTATTAATTCGTTAAAGGAGGCACTTCGTGAGTTTAGCAGCAATAGAATGCGTAAAATTGATTTAAATATTGCGAAAAAAAAAAGTGGCGGCAAAACGTATAAGAAACAGAAAAAGAGTGGAGAAACTGATTGCTGCCGAACAGAAAAAGAAACAAGTTGGAACTTGCTTTAGCAGCGGTTCCTAGGCTTCTATACAACTACTTTTCTGGTGTGAAAAGTTGTTGTTGCTAGTTATTTTTGGTGGACATAATATTTATAATGTAACATCAAATAATTCGATAATCTGCACCAATTAAATTTTTCGAGATAACTTCTTATTAGGATATCAACGTCTTAACGGATCAAAGGATCAAGGGATCAAAGGATCAACGAATCAAAGGATCAAAGGATCAACGTATCAACAGATCAACGTATCAACAGATCAACGTATCAACGGATCAACGTATTTAAATTATATAGGTGAAAAATTATGTAAATAAAATATAACTTATATTTGGTCAATTTCGAAGGTTCTGATTAGATTTGAATTATGCGGACAGACAGACGGACAGACGCGGAGCCAGATCATAAGGGTTCTTGCTATACTTTGTATAGAAGCCTAACAAGTAGTTTATATAGGGAGACCTCTTTGAAAATATCTTTAACTTAGTAAATTTCTTTCGAACATTTGCGTATTTATAAATTGCATTAGCGAATCGAAACAACGGATTAACAGATTAACGCAATACTATATAGACGAAGTATTTACAATATAACAACGTATCAGTTGATCAACGTTATGATTGGCTCTGAAACATGCGGACGGACACGAAGCCAGACCATAAGGCTTCTTTCTATACCTTGTATAGAAGCCTAAATAAGGCTTCTTGTTATACTTTGTATAGAAGCCTAAAAGTAGCGCACTGGCTACCCAGTTCTTAGACCTCTATACATACAGAGTATTTCCAACACGATTTGAAACGCTCTGTATGATTTTGAATTATGCGGACAGACAGACGGACACGGAGCCAGATCATAAGGCTTCTTGTTATACTTTGTATAGAAGCCTAAAAGGAAGAAGCTGAGGAATTTTCAATATTTGAAAACTAGATGATACCCCGTCCGAGGACGGGCAGCTAGAAGGACGGGCAGCTACCCAAGGTAACTTAAGTTGAATGAAGATTAAGGAAGGCTCTCAGTGCAATCCAAAAGCCATATGACCTTGGCTGCCTGCCCGTCCTTCTAGCTGCCCGTCCTCGCACAGGGTATCATCTCTTATTATAAAAGGCCAAGTCTTTCTTTCTGTCTGTCCCACGGAAATACCCGAAGCAAACCGAACCGAACCGAACGCACAACGTATCATCGGATCAACGTATCATCGGATCAACGTATCATCGTATCAACGTATCATCGTATCAACGTATCATCGGATCAACGTATCATCGTATCATTTTGTCTATATAGGACAGCTATTTCCAAAAAGCATTATGTGAACTTCCATAATGGATAATGAAAATTTTGAAAATCCGGCTGCAAAGCGACGGCGATTGAATCGTGAGAGAAAAGCACGTACAAGAGCTAATAACACAGAAGAACAGCTTCGATCACAGCGACAAGCTGACGTTCGTTCTCATGCGATACGTCGACAACGTGAAACTTTGGAACAAACTCAAACGCGGCAAGCTGCTGACGCTCGGTCCCATGCGATACATCGACAGAAAGAAAATCGATACCAAAGTCAAGCAATTCAACTCCAAATAAGAGCATTGAGATTTGATGAATCTCACGTTACTCGACACGATTGTGGAGAAATGAATTACATCTGTCAGTTCTGCGGCTCCAAGAATTTCGCCAAGGAGCGTCCAGTTGACAAACAATTTAACAACTGCTGTCATAAAGGAAAAGTGAAGATTCCGCAACCGCTCGATCAACATGGGAATCTATTATTATATCCCGAATTTCTTCGCTCTATGCTTTCAGATTCAGATAATCCTTACTACAAGAACTTTCGTCAGCACATCCGCTCTTACAATTCCTCGGTTTCTTTCGCTTCAATGGGAGCAGAGATTGTTTCAATGCCGGGTAACGGACCATACGTTTTCAAATTTCATGGACAGACGTACCACAGAACTACAAACCTGTATCCACCTGAAGGACAAACAAGAAAGTTTGCACAACTGTATGTAATGGACACGACAGAAGCGGTCAATGAACGAGTAAATCTGCCTGAGAATAGAGGTTGTCTACCTGAAGTGATTGAGAAAATCGATCGTTTCTTCCGCGTCAACAATCGTATCGCAGCTTCATATTGCCTGATGAAAGAAATTGAGCAACAAGAGCGTGTACGAGCCGATGAAGAAGGACAACCAGTTCCGGTCGTCAATATGGTGATGCGGCGCGATCGGCAGTCTGATCAAAGACGTTACAATGCTCCAACGTCCAATGAAATTGCAATGGTGTTCGTAAATGATGACGGCGAACCTCCATTTGAACGTGATATCCGTATCTATCCTCGAAATCCCGTCGACAATGCACAACAATTCATTCGTATCAATATTCTCAGTCCAAATCTTGACCCTATGACTTATGGCATTCTTTATCCGTTTGGCGAACCGGGGTGGCAACCCAATTGGAGTTGCGAAGGATATCGGCTATCCCGTAATAAAATCAGCATGTTACAATTTAAAGTTGCGCAAACAGCAATTAGAAACGATTTCAATCCGATCATGAGTGCGGGAAAACTTACGCAACAGTGGATTGTCGACTCATATTTGCAAGTGGAAGCCAATAATTTGAACTACATACGATGTCAACAAAGTAAATTGCGTACTGAATTGTATCAAGGTCTATCCGATCATATTCAAAACTAGATGATACCCCGTCCGAGGACGGGCAGCTAGAAGGACGGGCAGGCAGCCAAGGTCATATGGCTTTTGGATTGCACTGAGAGCTTTCCTTAATCTTCATTCAACTTAAGTTACCTTGGGTAGCTGCCGGTCCTTCTAGCTGCCCGTCCTCGGACGGGGTATCATCTAGTAACGAAATAATAAGTGTTGAACGTCAACGAATAATGTTTTCAGGTGAATTAATAAAGGATGTGGAACAGGCGCTAAAGAGGGCCTTATCGTTCGGAAAATACGAGGATTTTGAAGTCAGAGAAGAATTCAAACGAGCTACTATTAATTCGTTAAAGGAGGCACTTCGTGAGTTTAGCAGCAATGGAATGCGTAAAATTGATTTAAATATTGCGAAAAAAAAGTGGCGGCAAAACGTATAAGAAACAGAAAAAGAGTAGAGAAACTGATTGCTGCCGAACAGAAATAGAAAAAGGAAGAAGCTGAGGAATTTTCAATATCGCTGCGTGATTTTGTAAATTCCTTACTCGAAGAGGTAGGGGAGGAGGAAGTAGTAAGTAGTAGTAAAACTTAGTTTTATTATTAGTTATTAAATTATTATATAAATGTTTTATTAAATAAAAAAAAACTTCTAAATACATAAATGCTTCATTAAATAAAAAAAACTTTCTAAATTCGAATAAAAAAGTAAAAAGCGAGTTGTAATATTAACTAGATGATACCCCGTCCGAGGACGGGCAGCTAGAAGGACGGGCAGCTACCCAAGGTAACTTAAGTTGAATGAAGATTAAGGAAAGCTCTCAGTGCAATCCAAAAGCCATATGACCTTGGCTGCCTGCCCGTCCTTCTAGCTGCCCGTCCTCGCACGGGGTATCATCTAGTCTCTTATTATAAAAGGCCAAGTCCTTCTTTCCTTCCTTCTGTCTGTCCCACGGAAATACCCGAAGCAAACCGAACCGAACCGAACGCATAACGGATAATACGTATCATCGGATCAACGTATCATCGGATGAACGTATCATCGTATCAACGTATCATCGTATCAACGTATCATCGGATCAACGTATCATCGTATCATTTTGTCTATATAGGACAGCTATTTCCAAAAAAGCATTATGTGAACTTCCATAATGGATAATGAAAATTTTGAAAATCCTGCTGCAAAGCGACGGCGATTGAATCGTGAGAGAAAAGCACGTACAAGAGCTAATAACACAGAAGAACAGCTTCGATTACAGCGACAAGCTGACGCTCGGTCTCATGCGATACGTCGACAACATGAAACTTTGGAACAAACTCAAGCGCGGCAAGCTGCTGACGCTCGGTCCCATGCGATACGTCGACAACGTGAAACTTTGGAACAAACTCAAGCGCGGCAAGCTGCTGACGCTCGGTCCCATGCGATACGTCAAAAACGGGAAACATTAGAAGAAACTCAGGCGCGGCAAGCTGCTAACGCTCTATCCCATGCGACACGTCAACAACGTGAAACATTAGAAGAAACTCAAGCGCGGCAAGCTGCTAACGCTCTATCCCATGCGATACGTCAACAACGTGAAACATTAGAAGAAACTCAAGCGCGGCAAGCTGCTAACGCTCGATCCCATGCGATACATCGACAGAAAGAAAATCGATACCAAAGTCAAGCAATTCAACTCCAAATAAGAGCATTGAGATTTGATGAATCTCACGTTACTCGACACGATTGTGGAGAAATGAATTCCATCTGTCAGTTCTGCGGCTCCAAGAATTTCGCCAAGAAGCGTCCAGTTGATAAACAATTTAACAACTGCTGTCATAAAGGAAAAGTGAAGATTCCGCAACCGCTCGATCAACATGGGAGTCTATTGTTATATCCCGAATTTCTTCGCTCTATGCTTTCAGATTCAGAAAATCCTTACTACAAGAACTTTCGTCAGCACATCCGCTCTTATAATTCCTCGGTTTCTTTCGCTTCAATGGGAGCAGAGATTGTTTCAATGCCGGGTAACGGACCATACGTTTTCTAAATTCCAGGACAGACGTACCACAGAATCACAAACCTGTATCCACCTGAAGGACAAACAAGAAAGTTTGCACAACTGTATGTAATGGACACGACAGAAGCGGTCAATGAACGAGTAAATCTGCTTGAGAATAGAGGTTGTCTACCTGAAGTGATTGAGAAAATCGATCGTTTCTTCCGCGTCAACAATCGTATCGCAGCTTCATATTGCCTGATGAAAGAAATTGAGCAACAAGAGCGTGTACGAGCCGAAGAAGAAGGACAACCAGTTCCGGTCGTCAATATGGTGATGCGGCGCGATCGGCAGTCTGATCAAAGACGTTACAATGCTCCAACGTCCAATGAAATTGCAATGGTGTTCGTAAATGATGACGGCGAACCTCCTTTTGAACGTGATATCCGTATCTATCCTCGAAATCCCGTCGACAATGCACAACAATTCATTCGTATCAATATTCTCAGTCCAAATCTTGACCCTATGACTTATGGCATTTTTTATCCGTTTGGCGAACCGGGGTGGCAACGCAATTGGAGTTGCGAAGGATATCGGCAATCCCGTAATAAAATCAGCATGTTACAATTTAAAGTTGCGCAAACAGCAATTAGAAACGATTTCAATCCGATCATGAGTGCGGGAAAACTTACGCAACAGTGGATTGTCGACTCATATTTGCAAGTGGAAGCCAATAATTTGAACTACATGCGATATCAACAAAGTAAATTGCGTACTGAATTGTATCAAGGTCTATCCGATCATATTCAAAATGCAGCACACGATGCTGGAGTGCAAGCTGGTTTGTCGGTTATTCTTCCTTCCTCTTTCGAAGGCTCTCCGAGAAACATGCGGCAAAGACTTCAAGATGCAATGTCAATTTTTGGAAATTACGGCCCACCTGACCTTTTCATCACAATCACTGCAAATCCAAAGTGGCCAGAAATAACAACTAATTTAAGACGGGGAGAATCGGAATCAGATCGTCCTGACTTAGTTGCCAGGGTCTTTAAGCTAAAGTTGAAGGCGTTAATGGAAGATTTAACTGTTCTTCATGTTTTAGGGCGATGCAAAGCATTTGCCTATACCATTGAATTCCAAAAACGAGGTCTTCCTCATGCTCATATCCTGATTGTGCTCCATGATGATGATAAATTCAAAACATCTGAACGTATCGACGATGTAGTTAGTGCCGAGATACCAGACATCGCACTAAACCCACGATTATTCGAAATTGTTACTCGATGTATGATGTACGGTCCTTGCGGTGCTTCACATCCATTTGCGCCATGCACGGAGAATGGTAAATACAAAAAAGAATTTCCTAAAGATTTTCAACTCGAGACAACAACTAACATTAACGGCTATCCGCTCTATCGTCGACGAGTGGAACCTACGACGGAAGTTAGAGGAAAGATGATGGATAATCGGTTTGTTGTTCCATACAACAAGTTTTTGGTACTTAAGTATGACGCTCATATCAATGTAGAAGTTTGCACATCACTAAGGGCCATTAAGTACATTTACAAATACATTTACAAAGGACATGATTGCGCGAACGTCGTTATTGCTACTGGAGACGATCAACAATTGATTCATGATGAAGTTGCATCTTTTATTGACACCAGATACGTAAGTGCGCCAGAAGCTATGCGGCGTTTGTTTGAAACTAAAATGCACGACCGATCGCATGTGGTTTATCGACTACCCGTTCATTTATATCGCCAACAGAGAATTTATTTTGAAGCCGGTCATGAGCAAGAAGCTATTGATCAAGCGTCTGGTGGAAACACTAAGCTCACGGCATGGTTTCAACTAAATCGAAACGATGTGACAGCTAATCAGTTTCTATATACAGAAATTCCGTACCATTATGTATTCAACTAGATGATACCCCGTCCGAGGACGGGCAGCTAGAAGGACGGGCAGGCAGCCAAGGTCATATGGCTTTTGGATTGCACTGAGAGCTTTCCTTAATCTTCATTCAACTTAAGTTACCTTGGGTAGCTGCCCGTCCTCGGACGGGGTATCATCTAGTATGTAATATTGAGATTTTAAAATTTAGTTAAATTTTAATTTACCGCTTGTTTTGGTTTAGAATATTTTCGTACTCCGTGTATATTTCATTTTAAATAATATTTGGGAGCGACACTTATTGGTAGAGAAAGACAGCAGTTCCTTAAGGGTCAAATTTGCTAAGTTGGCGTCACTTCTTTTGTTAAAGAACAAGCATCGTTCACTTGAGGGTGTACCGTTTTAACGTAAAGGTGTCATTTATTTTGAACTCAAAATAATTTTGTATTAGCTTGCTTTTAGTGTTGATGTTTAATTAACTGGTATAATTTATGCATTAATTAATAAGGTTTCTTTGTTAATTACTAAAATTTGGGCAAAATAAGTTAATTTGATTTATTTGTGTTTAAAATAATTTCATTGTTTCAAATAATAGAAACTTAACAGGTGGTTTTAAAGGGTTTTACATTGTAGCTAAATTCGGTTTGCTTAATGCATTTTCAATTATTAATTATTATTAGGAGAAAGTTGTCTAACTTATAAAAGAATATGTTGCAAGGTTAAAAGAACGAGGGTGCGGAGTTGTTAATAGAATGTGGTAAGGGGGAGTTTTTTCTTTGTGTGCAATAAGCAGATGTGCACAAGTTTGTATCCGGGCATCTTCATTTAACAAAAGATAAAGGGACGCTTTGTTATACCAACACTTAATTTTATAAAGTAATAGTAACTTGTTTTTATTAATACAAAGTAAATGCTAACAATTATTATATACAGGGTGTTTTTAATTTCAAATGAGATTAGATTTATAAATAAGAGGTTTCATTATTTAAAATAGGTAATCTGTTAGTAAAGTAAATAATTATATACAGGGTGTTTGCGTCAAAGTTATTGCTAATTGTTTGCAGGTATAAAGACTTGATTAAATGCATTCAATCTGTTACTACGTCCCCACAAGGCTGAGTAATGATGTACGATAAGTTTACAAATCTTTATATCGTGGTAGATGATTGACTTATTTAATAATAATAATATAATAATAATAATATATATTCAATCCTGTTAAATTACAATATATAGGACAAGTCACGCAGTACAAAAGAAAAAATACATATACAAAATGCAACTACAGACATTTCAACAGATCACGAAACTCCTGAACCGAGTACACACAGTGCTCCATGAGAATGCCCTTTACGGCCGCTTTAAACGATAGTGCCGTTTTCGAATTTTTAATTTTTACAGGTAGTGCATTGAACAGGGCCGTTCCCACCGCCACAGGAGACCCCCTCGTCACACTGGAAAGGTGAAGTGCAGGACGGAAATCGTCCCTACCGCGAGTGTTGTGGTCATGAACATCGGAGTTCCGCTGATGAATACCCTTAGTTGTAAAAACATAGACAAGGAGCTCGAAGATGTAAACAGAGGGAAGAGAAAGAATTTTAAGTTGTTTAAATAACGGTTTACACGAGTCTCTAGATGCCACCCCCGCGATACACCGAACAATTCTCTTTTGGGACACAAAGACCTTCCCAGCCATCGGAGAACCACCCCAAAAACAGATCCCATAGGATAGCCTAGAGTGCACATGCGCATAGTAAAACACCCTCAGAATATGTACATCCACAACACTTCTGAGGCATCTAATCTGAAAACAGATGGAACTGAGGCGCCCCATAATGTATCTACAGTGATCCCTCCAGTCAAGCACCTCATTCACATGCAGCCCCAAGAATTTTACGCTGGACTCCCGCGGACTCACACAATCATCCAGTCGGAGATCAAGGTCCAGATCCCGTCGACTCCGAATGTTGTGGAACATCACATATCCAGTCTTAGCCAAGTTAAGTCGAAGCCGATTATGACCAAACCACCCACTCATCTGTGCGAGAAGATGATTAAGAGCACCACGAACCTCCCCCAGAGACCCATCCGACACCACAGACGATGTATCGTCAGCATACATAATGGTCATAAAGTCAACGAAAGATAACAGATCATTGACAAAAAGTAAGAAAAGAATTGGGCCCAAAACTGACCCCTGCGGAACATCAATGTTGATAGGAAGGAACGAAGATCTAAAATTGGACCGAACACCATCAGAACGGGTGTAGCAACCACTCCCCTGATTCCATACTTAGCCAGCTTCTCCATCAGTATAGAATGATCAACACAGTCAAAAGCTCTGCTCAAGTCACAGAACAAAGCCGCAGGATGCTCACCCCTATCAAAAGAATTCATAACCACCGACATGAAAGAGTCGACAGCCGTCATAGTAGAGCGGCAGCTACGGAAACCATGCTGCTCTTCCGCAACAACATCATGCCTCTCCAAATGGGACAATAGTCTATTCAGCATCGCGTATTCAAAAATCTTCGACATGGCCGGCGGCAGACATATGGGGCGGTAATTCGAGGGAGATGTTATCTTACCCCTCTTATGTATCGAAACCACCGCAGAAACCTTCAGGCAATCTGGAAATGCACCCAAAGAGAAAGACAAATTCACAAGATATGTGAGTGGCTCGATGACAAGATACAGGACAGCCTTCAAGACACTGCAAGGCAAACCATCGGGACCCGATGACGATACCCCACGCATCGCAGACAAGGCAGTCAACAACTCCGCCTCACCATACGGCAGAGTACACATGCTCTGTACAATTCCCGAGATCCGCGGGGGAGAATCCCGAGGCCGGGGAATACTCGCAACAGTCTCCTCAACCACATCGACAAAGTAAGAATTAAGCTTATTAGATACTTGCTCCGGATCATAAACCACAACATCTCCAAACTCTAAAAAAATATTACTATGTGACTTTAGCTTACCCGTAACCTGAGCAATGACAGACCAAGCCGCTGCACTCCTGTTTCCAGAGTTCAAAATCTGTTTATTATAATAATCGCGCTTGGCATTCCCAATCAAAGCACCATGCGCCCGCCTAGCCTCAAGGAAGACCTCTCTCAGAGCAGGAAAACGCTTCTGCAGACAAAACCAATTGCGAACCTCGGAACTAGACTTTTTAATTTCGTCACTAAGCCAACCTTTTGATGGTTGTAACTTCCTCTTAACAACAGGAAAACTACAATTAAAATAATACATAAAAACATCATAAAAACACTTGAAAGAAGCCTGCAGATCATCTCCACATAGATACAGCTCCGACCAGCTTTCGTTTTTAAGTAAACCCCTAAAATTATTATAATTATTCTCGTTGTATTTGCGAGATTCACAACTCCCGACAGAATTTAAAGTGCTGGCCGAACCGAAAACTGCTATGTAGCGATGATCAGAGACGACACAGTCCGAGACCGTACATGACAACTTAAAATTAAGATTACATGAAACAAATACATTGTCAAGCACAGAGTTATGACGCGTAGGCATATCAACAATGTCAAACACATTGTAAGATGACAAAAGTTCTCTCAATGCAAAAACATTGCGATTAGCATTACCATCCTGAAAGTGCACATTAAAATCACCCAGCAATACAAATTTCTGCCTACCGCCATTATAAAAATTCTCAAAAACATTAGACAAAACTTCAATAAACATATCCAGATCACCAGAAGGGGATCTATAACAGACTACAACAAAAACCGACTCCTCCGGAAGACACCACACAGCCCCACAGAGCTCAATCACAATCTCGCTACAATAGGCACTCAGATCAACAGGCACAATGTTCAAACCCGTCCGCGCAAACAACGCAACACCACCATGCACTCTCTCACCTCTACAGTAGGAAGAAACCATGCTAAAATCCTGGAAGCTGAAAGAGCCCACTGACTCACACGTAGCCCACGTCTCAGTTATACAAAAAAAATTTGGTTGCATATCGCAAAAGTCAACACTCATTTGATCAATCTTTGCAGAAGTCAGTCCTTGAATATTTATTAAAATGAAATCACACTTCAGGCCATCAGAGATTACATCAGTTGACTCCAGCCTCTCACCTACCGCAGCCTCCGACCCCGACGAGCCAAGGGAGGAAGCCTGAAAAGTGATAGCAGGCCCTACCCCTGCTCCTTCACCTTCACACTCTGCGAAAAATCCTGCTGAATCCTCGGCCTCATGTGCACATAGCGCTTTATCAATGCTCCAACAGGCCATATGTTTGGGTCCATAATCTCTTCAAGATTTTTAAAATGCACCGTTACTTTAAAAGATGAATAGTGTTGGGGAAATTTAGGTGTTATGGTTTCACACTCAACTTCAGAGAATCGTTCCCTCAACACAGAGGTCAACGTCTCTGTCTTCACCCCCGGCAACAATCTCGAGACAAACACGAAGGCCTTCTTAGGTAGCGCCTGAATTTTCGATTCCATGTTACTGCCAATTACGACAACAGACTTTCCCCCAGATGTTCTTCGACCCCGCCTTGTTGTAACAGACTTCCACTCCACATCAGCCTCGCCATCAGAGGAGCCGACATCTACAGGTGGGTCACATGAGTTTCGCGGAGCAGGTGCAACCACACCCGACTTCTTATTTTTAGAAGAAGAATCACTTTTGATAACAGCTCTTCCGTTTGCCGCACCAACGGTATCTGACCTGGTCCTAACTCTGTTCACAGGTCGTTTCGACTGACTTACTAGTTGCTTGATTTTTGGATCATCAGGCAGCGGCATACCATCACCAGCCACAGCAGAAATCAAAGAAGTTTTATCAACTTCAGAACCATCATTATCAGATTTATTAGGACCCTGATTAACAACCATATTATTCATTAAAGATTTCAAATCGGCCTTCAATTCCATAATCAAATTTCCTTGCTTCTTAATAGTCCGCATACATTCATCAAACATATCACACACACTCGACCTCTTATCAAGCGCACCACTCAAAGCAAATTGACCCATATCAGCACAGTCGCTACAAAACCATTTCAAATTGCTATTATGCAGCAAACAGTTCAATTCACTCTTTTTTACTAGAGCACAATTCATGTGAAAACACCTCCCACAACTTCCGGCACAACTCACATGCTGATTCTCCGCCAAAACAAACAAAACATTACAGGTACCACAAAGTAACTTATCAGCGGCCGCCATTGCGGTAATTGCGGTAATACTAATAATAATACAATAATAATAATACAATTGCGGTAATACAATGGTTTTGGGTTCGTTTGTGTACATTTAGCTTCTCCGATTTGGGTAAAAGATTAAAACAACCCCTAGTGGCGTGGAAGATAAATTACGCACGACCACTCTGCATAAAATCAAACCATAAAGCAAATTACATTAAACTGTTCCCAAAGATTTGTAGTTAATTAAGTTGTCGTAACTTAGATCTGGGTTTTAATATTGGTAAATTAGGTAACTTTATTATTCAAATACAGGGTGGTTGAACTTGTTTGAATTAGGTTGTGATTTTAATTTATATTTGAACAGCTGTAACTCTCATGTTTTCTAGAAGAACGTTGGGCCCGGCGAGATATATAATATTTTAGCCACTATAAAACCAACGAAGGATTCCTTGATCTTCCCTGAATTTGATTTAAATCAGCAAGCCAAATATAAATAATTGTTTCAACTGAGTTTATATAAGTTACAATTAATTAGGTAGTACATTTTAACTCAAGGGTGGTTATTTAAATGTAGATTAAAAGGTATTTTTCCATTAACAGCTAGTGTTTCAATAAAACACATAGCTTTCCACAATCTTCAATAAACTTACTAAGTACATGAAGAAAATAATATTACAATCCTAAGGATTAAATAAAAATAAGAATTTATAAGGTATCGAAATCAATAATGCCGATTTAAACAAATCAACATCCAGGGTAATTAAATAAACAGATTATTTAGATCACGATTAGTTAAATCATTGCTTCAGGTTAAATTCCTCAAACAAAAATATTAAAGATAATAAAAGAATCGACATGCCCAAATTTGGTTGTTTTATTTTGTGTTGGAAGTTAATGGTCGTCTCTCCTTGGAGCGATAATTTGTTTTGTTACAGTTGTTTTTGACATTATGTTTTGTACACCGGAAGAAAGAATTTGGTTACTAGATGGCGATCGTAGGTATTTCACAACGTGGTGATGGTCCAGGTTATTTTCCGTGTCGTCGAAAAAGTGTGATTTTAGGTTTGAACTTTGTTGGTTCTCAATAGATGGGGGTTTTTCTGGAGAGGATGCTGGCGCGAAGTTCAAATTCAAAAGTTGCATCTTACAAGTAATAAAAGAGGTTGTAAAATAGTTATTAATCAGTATTGTTAGAAAGTAAGTGTATGTAGTATGTACAAGATGTAACAAATAAACGATACACTACAAGATGAAGTATTACGCACTTATCTCATGGCGATCTTGCTTATTCGAACCAAAGGAAATCTTAAAATTGGAAGATGATAAAATGTGGAAATTATAAAGAAAAATATGAAAATGGTAAAAATCTAAATTATTCATTAAATTGAAATTTAAGTGGAGTAAAATGTTAAAAATAAAAATGCAACAATTGGAAATATCGAGTATTGTCGTATTACTTATTAAATTGGAAATTAATGGAGTCATTAAATAATAAATACAACGGAAAGAAGAATCAACTGCTGTTTTATGATGAAAAAACTTTGGGTAAAGGAAGAAACATCAATAGAAAATCGAAAATGGTTTCAAGAATTTCAAAACAATGATAATGTTCACAGGACATCTGTGATACATACATACATTTAACTACAAATAAAAAGTAAAATTACGTTATTTTCACAAACTACAACTGTAAATCTTTTTTATTTTCTTAAAAAGTTAACATTTTTATTGTCAAAACATTTAAAATAGTTACCTACAAACTTACAATACATATAATTTTAAATATTGGAACATCATATAAGTAAAACAACTTTTTCTGTTCTAAATTTTATTCAGAATTACTTATTTGATGCATCTGATGTAAACTAGATAAATTATTTTATCCCATACATAACAATCCAAATGGCAAATTTGAAATTGTACAATATGAATTCAGGAAACAGCATCATGATAAGAAAGAACTTGCTATCGACACTACCAATATATGTAAATTCACTTTGATATTCAATAATGTTGTTGAGGCAATATTTGGAATAATGAAACAATTTGGTTTGTAAAACGTTTCTTGTTGATTAATAATGTAAAATTTGGTTTGTCGATTACTTTTGTAAAATATCATAGTGATCGATTATCGCCCAAAATAAAATCTACAGCCTTGAATTTAAATCTGACCACCACGAATTTAGCCATTGTAATTGATTTAATTTGTTTTTATTGAGCATCGCCAAGAGCTTTTGTGCTTGCAACAACTACCTATTACTCATTACAAATAATGAGAATATTTTTTTGTTATGAACTTCTTAATTTTATTTCACTGCTTTTATGTATTATTTTCTTTTATTGCAACAATATTTTCTTGAGGAAGATAATATGTTGTTTTTGATGTGCCCACGATACACTTACAACGGTATGCTTATTATTTTTCTCAAACACGTCTACTATCGCGCATTACGTCACGTGCGAATTAAATTACGAACGATCGTGTACGAACCTGGTACGAACTGTACTCGTGAACTCAAATTATCTGTCGAATTCAAATTATTTGAAATTATTCGAATTTGTGAAAATTGAAAATTCTATTATTAAATTCGAAAATGCCGTGTGCAGTTGCGAAATGTGGTAATAATAATAAAACGACAAAAGGGACGAAAATCAAATACTTCCGATTTCCACAAATTGAAGACATTTCTAAAAAATGGATTGTTGCATGTCATCGTGAGGATAAAATAAACCTAAAAAGTGGTATGTTGTTTTATGAAACAAAAATTTTCGAGAACCGTTGAAAAACAACCCCAAAATCGACTTTTTAAAAGTAGGGAAAATGAACATCGAATATGCCGCGGCTCCACGCGGGGAAATGCATAATACGTTCCCTTCGAATCGAGTGAAATTTTTTCGCTTCGATTTGAATTTTTCTTTGAAATTCGGATAGGTGGGGGTGTGATTAGTAGATATTAATAATAAATATTATCAAAAAAATGGAAAATAACCGGTGTATTTGCGCAAAAGCGCAAGATGGTTCGCATCACAATTCCAATTCGCACGTGACGTCACACAACCTGCGTATGAGCATACCGTTGTAAGTGTATCGTGGATGTGCCTATAAAATTCTATTGCGGGATGAATTTCACAAACCTGGTTTTTATGTAAATATTTACTTTTTTAAATCAAACTTTATTTATTCAATACCTAATGATATTTGCTATTAATCCAAAGACTTCATGATATAAATATTAGTAATTAGGATCTTTTCAAGTGGTTTGTAGAAAAGAGAAGTTCAAAATTGTATCTAATTCGATTTTCTAACTAATATTTTTTTTATACAATATAGAAATGGGGCAAATCGAGAACCTACATCAGAATTGTTTTTATAAACTAATGACCTATATTTAATTAGTTTAAAGTGATCGTGAAGTTGAGGTGGCATAGAACTTATGATTAATAGTCGACCACAACTTTTTCTCATTTTATATTCTATTTGAATTCAAACATGCATTGTAGTTTATATTCAAACAGTAATTTGTAAATATTCTTGAGGACTTGATCGAAAAGTTATATCCAACATTTTTTTGGAATATTGAAATTTATCTAAATTTGTCTAATTTTTTTACATTTTCTATACGAAAAAAATTATAATGCTTGATAATTGAATCTACAAAAACATATAGTTTCAACTAAATGCTCTTAATAGGTTTTAACAATCGATTTAATCTTGTTTCTAAAAATAGTAGGGGAGAGTGGTCTAAAAGCGACCCCCTTTTTGTTTTTTTACATAAAACTTTTAAATCGAGAACTATTACTTTACTTTTAGTACCGTTGTAAAGTGCATTCAATTCCTCAACTTTTCGTCAAACAAACCTTTGATGTATCTCCTACCTCTTCTTAGCTACAACTGTAGTGTAGTCAACCAGTCATACACGTAAATGTACGTTGGTATAATTGGCTATGTTTACACCGTAAACTGCTTGGTTCGGTCCGATCGGACTAAGAGGGAGGGGATAGTTCGATACACATAATAATAATTGTAATTAACCAACGGTTAATTTATAATCTACTTACTTGAAAGTAAATGACACTTTACACTTTACTTTTATAACCTATAAAAATTAAAAATGGGCGCATTCGGAATTAAAAATACTCGAGTGATGTCGAAAGTAGTCGAACACGTCGAACCATTGGTCGTATTTAGTTCAGTACTCATATTTTAGAGGACTGCACTAAAGCAGGACCAACTTAGTTCTATACGTTTACACCACGCGGACTAAAAATATAGTTCGGTACGGCTTTAGTCCGCGTACCAAGTGTACGGTGTAAACCAGGCCATTGTTAGTAACCACGAGAGTGATGAAGTTGACGTTGTAACGAAGACTTGTAGTTGTATGTACCTAGCTTGTATGTTAAATTGTATTATGTGAATAAAGAAGTTATCATTGTGTAAATAATAGTTATTATTGGAACGCTTTAAGGGCATATGTGTAAAAGTATTATGTATTACCACCTCGATACATAACAATTGGCGACGAGGATAACGACATATAACAATTGGCGACGAATGCAAAACTTTAACAAAAGTGAATTAATCTTAAAACCATTTTTTCAACGGTTGAACAAAATTTTACAATGGCTGACTGTAAAAATTGCGCGAGTGGAAATTAATTCTAAAAACAATTATTTCAACGGCAATAAACTTACAATTAGTGACGACTGTAAAAACAATTTGTTTAAAATAAAATCGAAAGTGGAAATTAATTTTATAAACAATTATTTCACGATTTTAAATTTACATAATGGCAAAATTAATTGGTACAATAGAAAATTTCAACCACAAAACAGACAGTTGGATATTATATCAAGAACAGCTGGAAGAATTTTTCGAAACCAATGACATAAAAATAGACGATACAACAAACAAAGACAAACGGGTATCAACATTATTAAGTGTAATTGGAACAAATACGTATAAGATACTTAGAGACTTGTGTACAGCGGAACTACCTGGTAAAAAATCTTATAAAGAATTGTGTAAACTACTAACAACTCAATTTTCACCGATAAAGTGTGTGTTTAAAGAAAGAATCGACTTTTATCAAACGCAACAAAAGGGTACGGAAACTGTGAACGATTGGTACGCACGCATACACAACTTGGCATCTAATTGCGAATTTGGCACTCAACTTCAAGCAATTCTCACCGATAAGTTTATTTGCAGTATGAAACCTGGCAAAATAAGAGACCGCTTATGCGAGGAGAAGAAAACAACCAAATTGGAAAAATTATTGGAAATTGCATTAAGCAAAGAAACTTTAAAATCATCAGAAACTACCGAGGTAAAATTCATCAAGACGAAACAATTTCCGAAGCAAAACAATTACAACAGGAAAGAACAAAACACCCAACCGAAGAACAACGAAGCTCAAGGCCGGTGGAAATGTAAGTGTTGCGGTAACGCACATACAGGTAAACAAACATGTAAGTACATAAAATATACATGCAATTTATGTAACAAAATTGGACATTTATCTAAAGTATGTAATAGAAACAAGGTGGAACTCGCTTTAGCGGCAGTTCTTAGGCTTCTATACAGCTACCTTTCTGGTGTGGAAAGTTGTTATTATCTGGTTATTTTTGATCGCCATATAATGTAACACCACATAATCAGATAATCTGCACCAATTAAATTTTTTGCGATTGGTAATTATCATTTACTATATAAGTAATAACAATCAAACTTTTCCATTCTATTAGAAATTTTACTTCTCTGTAATGTATGGTCCTTTTTTTGAGGTGGACCAATCCTCTCCTTTCTCTTTTATTTATAACTTAACTTCACTAACCACATCAATAAAAAATTATTTTTTCACATCAAAGTAAAACAAGTAGTTTATATAGGGAGACCTCTTCGAAAATATCTTTAACTTAGTAAATTTCTTTCGAACATTTGCGTATTTATAAATTGCATTAGTGAATCGAAGCAACGGATTAACAGATTAACGCAATACTATATAGACGAAGTATTTTTAAAATATAACAACGTATCAGTTGATCAACGTTATGATTGGCTCTGAAACATGCGGACGGACACGAAGCCAGATCATAAGGCTTCTTTCTATACCTTGTATAGAAGCCTAAATAAGGCTTCTTGTTATACTTTGTATAGAACCCTAAAAGTAGCGCACTGGCTACCCAGTTCTTAGACCTCTATGCACACAGAGTATTTCCAACACGATTTGAAACGCTCTGTATGATTTTGAATTATGAGGACGGACGGACGGACAGACGGACGGACAGACACGGAGCCAGATCATAAGGCTTCTTGTTATACTTTGTATAGAAGCCTAAAAGTAACTAGAATTTTTGTTGGTAAAACCGTGTAAAACTAGCTTTAACTGATTTCGCGGAAAAAAGTTAACCTTAAATACATACCAAAAACAAATGTCAATAATAATTATAACCTACAATATTGACACATAAAAATATTACTTATCAGTCTGTTATCTATGTTGACAGCCCAATATTGCTCTGTTAACTTATCAGACGACTTGACAGACTGGTAACAGTCATTGGTGAATACAAATATATCACATTAACATACTGTTATTGACTTGACTCTCTGTTAGCAACTTAACAGAGCTTGGTGAATACGGCTGTAAATGTCACTGATTACATTTTTGCTTGGAAAAACAAAAACACGTCTGGACTAGTCGACTGTTTACTCGCGACACCGGCAGGCCGCTTGTGTTAAATTAATAATTATTATTAATAATATTAAAATTAATTATTAATAATGAAATTATCATCTTAAACCTAGTAAAACACTTAAATATTAGTGGGATATTCGAATGTTTGAATATGCCGTAGTTGGTAATTTGTTCGAGAGAAATTCGTCCAACTCAGCATTTGTACGACTGAACATTTAATCGACAGGGCATTTTCAAACAAATTTCTGTCGCACATAATGCTGTCGAACAAATTACCTAGAATCGAGTATTCGAATACTCGATTTCCCAGCCCTCGTAGATATAACACTACCATAACACACCAGCTACAAGATTTTTTTTTAATTAATTTGATTTTGATTAAAAAATATTAGTTTTTTGATATCTATGATATCAAAACCCTAAAATAGCATCGTCCGAACCAAGTAACGTGATATAACATGCTTCGAAAATATTATTTTTAAAGCATGGTAAGGTATATAAGTTACGTTCGTAATATAGATTGTACCATAATTGCTGACTTTCGATGTGATAAATACTGAAGAAAGATATGATTTCGCGCTATGCTGAAGAAAAATTGGTCACAAAGTTGCTAATGATTGTAATTTTACATACAATTTCTTAACGGTGTGGATATATTGTTCAAAAGATAAAAATACAAATAACGGATAAGCAGATAATGCAATAAATGGATAAACAGATTAACGGATCAACAGATCAACAGATCAGCGGATCAATGTATCAACGTATCAATATATCAACGTATCAATGTATCAACGTATCAATGTATCAACGTATCAATGTATCAACGTATCAACGTATCAACGTATCAATGTATCAACGTATCAATGTATCAACGTATCAAAGGATCAACAATTTACTATATAGGTTACACTTTGTATTTAAAATTTAGGTAATACTTTTGAAAAGGAATCGATATAGCAAGTACCACTAATTACTTCCCTATAAGGAAGTATTGTAATCATGAAAAAATTCGATGTCGATATTTTAACGGAAATATCCGTTTTGAGCATTTCTGAATCCGTTTTGACTACTTTCGCAATGATGTCTGTATGTATGTATGTATGTATGTATGTATGTATGTATGTATGTATGTATGTATGTATGTCTGTATGGATGTATGTAACGCAAAATGTCTGTAAGTTCTGTATCTCTGGAACGAATTGTTATATAGTAACAAAATTTCATATTTAACACTTTAATCGGTATACAAAGGCACCATTTGATTTTGGAGGAAATCCTTCAACCGGAAGTAGCACTTCACTTGAAGGACGAAATGGTTTTACTTAAATATCTCAGGAACGAATTGTTATCTAGTAACCAAATTTCATATTTAACACTTTAATCAGTATACTAAAGCACCATGTGATTTTGGAGGAAATCCCTAAACCGGAAGTAGCACTTTACTTGAAGGACGAAATGGTTTTTCTTCAATATCTCAGGAACAAATTGTTATATAGTAACCAAATTTCATATTTAACACTTTAATCAATATACGAAAGAACCATTTGATTTTGGAGGAAATCCCTAAACCGGAAATGGCACTTTACTTGAAGGACGAAATGGTTTTTCTTCAATATCTCAGGAACGAATTGTTATATAGTAACCAAATTTCATATTTAACACTTTAATCAATATACGAAAGAACCATTTGATTTTGGAGGAAATCCCTAAACCGGAAATGGCACTTTACTTGAAGGACGAAATGGTTTTTCTTCAATATCTCAGGAACGAATTGTTATATAGTAACCAAATTTCATATTTAACACTTTAATCAATATACGAAAGAACCATTTGATTTTGGAGGAAATCCCTAAACCGGAAATGGCACTTTACTTGAAGGACGAAATAGTTTTTCTTCAATATCTCAGGAACGAATTGTTATATAGTAACCAAATTTCATATTTAACACTTTAATCAATATACGAAAGAACCATTTGATTTTGGAATAAATCCCTAAACCGGAAATGGCACTTTACTTGAAGGACGAAATGGTTTTTCTTCAATATCTCAGGAACAAATTGTTATATAGTAACCAAATTTCATATTTAACACTTTAATCGGTATACAAAGGCACCATTTGATTTTGGAGGAAATCCTTAAACCGGAAGTAGCACTTCACTTGAAGGACGAAATGGTTTTTCTTAAATATCTCAGGAACGAATTGTTATCTAGTAACCAAATTTCATATTTAACACTTTAATCAGTATACTAAAGCACCATGTGATTTTGGAGGAAATCCCTAAACCGGAAGTAGCACTTTACTTGAAGGACGAAATTTTATAATTTAATTAAATAATAAAATAAAATTTAAATAATATTTCTGCGAATCTTTAGATGAACGATAAAGGAATGATTCCTTATAGGGAAGTCATGTGCTGGCCACATCAGATTTTTTATAAACATGAACAACTCAAGCAATTATTCTAGCAGCGACTTTTCCGATTCCGATTTTGATTCTGATGAAAGCAATACAAAACATCATCTAACCTGTAATAATAATAAATTGCATTAGCGAATCGAATCAACGGATTAACAGATTAACGCAATACTATATAGACGAAGTATTTAAAATATAACAACGTATCAGTTGATCAACGTTATGATTGGCTCTGAAACATGCGGACGGACACGAAGCCAGACCATAAAGCTTCTTTCTATACCTTGTATAGAAGCCTAAAAGTAGCGCACTGGCTACCCAGTTCTTAGACCTCTATACACACAGAGTATTTCCAACACGATTTGAAACGCTCTGTATGATTTTGAATTATGCGGACGGACAGACGGACACGGAGCCAGATCATAAGGCTTCTTGTTATACTTTGTATAGAAGCCTAATATCAACGTATCATCGTATCAACGTATCATCGTATCAATGTATCAACGTATCAACGTATCATCGTATCAACGTATCAACGTATCAACGTATCATCGTATCAACGTATTTAAATTTCCTATATAGGTGAAAAATTATGTAAATAAAATATAACTTATATTTGGTCTGCATTGAAAAAAAATTGTTAATTTTTGGTCGCCATATTATTATAATGTAATATCAGATAATCTGCACTAATTAAATTTTTGCGGTCACAATCACAATTTCGAAGGTTCTGATTAGATTTGAATTATGCGGACAGACAGACAGACGGACAGACGCGGAGCCAGATCATAAGGGTTCTTGCTATACTTTGTATAGAAGCCTAACAAGTAGTTTATATAGGGAGACCTCTTTGAAAATATCTTTAACTTAGTAAATTTCTTTCGAACATTTGCGTATTTATAAATTGCATTAGCAAATCGAACAACGGATTAACAGATTAACGCAATACTATATAGACGAAGTATTTACAATATAACAACGTATCAGTTGATCAACGTTATGATTGGCTCTGAAACATGCGGACGGACACGAAGCCAGACCATAAGGCTTCTTTCTATACCTTGTATAGAAGCCTAAATAAGGCTTCTTGTTATACTTTGTATAGAAGCCTAAAAGTAGCGCACTGGCTACCCAGTTCTTAGACCTCTATACACACAGAGTATTTCCAACACGTTTTGAAACGCTTTGTATGATTTTGAATTATGCGGACAGACAGACGGACGGACAGACGGACACGGAGCTAGATCATAAGGCTTCTTGTTATACTTTGTATAGAAGCCTAAAATTAAAATTAATCAAAATGAACTTGAAATCGAAAAAGATATCGCAGAAATGTATAACATAGACATAACAGATAACGAACCAGTATATTTAAATATTTCAATAAATAATAAGTATCACAATGTTCAGGTAGATACAGGTGCAGGTTTGTCAGCCTTATCATTGCAATTTTTAAAGGAAAATGTTCCCGATTTCAAATTAAACACTTCATTTGTTACTTTTCGCTGTTATAATGGAAATAATATTAAACCTATAGGTACTGTTAATCTAGATGTAAGATATAAAGACAAAATATGCAAAAATTTTAATTTTCAAGTAGTTCAAAGTAAACCGCCAAAACAAAATTTATTAGGCAGAGATTTTCTAGATAAATTTAAATTAACTTCAGATTTAGATTTGATAAATATTAGTAATGAAAAACAAACATTATTTAATGAATTTAACAACATTTTAAAAAAAAAGTTAGGTTGTTACAAATATAAAAAGGTATCATTACAAATAAAAGAATATTCCAAACCCATATTCCTAAAACCCAGACCTATCCCGGTGGCTTTTAAGAAAAAAGTGGAGCAAGAACTTTTACGATAGGAAAGAGAAGGAGTTATTTCTCCGATTGACATATCAGAATGGGGAACACCTCTCGTACCAATTATAAAACATGACGGCAGCTTAAAATTATGTGGTGATTATCGACTAACATTAAACAAGGCTTTAGTAAATGTCAAATATCCTTTACCAACCGTAGAAAGTATTTTTATGGAACTAAATGGAGGGGAATCATTTACAAAGATAGATTTAAGCAACGCATACAATCAACTATGTGTAGACGAAGAATCAGCTTTAATTTTAACATGGAGCACACATAAAGGATTATTTAAAGTAAATAGAATACCATATGGAATCACCCCGGCAAGTGCTATATTTGAAAGAGAAATTGAACAACTCTTACAAGGATGTCCCGGAACTGCTAATTTTATGGACGATATCATAATAACAGGCAAAACAAGAATTGGACATGAAAATAACCTAAGGAGAGTATTTACAAAACTTAGTAAATCAGGTTTTCAAGTCAAAGAAGAAAAATGTCACTTTTTCCAAAAAGAAATAAGTTATTTAGGATATACAATCTCCAAAGAAGGTCTAAAAAAGAACCTAGATAAACAAAAAGCAATTATTGAGGCACCAAATCCAGAAAATATAACCCACGTGAAAAGTTTCATAGGTATGGTAACATATTATGGTAAATTTGTACCTAAATTATCAACTATCATGAGTCCTATTTACAAATTACTAAAAAATGATCAAAAATTTATATGGACAGAAGAATGTGATAAAGCTTTTTCTAAAATTTAGAAAATTATTGCATCAGACGAAGTACTAGTACATTTCAACCCTCAACGACCAATAGTTTTACAAACAGATGCAAGCAACGATGGCATTGCTGGAGCACTTTTTCATAAATGTGAAAATGGCAAACTCCAACCGGTAGGATTTGTGTCGAGAACACTTATGCCTGCGGGAAAAAAACTATTCTGTACTTGACAAGGAATCACTAGCAATTTATTGGTCAGTCAAAAGATTTTATCAATATTTAATGGGACACGATTTTACAATCCAAACGGATCATCGTCCATTGGTATCAATTTTTGGGGAAACAAGAGGAATTCCACAAATGGTAGCCAGTAGGTTACAAAGATGGTCAGTATTTTTGTCAGGATTTTCGTATAAAATTGAATACGTAAAAGGACAGAACTATCAAATGGCGGATATGTTAAGTCGACTTCCGATTTCAATAATATACATCTCAGAAGATCATAACATCGAATCATCTTACTTAAACATGATAAGTACGGAAGAAATGCCGATTACTCATAAAAAAATAAGTGTAGAAATTAGAAGAGATACAATTTTATCCAAAGTTTTAAATTATGTAATGACAGGATGGCCTGGAAATGTAGATGATGAATCAATACTACCTTATTTCAGGAAACGCTTGGAATTAACACGTGAACAAGGATGCATAATGTGGGGTTACAGAGTAATTATCCCAGAAAAACTGAAAATTCAACTACTCGAACAACTTCATTCAAGCCATATGGGTATAGTAAAAATGAAATCAATAGCAAGATCGTATTACTTTTGGTCTCATTTAGACAAGGATATAGAAAACATATGTAAATCATGTCGATCATGTCAAACAGATTCAAGTAATCCAATCAAATCAACGGTTGTACCTTGGAATAAACCGCAGCGTCCGTGGCAAAGGATACACATAGATTTCATGGGTCCTATCAATGGAGATTTTTATCTTATCATTATAAAGGGTTTCCCATTAAGAATGTCATGATTTTAAATATTAAAAAAAAACGGTAAAAATAACTGTAGATCAAAAATTTTCTTTTTAATTCGAAGTTTGATCAATAACATTTATCTCTTATTATAAAAGGCCAAGTCTTTCTTTCTTTCTGTCTGTCCCACGGAAATACCCGAAGCAAACCGAACCGAACCGAACGCACAACGTATCATCGGATCAACGTATCATCGTATCAACGTATCATCGTATCAACGTATCATCGGATCAACGTATCATCGTATCATTTTGTCTATATAGGACAGCTATTTCCAAAAAAGCATTATGTGAACTTCCATAATGGATAATGAAAATTTTGAAAATCCTGCTGCAAAGCGACGGCGATTGAATCGTGAGAGAAAAGCACGTACAAGAGCTAATAACACAGAAGAACAGCTTCGATCACATCGACAAGCTGACGCTCGGTCTCATGCGATATGTCGACAACGTGAAACTTTGGAACAAACTCAAGCGCGGCAAGCTGCTGACGCTCGGTCCCATGCGATACGTCAACAACGTGAAACTTTAGAAGAAACTCAAGCGCGGCAAGCTGCTGACGCTCGGTCCCATGCGATACGTTGATCCGATGATACGTTGATCCGATGATACGTTGATACGATGATACGTTCATCCGATTGGTTATGAAATTATCCGTTATGCGTTCGGTTCGGTTTGCTTCGGGTATTTCCGTGGGACAGACAGAAGGAAGGAAGGACTTGGCCTTTTATAATAAGAGATGAGAACAACATTAAATAAATAAACAAAAAACTTACATATTTTTTTTTAAATTAAATTAAACTTAATCAATATTTAAAATTTTTTTACTTATTTTAAACTAGATGATACCCCGTCCGAGGACGGGCAGCTAGAAGGACGGGCAGCTACCCAAGGTAACTTAAGTTGAATGAAGATTAAGGAAAGCTCTCAGTGCAATCCAAAAGCCATATGACCTTGGGTAGCTGCCCGTCCTTCTAGCTGCCCGTCCTCGGACGGGGTATCATCTAGTGTTCTAAATAACACATCATTCAAATGTCCACCGCGACTATGATTGCAGGAGCGAATCCGATGAACCCAATTTTCGGTCACTCGTCTATGCAGAATAGCCACATTAATCTCACGAATGGCGTCCTCTATGTTCCTCTTCAAGTCCTCAATTGTTTGTGGTTTGTTCGCATAGACCAATGACTTCACATAACCCCATAAAAAATAATCCAACGGTGTTAAATCGCAACTTCTTGGAGGCCAAGCATCTGGTCGAAGTTGTTCAATTCTTCTTCGATCTCTCGCATCAAGAGAAATCAATGTTTCAGGAAACTTTTCTTTCAATAAGTCAATGGTTTCACCAGTAGTGTGGCATGTGGCACCGTCCTGTTGGAAAAACATGCCATCCAAATCCATTTCTTCTAACTGGGGCCACAAAAACTCCCTTATCATCATTCGATATCTTTCACCGTTGACTCTAACACCATTTTGAAAAAAATAAGGTCCGATGAAGCCACCATGCCATAAACCACACCAGACAGTGACTTTTTGTGGATGCAAAGGCTTCTCAATAATCTCATGTGGATTATTTTCACTCCAAAAACGACAATTTTGCTTATTCACAAAGCTGTCCGTCCGTCCATAACTTTCACGTAACGGACGATAAGTTTGCACAAAAGAACGACTATTTCCATAGAAGTTTTGGATAATTTCCAAACGATGTGGAAGCGAGTATTTTGCCATGTTAAATTGTTAGAGTATACTAAAAACAAATGTCATCGAATGGCAGTTCTATTGTTTTTAAAATGGCCGCTATGACATTTCGAAAACATGTCATCCCTATTGGGAAACCCTTTAGATGCTTTTAGCAAATATCCGGAAATCAAAAGAATGAAAAAGACAACATCAGAGAAAACGATACAAAAATTGAGAGAAACCTTTACTAATTGGGAAATACCAGAAACTATTGTGTCGGACAACGGTCCACAATTTGTTTCAGAAGAGTTCGAAGAATTTTGTAAAAAGAACGGAATTAAACACACAACATCAGCACCTTACAATCCCGCTACAAACGGATCAGCTGAGAATGCAGTAAAGAGCTTTAAAAAGAGTTTAAAAGCATCATTACTAAATCCGAGAAATAAGAATATTTCACTAGATATTATAACCGGTCTAGGACGTTTCGCCGTCGCCGTTTCGCCGTCGCCGTGGCCGTTTCGCCGTCGCCCATTTCGCCGTCGTTAATTAAAAAATATAAATCAAAAGTTACAATTAAAGTTTTATTATAAAATTTTATAATAAAATTAATAGCTTTAGAAGAAGAACAAAATGTAACCTAACCTATGGGAATTTTTTTTGGGATTTCAAACCCACTCACAATATGAGGCTGTTTCATTTATATAGTAAAAATTTATTACCAACTTAAAATGTTGCGATAATCCAAAAAATTTCAAATGGAGTGAAATTTTTTCTCTCCGATTTGAATTAATTTTTCTTTGAAATTCGGATAGATGGGGGTATGATTAGTAGATATTAGTAATAAATATAATCAAAAAAATGGAAAATAACTCGTGTATTGCCAAAAAAGTGAAAAAATTAAATTTTTTTTGCCTTCCAATTTTAGGGGTGTGCATTCGAAAAGGAGGGTAATCCATCGTCAAATCCTACCCTTACGGGGCGCCGCTGCGCTCCGCTCCGCTCTGCACCCCTCCAGGGCGGATTTGACTCTGGTTACTAGGCTAAACATACTTGAAGCGCGACAGATCAAGAAAACCGGGATAAATGCAACCGGGATGTGAGAGAACCTCGAAATAGCATTAAAAAGTGTAGTTGCGGTATGGGGCAGTAAACTATTACGTTTCCAATTTTAGGGGTGTGCATTCGAAAAGGAGGGTAATCCATCGTCAAATCCTACCCTTACGGGGCGCCGCTGCGCTCCGCTCCGCTCTGCACCCCTCCAGGGCGGATTTGACTCTGGTTACTAGGCTAAACATACTTGAAGCGCGACAGATCTAGAAAACCGGGATAAATGCAACCGGGATGTGAGAGAACCTCGAAATTAACGACGGCGAAATGGGCGACGGCGAAACGGCGACGGCGAAATGGGCGACGGCGAAACGGCGACGGCAAAACGGCGACGGCGAAATGGGCGACGGCGAAACGGCGACGGCGAAACGGCGACGGCGAAACGGCGACGGCGAAACGGCGACGGCGAAACGGCGACGGCGAAACGGCGACGGCGAAACGGCGACGGCGAAACGGCGACGGCGACGGCGAAACGGCGACGGCGAAACGGCGACGGCGAAACGTCCCATTCCGATTATAACATGTCGTTATTTAGTAAATTACAGAAATTCAACACACTGCACAACTAATGAATCACCATCATTTTTAATGATAGGAAGAAAAGTTAGAACATTGTTTGATCTAATTAGACCCAACAAAGAAAAGGAAATATTGGCTAAGTCAAACAAGAGCAGAGAAGAAAATCTAAAAGAGGGACAGAGAGTTATAATAAAAGATTATAAAAATAAAAACAAACCAACTTGGACTGAAGCAGTAATAGAACAAGTATTGGGCAAGAAAAACTATTTGTGCAAATTGATTGATGGAAGACAATGGAGACGTCATATAGATCAAATCAAGAAAATAGACAAACCATTTGACGATACTGAAAAATCGCAAAATGAAGAATGAATACCAGAATGGAAAGAGGAAGAAAACAAAATTCCAACTAGAACAATTATTGATAAAGGAACAAATGAGCAAAATAAAACCACTTCCCAAATTCCAACAATACACACAAATCCCAATGTAACAATTACTAGATCAGGTAGACAAAGTAATAAACCTATTATTATTATTATTATTATTAATATACGGATAAACCAATTTACATAAATTATTTACAATTACAATATATACACATAATACAGATTTAAAGATTACCAAATGAATACAAAATAGTAAAGACAAGTTAACTGCCAAGAAGGACATCTATATTCCACGTAATATAATTCTTGAATCCACGAAATGATGGATGGAATAGATCAAAATCCTCAACACCATGCAATCTGTTAACAAGACGTTTCATTCTTGTAATCGGACTGTTAAGGCCATAATTAGTCCTATGTTGACACGTTGTAAAAAGGTTCTTATGCCTAGTATCGTGCGTAGGCACGAATGGTTGGAAGCAATTCGACAAGCGTTGACAGTTGATACTACCGTTGACCAGACGGTAGGTGAGACATAAGTCGGTGACTACGCGTCTGTATTCTAGCGATTTGGTGTTACAGGCGGTAAGCCAGTTGGAACTGGAGAAATTTTCCGAAGTATTGCCAAGTTTAAAGTTGAAGTACTTGAGAAATTTACGCTCCACAGATTCCAATCTTACAATATAAGTATGGTAAAAAGGAGACCATACACAGGATGCATACTCCAATTGCGGTCTCACAAGAGTAAAGTCAAGTATTTTTACTGTATTGGGTGAAAAATATTTACTTTGTCTACGAATAAAACCAACATGTTGTTAAGAGACTTTAATTTAAATGTATAATTGTAATTATGTATTGTATAATTGTAATTAGGTATTGCATTATTCAAAATTTATAATTCAAGTTGTAATTTTAATAGGGAGGAGTTGTAGTGTAGTCAACCAGTCATACACGTAAATGTACGTTGGTATCATGGTATAATAACTTTCAAGGTAGGATATCAAAATAGTTCTGCGCAAGGTAGGCGGAGTTACCGACGTCATTCGTGACCATATGATCATGCGTTGACGTTGAACGTCAACGTTTTGTGTGTTTTTCCAAATTATTTTTGAGTGTTTTTCGTTACAGTTTATATTATTTATAACTGTAAAAATGAGGTGTGCAGTGTTCGGTTGCAAATTCGGTAACAAAAGTAAATTATTTGTGAGAACAATTGCTTTTTTCTGTTTTCCTCGTAACAATCATGAATTAAGGTTAAAATGGATTCATTTGTGTTATCGGTGTGATAAATTTAATATTGACAATTCAAGGATTTGTTCGATACATTTTAATAATGACGATTTTGAGAGAAATTTGAAGCACGAATTGTTGAACTTACCTGAAAGTTTCTTTCGTTTAAAGTTAAAACCTTCTTCGATACCTAGTCAACATCTGCCAAGAAAAAGTTCAAATTCGACATCTACAAAAACCGATGAACGCAAAAATCGTCTTGAAAAACAGTTTTATGAAAACGTGTGATGTTAGGTGAGTTTAACTAACTATATTATATGTAATTCTTAGTCAAGTAGTATTTACAATGCAACAGGAACTGTTATAAAAAAATTATATCTGCATTTTATTTCAGTGTGAATACTGATAATACAGAACAAGATTAACTACTGCTTTAAAGTTGAGAATAGCTACCTTAGAAAGTGAAGTAGAGGTTTTGAAGAAGAAAGAAACTTTATTGAATAAATTGTTAACTCCTGCACAACAGCTGAAATTTTCTGGTGTTGGTAAACTAAAATGGACCGTTGATGACATTTCTAGAGCTATCACAATTTATTCTGCTGGTCCTCGTTCCTACAGACTTCACTTAAAAAAAGGATTTCCCTATCCAGCTGTTTCGACATTAAAGAGTTGGGTTAAAAACATCTCCATATCACCAGGAATTTTGAACAATTATTCCAGCTAATAAAACTTATTTATTTGTTATTTATAGTGACTGTTAATAAAAACTTATTTAAGATTGTTGATTTTTTATATGCCATCAATTATTGAGCCTAATTAATAGATAATTGTATTATTTTGTTGCCAAGAATTTTGTAAAAACAATACAGATGTTACAAACCTCCGATTTTCAAGAGAATGCAAGTTATTAATACTCAGTAGCTGATTAATATAAAGCAATTATTATGGATGTATTCTGTCATAGTTACAATTTTAATTGTTATTTATTACTTTATTAATTTTTTTTTTATTAAAAAATATTTTTAATTAATATTTTTTAATATTCTGTTGAAAATAAAATTAAAAACTTTGATTATTTTATTAATTCTAATTTCATTTATATACGTTCCTGTCATAAGTATTCTTTTAACCTGGTCACGTGTGACGTCACTGCGCGAACACGAACGTGTTTAGCGCGCCTTGATATCCTACCTCTAAAGTTATTATACCATGCGTTGGTATAATTGTTAGTAACCACGAGAGTGATGAAGTTGACGTTGTAACGAAGACTTGTAGTTGTATGTACCTAGCTTGTATGTTAAATTGTATTATGTGAATAAAGAAGTTACCATTGTGTATTTAATAGTTATTATTGGAACGCTTTAAGGGTATATGTGTAAAAGTATTATGTATTACCACCTCGATACATAACAACAACCAAAATAAAGAAACTAAAATATTGGTTCCAAATCCGACCTCTGGAGGTAAATCCGACCCCCATGTGTTCTAAATTCGACCCCTCTATTTTTATCAGATTTTATCAAAACTAATCACTTTTCAATGTAAAATTTAAACTTCATTTAAACAAATATTATATTAAAAATTGAAAATTATCTTAGTTATAAAAATAAAATTGCAAAAATAAAATAGATTCAGTAAAAAGGAAAAAAACAAAATAGTTTGTTATCTCACTGTTGAACGATCCTTTTGTGCGATTTTTAATTTATTTATATCAATTTCTGCAGCTTGTAAAGTTTTTGTTGACGATTATGCTGTTGTATGTGACTGTGTTTCAGCTAATTCTTAATTTTTGTTGTTTATTTATTAAATATTATTTTCAAAAACAGTAAGACGATATTATTAGATATTACTTAGCTTTTTTTGGCGATATATGTATTAAAGAAAATTATCACAGATCATAAATTAGTTAAAAATGAATTGCATACACTATGAAAACATAAAGTTGACTGTAACAAATCTAAATGTAACCTGCAATATCTGTAATCTAAACCAACCTGTGACTATTTCATGGAGACTATAATGAGATGATTATGGTCTCAATTTGTGTTTACGTTTTCTAAATATGCATGGAGGTCGGATTTGGACACCGGTCGGTTTTAGACCACTCTCCCCTAATATATAAATTTATTATATTAAATTATTAACAAAATGAAGAAATCTATTTTGATTAGAAAAGGAATAAAAACAAATTTAATTACAAATCATAATTATATATCGAGTTTAATCGAATTTTTATTATTCAAAAATTGTAAATAAAGTTGGTAATTGATCATTTTACAGAACATGCAAGTGCAACCTGAAATAACCGGTTTTTTTTACTTAATACTATTGTCATTCGCGGAAATAACTCGGGAAAAAATATTTTTTCTTAAATGGGAATTATGAGATTATTATTTTCATATAGTTTTGTATTGCCATGTGTTGCTACCGTTTTAGATTTATATAGCGAGGATGGTAATATGACACTTAATTAATTATGCACCGACTAGCAAATGAGAACTCTTTCAGGGTCAAAAGTGGGTCATCAATTAAGTAAATGCTCAATCAAACTGTAATTAATAAATAATTTCATAAAAATCGGAAAAACACTTGCTATACGTTGCACCTTATTTTCTTTTACTTCCCGCTGTATTTAAATCAAACTAAATGTAACTATTGTACAATAAGAATGTAATTTATTAATAAACAAAATCTTAAGAAGAACAAAAGAGAAATTTTCATTATAAAATTAAATCAAATTTACAAGAAAGTAACTAATACTAAAATGTTTAAATAAATACCCAAAATTTAAACTCACGCGCGAACTTAATGTTTAAAAAAAAATAGACGAAACTCTTACCGACTTGTTCGTGCACATTCGAAGCAAGACGCACGGCGGGTGACCAGTGAGATGTTTTGAGATGAAAATCAGCTACCATAACACGAAGAATCCCAGGAGTGTGTTTGATCGATCAAATATCGCCTGTTGAATCGGTGAACGTTCAGGTAAGTTGAATTTGTGATAAATCTTTTTATTTTATAACATTCCAGAAAAAAAAACATAACCGTCAAATATTCTCGACCATACCAATTTGCAGTGGTTCCAAAATTTTATCAATTCCAACGATTTTATTCTTCCTTTTATTTCACTACCAATATTTACTAACTGAATCAAATAATCTTGATTTATTCGCGAGAACTTTCAATATTATTCTCCACTTAATTAAATTAAATATTTTCCAAATTTGCTCATGGACGTGTAGATCGTCCCCAAAATTCCAAATTTTATCAAAAATCACGTTCTTTTGCTCTCCAAATACGTGTTCACGTCCCAACATTCGGAACCAGACTCAATTTATTACGTCCTTATTATTACCGGACGAAACTCGACTTCCAAAAATACGTCGTCCCTATTTCGTGGACGAAAACCAACTCTAAAAATACGTCGTCCCTCTTTCGTGGACGGAAATCAACTACTCTCTTCTTCTTTACTGGTCCCACCAAAATTTCTTATCAATTCGCGCACTCGCTTTAAAATCACCAATATTTAAATAATCCCCTACACTTTTAACAAATAAATTTCAAATTTGATTTAATATTAAAACTTAAATCATAAACTTGTTATTCTAAAATAATTAATTCATCTTTTGTCCCTTACACAATCTTTTATCACATTTCCCTCCGTACAAGTAGTTACACTTTTTATTTTTCAGTTAAAAATGAAGCAAGCAGTCCATTAACGAAGTATCAAGAAATGCAGGTGCAAGTTCCTTTCCATCATTATGGTCTTAAACGTAACAATCACGACATGAGCATTTCACCCAAAAGATACCCAACTATGATAGAGCTACTCTTATGCTAAACGGAACATGACAGTATACCGGGTGTTGAATGAGTTAGCCGTTCATAGGATATTTACATGTAAAAACTTATTTATGCAAATTCCTGCTTCCCTAATTATTTTAGAAAAAAATGGAAGACACAAAAATCATGCATAAAAATAAATTACAAATGATAAAAGAATTATTTTCATCTAGCTTTTACTTAAAGTGGCAAAAAATGCTTTTGAAATTGTTCAAATTTTCATTTATCAGACTAGCCATGAAATAAATTCAATTTAATTTATTTATTACATAAATTATTAATAATAAACAATTACAAACATTAAGAAATAATTAAATTTACAGCAAATGTTCAAACAGGTTTCCATATTCAGCTAACCAAAAACCAAGTCTATCATAAAAGTTACATCGTACATTCGCAAGTGTCTTTCGGTAATATTGCCACACTCCTCCACAATTTTATTTCTTAATGAATCAATACTTTGGTATCGTTCACCATAAATTTTAGATTTTAAATGACCCCACAAAAAAAGTCATTTGGAGCCAAGTCTGGTGACCGAGTTGGCCAGTTTATTGGTCCATTGCGTCCTATCCAAGAATTGGGATAACATTCATTTAAATAATTGGTTACATCTCTAGTATAATGTGCCGGACATCCGTCTTATTGATAGTAGATTACGTTATTTTCTCCTGCCACAATATCAATTGCCGGTCCAATTTCGTTTTGTAACATTTCTAGATATTTTAGTCCATTCAAATTTCCATCAATAAAAAATGGTCCGATGATGTTTGCTCCTAATATCCCTGCCCAAACATTTACAGTTTGGCGATACTGTGAACGATTGTTGATCATTAAATGAGGATTTTCGGTGGACCAAAACCGATAATTTTGAACAATTGGTTCCCCGTTAATACTAAACGTTGTCTCATCGGTAAAACAAATATTTTTAATAAAATTTCTATCCAAATTGGCCTTTTCGATAATGCTTTCACAGAAAATCATTCTTTTGTACATATCCTCTTCAAAAATTTCTTGATGGTTTTGGAACTTATAAGATATAAATTTATGTTTTTTTATAATTTTGAACGCCGTAGTGTGATGAATATTTAACTCCGCACCAATTGTTCTTGTACTGATACAAGGATTATTCACTACGGCAGCAATTACATTTGTTTCGATATCGGTACCTGGAGCTTCACCAATATTGATTTCCTCTAAATTTATTCTTTTATTTCTGCAGGTCTTGCATGACGGCTTAAATACAGATCCATATTATTAATTTTGATTATCAATTACATTTTTAATTGTCGAATCAGTAGGGATAAACCAGCAAAGAGATCTCGTACCATACGTATACTGTTTCCAGAGTAATATAGTTTTAAAAATTGATTTTTTTTCACTAATTGTGTACTTTGCTTCCATTTTATGAAATTAAAATTTAATAAAGTGCAAAACTGTAAACAAAGTGCAATTGTTTTTTAATACTTATCAAAAATAATTACCTTGGAAACTTTCATGGCTAGTCTGATAAATGAAAATTTGAACAATTTCAAAAGCATTTCTTGCCACTTTAAGTAAAAGCTTCTTCTTCTTCTTCAAGTGCCGTCCCCGCTACGGAGTTTGGCAATCATCATTGCTATTTCTATCTTTGAAACGGCTGTTCTGAACAATTGGGTAGATGTACACTTATACCATTCTCTCAGATTGTGCAGCCAAGATGTCCGCCTCCGGCCAGTACTTCTCTTTCCCTGGATTTTTCCCTGCATGATCACCTGCAGTAGTTGATATTTCTGTCCTCTCATCACGTGGCCCAGGTATTCAAGCTTCCGTCTCTTGATGGTAGTTATAATTTCCCGCTCTTTCTTCATTCTTCGGAGGATCTCCACATTCGTCACCCTATCCGTCCACGACACCCCAAGCATTCTTCGATATACCCACATCTCGAAGGCTTCCATTTTATTAATGCTGTTCTTATTTAAAGTCCACGTCTCCACACCATAGAGAAGTATGGAGAAGACATAGCATCTAACTAGTCGAATTTTAAGTTGTAGGTTTATGTCGTGGCTACAGAAAACGCTCCTCATGCTTATGAATGCTGCCCGGGCCTTTTCAATTCTTATTCTTATCTCTTGAGTCAAGTCGTTGTTGTTGTTGACATATTGCTGTGTCCCAAGCTACCAGGTCGATGCAAATTATTGAATTTCTTACTTATACTTAAATTTCACATAAAATTTTACCTCATTAAAACATTTATGATAAGAAAGATAAACAAATTTAGCAATTTCTCAATATAATGAACAGACAAGATCTTTAAGCATTAGAAAATGACACATATAACTGTAAAATAAAGTCATAAAGGTTTTTGCCACCTCAAAATTTAATAATAAGGGATTGTTTAGGTCAAAAGTAGTAAAAATACTGTGAACTGTTATCACAAATGAACATAACCTCAATTGTACTGTACAAAAATGGAATTTACTCCATGAATAACAAATACTGTGTCAAACCAATTATATAAAAACTTGTTAAATAATCTACTCTTTCTAATGGTCATAATTTGCAACTATAAATCTCCAAAAGTGTATATAAAGGTCATTTTCGCTTCAATTTGATAACGAGCTTCGTGATAAGAAAAAAGGTGAAGAACTCAGCTAAATCTTGCCTACAATCTGCTCCTGTATTCACGAGACGTCGGGGAACCACGCAAACAATCAACTCATCATATATGGAAACGCTTCTGTAAATATAAAGACAATTGGTGATCATAAAATTCAAAAAGGTGATGAACTCGACTCACTGATAAGCAAATTTCGACGATTTTCAAACACAGCGCAGGAAAATCGGACAGTCTATTTTTAACGCTCGAAATGGTCGGATGTGCAGCTCCGTAGAAAAAGTCTTCCTCGAACGCTTCAAAACGACGGATGTGTGGCTCGATAAAAGTGAAAGTTTTCCAAAAATAATACAAAAATGGCTACCGAGTCAATGAACCAGCCTACAAACAAAACATAATTTAAGTTACAGTCACAATAAATATCATGGATGTAAACAATAATGAAGCAACTTACCAGTATTTCTATTGATCACCAATATGATCAACAATTTGATTTGATGTATCAACGCCGTGTATTCACGAAACAGAAGCAACCTTCACTACGACAATCAACAGCTGATCTGTGTAGTTCTCTTCTCAATGTGCATTAGTGAAATGTGTAGTGCGCATGTCTTTTGACCAGATAGGATTATTCGAATTTAAAAAGGTATTTTAAACATTTTTATTAAATTTTGTATTTTGTTATTGTAACATTTCGACGCCCTAAGAAGATATTTTTGGACCCACATTTGATTTATTTGGTATTAAACATTGTCATTTTTCTCAGATAAGAATTTATCTGAACTATTGTGTTCGCATGCGATTTAATTTATTTTGATAAATATAAAACTATTTTTCGATTCAAAACAATCTTTTATTCATCGATTTTATTAAGTAATAGTAAGCATTTCAAAGCTTAAAGATCATCACAAAGAAAGCAAATTAGTTTATCTTCAACATCATAACATCAACAATTTACAATCTACAAAACTTTATTCAACCTTAATGAGCATCCCTTAATTGAGTTCATGAACCTACCACACCTTGAGTTGAATCTCCATGACTGAGCTATAAGAGGGACAAGGATCGTGAATTTCTTGAGAAATTGCACCCCTGGAAATTTTATTTTTTAATTTTTATAAATTTGCTTTTATTCAAAGCTGGCGCTCAACACACAAACCCGGGGTGTGCAAATTTGATAGAGATTACACAGCAATATGTTCCCAAATATTTATATTTATGCACACGATCAATGGGACACCCATTAATGTATTATATTCCCGTTCACTCTATGTGTCTTCGAGATAATCATGAATTGCGTCTTCTTGTCGTTTAGTGTCAGCCCGTTCTCTTCGCTAGCTGTTACTACCTTATTTAGAATGTGTTGTAGGTCTTCTATCGTTTCCGCTATTAGGACGGTGTCATCGGCGTATCTAATATTGTTGATAGGTTTTCCGTTGATTTTTATCCCTATCTCTTCGCCCTCCAGCGCTTTTCTCATGATCTCCTCCGAGTAGATATTAAAAAGTAGGGGTGACAGCACGCATCCCTGTCTAATTGAAATGATGAAAATAATTCTTTTATCATTTGTAGTTTATTTTTCTGCATGATTTTTGTGTCTTTCATTTTTTTCTAAAATAATTAGGGAAGCAGGAATTTGCATAAATAAGTTTTTACATGTAAATATCCTATGAACGGCTAACTCATTCAACACCCTGTATAATCATAGTTTCCTTAATTTCAAAACAAGATTCAACAAAAATTTGTATTAATTCAATTTGGCCTGTATTTATTTGGTCAGTATTTTAAATAATTTTTGGTCAGTATTTTAAATGGAATGGTCAGTATTTTAAACAAATGGTCAGTATTTTAAATAAATGGTCAGTAAAGAAACTGTCAATATTTTAAATAAATGGTCAGTATTTTAAATAATTGGTAAGTATTTTAAATAAATGGTCAGTATTTTAAATAATATGGTGTAACAAACTTTTGTTACATCTTGGTTTGCGTTGGCGAAATCCATTTTTGTCAACAAGATTAATTTCCTTTTTTTAATCCCATTTAAGTTTATTATGTTAATAATTTTTATTAACACATTTCTATTTAGTTTATTTGTAAATTAACATCCTTTATAAATTTAATTTGATTTTTAATCAATTATTTTCGTATTTCAATGCTTGCAGTTATGCAACTTAAATAACATTCAATTTTACTTGCAAAGTTTCCTTAAACGCGCAAGATCGAACAATTCAATCAAGTAGGTTTAATAAAGAACAAGGTTGGCAAAAAAGATGTCATGGCGGAAGGACGCACGTTTTTGGTGCTCTACCAAAATTTAGTTTTCGACTAGTTTTTGTAAAGTTTTACACCCAAAGTTATTTTCAAAGTGACGATGTTTATTTGTCGTAAATGGTGTGATGGTTTATTTCTTTCATCAAGTGATTATTCAATCGTTTAATCAATTTTATCGGGATCACAAATTTTAAGACGCTCGATTGAAAATGGCCGTTCACCTGAATCTGGATTTAATGACAAACCACCGTCGACCAAGTATTCGAGGAATTTTTTGTTCAATACTTTCACCTCGGACCACCTGGGCAGACCAGAGGGATGTAACCATTCCCGATGGACGATTGCAACTTTCAACAAGTCCAAATGGTGACGTTTTTGAACCCTTTAATCAACTTTATCGCAAGTTGACCCGTTCGAGTTACCAGATGGCTGGGAGATGTCGTAATCAAACGTGCTTTATTTTCCGATGCGAATTCCGATCCCCGCTGACAACACCCAGCGCATGTGATTGCATTGATAACGAACCGATTTTATATATTTTTCACTCTGAAAAGTACAGCTATATTTCATCATTATATTAACAATTTTTTACATAATGTATCCTTCTTAAATTTTGTTTTAGGTCAAAATATTATTAACTGAATTACAGTTACCATAATTCGAAAAGGAGACATGTCCCGTTTGAGAATATTTTTATTAAAAGTAACATCAAAAACCGTAAGTTGATTTAAGAAATTATTTTGTGTGAAAATTGTTAAATTTATTAATACCATCAGTACGAAATAGCTAATTTTCAATAAAAATTAATTCGTCGTTTAATTTGTAGACCATCTTCAATGGCTACAAATTTGTTACTTGCCTGCTTTAGCAGTTTAAAAGCGTATTGTAAGTACACGCAGTCTTTTATAAAGACATTTTTTTGTTCGTATCGGTACAAGACCCTATTCGAACGACCTAGCCTTAGGGCATTGATTCATTTTGGTGAAAATATTTAATTTTCTGTTGTCATATTTTGAAATCTTTTGTGTGTATAATTAAGAATTTGTTCCAATAATTTATATTTTCGTTTAAATTTTATTTCATTAAATGTGTGTGTGTTCAGTCTAGAAAATTTTATTCTCATTTTTGTCTTGATAAGAGCATTTAAGTCAACAAAAAAGGATCACATCAAGACTGGCGCCCAAATCCAATAGCATTATTTAGCAAGGCATGTCATTTAAGAATCCACGAATCTCCTCGGAGGACCCCGCTCTCGAGATTTGGTACTAAACGTACAGAGCTAAGCCAATCCGTTCATAACAGCTACGATTACAAAAAAGGGCAAGGTGAATGCTAGAAAACTCGTTTTTTTTAGATGACCGTTTGCCGGGTCATCGCTTTTAGTTTTGTGGCCTGTTTAGCGACGAGCGATTCAGCATCTAAAGTCACAATGGTCAGTATTTTAAATAAATGGTCAGTATTTTAAATGATATGGTCAGTATTTTAAATAAAAGGTCAGTATTTTAAACATAAAAACTGGAGATTTTAAATTCATTAATTAAATAGTATTGCGATGTTCTTTGCTCTGCCGAATTGGCAAATCAGAAGAATGAACGAGTGTTAAGTCAAATTTTAAATGAAAGTTGAATTATAGAGAGATCATGGCAAGGCGATATAACGATTGACTCGTTGTAGAAATTATAAAATTTATATCATCTTAAAGTTATTTGTTAGTTATAATTATATTAGTAAATATTGTTATTAACACTAGGTTAATTTAGAATTAGTTATGTTAAACACACTGAAAAGGTTTTCGTGATGACATTTGTTATAACAGCTTGGTGCGATAAATTAAAAGGCCGATTATTCGCCTCAATTTAAACTTTAAAGTGCATCGTGTCTCCAATTTACAGTTCTTTCCTAAAAAAAACATTATTTAAATGAAGATTAAGTGTGGTAAAATTTAATTAAAGTTACCGACCAATGAAAACTTGCTGCATCAAAAACAGGCATGCGATGAAATATCAACGAAAATTTATATCCTTGTGAAAAAAACAGATCAACATATCAACGGATCAACGTATCAACGTATTTAAATTTCCTATATAGGTGAAAAATTATGTAAATAAAATATAACTTATATTTGGTCTGCATTGAAAAAACATGCGGACGGACACGAAACCAGACCATAAGGCTTCTTTCTATACCTTGTATAGAAGCCTAAAAGTAGCGCACTGGCTACCCAGTTCGTAGACCTCTATACACACAGAGTATTTCCAACACGATTTGAAACGCTCTGTATGATTTTGAATTATGCGGACGGACAGACAGACAGACAGACAGACGGACATGGAGCCAGATCATAAGGCTTCTTGCTATACTTTGTATAGAAGCCTAAAAGGGAGGAAAAATTGGCTGCTGCCTATATGAAGAAGAAACAGAAAGAAGAACAGGAATTGGCAATATCGCTGCGTGCTTTCTAAAATTCCTTATTAGAAGACGAATAATAGTTCATATTACAATATCTTAATATATAAAATGCCAGCTCGCTCCTGCGGCGTGTCAAAACCTAATCTCATTGGTCCAAATTTGATACCAACATAAGCACTAATCGAAGTTATGGAAGGGGAAGGATCTGAACGGAACGAAAAGAAGAAACAAAAATCTAGGAGATAGGAAATAACGGTTATTAATGATTAACTTAAATCCGGATTAACGGATTAACGTTAAAACGTTAATACGTTAATCCGTTCATATTTAATAAAAATACTATATAAACCAAATGACTTATTATGACTTAAATGTGTTGAACGTGAACTAAAAATGTCTTTACAAAAAATGGCTTTGCGAGAATTAAATAAGGTTGTGGAAGGGGCGCTAAACAGGGCTTTATCGTTCGCTAAATATGAAGATTTAACATGGAACCTGTTTTTCGGTACCAAACCATTTATCATAGTTTTTCTCGAGATTTAGGGGTGCCGCGGGAGTGGCGCCTATCTCGTTTCTTCTTCTTTTTACTGTTTTCCGAAGTGCTGCGTAGTTGTGTAACCGTGTATTACACGTAGTTGTGTTACACGGGGGATAATCCCTTAATTTTTGTGTTGGTAATAAAAGATTTACTATATAAGCAAATTTGCTTTTTGCGATAGGTTTCGGATTTAAATTTTTGGTAATGAAAATTTTGTTATTGAAAATTCATTATTGTGAATGGGAAGATGTTATTCGATAATCTACTCTATTCAAATTATAAACTATAAATTTGAATTATACATGTGGTGCCAATTTTTGGTGTCGGTTTTTTGGTGTCGATTTTTGCGAGGCAACGACCGTGAAAACATGTTCCATGTTAAAAAACTCAATGGATCAATAGATCAACGGATCAAATAAAGAGATCAACAATATATAGGTAAACCACTCAGTTACGTATATTTCAGCAACCTTCTTCACATATCTACTCATTTCAGAGTGTTTCCCAACACAATTTGGAGCGCTATGTATGAATTTGAATTATGCGGACAGACGGAGCCAGATCGTAAGGCTTCTTGCTATACTTTGTATAGAAGCCTAATAGCGCACTGGGTACCCAGTTCTTAGACCTCTATACACACTGAGTATATTCAACACGATTTGAAACGCTCTGTATGATTTTGAATTATGCGGACGGACAGACGGACGGACAGACGGACGGATCATCGGATCAACGTATCATCGGATCAACGTATCATCGGATGAACGTATCATCGTATCAACGTATCATCGTATCAACGTATCATCGGATCAACGTATCATCGGATCAACGTATCAACGGATCAACGTATTTAAATTATATAGGTGAAAAGTTATGTAAATAACACGATTTGAAACGCTCTGTATGATTTTGAATTATGCGGACAGACAGACAGACAGACGGACGGACGGACGGACAGACGGACGGACAGACACGGAGCTAGATCATAAGGCTTCTTGGTATACTTTGTATAGAAGCCTAAAAGTAAAGGCTACACTGTACGGAACGTAATCAATGTACAACATCGCATAACTAAGGAGTCATTACCATTATTTTTTGTAGATCTAGCACCATCAGAGAATAACAAAAATATTTACGACCTTAGATATCTAAATAATAGAGTAATTCGTGTTGAACCACCTAAGAGAAACACCGATATTGTGCAATGTACAAGGTGCCAGATGTTTAACCATACCAAAACTTACTGCAAGCGTCTTGCTACTTATGCTACTTATGCAATGGCTCTCATCCTGCGAGTTATAAAGGTTGCCAAGTATATAGAAACTTGCAAGACAAATACAAAAGAGACCAAAAACAGCAGGAACAACAAGAACAGCATAGAAGACAAAACGCATCTATGTTTTATAATACAAATTTAACACACCCCTATCGACCATCTCAACCTAATAATACGCAAACGTATTATAATTCAAACAACCAAAGAACATATTCAGAAGCACTAAGAATTAATCCCTTAGAAACAGCAAACCTATCTGAAGAAACGCAATTAACAAAATTCCTTAACGAGTTTAAGGAAATGTTCAAACAACTTAAGCAGCAAAATAATATGATGATAAATCTATTAAATACAGTCATCAACAGATTGGTAAACTAATGGCCAATTTCCTAAGAATTGCCTTATGGAATGCTAATGGCTTCCAAACATCAAAAGTTAAAGAAACTGAATTATTCTTATTAGCAAATAATATAGATATTCTACTCATATCTGAGTCACATTTTACCGCAAGATCCCATATAAAAATTCACAGATACAAAATTTATTCAACTAATCACCCTGACAGAACAGCACACGGTGGAACGGCCATATTAATTAGGGAAACTCTACTACATCATGAATTAAGCAAGTATGAAACCAACTTTATACAAGCAACTACAGTCCAAGTCAACATGTTAAATAAGTCGCTAAAAATTGCAGCAATATACTGTCCACCGAGGCACAACATTAAACAAGTTGGAACTTGCTTCAGCAGCGGTTCCTAGGCTTCTATACATACAACTACTTTTCTGGTGTGAAAAGTTGTTGTTATCTGGTTATTTTTGATCGCCATATAATGTACCATCACATAATCAGATAATCTGCACCAATTAAATTTTTTGCGGTTGGTAATTATCATTTACTATATAAGTAATAACAATCAAACTTTTCCATTCTATTCGAAACTTTACTTCTCTGTAATGTATGGTCCTTTTTTTGAGGTGGACCAATCCTCTCCTTTCTCTTTTATTTACAACTTAACTTCAGTAACCACATCAATAAAATATTATTTTTTCACATCAAAGTAAAATAAAAAATCAGTTCTTAGACCTCTATACACACAGAGTATTTCCAACACGATTTGAAACGCTCTGTATGATTTTGAATTATGCGGACAGACAGACGGACACGGAGCCAGATCATAAGGCTTTTTGCTATACTTTGTATAGAAGCCTAATAAAAAAGTTGTTATTATCTGGTTATTTTTGGTCGCCATATAATGTAACATCACATAATCTGATAATCTGCACTAATTAAATTTTTGCGGTTGGTATTTATCAATTACTACATATGTAACAATCTTTTGTTACGCTTGTTTTTACGTCGACAAATTTTATTTGTCGACATATTTGATTTTCCTTTTAGGCTTCTATACAAAGTATAGCAAGAAGCCTTATGATCTGGCTCCGTGTCTGTCCGTCCGTCTGTCCGTCCGTCCGTCTGTCCGTCCGTCCGCATAATTCAAAATCATACAGAGCGTTTCAAATCGTGTTGAATATACTCAGTGTGTATAGAGGTCTAAGAACTGGGTACCCAGTGCGCTATTATTTTGGAAATAGCTGTCTTATATAGACTTATATCTGTTTTAGGCTTCTATACAAAGTATAACAAGAAGCCTTATGATCTGGCTCCGTGTCTGTCCGTCTGTCCGTCCGTCTGTCCGTCTGTCTGTCCGCATAATTCAAAATCATACAGAGCGTTTCAAATCGTGTTGGAAATACTCTGTGTGTATAGAGGTCTAAGAACTGGGTAGCCAGTGCGCTACTTTTAGGCTTCTATACAAAGTATATTTATGATTAGGGCCAATTTATTTGTCAAATCGTCTTGACGTTTCTTCGGCGAAAAGCCGCCCACTTTTGGAAGACTTCCTTCCATAATTTCTACATGATTTATACCTTCTGGGACGACAGACATGCTACGAATATCTTCCGGACTAAAAATACCAAATTGCACATTCTTTACAGTTTTGAAAGCAGATTGTTTTCGATTAATGCCATTGTTAATACCGTAAATTACTTTTACTTAACGCGCGAAAAATTAGCCAAACTGTTACATCTACTATACTCATAGGGCGATGTCCTATATAAGCAAATTGATCTGATGATACGTTGATACGATGATACGATGATACGATGATACGATGATACGATGATACGATGATCCGTTGATACGATTATACCTTGATACGATGATTCGTTGATACGATTATACCTTGATACGATGATCCGTTGATACGATGATCCGTTGATACGATTATACCATGATACGATTGTCCGTTGATCCAATTATTCTTTGATACGTGGCTTACTGGTCTAACTGCCGCAGGGATTAACGGCCAGAATAAAGTGAAGATAAGGTATTGTCCCAAGGATATGATTTACTATTAGGCTTCTATACAAAGTATAGCAAGAAGCCTTATGATCTGGCTCCGTGTCCGTCTGTCTGTCTGTCCGTCTGTCTGTCTGTCCGTCCGTCTGTCCGCATAATTCAAAAACATACAGAGCGTTTCAAATCGTGTTGGAAATACTCTGTGTGTATAGAGGTCTAAGAACTGGGTAGCCAGTGCGCTACTTTTAGGCTTCTATACAAGGTATAGAAAGAAGCCTTATGGTCTGGCTTCGTGTCCGTCCGCATGTTTCAGAGCCAATCATAACGTTGATCAACTGATACGTTGTTATATTGTAAATACTTCGTCTATATAGTATTGCGTTAAACTGTTAATCCGTTGTTTCGATTCGCTAATGCAATTTATAAATACGCAAATGTTCGAAAGAAATTTACTACGTTAAAGATATTTTCAACGGGGTCTCCCTATATAAACTACTTGTTAGGCTACTATACAAAGTATAGCTTATGATCTGGCTCCGCGTCTGTCCGTCCGTCTGTCCGCATAATTCAAATCTAATCAGAACCTTCGAAATTGTGATTGTAAACACATCGTGTACCTATATATACTTAAATAAAATTTGTTTTAAATTTAATATCGACTTTCTAGCCACGTTCTGTAAAAATTTTTTTTGGAACTCAGAACTTAAAATGCTATTTTTTGTTTTTATGTGAAAAAATAATTTTTTATTTATTTTAACCATAGCAGTGGCTTGATGTGATTAGTGAAGTTAAGTTGTAAATAAAAGAGAAAGGAGAGGATTGGTCCACCTCAAAAAATGGACCGTCCATTACAGAGAAGTAAAGTTTCGAATGGAATTTAAAAGTTTGATTATTATTACTTATATAGTAAATGATAATTACCAACCGCAAAAAATTTAATTGGTGCAGATTATCTGATTATGTGATATTACATTATATGGCGACCTCCAAGAATATTCAATATTTACTTAGAGTATGTCTTGGGACAGTGGAGAAGAAGCTGGGGTTAGACATATAATTCACCAAGTTTAGGAAGTTGATCGTATCGATGTCAAAAATATTCGCAAAAAGAATTTAATTCCAATTTGCATTATTATTATATAGTATTTTAGTTGGCAATGATCACCAACTTAAAAAAAACAGATTATCCGTTAATTTAGGGCTCTATACAAAGTATACACCGAGAAAAAAAAATTAAGTAGGAATTTGTCTTGCAACAATTTGAAATAATTTCTCTTTACAGAGAAAAAATTGTTTTTATTTGAAGTATTTTATTACTTCAAATTGAAGTGCAAATTCGTCTCGCATCAATTTGATGTCAATTTTACAAGAAGTGAAGTAAATTTGACAACAATTAATGTAATAATTATTTCAAATTGTTGCATAACAAATTCCTACATAATTTTTTTCTCAGTGTGTGTAGAAGCGATATAATCAAAGTATAGAATCTTATCAACGTATCATCGGATTAGCGGATCAACGTATCAGCGGATCAACGTATCAGCGGATTAAAAGTTATATAAGTGAACGTCGATAAAACAAACGGTATAATTATTAAATCTTCAAGCTTATTACTTATTATTTATATAATATAAAGTAAATAACACACAAAAAAAACGGATCAACACAACAACGGATCAAAGTATCAACGTATAAGGTTTATAACAGGTAGTAACTTATATAACCAATTTTCTCGCCCTTACCCATAATGCACCTAAACATTTACCAACCGTAAAAATCGTCATAGTCCTCAAGATTTGCGTGGAAATCGTCATTATACGCTCAGCTGTCATACCGCATAGACCGCTTGGACAAAAGTGTGCTCATCATTATAATTTCGCTACAGCTATTTTGTTTTTATTATAAAGTAGGTTATTATAAATTATCGAGAGTCGACTGTATAAGGTTCATACAGGTACTAACTTATATAACCAATTTTGGCGCCATTACCCATAATGCACCTAAACATTTACCAACCGTAAAAATCGTCATAGTCCTCAAGATTCGCGAGGAAATCGTCATTATACGCTCAGCTGTCATACCGCATAGACCGCTTGGACAAAAGTGTGCTCATCGATATAATTTCGCTACAGCTATTTTGTTATTATTATAAAGTAGGTTATTATAAATTATCGAGAGTCGACTGTATAAGGTTCATACAGGTACTAACTTATATTTATAACCAATTTTGGCGCCATTACCCATAATGCACCTAAACATTTACCAACCGTAAAAATCGTCATAGTCCTCAAGATTTGCGTGGAAATCGTCATTATACGCTCAGCTGTCATACCGCATAGACCGCTTGGACAAAAGTGTGCTCATCGATATAATTTCGCTACAGCTATTTTGTTTTTATTATAAAGTAGGTTATTATAAATTATCGAGTCGACTGTATAAGGTTCATACAGGTACTAACTTATATAACCAATTTTGGCGCCATTACCCATAATGCACCTAAACATTTACCAACCGTAAAAATCGTCATAGTCCTCAAGATTCGCGAGGAAATCGTCATTATACGCTCAGCTGTCATACCGCATAGACCGCTTGGACAAAAGTGTGCTCATCGATATAATTTCGCTACAGCTATTTTGTTATTATTATAAAGTAGTTAAAACAACACAATTTCGTAATGCCTAGAAAGCAGTTGACACCTGAAGAGCGAAAAGCAGCAGCTGCCCGTCGACGCCAGAAGGACGCTATCAGGAAACATACCATTAGACAAGATCCTTCGTTTCGTTTACAGGAACAAGTTCGCGACACCGAAAGCCATCGTCAAGCCCGTCAAGATCCTTCGTTTCGTTTGCAGGAACAAGTTCACAACACCGCAGGCCATCGTCAAGCTCGACAAGATCCTTCGTTTCGTTTACAGGAACAAGTTCACAACACAGAAAGCCATCATCAAGCTCGTCAAGATCCTTTGTTTCGTTTACAGGAACAAGTTCGCGACACTGAAAACCATCGTCAAGCCCGTCAAGATCCTTCGTTTCGTTTGCAGGAACAAGTTCGCGACACCGAAAGCCATCGTCAAGCCCGTCAAGATCCTTCGTTTCGTTTGCAGGAACAAGTTCGCGACACTGAAAACCATCGTCAAGCCCGTCAAGATCCTTCGTTTCGTTTGCAGGAACAAGTTCACAACACAGAAAGCCATCGTCAAGCTCGTCAAGATCCTTTGTTTCGTTTACAGGAACAAGTTCGCGACACTGAAAACCATCGTCAAGCCCGTCAAGATCCTTCGTTTCGTTTGCAGGAACAAGTTCGCGACACCGAAAGCCATCGTCAAGCCCGTCAAGATCCTTCGTTTCGTTTGCAGGAACTAGTTCGCGACACTGAAAACCATCGTCAAGCCCGCCAAGATCCTTCGTTTCGTTTACAGGAACAAGTTCACAACACCGAAAGCCATCGTCAAGCTCGTCTTGATGAAGACGTGCGCATCCACGAACATAATCTCCGTAGAATTCGCGAGCAAGGCTCATGGCAAGATGAAATAAATCGATTTGAAGCTGAAATTCGCAAAGGCTGCACTCACGTATGTCATTCATGTGGGGGACTCTTTTTTCACTACTCCATTAAAACTCACAGCATGACCGAACTCCTTTTAGCTGGAAAGCAGCAATCCTTCATCGACTCAGTAATTATAGTTCCACCCACTTCAGACCTCGATGAATTTTGCTCAACTTGTCACAGAACTATCCAACAAAACCGGATTCCACGTCTCTGTCTCTCCAACGATCTGCAGTTTCCCTATGTTCCACAAAGTGTAAAGAATCTGACACGTTTGGAAGCCCGTTTGGTCTCAGCTCGACATGTGTTTCAGTCCATTTGGGCTATATATGGAATGCATGGACAGATGAGAACAAAAGGACGAATTATTAACGTCCCAGTCTCCATAGACAATACCATTCAATCCCTTCCGAAACTCCCGAATCAGGACGATGTTTTACACATCCGACTCGCCCGTCAAATTGAAGTTCCGAGAAATTATACAGCTGGTAACATTCGTCCGGCTTGCGTGATGGATGCCGCTAAAATTCTTACCCGATCTCCGCTTTACCGTGAATACGGAATCACTCTTTCAAGCAATTGGACCGAGATATGTCAGCATCAAATTGATGTGGCATTACACGAAAACCCAGAAGAAATTGCGATGGATGTTCAAGAGGAAGAGGAAGTCGATGACGTAAATCCTGGCAGAGGAGAGACTTTAATTACTAGTGATGAGGGAATCCGGATGGCTCCAGCGGAAGGAAACCAACCAATCTCTATTCTATATGATCCTGACTCGTATTTTCTTACGTTTCCTCAAATATTTGCCGGGCACCGAATGAAGCCATCCGATAGTAATGGTAAATTACTAAGCCGCTCCGAATTTGTCAAATCAATGGCGCGTAACAGTGATCGCCGTGCCGTTGAAAATGTCGAGTTCTTACTGTTTTTGGCCAAATCGCTCGAAATTCAGAGAAGTTCTGATAATCGCAAGGTGTGCCTTCGTAAACGAAGACGCAATGGAGAGTTAATCCGAGTCACTGCGGAACAAATTAGTCATTCTAATTTTGTGGATGGGTTAGTTAATGATGATAATGCTTTTAAGGTTTTACAAGGAGTACGAAACTCATGTCATCACTGGCATCAAGAAGGCCTTAAAGTCCGAAGGATTGTCAGTCAGTTCAATTTGCCTCATCTCTTCATCACTATTAGTGCCGCTGAGCTAAAATGGAACGAGTTGATTGTGATTCTCAAGCATATTCTTGACAAAATTACAATTTCTGAAGAAGAAGCACAAAATATGTCAAAGAATGACAAACAATTACTTATTCAGCGCGATCCCGTGACTTGCGCTCGTTATTTTGAACATTCACTTCTGCTCTTTTCAAGACCTGGAAAAACTCTCAAGGCCCATTTGGAAACCGATCCATTAGGCATTCCTATCATCGCATTGAGTTCCAACATCGAGGAAGTCCACACGTCCATATGATCTTGTGGATTGATGGCGCACCAAACTTTGATGCTTCCAACTCATCTTCTACTCAAGATGTTTGCCGGTTTGTTGACGAAATTATAACTTGTTCCACGAACTGGCCTGAATATGAAGAAGAGATTTTTTCTAACTTTGAAGTGTCAGCTACCGGAATCTACACATCGATTTCCTCTTACCATGAGCCGCTTTGGGCCAGAATTAACATAAACTAATTTGCGACAGACATCTTTGGACGTGGAATGGATGTTGTTGGTATAAACACCGTCATCAATTACTATATGCCATCCGATGCAGATAGTTATTTACATAGTGTTGCTCGTGCAAGTCTTTTTGACTCTGTGGGAAGAGCTATCACGTTTGTTTTCAGCGATGAAGATGCCAAATTATCGAACAAAGTTCAAACTCGGTTCCAAGTGAAAATTATCAAATTTTCGACCTAACCTATCTATCTTTTAATCAAATATATACTTTGATTCTAAATATTTCTATTCAAACTTATTTCTATTCATTACCTTATCCGGGAGGATAAGGTAAAGGGGTGTAGGGGTTATGCTGCAGAGGTAGTACCTTGTACCGGGACGGTCACATCGAGAGTGATATCGAGAGATGGTCCTTGGTAACTGGTCCTAGCAGGATACCCAACTCTCACTTATGGCTCCACGTGCCACACCCTGGGAACTGCGTTGATCCGCAGGCGAAACTAAGTGAGGGGAGCCAGATATGGCAATAACCGAATGTAGTTGCCGGTATAAGCAACTGCATTAATTTTATTGCCAATAGCTTCGGATGCATGAACAAGCAAATATAGGGCACTTTCCTGTCCTTGGATAGAGAAATCATTCCTAAACGCGGACGAACCAAGCAATATGGCGAACGGCATAGAATGAAGATTGTAACAAACTTTTGTTACATTTTGGCTTGCGCTGGCAAATTTCAATTGTCAGCAAATTTCATTTCTTTTTTAAGTAAAAATTTAATTTCCGTCAGAGCAAATCTTAACGTCATCAAATTTAGCTAATTTATTCGATTTTAAATCAATAAAATAAATTTCAAAATCAGCACTAGGCAACCCAAACGACATCCAAAATTACAAATTCTTTCTTCGATGAACAATTTTCCAATTGACCAATGAGATCGATTTTTGTATCGCTTGGTCATACATGGAGTGCGCGAAGGTTGCCACAAAGGAGGTTAGCAAACTGACACCATGACACCATGACGTGAATTTTATGCTTGGTCAAATTTTTATTATTTTTTGAGTTTTTCTGAAGCCACGCCGCTTAAGAATGTTAATAAGTAGTGCGAGTGGTTATCGTGAAGGGTGTAACCCTATTTTTTTAACACCCAATGTTTAAACGAAAATCGAAAATCGAATTTTTTGGATTCAATAATTTCAATGCAACTGCGCCATTTTGAAGGGACATTGATGATTAAAATTATATAAATCTGGTATGAGGCAAGTCAGCGCCTACCATAGGCCGAGGTTTTTCCTAGAGAATCTTTCGACTTCAGCTATGGACAACCCGGAGAATTTTTAAATAAAATTCCAAAAGAAAATTAACGCCACCTTTTAACTTCAATATGGGCAAAACCAGATGTCATCTAATTTCAATCTTTCCATGAAGTACAACATGTTTTGCAAAATTTTACAACAACAATTTAAGCACCTGGTGATATTGTCGAAATTAATTATTTTTAATTCAAAGAACTTTTTGCTATTTTTTTTGGTTAATAACATTCGTACATTTGTGTTGTTTTGAATGCTTTTAGGAAAGTCAATTTTATCAATGGATGTATTTTAATCCTTTTTTTGCGAGATGAAGGCTAGCCATCGGCTCCAGTTTTTTATTTAAGAATATTACCTGAAATCGTAAGTAATCCAAAATTTCATTATATGTGCTATTTGTTAAATAACCAATTTTTATAAATCGTCAATCATAATTTTTCAATAACCTACTTGTGTTTTGCCTACCTTCAGTAGGACAAGTAGTGTAATCCTTCTGCTGATTTTTATTCAGAGAAGAGCGTCATTTGTACGCCGACAATTTTGTGTATTAATTACATTTCGTTATTACACCAGCCAACGTTAATGAATCCTGTTCGATCGACGACCAACTTAATCACGATAACCGAATTTTCAGAAGTTTTATTTTTTTGTAAAATATAAATTCTTTAAACCTTTGTAAATAATAATTGTATATATATATGTGAGATCAGGAATCTGTTTATTTTGTTAGTAACCAACTTCATCTTTTATTTTTATTAAAAGTGTGCATTCAACGTGTCAAGTTTTATTTCATTTTAATTTCTATTTTTGTCTCAACGGAGATGACTAACCAAGTGAAAGTTTTGGTTGAGGCTGGCGCCCCAGGTAGTAGTTTATTGTGCAGGGAAAGTTTTATTTAAGGATCCACGAACCTCTTTGAGGTACCCACGCTCTCATTGGCTTGGTATGAGAAATACAGAGCCTAGCCGTTACGTATCCTCCATCGACGAACAAGAAAAGGGCAAGGTGAATGCTGAAACTCTTTTTTTAGATGACCATTTGCCGGGTCATCACTTTTCATATTCGTTTACGAGTTTTTGAGCACTTCTACAAGATGGCAACCTCAAGAGTTGCGCATGGTTTTATTTGCGGTGGATCCATCCTCTTCCTCTTTTATTTACAACTTAACTTCACTATCCACATCAAGCCACTGCTGTGGTTAAAATCTCTTATTATAAAAGGCCAAGTCTTTCTTTCTTTCTGTCCGTCCCACGGAAATACCCGAAGCAAACCGAACCGAACCGAACGCACAACGTATCATCGGATCAACGTATCATCGGATCAACGTATCATCGTATCAACGTATCATCGTATCAACGTATCATCGTATCAACGTATCATCGTATCAACGTATCATCGTATCATCGGATCAACGTATCATCGTATCAACGTATCATCGTATCAACGTATCATCGGATCAACGTATCATCGTATCATTTTGTCTATATAGGTAAGTCTATTTCCAAAAAAGCATTATGTGAACTTCCATAATGGATAATGAAAATTTTGAAAATCCTGCTGCAAAGCGACGACGATTGAATCGTGAGAGAAAAGCACGTACAAGAGCTAATAACACAGAAGAACAGCTTCGATCACAGCGACAAGCTAACGCTCGGTCTCATGCGATACGTCGACAACGTGAAACTTTGGAACAAACTCAAGCGCGGCAAGCTGCTGACGCTCGGTCCCATGCGATACGTCAACAACGTGAAACTTTAGAAGAAACTCAAGCGCGGCAAGCTGCTGACGCTCGGTCCCATGCAATACGTTGATACGTTGATCCGATGATACGTTGATACGATGATACGTTCATCCGATTGGTTATGAAATTATCCGTTATGCGTTCGGTTCGGTTTGCTTCGGGTATTTCCGTGGGACAGACAGAAGGAAGGAAGGAAGGAAGGACTTGGTCTTTTATAATAAGAGATTTTTCACCTATATAGGAAATTTAAATACGTTGATTGTGACGTTTTTTTGCACCCTTAGAATTTTTCGTTGGCAAAAAAATTCTTTTTGTCAACAATGTATATTTAAGTTTATGACACATAATTTTTCTATCCATCCTTTTAAATTGATTTGATTTTTTAAATCAACTTCTATCAATTTTAAATGCCGACAGTTATGCAACCAACGCAACGTCACTTCATTTGAAAAGAAGCGCGCGTCGCTTGTTCAAAGAAGGTCGTTGGCAAACGGTCATAACGACAAGATGCATAAAATTTATGCTCGTCGAATTTTCGAGTATTCTGCAAGTTTTAGAAAGTATTTCAACACTCAAATTTAATTTAAAGTGACGAAAATGTTGTCGTGTGTGGTATGATGGTTTTTCTTTTTCACCAAATGATCGGCACGATTATTAATCGATTAAATGGTTTTTGTGAATTTTACTAACGCTATCCACCATATTGGAAAATGGTCGTTCGAAATTTTAATCTGGTTCTTTTGGCAAAAAACCGCCAGCCAAATGGCCGATGTCACCTTTTTGTTAAATACTTCCGACGTCGACAATTTTTGGGCAACCCAGAGAGATGTAGGACATCTTTAAAAGACAGATCCAACTTTTATCAGGTCAATATGTCCACCAGTTTCAAACGTTCAACACTGCGGTCGGAACCCGTCGAGTATGGGAGCTCATGGAAAGCCGCGAAGTTTCCATGATGCTTTTGACGCTTGACAACGTCGATCGAACCCGTTGGATATGGGAATATGGAAGACGTAGTGACTAGTTTCAATCGTTAAATTTTCCAATCCAGTAAATGAGGCCAGCTTGATTTTTTAATGCAAATTGCAACCCAGCTGACAACATCAAGCCCATCTGTTCGTATGCGACGATAAATTTAATTATCACATTTTTAATTTTCAATATAATCAGCTATGGTTTAATTTAATAACAATTATACATGTGCTTTCTTAAATACTGTTTTAGATTAAACTTTACGACAGAATTTTCTGTTAACCACCGAACGAATGAAGGACATGTCACTCAGCTCGTATACCTTTTTTATAACGTTACACCGATGAATTTGTAAGTATTTAAAGAATTGTTTACATGTAAAAATTGTTAAATTTAACCAATGCCTTCAGCTTAAATATAGCTAAAATTTCATATGAAGAATTCGTTCTACCGGTTTACTAATCACCTTCTGTGATAGTAAATCTTTTACTTGCCTGGTTTATCCAGTTTTACTGCGTTGTTTTACACGCCACCCTTTTATAAGGATATTTGGCTTGGATCGATAAAGATCCAACCCGAATAACACGTCTTACGAACTTTATTTAATTTTGTGTATATATAAATATTTTTCTTTTCATTCATTTTTGTAATTTTTATGTGTGTGAAGTCAAGAGATTGTTCTATTGTTTACGTTTTCTTTCCAATTAAATTTTATTTCAATAAATGTGTGTATTCCGATCAAGACAGTCAGTTTTATTTTATTTTTTATTTCAATTTTTTGTCTCGAGAAGAGCCTCTAGGAATCGACAGTTTAATCGAGACATGGCGCCCAAAAGGTAGTGACATTTTGGCAAAGCAAGTTTTTTTAAGGATCCACGAACCTCTTTGAGGTACCCACGCTCTCATTGGCTTGGTATGAGAAATACAGAGCCTAGCCGATACGTACTCTCCAGCTGCGATCGCTAAAAAGGGCAAGGTGAATGCTGAAACTCTTTTTTAGATGACCATTTGCCGGGTCATCACTTTTTGGTATTCGTTTACGAGTTTTGAGCATTCTACATGATACGTTGATCCGATGATACGATGATACGTTTATCCGATTAGTTATGAAATTATCCGTTATGCGTTCGGTTCGGTTTGCTTCGGGTATTTCCGTGGGACAGACAGAAGGAAGGAGGACTTGACCTTTTATAATAAGAGATGAGAACAACATTAAATAAATAAACAAAAAACTTACATATATTTTTTTAAATTAAATTAAACTTAATCAATATTTAAAATTTTTTTACTTATTTTAAACTAGATGATACCCCGTCCGAGGACGGGCAGCTAGAAGGACGGGCAGCTACCCAAGGTAACTTAAGTTGAATGAAGATTAAGGAAAGCTCTCAGTGCAATCCAAAAGCCATATGACCTTGGGTAGCTGCCCGTCCTTCTAGCTGCCCGTCCTCGGACGGGGTATCATCTAGTAATATAATAAATAATTAGTGCAGATTATCTGATTATGTGATGTTACATTATATGGCGACCAAAAATAACCAGATAATAACAACTTTCCACACCAGAAAGGTAGCTGTATAGAAGCCTAAGAACTGCCGCTAAAGCGAGTTCCACCTTGTTTTACTTTGATGTGAAAAAAACAAGTTTTTATTTATTTTAACCATAGCAGTGGCTTGATGTGATTAGTGAAGTTAAGTTGTAAATAAAAGAGAAAGAGAGGATTGGTCCACCTCAAAAAATGGACCGCACATTACAGAGAAGTAAAGTTTCGAATGGAATGGAAAAGTTTGATTGTTATTACTTATATAGTAAATGATAATAATTACCAACCGCAAAAAATGTAATTGGTGCAGATTATCGGATTATCTGATGTTACATTATAAATATTATGTCGACCAAAAATAACTAGCAACAACAACTTTTCACACCAGAAAGGTAGCTGTATAGAAGCCTAGGAACTGCCGCTAAAGCGAGTTCCACCTTGTTTAAAAAATCACTTTTGGTTTTTTAACGGAGACTCCGCTTTATTTCTGGTAATATCGATTAATAGTGCATATCTGAACCGACCAATACGATCGATTTTTGATCTAATGGTCAGGAATGACGTGCGCGATGGTTTACAAAAGGTTCGCAAATGAAGCCAAAGTAGAATGGCGAGAATTTTTCCGAGCTCCGTTAAAAGTTTTAATTTTGTTAGTTTTTTTGGAAAGATTCTCGTTTAAAATAGTTTTAGTGATGTTAGTTATTATTAAGGGAGTTGTGATGGAATTTTTTGATTATCCGATGATCCGCAAGATCGATAAACCGATTTTGAACTTTTTAATCTAAAGGACGCTACGCCATTTTAGAATTTGTGTTTTCATTTAAATTTCAAACGTTCACCTTTTTTTGATTGGAATCCTTTGAATATGGAAACTTATGAAGTTTTTGACGTTCAATACTGTCAATCGGATTTTTTTGAATATGGGAATTGATGAAGGCGCCGTTCAGATTGGAACATGGTTAATGCACAAATTGCAAATTTCCCGATCCGACTTTATGCAAAACATCGCTGTCGTAATATCGGGGTTACCTTTCTTTGCAATGCTTTCCAACCCCGGTAGCTGCGAACAACCCGGAGGGTCAATCAAGGCCCCAAGCAAGAAACTTGCATTTGTCTTCAACCGAGAAAATTTTAGCCACCTTTAAAATCAAGAGCGTCCGTTTGGCGAACATCTGTCCAATCAAATTTCATTCAATGTGCAACATTTTCTACACCAACTCAAGTACAGCTGGCAACACCTAGCCAAAAGTGGTCGTAACTAACGAATATTTTTTTCAATTTCAATTAACCTATTTTAATTTCAAATACAGCTATATTTAATAATCATATAACAATTTTACATGTGTGCTATTCTTAAAATTTTGTTTTAGAGCCAATTTTAATAGCAGCATTTCTGCTAACGATAATCCTAGACGGAGACTAGTCCCGACTTCGAATGTTTTTATTGAACGTAACACCAAAAACCGTAAGTTTACTTGAAGAATTGTTCCACGTGTAAATTGTTGAATTTATTAATGCCTTCAGCAAAATATAGCTAAAACTTTTTATTCGTTACGAATTTATTCAATTTTATGACTATCCTCTATAGCATAGAAATTTAACTTGCCTGCCTTGTGCAGTTTCACTGCGTAATGTAAACGCAATCTTTTAAATAAGATAATTTTGTTCGCATCTGAGCGACGTCACTTTTGAACCATCTTTTTTATTTTTTTTGTGTAAATAAATATCGTTTTCTTTTCATATTTCATAATCATTATGTGTGCATAATTAGGATATTGTTCCGTTGTTTATATTTTTCATTCATTTTTATTTTCAATAAATGTGTGTAGTTCTCAATCAAAGCAATCAGTTTTATTTTATTTTTATTTACATTTTTGCCTCGAAAGAGTCACTAGCAATCGAAAGCCCTTTTGAGACATGGCGCCATTAAGCAAATAATTATTAAGCGAGGTAGTATCTCATTAAGAACCTACGAATCTCTTCGGAGAACCCAGCTCTCGGTACTTAGTATTGAACATACAGAGCTTAGCCGATCCGTACATTACAGCTACGATCACTAAAAAGGGCAAGGTGAATGCTAAAACTCGTTTTTTTAGATGACCATTTGCCGGGTCATCACTTTTAGTTTAGTGGCCTGTTAACGAGGTAGTAAAGCTATTTCTACACATAAGCAGCGATGCCAACCCGTACTATAATTGTAGTACGCATACTATAATTTTACCTTCTGTGCTGTACAACAGAAGGTACAAATTACTTATAGAATGCCTACTATAATAAATTATAGTACGGTTGGCATCGCTGTACATAAGTAATAATAATCAAACTTTTCCATTCCATTCGTAACTTTACTTATCTATAATTACCGGTCCATTTTTTGAGGTGGATCCTTCCTCTTCCTTCTCTTTTATTTACAACTTAACTTCACTATCCACATCAAGTCAATGCTGTGGTTAAAATAAAATAATAAATAATTAGTGCAGATTATCTGATTATGTGATTTTACATTATAATGGCGACCAAAAATAACCAGATAATAACAACTTTCCACACCAGAAAGGTAGCTGTATCGGCAATTTACATTACCGTTGGTAGCGCCACCAGCAACAACAATATGGCCGTGTTTAGACGTATATTTCGAAATTCAAAATCATATTCTAGTGAAAATTTTCAACATTTCAGTATGGTATTAAATTTATTATAATATATGTTTTGTTAATTAGTTGATTTTGTTATGTCTTGAGCCTGAAGAACGAATTTTTATTTTCATTTAATACGTCACTTACTAATCTAAAATTCTCCCGCATGGTGGCGTTTGCTTAATGTAAATTGCGAATAGAAGCCTAAGAACTGCCGCTAAAGCGAGTTCCACCTTGTTTAATTTTTGTTATCTGAAAACAGCTGTCATACAATAAGTCAGGGGCGTACTGGATCAAGTTATTCACGAGGGCTTAGATTTTTCATATCGATCGTCAGCTATAGCGGTTAAGTGCGTTGCTGCTAATGCTGAATGCCTGGTTACACTCCGGGCTCAGTAAAACTTTGACATATTTTACATTCGATTTGTATTTTTTCGCTTGTTTATGTACATTTTTCTTTATTACAGTCTTGAAAATGACCCCGATAGATGGTCGCAACTAGTCGATTCAAAACGTAGTCTTTCTTTAAACACGTCCCCTGATATCCAATATCCTAGTAAATCATATCCTTGGAACAATAGCTTATCTTCACTTTATTCTGGCCGTTAATCCCTGCGGCAGTTAGACCAGTAAGCCACGTATCAGAGAATAATTGGATCAACGGACAATCGTATCATGGTATAATCGTATCAACAGATCATCGTATCAACGGATCATCGTATCAACGGATCATCGTATCATCGTATCATCGTATCATCGTATCATCGTATCATCGGATCAATGTATCATCAGATCAATTTGCTTATATAGGACATCGCCCTATGAGTATAGTAAATGTAACAGTTTGGCTAATTTTTCGCGCGTTAAGTAAAAGTAAATTATTAACAATGACATTAATCGAAAACAAATCTGCTTTCAAAACTGTAAAGAATGTGCGATTTGGCATTTTTAGTCTGGAAGATATTCGTAGCATGTCTGTCGTCCCAGAAGGTATAAATCATGTAGAAATTATGGAAGGAATCTTCCAAAAGTGGGCGGCCTAATGGATCCGAGGATGGGAGCGTTTGACAGCACTTTACCATGTCAAACATGCGAAGGCGATCGGGACACTTGCCCCGGTCACTTTGGTCACATCGAATTGGCCAAACCGAACTTTCACGTTGGCATGATTAAAGATGTCATGAAAGTTTTACGCTGCGTCTGCTTTAATTGCAGTAAATTGTTGGTGAACCCAAAAAAACAAAACCACTTCGAACACGCTCAGAAGATAACTGCAGACGTTCCAAGAAACGCTTAGAACTAGTGTACGGTTTGTGCAAAGAACAAACAATATGTCACGCGGATGGTGGATGTGGAAATCATCAACCTGTAATTAGAAAATCGGGTCTCGATTTGACGGCCGAATGGAAGGAATCCGACGGAAAGGTTGAAACGTGAATCTAGCAGCAAGCATGGGCGCCACTTATGAAACGATAAAAGTAAAAGCTAGTGCTTCCAGTTCCAATTGCCTCTTTTATGCTCGTAGATGTACTAACGAAGCGGCTTAGCTTTGTATGTCTAATACCAAGTACTGCGAGCTGGGTAGCGACGGGTCGCTTTCGTGGATTCTTGGATGGGTTCTTCTTTGCGTAGTAATATTCTCCGGAGGGCGCCAGAATCGAATAAGGACGTTCAGGGACCTTAGTTATCCTTATCGAGACAAAATTAACTCAAAGTAGAAAATAAAAAAATTACTCGTTTTGAACACACACTTTTAATATAAATTAATATGTAATCAATCGTAAATAACATAAGCGAATTCTTGTTTACACAGATTATATGAATGATAAATGTTTGTATTAAAATATAAAAATTGACAATTATTTACAAATGTTGAACACAAATACATATACTTGATACCCAGAGCGGATCGACAGATGTCGCTGCGTTGGAGTCGAAATGTCAAACGGAGTGAACCTTCGCACTTGGATTGTCATGTCTACGAACTTAATTGCCTTACAAAATGCTAGCGATAAAAGAATCGCACTAATACTACCAAAAAAGCAGGAAATGCTAGCTACGTCTACTGAAGGTAGATTAGTTTCGGATAAGCAGGTTGACAAAATGTTAGATACGAGCTTGGTATTTGTTAAACAATTCATACAGTAAATAGTGTTTATAACTACTTACGGTTTCTGTTGGAATGGTTACTGGATTACGTACGATCAGATCTGATGGTCCGTTGTCACTCCTGGCCAAAATCGTCAGGATTTTGAATAGCAATGTTTGATCTAAAATATAGTTAGAAACACAGTGTACGATATTGTAAAACATAAAAAAACGTAGCAATTGATCTGAATTATTTAAATAAGCAATTAAATTCGTTTTTTGTATCACCAATTTTGCGTTTTGTTCCTCCAGTTGTATTTGAAATAGAAATTATCTTTGCACACATGAAACTTAGGAAAGGTTGGCAGATGGTCGACAAAGCGGCGATCCTCGCTGACCCAAAATGGTGGAGATTTGTTCGTTGATGAAATGAAACGAACAGATGTATTTGCGGGTTTTCGAAATTTCTTCTTATTGGAATTTTTACAATTCTCCGGACTTGTCCAATGATATTAGGATCGATATTGTAATAGAATAATTCACCTCGATATATTGGCTGCGGTGTTTTGCGATCTTTTCCGGATTTAGAAGAATGGAGTCGCATCGACTTTGCACATGTGTTCGGACAATAAACTCGGTTGTCGAAATAAAAATTGATTTTCGGGATCATATATTGATCTCACTGACCTAAAAAGTAACACTTCACTCGGAGTGAGACTTTCTCATTAAAAACTCGATATTTTGGTTCGATTATACTTATTCGAAAACCAATAAACTTTAATTAAACTTGAGAGCTTGTAATAGCACGTCTATACGCGTTGCGGTAGATTTGGCGAGAGAGCATTACCAATCGAATTTGCGCCGAAGCAAATGGATCCAACCCTGAGAGTTAGTGATCTAACTTACCGATATTGAATAAAAATTGCATTGATTATAAGTGGGAAAGATGTGCAGTAATCAATGGTTTGGCGTAATACTCGAGAAAGTGTTATTAATTTAGAATAATAATAGTACATAATAGTGAACCATAATAATAAAAAATAAAATTAGCTTTGCTATACAAAACTGTTCAAATTAATCGTACATAAAAGTTATTAATAAATTGATAAGCCCTGAAAATAAAATTATATTTTTCATATTGAAACCAAGATAACAGGAGCCTGTTACAAGGTTCCACAAGAAAAAAAGTATTTGTTGGCGGAAGAAGTGCTGCATATCTTTAGACAAATTAGCGACGCAGATTGCAGCGCCCTGGGAATGGATCCGAAATACTCACGACCCGAGTGGATGATCGTGACGGTTTTACCGGTTGTTCCTCCTTCCGCGAGACCCGCAGCTTTCATGGGCGATTCGCCGAAGAAACGTCAAGACGATTTGACAAATAAATTGGCCCTAATCATAAATATACCTTGTATAGAAGCCTAAAAGTAGCGCACTGGCTACCCAGTTCTTAGACCTCTATACACACAGAGTATTTCCAACACGATTTGAAACGCTCTATATGATTTTGAATTATGCGTACAGACAGACAGACGGACGGACAGACAGACACGGAGCTAGATCATAAGGCTTCTTGTTATACTTTGTATAGAAGCCTAAAAGGAAGATCTAATACCGTTTTTTGACTCACTTGGTAATAATTTCATAGCAGGTGGAGATTTCAATGCAAAACATACACACTGGGGATCTAGATTGATAACTACCAAAGGAAGAGAATTTCTCAAAATGATTAACGCCAAAAATTATTACGCCGTTTCCACAGGTGAACCAACATACTGGCCTACTGATCCAAACAAAATACCTGATTTATTAGATTTTTTCATAACAAATGGAGTCTCGACCAATTATATAGAAATCCAGTCCAGCTTTGAACTAACATCAGATCATACTCCAGTTCTACTTACTATTAGCAAACTGGTTATTAGAAAGGTACCTAAAGTAACACTCCATAATAAAAAAACAGACTGGGATCAATTTAAAGAACATATTCAACAAGTGTACGGCACTGGATTGGTAAACATAGTGGTTATAATGGCTCCGATATTTAATTCAAATTTTGGATAGTACCTATCGAGCGGAATAATTAATAGGAGTACATTGAGATAGTAGAAGAATAGATAGAGAAAAAATACTAGTAAGAGATTAATCCTAATTAACTATATTGGTATCATTATAGAATTTTACAAATTGGTAGAGGACGTTCACCCGAAGGGTTGACCTGTGAACGCTCGCTGACGCCAAAGTTAGGAGAGATCTGAAGAGAAATTGGGATACAGGAGGAACAATAACGATAGTGGAAATTTTTGAAAAAGGTTATAAAATATCACAGTGGAAAGGGTTAAAAAGTGGAAATTAGTAAACAACGGACGTACGAAGGAGAAGGTAGGCAACACATATAACAACATTTCCAGTATAGATGAGTAGCAACGAAAAATTAAAACAAGATCAATTAAAAACGGAAGTACGTCAAAAAGCTAACAGTATAGGTAGTCTAAACGAATACATTAAAAGAGGACGACCACAGGAGGTGGACAAAAGTATCACAGCCTTTAAGCGAAGCAAAAGAACTGCAAGAACACCAACTAGAGAAAACAAAGGTATTGAAACTGAACTGGAAATAATAAACGTGGAAAATATGGACGAAATCAAAAAGTTCATGGAAACCATAAGCTCGGATATAAAAAAAATGAGAGTAGAAAACTCAGAAATAAAACAAGAGATAAGGGAAAATAACAAAAAAATGCAACAACAAATAGAGTCCTAGAAAGAAGAATTGAAAATAATGAAAGAGGAATTAAACCAGATAAAAAATAGCTGGAACCAAGAAAAGATAACAAATGAGAAGAATATTGATGAACTCAAGAATAAGCTAGAGACAGTTGAATTTAAAGTAGAGCTACAAGAGAGAGAAAAAAGAAGAAACAAAATAGTGATGACGGGGCTGAAAATAGATGTAACGGGAAATTCCACAATCGAGGAAAAAATTGAAGATTTTATAAGACAAAACTTGGAGGTAGAGGTAAAGATAAGGAAGGCATATAAGATAGGAGAAGAGAGAAGTGTGATCGAAGTAGAAAACTGGGGAAAAAAAGTAGAGATAATGAAGAATAAATTTAAGTTGCGTCGTTTGACGAGTGAGAGGGTATACATTGAACATGATTTGACGATTATGGAAAAAGGAATACAAGCAAAAATTAGAGAACAGGCAGAAGAGATGAAAAAACGCGGGAAAAGGGTAAAGGTTGGATACCAAAGATTACAATGCGAAAATAAATTACTAAAGTGGAGAAGAGAAGAAGGATGCCTGCAAGAGGTACCAAAAAACTGACCAACCATAAAGATCACAAGAAACTTAAGACGGACTGGCGAGTAAATGGAACAAAGATTGGTGGAGGAAATAAAACTGTAAATTTGGGAACATGGAATGTTAGGGGTACTTATGTAGAAGGGGCATTAAAACAATTAATAAAGGTTTTGAAAATGTACAGAATAGATATATTAGCAATACAAGAAACAAAGCAAGGTAATAATGATGTAGTTGATTTGGATGGGTATACCTTTTTCAAGAGTAGTGGTAATGACAGAAGATTGGGTATGGGTTTCATGGTGGGTGAAAAAATGAGAAAAAACGTGATTGAATTTAAGCCCATATCCGACCGAATGTGTACCTTAAGACTCAAAGGAGGACATAGAAAAATAACAATAATAAATGTTCATGCGCCTACGGAAGAGAAGGATCTAGAGGTTAAGGAGTGCTACTATGAGACATTAGACAAAATATGTGACGAGGTCTCTAAACATGATTGTAAACTAGTAATGGGAGATTGGAATGCCAAAGTGGGGCAGGAAGAAGTTTATCAGCCCACAATAGGAAAATATAGTTTACACGAGGAAAGTAACGAAAATGGAAGATTTTTGATAGATTTCGCGATGGGAAGAGATATGAAAATAAAAAGTACATGTTACGAACATAGAAATATACATAAGGGGACATGGATAAGCCCCGACGGTAGAAATGTAAACCAGATTGACCATATACTGGTAGAAAGAAGAGACGAATATTACATACAAGACATACGATCATACCGCGGGGCCGATGCAGACTCCGACCATTTCATGGTAAGAATGAAAATGAAACAGTTAAACCTAAGGATAGCAGAAAAAAAGAAGGATAGTATGGAAAAGAAAAGTAAGAGAATACAGCTAAGAAGCATACAGGAACAGATAAAATATGCAGAAGAGATGGAAAATACACTTGTTGCGACGGGTAAACATATTGGGAAAGACGCAATATTAACGGTAATTCAAGAGAGCATAAACAAAGTAGTAAAGAACCAGTCTAAGGAATGCGTGAAAACCAGAAAGGAATGGTACGATAAACAATGCGAGGATGAAATAAAAAAACGTGGAGCCGCAAGAGAGAGGATGCTAAGAACAAAATCCGAAGAACACAGAAAAACATACGAGGAACAGCGCAAGCGATGTAAGAAGATAATAAGAGAAAAGAAAAGAGAATACAATATTCAAAAACTAGTAGAAATAGAAGAAAAGTACAGAAATAGAGAAATTAGAAATTTTTACCAGGGGGTAAAAAAAGTAAAGAAAGGTTACCAACCAAGAACAACCTTTTGCAGAGATAAAGAAGGTAATTTGGTGGGAACAAAAGAAAAAATAACTGAAAGATGGTCAGAATACTTCCAGGAACTCCTAAGTACACAACAAATAAACAGTGAAAATAGATACGTAGAACAGATATACAGAGACGAGGAAAATTTTAGTAACGAGGTACCAAAAGAAGAAGAGATTTTGGAAGTAATACGAGGCCTGAAGAATAACAGAAGTGCAGGTGAAGACGGAAACCAGGCTGAGATGATCAAATACGGAGGACGAAAATTACATGAAATGATTGTGAAATTGATCCGAGAGATTTGGCAAAATGAAGATATGCCGAAGTCATGGAGGGTGGCGTTGATATGCCCAATACACAAGAAGGGTGACAAAACAGAATGTGGGAACTATCGAGGCATATAGCCCTTCTGAACGTTATGTATAAGATCCTGTCTACCTGTATAAAGAACAAACTAAGAACATATGCGAAAGATAGAATAGGTGAATATCAGAGTGGTTTTAGAAAAGACAGATCGGTGACGGACCAAATATTTGTATTAAAAGAAATACAAGCTACAAGCCATGAATATAGACTGAACACATACGCACTGTTTCTGGATTTTAAACAGGCTTACGATACCATCATAAGAGAAGAAATGTATGAGGCTATGTACGAATTGGAAATACCAGCTAAACTAATCCGTCTGACAAAAATGACATTAGAGGAAACGCAAAATAGAGTAAGAGTAAACGGAGAATTATCTAGAGAATTTATTGCAGATGTGGGATTGAGACAAGGGGATCCATTGTCACCGGTCTTGTTCAATTTGGGCCTTGAAAGAGTGATAAGAAGAGCGAACCTGAATAGAGATAACACTATATTCAGACGAAAACACCAGTGTTTGGCCTTTGCCGATGATTTAACAATTTTGACAAGAACAAGAATCGAGTTGGGTGAGACAGTAAGAAAGTTGTTGATTGAAGCAAAGAAGATGGGACTCGAGGTGAATGAGAGAAAAACGAAGTATATGATATGGGAAGACACGCCTTTCAGACCAAAACAAACGTTGAATGTTAAATTGAATGAATTGCAAACGTTGAAATTTGAAGAGGTTTAAATTTTTAATTATTTGGGAACGGTAATAACAAGAAAACCGAGCAATGAACAAGAACTAAAAGCAAGAATTGCGGCTGGGACACGGAGCTCCTACTCAATGAAACCGATGCTGAATAGCAAAATCTTCTCGAGAACATTGAAACTAAGGCTATACAAAACAATTATTAGACCAACAGTAACATATGGATGCGAGGTATGGAATTTAAGAAAGCAGGATAGAACTATGTTGGAGGTTTGGGAAAGAAAGATTCTAAGGAGGATATTTGGAGGAAAAGAAGTGAATGGATGGTGGATCAGAAGAACAAATAAAGAACTGGAGGAACTATATGGTGAACAGAGTATAGTGGGTTATGTCAAGACACAAAGATTGAGATGGTTGGGCCACTTAACAAGAATGAATGAGACAAGAGTGCCCAAGAAAGTTTGGGAAGTGGATTTAGGAGGTACGAAGAGAAGGGGGAGACCAAGAAGTAGATGGTGGACTAAAGTGCAAGAAGACCTCAACATGATGGACTTGAGAGATTGGGAACAGAAGGCGAGAAATAGGAAGCAGTGGAACCACGTAATCAAACAAGCCATGGGCCTACTAGGCCTTTAGTGCTATTAATATATATATATATATATATAAAATATTCAACAAAAACTAGACTTCACGCTATCTTTAAAAACAAATGAAGAACTTGAAGAGGCGACCAATCACTTTGTAACATCTATCCAGGAAGCTAGTTGGAAAGCAACTCCATTGGTAAAAGAAACAGGCTATGAATACAACATACCTATGAAAATACTCCAAGTTTTGGCTGAAAAACGAAGAGCAAGAGCCAAATGGCACCGTTATAATCATCCTCAAGATGAAACGGAATACAACAGAATCGCTAATCATTTAAAAACGATAATAAAAGAAGCAAAAAACGAAACATTTAAATATTATCTAGATAATCTGTCGGTAAAAGATAACACTATTTGGAAGGCCACAAAAGGTTTTAAAAGACCCCTAATTACTGCTTCTCCATTACAAAAATCTAATACATCATGGGCAAGAACAAACATCGGAAAAGCTGAACTATTTTCTCAACATCTAGAAGAGGTTTTTAAACCTTTTTCTGATGAACCGGATGAAGAAATCAATCACTTTCTCCAAGCTCCGCTTCAAATGTCCTTGCCCATAAAAAAGTTCAGTTCTTATGAAGTTGAACAAGAAATTAGAAACCTGAATAAAAAGAAATCTCCTGGTTACGATCTTATAACTGGGAAAATATTAATTGAATTGCCTGGGCTGGGAATAAAATTTCTTACGATGCTGTAGAACTCTATCTTGAGACTATCACACTGGCCAATACAACTAAAATTTGCCAAAATAATTTTAATTTTGAAGCCTGGAAAACCCCCAACAGAAGTAAGTTCTTATCGACCAATTAGTTTGCTCTCACTCATATCAAAGCTAATGGAGAAGCTCTTGTTAAAACGCATAAATAATTAAGATCTCTTAGTAGTATAGCAACAAGAGAACGGGACCATTCCTTATGTAAATTAACATGGGAAAATGTCAAGGTCCATTCTGGTCATTTTTGGTTCAAATTTATGTCACCCCCTACTTTACCGACATTTTAATCACGGACGCAAACCGATATACTTTACCTTAGCACGGACGCAAACCAAACGACTTTACCGACACACCTACTGCGCAGGCCTAAAACATACCGCTCTATACCGCATATTATACCGTATTATACCGGTAAGCGGTATTATACCGCTCTATACCGCATATTATACCGTATTATACCGTATTATACCGGTAAGCGGTGTAATACCGGTATAATACCGGTATTATACCGCTCTATACCGCATATTATACCGTATTATACCGCTCTATACCGCATATTATATTTATTATTATTATATTATTATACCGTATTATACCGCTTACCGGTATAATACGGTATAATACGGTATAATATGCGGTATAGAGCGGTATAATACCGGTATTATACCGGTATTACACCGCTTACCGGTATAATACGGTATAATACGGTATAATATGCGGTATAGAGCGGTATAATACCGCTTACCGGTATAATACGGTATAATATGCGGTATAGAGCGGTATAATACCGGTATTAAGCGGTATTAAGGAATGTCGGTAATGAAGAGAGGGAAACATGTTTTAGGCCTGCGCAGTAGGTGTGTCGGTAAAGTCGTTTGGTTTGCGTCCGTGCTAAGGTAAAGTATATCGGTTTGCGTCCGTGATTAAAATGTCGGTAAAGTAGGGGGTGACATAAATTTGAACCAAAAATGACCAGAATGGACCTTGACATTTTCCCATGTTAATTTACATAAGGAATGGTCCCGTTCTCTTGTTGCTATACTACTTCTCTTAGAACAATTTCTCCCAGCACATCAATTTGGATTTCGAAGACAGCACTCAACCATCCAACAGTGTCATCGGATTGTAGATAACATCTATAGAAGCTTAGAAGGGAAGAAATACTGTAGGGCGGTTTTCCTTGACATCAAGCAGGCTTTCGACAAGGTGTGGCATAGGGGTTTGTTATATAAAATTAAGAAGAATCTGCCATATCGTTATTATCAGGTTTTAAAATCGTATTTGGAAAATCGTTGCTTTCAAGTCCAACAAGATGAGGAGGTTTCAAACATTTGCCCTATTAGATCAGGAGTTCCGCAAGGAAGCGTGATTGGACCATTGTTGTATTTACTTTTCACCTCCGACATACCTGCTACAAATCATACGGAAACAGCAACATTTGCCGATGACACTACCATTATATCAACGGACGAAAACCCTGCTACCGCATCTCAAAATATCCAAACACATCTTTTACTATTGCAAGAATGGCTGAACAAGTGGAGAATGAAGATTAATGAAGCAAAGTCTACTTACGTGACATTTACTTTAAGATACAAATTATGTCCTCCAGTCTATATTAATAACACTATTATACCATGTGCAACAGAAGCTAGATACTTGGGGCTTCACCTTGAGAGCAAATTAACATGGAAGGCACACATTACTAAGAAAAGAAAGCAAATGGACATCAAGGTAAAGAAAATGTATTGGCTAATTGGAAGAAGGTCTACCCTATCTATGGAAAACAAGATTCGGATTTATAAAACAATCATCAAGCCCATATGGACTTATGGCTTAGAACAATGGGGCTGTTCGAGCAAATCCAACATCAACGTCATACAGAGATTTCAATCTAAAACTCTTCGCACGATGATGGACGCACCATGGTACATAAGCAATCACACGTTACATTCAGACTTGCTAATTTCATATGTCCACGAAGAAATACAAAAACGAGCAGAAAAGCATCACAACAGGCTTGAAGATCATCCAAATCCAAGTATCGCTCAACTTCTAGAAAACAATATATATAGACGACTAAAACGAAAATGGCCTCGTGACTTATTGTTACAAATATAAAGCAAAATGATTGCGGGTAAAGCCGATGGGCGGAATCCCCTACAAGGACAAGACAGCAGATTATCTCATAGAATGTATAATTAAGCATTTAATTTACTGTTCTGATTGATAATATGTACATATTGGTTAAATAAAAAAAAATGAGAGGGGTCATTGAAGTATGTAAAATGTATATGAATAAATAAAAGAAGACAATTGGTCATCGATGTAAGCAAATCTCTAAATAATTACAGAAATTAGATTTTTGCAATATTAAATATTTTTTAATTATTTATGTTAATCAAAAATTAGTTTTTTAATTATTATTATATAATTATTAAATACTAGGGGGGGCTCCGCCCCCCTGGCCGCCTTCGGCGGCCCAACCCCCTTGGGCAGCTTCGCGTCCCAATATTCCCGGCCGATTTACGGTTGAGCCACCCCCATTTCGCCACGTCGTAATTCCATATAAATGAGAAATCTTGCGAGTTATAAAACTTCTTTCCATACGACATTTGTTATGTCGCTTATACTTTGAATTTGTATTCCATCCTTTGCTCGACATCTTGATAATGCTACATATTTATCGTCGCTATCAAAACGGAAAGGCGTATCTCGATTTTCCTCACTTCACAGGAGAGCGAAATAAAGAAAAGTATTACCGTTCTTATTTTCTTCATAACTCAAATACTATTGAATATATCGTATTTCTTTTTACACAGTTATTGATAACAATTTTCATAATTGTTATAATGGGGTTCAAGGGAGTGCACGCGCAACATATAGCCTCTACACCCCAACTCGACTCTCAGCTTCACGTGGTGAACCCCGTCAGTCAGGTGCACTCCAAGGTTGCGGTAACCAATCCCTTCGGCGGAGTGCGCTTGATGACCAACGAGAGTAAGGGGAAACAAACCTCGCGTGAGGCTGGTAACCTCACCGGGGTAAAGAAGATTACTCGCAAGCCCAAAAATAGCCTCGGATATATGGATGGATTTAACGATGACGACTCAAGCAGACGAAATATGGAAAAGAGATTTAAAAAGAATAAAGGAAAAACGAAGGAAACACTGAGTGTAGCCACATGGAATGTGAGAGGACTAAATAACAAGGAAGAAGAACTAGAAAAAGAACTAATAGCGAAAAATATTCACATAGCTATAATATCCGAAACCAAAAAGAAACTCCAGGGAAGCCGCGATTTAAAACATTATATTATGCTTTACAGTGGAGTAAAAGAAAACCAAAGAGCATCGGCAGGAATAGCAATATTTGTCACAAATCAACTAAGAAACCGAATACAGAGTTACGAATTTATAACTGACCGAATAATTAAGATACGAGTGAAAATAAATAGAGGATACATGACGGTATGCGGAGTGTACGCACCAGAAGAGGGAAAAAAAGAAGCAACAGAAAAATTTTATAGAAAACTACAAAAGACAATTGATACAATTAATAAAAACGATTACATAATTGTAGCTGGCGATTTAAATGCCAGAGTGGGAAACCAATCCATCGAACCCTCGGTAGGCACCTTTGGGGAACCAACATTGAATAGTAATGGACAGGAACTAATAAGATTTTCGTTATATAACAAGCTTAAAATAACAAACACCTTCTTCAGAAAGAAAATGATAAATAAATACACATGGGGAGCTAGAGGAACAAGATCCCTCATCGACTATATAATGGCAAACGAAAAATGTGCAAACCTTGTGCAAGATACACACGTATACCGAGGAGCCGAACTGTACACGGACCACTACCTTGTGATATCCAAATTAAATATACCAGCAAATTGGTATCACACTAGAGCGACACTTAATAAACAGAAACAAGAAATATACAAAGTACACCTTTTGGAAGATGAAAGCATTCGAGAACTATATCAAAGAAGAATAACACTCTACTTAGAAAAAAGATGTACTTCTGAAAATATTGAAGAAGAGTGGGAAAATATAAAATATATCATTAACGAAGCAGCTAAAGAAGCAATAGGAAAGAGATCAAATAAAAGACCAAAGAAACGACTTCGAATATGGAACGAAGAAATAAAAAAATCGGTTGAGGAAAAGAAGGAAGCTTATAGGAAATACCTGCAAAACAATAATAGCGATGCTTACGAAAATTATAAGACCAAGAGAAATATTGCTAAAAAACTCGTACAACAGGCACACCGAGATAGTTGGGAAAGATACGTAAATCAAATAGAACATGATCTGAATGGACGCCAACAATTTGCGTATAAAGTAATGAAGCATATGAATAAAATTGAAAGAGATACAGCCAACATAAATAATATAACAGAGGACGAATGGCTAGCTCATTATGGAGAATTATGGAGCGCTAGAGAAACTCCAAGTACATCAATCACAAATTTATCTAACAACACCTCGGTAGACTCTATTACACTTGAAGAACTTGAAGAAGCTTTAAAATCCACAAAAAACAGAAAAGCTACAGGCACAGATGGAATTAATTCGGAGCTAATTAAATATGCAGGAGCCTTTTTCAAACTCAGACTTCTACACTTTATCAACATGTGCTGGAAATATACACATATCCCTTCGGAATGGGGGGTTAGTATCATCCAACCAATATATAAAAAAGGCGATCGTAACCAATGCCATAATTACAGAGGAATTAGCTTACTAAATTCTACCTATAAGATATATTCTAAAATCCTCACCAGAAGACTTCAGTCCATAACGGAGACGATCATACTAGAAGAACAAAGTGGATTTCGCAGGGGGCGCTCCTGTATAGACAACGTATTTACTCTACAACAAATAATCGAAAAAAGACGAGAATATAATCTAGAAACACATATGGCTTTTATAGATCTCGAAAAAGCTTTCGATAGAGTTATCCGAGAAAAGCTATGGATTATTATGGAAGAACGTGGCTTCCCCTCACACCTGATAAAAGCAACGAAATCTCTCTATCAAAACACTAAAATAAGGATGGCTACAGGAAAAAAGACCATTACAGTCCACCAAGGTGTTAGACAAGGATGTTCCGCATCTACGATATTATTTAATCTGTACATAGATAAGATACTGCGAAAATGGATTAAGAAAACACCCAAAACTATCACAATAGGACGAAATAGCCACATTAATACACTTTTATTTGCAGACGACCAGGTTATACTTGGAGAGACCGAAGACGAATTGCAAAGAGCAATATATAAATTTTACAAGATAGCAGAGGACTTCAATTGCAAAATTTCTACTAACAAGACAAAGGTGATGGCGTTTCTAGGAAAGGATACAATAAGATCTAAGATAACAATAAATAATGAACCAATAGAACAAGTTCGACACTTCCAATACCTTGGATGTGACATCAGTTACGATTATAACAACGATATACAAAATAAATTGATTCGCTTCCAAAACATATGTGGTACAATCAGAAAAGTCCTGAAAAATAAATCTAGACCAGAAACCCAAGTTAAACTGTACAAGATGACAGCTGTACCGACCTTACTATACGGCAGCGAAACATGGGTTACCACTACTAAACACAAAACCCAAATCCAATCCGCCGAAATGAAGTTCCTTAGAGGGATTAAAAATATACAAAGAACAGATCGAATAAGAAACGACTATATTAGAGACGACCTCCAAGTCTTTAACTTGAATGATAGAATAGTGGGAAACCAAACAAAATGGGAAGAACACCTCCAAAGAATGGAAAACTATAGAATCCCTCTACAAGCCTACAAATACCAACCCCAAGGACGCAGAGACGTGGGACGACCGAGGAAGAGATGGGCCGGAACAGGTCAACGACCTAACCCATGAAGGAAGTGATGATGATGATGAATTTTCATAATCATTTCTAATATTTCAAACTGTGATTGGCTTTATTATTAATGTTACTTTTTAGCGTTTATTTGAGATCGGTCTGGAACTTATTTTGGCTATAAAATGCAAACGGTGCATAATCGAGATGTGCCTTTTCGTCACATCGCCGAGATCATTATCCAGCAAGTAATGGCATATATAACTCATTTTTGACATAACTGTTTATGACTAAACAAAGGCCTATCGATATTTATACCAACTTGGTCAAAGCTCTGCCCTTGACATTTATTTATAATTTATTATAGCGAATGCCAACACTATCGGAAATTGTCGCCTATGTATGTAGTACAAATGGTAATCTGCTTGCAGATGTATCGCCAGTATCCAATTTGGATAATATTCCAAAAAATAGCATCACAATTTAAACATTTATCGGCATCATGAGGAGTTACTGATTCCAAAACAGTGACCAGATCTGTCGATGATCGCTGTAGCGGTCTTCTTTTTCTGCTACTTTCAGTTGAAGGTTTTGCTGCTGGTTTTAATGTTGAAGGTTCTTGTTCCTCTTGTAGTTGTACCGATTCTAAAACAGTGGCCAGATCTGTCGATCGTTGCTGTAGCGCTCTTCTTTTTCTGCTTCTTTCGGTTGAAGTTTTTGTTGGTGGTTTTGATGTTGAAGGTTCTTGTTTCTCTTGTAATTGTACCGATTCTAAAACAGTGGCCAGATCTGTCGATGGTTGCTGTAGCGCTCTTCTTTTTCTGCTTCTTCTAGTTCAAGTTGTTGCTGATGGTCTTGATGTTGAAGGTTCTTGTTTCTCTTGTAGTTGTTGCTGTCGAGTTCTGTATTCTCTCGAACGTTCAGTTGATGTTTGTCGACTTGTTTTTTCTTTCTGTGTCACTTTCAGTATCTGAGGATGTATCCGGTTGTGGTCGCACTTCTTTGTTTGCTTTTATTCGATCTGTTCTTAGAATTAAGGAAGCTTCGCTAGTTATAACAGTCGAAAAAGGTAAAAGCCTTTTTTGGTTAAAGGTAACTTTTAAATGAGCCCTCATCTCTATTCTAAACTCTGTATTATACATCAGGATCTAATTAAATTTTGTAATGTGATCAGTTGAAGGGTAGCGATTAGATGTTAACTCTCGAACGGCTATTGAATTTAAAGGTAGAATGGTAGTCTTTTTTGGACAATAGTTTTAAATTATTTTTTACTTCAATTACTTTTATACTACTTTATTCTCCAGATGGTGATCGCGATAGTACAACTTCTTTAACTTACTTATTAATATATAGACATCAACGTCCTATATATAGGCTATAACCTGATGATACGGTGATCCAATGATCCGGTGATCCGATGACGCGATGAAAGCATTAATCTGATTACGGGTCAGATAATCCGTATGCTTTTACTCCATATAAGTAAAACATAAAACTTTATGTGCAAACTTTTTTAGAAGGAGAAGATAAGTTGGATTCGATGATGAAAATGATGAGAGAGTTAATGGAGGAAACAAGAGAGATAAAGAAAAATCAGGAAAAATACCAGGAAGAATTTTTAAAGTTGAGATTGGAAAATGAACAATTGAAAATTGAGAATGCAGAAATCAAGAAGGAGATTACGAACGTGAGGATTGGTTTGGAAAGAGTTGAAAGAGCAAGTGTTAAGAACAATATAATAGTGAGGGGGCTGCAAATTGACACGAACAACAGACAAGAACTGAGACAAGGTATGGAGAAATTCATAAAGGAAAAACTAGATTTGCAGATTCAGATTGGTGATGCGTTGAAAATAGGACCAAAAACATGTAAAATTGAGCTGGAAAACTTCCAGGAAAAACAAAAAATTATGGAGAACAAACATAAACTGAAGAAATTTGAGACGAGGGTGTTTATTGACAACGAATTAACCAAAAGCGAACTTGCGATACAACAAAAAATCTGGGATAATATCAAAGAGATGAATATTAAGGGCAAGACGGTTAAAATTGGATACCTAAAAGCGATAATAGACGGGAAAGAATGGAAATGGGATAGAGTAGAGGAAAAATTAAAAGAAAATGCTGGAGGGAGGGGTAACCAGGGTACAAAAAACTAAAGAAAGAACCCACGAGTACGAATATGATGACGACACAAGCAAAGAAAATGGACATGAACATGGAAAAGAGAAAGTTGACAACGCAGGCAAGTGAAATGGACAAGAGTAAGAGAAAAATATGGAAAATCGCTACGTGGAATATTAGGAGCATAAATGGCAAAGAACAAGAGTTAGCAGATGAATTTGGGAGAGCAGATGTGGAAGTATTGGCCCTGACTGAATTAAAGAAGACAGGAAGCGGAGTTATGGAGATTGGGGAGGGTCTGGTACTTTTTTACAGCGGAGTGCCAATAATAAAAAGAGCAGCAGCGGGTGTGGGTTGTATAATAAGCAAGAAATATAAAAATAATATAAAGAGTTGGTCATTTATCTCAGAAAGAATATTAACCGTCACAATACAAATACAATATGTAGTAACAATAATAGTGGTGTATGGACCAAACGAAGATGCACAAGTAATAGAAAAAGAAAAATTTTGGGAAGAGCTACAGCTGACATTGGAAGATTCAAGTGGTGAGATTTACGTTGCGGGAGATTTCAACGGTCGTATAGGAAACAAAAACGATGGATTAAAAGGAATAATGGGAGCTTATGGTGAGAACGCTCTAAACAGTAATGGTGAAAGGCTGATTGATTTCTGTTTAATAAACAATCTTCGGATTACAAACACATGCTTTAAACATAAAGAGATACATAAATATACCCGAGAAGAACCGAGTAGAAACGAAAAGTCAATAATAGATTACATTTTAGTAGAAAATAAAAATAGGAAAAAGTTACTAGATGTCAGAGTTTGTAGAGGTTACGAAATTGGAAGTGACCATTTTATGCTCGTAGGAAAGATAAGATATAACTCACAAGAGAGAAGTAAAAACGAAGAAGATAAGAAAGCTAACAGTAAAGAAATTATTAGAAGTTATAAACTTAAAGAAAAAACAAAAGGGTTAGCCTACCAATCGCTATTAGAAGAAATGCTGTCAATGAATCAAGAAGAATGTAAGGAAGACCTCGAAAAACAGTGGAAATGGTTTAAAGAATCTTTAATAAAGGCGACAAGACAAATATGCGGAACTTCCAAAGTTATAAAAAATAGAAAACAAACACCGTGGTGGAGTAAAGAAATAAAGGAAGAAATCCAAAAGAAGAAAAAGAAATGGCAACGATATATAGCCATGAGAACTGAAGAAAATTATAAGGAATATAAGGAACAAAGGATAAAGACTAAACAAATGATTATCAACGCTAAAAGAATATCGTGGGAAGAGTTTGGAAATGTAATGGAACAACACAAGAATCAAAATCAAAAGTTGTTCTACAAGATATTGAAACGAGAGTTACAAACTTAAATAAATTTGAATTATACATGTGGTGCCGATTTTTCGTGTCGAATTTTGGTGTCGGTTTTTGGTGTCGATTTTTGGTGTCGGTTTTTGGTGTCGATTTTTGCGAGGTAACGACCGTAAAAACATGTTCCATGTTAATAATAAATAATTAGTGCAGATTATCTGATTATGTGATGTTACATTATATGGCGACCAAAAATAACCAGATAATAACAACTTTCCACACCAGAAAGGTAGCTGTATCGGCAAAATTACATTACCGTTGGTAGCGCCATCAGCAACAACAACATGGCCGTGTTTAGACGTATATTTCGAAATTCAAAATCATATTCTAATGACAATTTCGTTCATAATAATTCAACCAATAGGATGTTACAATCTCATCAATTTGAACCAATCATAATCTACTTCCTTTGACAATACAGACCACGGTGGTGTATTGTCGCGGCAATACGTCCACCGTGGTCTGTATTGTCAAATTTCCATAGTAACGATGGAAACTACGTGAACGCATACTATAAATTATTTGCTGTCAGAAAAAATTGAAATTTTATTTACGAAATTGTCAAACGAATTCCACACGATACTATAAAATTGTCGGTTAATTTTTAAACCATGGAATCTTCGTGTTTGTCGCCATTTCAAATCACCATTCGTGCTAAAGCACTCATGGTGATTTTAAGGGCGACAAACACTCAGTTCCAGTTTCAAAAATTATTGCCGACAATTTGATAGTCTCTTGTGGTATTATATATGAAAATTTGCAACATTTCAGTATGGTATTAAATTTATTATAATATGTTTTGTTAATTAGTTGATTTTGTTATGTCTTGAGCCTGAAGAACGAATTTTTATTTTCATTTAATACGTCACTTACTAATTTAAAATTCTCCCGCATGGTGGCGTTTGCTTAATGTAAATTGCGAATAGAAGCCTAAGAACTACCGCTAAAGCGAGTTCCACCTTGTTTGTATATTATTAGGGCCTAATATAATCTAATCAATAATTACTAAATTCATCATCTACTAACTACTTTCAATCAAGCAACTGTCCAATATTTTCAATCACCCACAATTTAATAAATGAATAAATTAATGTATTAACGTATCATTGTATCAACGTATCATTGTATCAACGTATCATTGTATCAACGTATCATTGTATCAACGTATCATTGTATCAACGTATCATTGTATCAACGTATCATTGTATCAACGTATCATTGTATCAACGTATCATTGTATCAACGTATCATTGGATCAACGGAGATATATCTATATAGGTCGGAACATTAATGAAATGATTATCAAATATTTTCGCTACAATTTTATCATTTCATACAATTTTCAATTATACCATCGCAATGTCAACCTTCTTAAGAGTAAAACGTCGTTTGGAAGAGGATTTGGTAGACTCTTTTCTGGTTAATACCAAGAGAAGAAAAATCGACTGCACAGAAACCAATATCTCCAGTTCACCAGTAATTTTCAATTTCTTCGGAAGTGGAAACACTTCTGACCAAGTTTTCAAGCACATCAGAAAGACGCCGTTACGCAATATCAAACGAAGATCTTTCGATGCAATGGAAAAGGTGAAAAACGAATGGCGTGACAACTGTAAATAGCGGCAGTTCTTAGGCTTCTATACAGCTACCTTTCTGGTGTGGAACGATTTGAAACGCTCTGTATGATTTTAAATTATGCGGACGGACAGACAGACGGACAGACGGACGGACAGACGGACAGACACGGAGCCAGATCATAAGGCTTCTTGCTATACTTTGTATAGAAGCCTAAAAGTACACAGCAGTATCAACAGATCAACTTATCAACAGATCAACGTATCAACGTATTTAAATTTCCTATATAGCTGAAAAATTATGAAAATAAAATATAACTTATATTTGGTGTGCATTGAAAATAGATAATTTGCACTAAATATATTTTTGCGGTTGGTATTTATAATTTACTATATAATCAATAATAAGCAAACTTAACTTCACCAATCACATCAAGCCACTGCTGTGGTTACAATAAAACCGGATCAACGTATCAACAGATCAACGGATCAACGTATCAACGTATCAACGTATCATCGTATCAACGTATCAACGTATCAACGTATCATCGTATCAACGTATCAACGTATCATCGTATCAACGTATCAACGTATTTAAATTTCCTATGTAGGTGAAAAATTATGTAAATAAAATATAACTTATATTTGGTCTGCATTGAAAAAAAAGTTGTTATTTTTGGTCGCCATATTATTATAAGGTAATATCAGATAATCTGCACTAATTAAATTTTTGCGGTCACAATCACAATTTCGAAGGTTCTGATTAGATTTGAATTATGCGGACAGACAGACGGACAGACGCGGAGCCAGATCATAAGGGTTCTTGCTATACTTTGTATAGAAGCCTAACAAGTAGTTTATATAGGGAGACCTCTTTGAAAATATCTTTAACTTAGTAAATTTCTTTCGAACATTTGCGTATTTGTAAATTGCATTAGCGAATCGAAACAACGGATTAACAGATTAACGCAATACTATATAGACGAAGTATTTACAATATAACAACGTATCAGTTGATCAACGTTATGATTGGCTCTGGAACATGCGGACGGACACAAAGCCAGACCATAAGGCTTCTTTCTATACCTTGTATAGAAGCCTAAATAAGGCTTCTTGTTATATCGTACTTTGTATAGAAGCCTAAAAGTAGCGCACTGGCTACCCAGTTCTTAGACCTCTATACACACAGAGTATTTCCAACACGATTTGAAACGCTCTGTATGATTTTGAATTATGCGGACAGACGGACAGACGGACAGACAGACAGACAGACAGACAGACAGACAGACGGACACGGAGCTAGATCATAAGGCTTCTTGTTATACTTTGTATAGAAGCCTAAAAATACCAGAAAAGCCAAACAAATACCATTGGTACAAGTTAAAGACAAGAAAGGAAAAATAATAAGTGACAAGAACGAAATAATAAAGAGATGGAAAGAATACTTTGAAGACCTTCTGGAATCTGAACAAGTGTTGACAAGTTATAATGCCGAAGAAACAAGGAAAGAAAGTAACATAGAAGAAATTTCAATGGTAGAAACGAAAAATGCATTGAGAAAATTAAAATTGGGAAAAGCGGCGGGAAACGACGAAATCAAGCCGGAAATGTTGAAATATATGGGAGAAAAAGGAGTTATAATTCTGAACAACATTTTTAACTTGGCGTGGAAACAGGGGAGAATTCCAAAGGACTGGGAGATGGCAGTGATACTACCGATATTTAAGAAGGGTGACAATCGAATATGCTCAAACTATAGAGGTATTTCTCTGCTAAGTACAGTAGTCAAATTATATGAAAGCATTCTGGATCAAAGACTTAGAGAAATAATTGAACCAACATTGGAAAAATCACAAAGTGGTTTTAGAAGAGGCTACAGTGTACAGGACCACATATTTACCATCAGACAAATTGCAGAGAAACAAGCAAAATACGATAGAACAACGTACATGTGTTTTATTGATCTAGAAAAAGCATTTGACAGAGCACCTAGAAATATTATCTGGAACATTCTAAAAGAAAGAAGAGTCAATGGAAAACTGTTACAAGCTATTCAAAGTATATACAGAAAGACGAGAAACATCGTAAGAACAGGAAATCTCAAATCCGAAGAATTTATAACAGTAGAAGGACTGCGTCAGGGTGGAACGTTAAGCCCAGCTTTGTTTATAACACTAATGGACCAAATAAGTAAAGACACGAAAGAGAAAACAAAACAATTAATGATAGGACATAGAAATATGAAACAGATAGGAATAACAGAATGTGCGTTCGCAGATGACTTGGTTTTATTTGCAAGAAATGAAAAGGAACTGCAACATAATGTAAATATATGGACAGCAGCGCTGGAAGAAAAGAAAATGAAAGTAAATATAGCAAAGACGAAGGTTATGGTGATGGCTAAAGAAGACATAACAATAAATATTTCGATCAGGAACAACAGGTTGGAGCAGGTAAATCAATTTAAATATCTGGGAGTAGCAATAGATAGAAGTGGGAGTCACAAAACAGAAATTAATAACAGACTGTGTTCAGCTGCAAATATATACAACGCGCTAAACAAGATAATAATAAACAAAAAAGAAATAAGTAAAAGAACGAAGTTGACAGTGTTCAAGACAATTTATATGCCGATCCTGACATTTGGATGCGAGACCTGGACAGTAAACAACAGAGAGCTAAGTAAAATACAGGCAGCAGAGATGAAATACTTAAGAAGGGTTGAAGGAGTTACAAGAAGAGATAGAATTAGAAACACAGAGATAAGGGAAAGACTACAAGTGAACTCCGCACAGGATAGAATAGAAAGCCAACAACTTAGATGGTTTGGACACCTTAATAGACTGAAGGAGGATATGCCAGTAAAAATGGTGTGGATGGCCAAAACGACGGGAAGAAGAAGAAGAGGTAGACCGGCACAAACTTGGAACGATAACATCCAAAATCTGTTGGAAGAAAGAGGATCTACATGGAGACAAGCAGAAAGAGAAGCATTAAACAAGAAGCTATGGCGAAGATTTGTAAATGCGGGAATATAAGAAGAACGAAAACCTCAACACCCTAGGGTAAATGAGGATACGACTATATATATATATAAGTAAAACATAAAACTTTATGTGCAAACTTTTTATGGAACGTTTTTGAATTAAAATTTTAAATCAAATTAATAATTGGTTCTTTTTTTTAACCAATAGCCAATGAAATTGCAAAACTTTCTATGGATAAGGGATTACCAACCTTGTATTTTAAAACGAAGAAAATCTTGGAGAACTTAACCTTGTTAAATTGATAAATCGATGTTTTCCAATTTTGGTTTTTAATTTATATTGCAGTCCCTTTGACTCATATAATAGAATTTTTTGTTGGTTGTCAGATTATCCGATTATCGAAAACGTTGCATAAAATCGTTGCATAAAAGCGTTGCATAAAAACCCTTATCTTTTTATATATATAGAGTAGATTGATCAAATAAATAATTTGGTACATAAATTATCAGTGCCGACTAGACACTAAATTTTATGTATCGAACCGATACTGTAAATTTCTAAATAACCGATTCATAAAAAATCAACACATAATCTGTACGTAAATGATACACCAATACCGTAACGGCAAAAAGGGCAAATCAATGCCGTGCGGTTACGAAAATACATGTACCGTATATGTACCAAAATGATACATCATGCAGTAACGGCAAAATCAATACCGTGCCGTTACGAAAATACCTGTACCGTATATATACATAAATGACACCCAATACAGTAACGGAAAAAGGGGCAAATCAATGCCATACCGTTATGGAAATATCTGTACCGTATATTATGTATGTTTCTGACGGCCTTGTGCTACTTGGTAAAGCTCTTCCGGTGGATTAATTATAATTATATTTTATTCGCTTTTTTTTTAATTGTGATAAATTATACAAAATTTTTATAATAATTATTTGGATTTCTAATTTTATATTAAAAATGGTCACTGACAAAAACAATTAACTAACCAATAAAGTATACTAACCAAAACTGCAACTTTATTATTTATACTGACCAAATTAACAAATTATACTGACCAAAATAAGAAATTATACTGACCATTTAATGAAAAAAATACTGACCAAAAAATTAGTTGTCATTCAATTTATCTATGTGTGATGTTTTTAAGTATGAAATCAATAGTTAAAACTATTTGGAAATTATATTTCTTCAGTTAAATACTACAAGGTGGAAAATTGTGACAATAAATATTCGAAAGCAATTAAAATCTTGGGAATTTGTTTGAAGTTTGTGGTCTTAAATTAAATTTATTATTTTGTGTACGTAATTTCTGTTATTCATTTTTCTGATAACTTTTTGTCAATTTTGTTCCTGAAATGTACCGATTAACCTGAACTTGTTCTTGGTCTTGATAAATGATTTCATTTCTAAGTGAAAGTTGTTATGATATCAAGTATTAAATTAAATTTAAACATAATATATTGATTCGTTTTTGAAATATTACCTTAAGGTGTATGAAAGTCGATAAAAATATTATAGAATACTTAAATTATGTATCTAATCGGAAGCAAGAAATCGGTAAATATGATCCGATTTTAAAACGGTTATGATACCATGTAGGTGTCTAACATTGCGACAAAAAATACATTAATTTTATTAGTTAAATAAAATTTATTAGAAAGGAGACATGAGGGAGTGCAGTAATTACAGAAGAATATCATTTTTGAATAACGTCTATAAAATCTTATCGAAAATAATACATTCAAGACTATTAAAACACGTAAACAAAGAGATAGGTGACTACCAAGAAGGCTTCAGACCAGGCATATCGACAAAGGTCATATTTATAGTTAGCCAGATTATGGAACGATGTTACGAACATGACATTGGGGTTGAGATGCTATTTGTGGATTTTAAACAAGCCTTCGACAGAGTCAACAGAGGTTATGTGGTCAAGATGTTAAGAGAAATGAAAGTACCTACAAAACTTATAGGTTTAATACAAATGACACTCAATAAATCGGCAGCAGTAGTAGCAACAAAGAGGGGTAATACTGAGGAATTTAACATATGTAAATGCTGGAGTGAGGCAAGGTGATGAGTTGTGGGCCACGTTATTCAATATAGTGCTGGAGGGTATAATAAGAAGAACCAAATACAATGGATCTATTGCAAATAAATAGATGCAAACAGTTGCTTATGTCGAAGACATTGCGATAATATCAAGAACATACAGGGCGATGGTCGAAATGTTTACGATGATAAGGGATGAAGAGGCAGAAAAGGCTGGACTGGAAGTAAATGAAACTAAAACCAAAGTAATGAGATGCCATAGAAGAAGAAATAGAGATCTGAATAGAGTTAAGATATTGGATTATAATTTCGAAGAAGTAAAGACCTTCAAGTACCTCGGAATACACATTAGCAACACGAAAGAGAGAGAAGGAGTAGTTAAGGACAGAGTAATGGCTGGGAACAGGGCTTTCTACTGCAACAAGAAGTTAATAATGAGCAAACAAATAAACAAAGGGACGAAGATGAAAATATACAGGAAGACCCGTGGTAACATATGGTATGGAGACAATGTGCTTAACGAGAAGCGAGGAAGAGAAACTGCGGGTCTTTCAAAGAAAAATAATAAGGAAGATTCTGGGGCTGGTCAGGGTTAGCGAGGAGCAATACAGAGTGAGAACAAATGAAAAGTAGAGAATGAACTGCAGGGAAAAACAAGTGTGAGACATATCAAGGCTTTGAGATTGGCATGGTTTGGACACGTTGAGAGAGCGAATGAAGATAGTGCAGTTAAGAGCGCCATGAAGTGGAGTCCGAGCGTCGAAAGACCAAGAGGAAGACCAAGCGCGAGATGGGATGAAGAGATTTACAACGATTTGAGAGTATTCGGGATAAGAAACTGGAGAAAGACTGCACATAATAGGAAGATATGGAGAGAGATCGTAGAAGAGACGGAAGCGCACAGAGAGCTGGAAGTGAATTGATAGAGAAATTAAATGATGGAAAATAGGGACTAATCCACCCTGAAAAACGGATCAAAGAGCGTCTAACGACGTGGCGATATTCCGTAAGGAATGGAGTGCCGGCTTATTATTATTTAGAAGTCCGTCTACAAAGACATCTACAGAGTCCGGACTCAGATTTTCTAACTGAATATTAGTTTTAATCATTCTTGTTCGTTAATCGGCTGGTCCTGTTGGTATAAAAATGCAGGCCTCTGTGCATCGGCTCATTGGAATTTGAAGCACATTGTAAGCAACCTCTTGAGCAGAGAGTTCACTGTTTATGTGATGAGCCGCACCATGAACCTGAAGACGTTGAGCCAAAGACTTATTTCCGCTTCTGACAGCTTCAAGAACGTGGATAGCGTCCTACTGGCGTCGACGGGCAGCTGTTGCTTTTCGCTCATCAGGTTTCAACTGATTTCTAGGCATCACGAAATTGTGTGGTTTTGACCCACACACAAAAAATCGCGAAATTTCCCCTGAAGATGAATATCTTATTCAACAGCTACTTGAAGCTCTATACTAGCAGAATCCACCAATAGAAAAATTTAAGATGAATTAAATCAAACGTACCAGCTTCAAAAGGATTAATCAAAAAAGCTCCTGGATACGATCTATTAACTGGTAAAATTCTACAAAACCTACCAGAAAAAGATTTCAAGCTAATGTTCTTCTCATTTTTGTATTTCTCAGTTAATTAAAAGATTGCTTTCCGTAACGAAACCATGCAAAATTTATGATGAAAAACGATCGTGAAATTTCTAGATACGAAGTTACCCATAGGTAAGATTTATTTAGTATTTTATTTTAAGTTTTTTAAATTTTTTATGTAACATATTTTACTCACAAATTTGTATAGCAAAATTTTATCAAGATTGAAACCCGATAGTTGTCGAAACGTTCCGAAGCGGTTATTTTTCTGAAATATTAATCTATCCCAAGATCCAATTCGGATGAAGCGTTAAATTTTTTTTTATGTAGTGCTTCTACAATTTCGTTGGAAAGTTAATGACAAAAATTTAATTACAATTAAAATAATTTTTGTATGCATACATTCCAGTATTAAATTGTGCAAATTTGCACATATTGCTAACGTCGATTACCAAGTTGTTGAATATATACAAAGTTGCAGTACCTAATATTTGTTGTAGTACGATGTTTCTCGGATAAAAGTATGGGTAGAACTTTAACTCGCCAGATGGTAAGGACGACTTGCGTCCTTATCACTCGCCAGACATGATTAGGACGCAAGTCGTCGACAAGGAATCGAGTTGTAAAAAGACTCACAGCCACCGTAGAAACGACTAGAACTACAACTTTTGCCCATTTTTATTTATAAATAATTAAACTAGCTGGCATGGGCGTCCTTCGGCCGCGCTTAGCCATCTATACCCTGTCAGATGTAGTTGTTCGGCCTTCGGCCTCACAGGGGGAGGCCCATAATAGATCCGTGAAGGCCATAGTTGTTCGGCCTTCGGCCTCACAGGGGAAGGACTATAATAGATTATATTTATATGCCTTTGACCGCCTTGACTGCTAGTCCGTGATTGCCAGTGGTTGTTCGGCCTTCGGCCTCACAGAGGGAGGACTATAATAGATCCGTGAAGGCCATAGTTGTTCGGCCTTCGGTCTCACAGGGAGCACCATAATAGATTATATTTATATCCCTTCGGCTGCCTTGACTGCTAGTCCGTGATTGCCAGTGGTTGTTGGGCCTTCGGACTCACAGGGGGAGGACCATAATAGATCCGTGAAGGCCATAGTTGTTCGGCCTTCGGCCTCACAGGGGGTCCATAATAGATTATATTTATATATGTCTTCGGCTGCCTTGACTGCTAGTCCGTGATTACCAGTGGTTGTTCAGTCTTCGGCCTCACAGGGGGAGGAATATTTGAAATTCATTAAGTATAGCCTCATTCTTACAACTACTTTTCATTGTCAGTTTATTAATTTTTCATTTTTATTTCGATTATTATTTTAATAAGCTGATGAAAATGATGTTGGCCTGCTCTCTCACAAATTATAGATAAAAATTGTTCATTCGTTCTATACAGCCTAACATATTACAACCAACAAGTAGCAGGAAATCAACAAGCAAGTCAACCGCAGAGTATGCATCTCTTTACCAATATGCTCCAATTAGAAACTCTAGCTACCAGCCGATGTCTGCACCAGCACAAAAAATGGCACCTGTACAGCAGTAAACAATTAGGACCCCAAATTCACCATGCATTAATGTCATCAATTCATTATGAAAACCACAATCAAATGACAAATGTGCCTTACTTGAATGCTCAATCAAACCTCCCAACACCAATACCAAATATGGAGAGAGCATGGAAGATGGTTCAAGACAAGAAAATAAATCGTAGCCCAGGACAAGCTCCTCGCAGGCAAATTAAAATCACCAAATACTGGATTTAAAAAAATGCAGTAGAGACCAAAAATAGATTTGAAGGTCTAGGAATGCGGCAACTGCTGCCGGAGAAGATAATGATCAGGAACAAGAAAATAACGAACACCAATTATTACCTAAACCGCCACCAATAACAATTTACCAATCTGAGAACATCGGCCCAGCCCACGAATTGCTAGCGAAAATTGTACCAAAGGAATACACAATTAAAATGATAGGCCCAGAAGAGATTAAAGTTCAGCTTAAAACCTCGGAAGCCTTTCAGAAATTTCTTGAAGCCCTAAAGAAAAAAGGAACGCTATTCCACACTTATAAGCCAAAGAGCAAAAGGCTATAGAGTGGTGATGAGAGGTATACATCCAAAAGTTGAAGAGTCAGTCCTCAAAAATGCTCTACTGGAGGACGGACATGAAACTACAAACAGCTGTAATATTAGACACAGAGTAACCAAACAACCTCTACCACTACATTACGTTGATCTGAAGAGAAAAGACAATAATAAGCAAATATTCACACTAAAAGTCCGGGGAGCGAATATAGTAGTTAGCTTTGAGCCGCCGCACGTGAAGCGGACCATTCCGTAATGTGCAAAACGCCAATGCTACGGACATACCAAGAATTTTTGTTATAAAATTGCACGATGTGTGAAATGTGCAAGGGAACACACCACCAAGGACTGCCCTCGTAAGGTAAGGGATGACAAGGTAAAATGTGTAACTTGTAATGGAAGCCATCCAGCCAACTACCGAGGATGCCTCGTACACACGCAACTGCAACAACGAATGTACCTTACTCTCAGAAATAAGGTAACTGCAAAAGTGACGCGAAATACTTCAAATCAACAATAACCAAATAGTACAATACTACCAAGCACCAAACAATTATAATACTACTTTTCCTCAACTCCCAACACAAAACGGGACCATATACGAGTACACAAACCAACTGAATAATAACAACAATCGACAAAAACCAGGTTGGCAAAATAACCAAGACACAAATCAAAGTACAAACCAACAACCAGACAACATGAGCAAACTCGAAGATATGATGGGGCAACTCATGACACTACTGAGCACAATGTTAAACTTATTAACAACACTTGTCACTAAAATTGCTTAATGGATGAACACCCAAAGTATAAATTGGCAATTTGGAAAGCCAACGTACTAAACCAACACGCACATGAAGTTAAGACATTCCTACAATCCCACAATATTGACATCGTGATGGTTTCTGAAACGCACTTCACAAATGACCACCATCTAAGATTACCCAACTATCAAATTTATGACACAAAACATTAAACATATATAAAGCTGAGCGTGACACTCACTCACTGACTTACCATTTACAGGGCATATCTACGGACGTCGTGGAGAGTTGAAATTTTGCATACCCGTGTGGTTTTACGGGGATTGAAAGAAGTCCACAAGGTCAAATAATTTTATTGCGGATTCGAATGCAGCTTTGTTAGATGAGCTCGATGAGGATATTAGATACCATTCGTACGACTGCGCAGTGACGCTTCGATGTCAGTTTGACAGTTTTCCTAAGACCGGGAGAGCTTGAAATGCTCGATATTTTATTACCCTTATGCAGTTATTAAATATGCTTTCAGTTAGACCTTGAAAACTTTTTTGAGAACATAGTTATAGACTTTAAAGTGAATTTTAGAAATTTTACAAATTTGCCCAAATTGAAGTTCTCGATAGACACCGTCGTTAGCTTTAAATTGTTCTAAAACACATGACCTTGAAAATCATTATTAAGCCGTAAATTTGACGCCAAATCGAAATTTGAATTCGACCGTCGGATGTACAATAGGATCTTAGATCAGCACTATTCAAAAGCAAATTTCTGACAAAATTTTTATAATAAAATTTTCTGTCGAAGCATAAATTTCAACAAAATGCTATTATTGTTCCATAAAAATTTTCTTAATATTTTTGACATACATTTCAAAATAATGACATTAAAATGGAAGATTCTCTTCAAATGTTCTCAAAGATTAATTCAAATTTTACATTTGTATCAGCAGATCTTATACTACCTTTTTTTGTTTCATCCTGTACATACCAATATTTTAAGGTTAGGTAACATTTTTGTGATTTGTTTGTGTGCGATCTCCTTAGTGTTTTATTTATAAAAATTTTAAAAATACATAGGTACCTACATGATCATTTAATTTTAAATAAATTAATTAAGTTAATCTAATTTTTCGTTTATTATAGACTTAGTAATATTTTACGTTTCATTTTAGCTTCCTATGATGATTTCCCCAGCAGACATGGAAAGCTGATGAAATTTAGTCATTATAATCTACTTATTCTTCGTATATTATACAAAATGCCACGTTAAGTTGATGGAAATTTTAATTATTTTTAAGATACATTTAGAAATAATAATGTCATTTTAAAATGAAAAATTTTCTTCAAACGCTCTTGAAAGATTAGAACCCTGAAGCCGACCCATAACCCAACTAACAAGTGGGAGACCAACAGCCCACCCGTATTATTAAAAGCAATCGAGAGATCAACTCACATTCGCTTCACCATTGAGATACCAAATTCAGAAAAAAGAAACCCAAAATCCAACATACACACCGACATTTAACTATGAAATCCTGTCAAGGTCCAACAAACCAATCGGTAAACCTATGTACATATAAACAATCGGAGAGCAACAGCGAAAACGTGGGCCTCTCGGGCACTAAATTTATCTGAGAGACGAGAGCGATGAAAACAAACAATCGGTAACGTCAAATTTTCGAATTTACGGCCTGTTACCTTTTGAGGGGAAAACAATTTGTTTTTGTTTCTTTTTCACCTGACTAGAGGATTTCGAAAAGATCAAAGAAATCAAAAGTCGAAACCATTAATTGCAATAGATACAATATTTTTGTATATAAAATTGTTTACGTAGACCTATTTAATATTTTTAAAATCAAGTAAAATTAGTTTTTTTATTTTAAAACCAACATTATGTATAATTTATCTAATTTTTTCATTTAAAACAGAGCCAATATAGAGGCCGACTCGTATTCTTAACTGCAATTGGGAGGCCGACTCACATTCATTACACCATTTATTGTTGAGAGACCAAAGAAACTTCCAAGTCGAACATATACACTGACACTCGACTAAATAAAAGTGTGTTTAACGTTACTTTTTAGCTTGCCAATTTTTCTGTTTCATCCCGTACATACATACAAGTGTTGGTACCTACCAATATTTTAGATCAGATAATTTTTTTTTGTGATTTAATTGTATGTAATGTCATAATTTTTTATTTAACAAAATTTCAAAAATACATAATGTACATGTTCTTTAAATAAATTGATATTTTAAATATAATTTTTTGTTTATTATAGACTCGGTAATATTTTACTTTTCATTTTAGCTTCATATGGTGACTTATCCAGCAGAAGTGGAAGATTCTTCTGTCTCCCCCATACATGTGGTACTGGCTACCACTGACCCAGCACAACAAATGAGAACAAATATTCTAATAACAGATCGCAAAGAAAGCGAAGACGTTTTTGTCTTCAAATAAGAACAACTTTAAAAACGTATCGTCAATTGCATCCCATTTTAAAAAATTTCCATAATTGAAAATCGGGTTCACATTAAAATGTTTAAAAAAAATAATTTTTTTAATTAATAATGGAAGAATTTGATAAATGATGAAAATTAACTTAAAAATAACGAAAAGTTTTACGTTTATTTTAACACTAACAAAAAATTAAATTACCAAATTAAATCACAGTAAATTAATAATTTGAAGTGGCAAGCAGATTTATATAAAATTAAATAATCAGACTAATATTAATAAATAACATGGTATTAATTTATTTAACAAAACGTTTTACAATATATTACACATCATGTTCATTAAATTTTAAATACATTGATTAAATTAATTTAACTGTTTTTGTTATAGACTTGGTAATATTTTTACTTTGCTTTTTAGCTTCCTATGTTGGATTTCCTAGCAGAAGTGGAGGACCGTTGAATTTTAATCATTATAATCTACTTATTTTTAGTAGATACATAGTGCCACGGTAAATCGATGGAATTTTTAATTATTTTTAAAATACATTAGAAATTATGGCATTAAAATAAAAAATTCTTTTTGAAAGTTCTTGAAAGATGAATTCAAATATTACATTTGCCATTGTCAAATGTTAAACTAACTTTTTCTATTTTAGTCATACAAACGTTATGATGACTTTTTTGTGATTTGTATGTTAAAAAAGCAATTCTTCAAATGATAAATGTTTAAATAAGAAAGTGAAAGACTAACTCGTGTTCACTACACCATTGAAAGGCTAAAACCGTATCAAATAAACCTTAGATCAAAGGTGTGGTGCTTACCATCACTGCACTAAAGAAAAACTTATTGTACTCCGTTCGCCCCCAAACTTGGCGACGCCAGCAACTCAACAGCACCTTATGCTGAACCACTCGGTCGGTCTTACGTCACCAGAACGCCCCCAACAAATGATCACGACTCCAATTTCTCCACAAATACAGGTAGCGATAACCAACCAGGTTTTTACAACGACCCACTTCCATCGTATAAGTCTAACCTGACCTATGATGAAGGTTCTATAAAAAGGTGCACAAACAATGATGGTAACGACGAATTTTTGTAACCCTAACTTCTTCTCGCCATCAAGTCAAGCAGACTGCCGGTTTAACGTGTCCTCCAAAACACAGCCGACCCCAGTTTTTTGTAACCATCAGCTCGATCACCAACACAAGTGCTTACCCGAACAAATTTTGCCTGCTTGCAAATATCGAATAACTCAATTTCGAGCAGCATAACATCTAATACAATCAACTCGAAATATATGTAAATCCTTGACATGACGTTACACACAACATCTCAATGTTCCGAAACACCTAAAATTTATTCGATGAAACAACCAGGGCCGTCTCATCCAAGGGTGCAAAGTGTGCGTAGCACACGGGCGCAGAAACATTTGGGGCGCCGGCCAGATGTAGACGTTCATAAAAACCAACCTTAAGATTTTTTTTATTCGTGCTTTATTTTTAAGGCATCAGCTATCTTTATTTTTCAAAAAAAAACTAACAACAAAGCACGTTTGCTGACTAACACTTTGTGTTTATAATCAAACTTCTACAGGGTACAGGTTAATTTTTATGCTTCCTGCCGTAGTACATTTTTGTTGTGCAAGTAGTACATATTGTAGTAATCCGACCCCCCCCCTTTTGTTTTTAAATTATTTTTATTTTGTATTTTTTTATATTTTATTGTAAATTATCTGACAATTGTCTTTTTCATCATAAATTCTCTTTTTTTTTAAGCATGTATTTCTTTTTAATACGGACCTGTATAATTTTAAACTTAATCACCAAATTAATATAAGTTATCAATATCATATAGGTAATTATCTCATTTGTTCCTTGTTCTTATCGAATATTTAAACAGAGATATTATTTCTTTTAAATTCAAATTTTATTTAAAGTTTTTACCTAGATTAAAATTAAAAACTCGCGATGTAATTATATGATTTGTTAAAGAATTATACAGGGTCAAATTAGCTAAAAAATGTAGTTAATTAGTAAGTTTAATTATAAATAATATGTTATCTGAACTTTCTAAATGTTAAATAATATTATCGAAATGATTAAGGGTAAACAATTGAATCTCTCCAAACAAGAGGTCCTCAAACATTTTTAATATTGAATAAACTGATACTTATAATTCTATTATAGAACTCATGAAGTTTTAGAACCTCTTGTTATATGTTACAAATTAAGGGAAGTAAATTCAACCCTTGGATTTTGAATAACGAGATAATGATATTGAACCCAAAGTACCATATCAAGTTCAGATAAAGTTTAGGCCAGAAAAGGAGTGTCTTTCAACATCTCAACGAGATCAGTCGCTAGAGTCGCGAGGCAGTCGCTAGTAAGTCGCTTTTGTCATGATGTAGTCGTTATCATAAAAATGGGCCAAATATTGAAATTTTGAAGCGCCTTCGACTCATCGCCTTTGTTCCAAACTATAATGGACATCATAGGAATATTATATTAAAACAAGTAAGGAATAATCTTATATTAATTTTTTTTGTGTAAACTTTTGTATGATTTTATCTGGTGTGTAAATTTCCATTTCTTATTAAATTAAAGAAATTAATTGTCACTTTTATTTTTTTTTTTATTTACTATCTGAGAGGTTTATTCCTACGCCTTAAAAGAAGAGACGTTACCAATATCAAGGATACAAGTTTCCTATAATTAACTTGTTGGTGGCAGCTTATCTACGCTATCTCGGATTGGTGTCAGGAACCAATCCCTTTTTAGTGTAAAAATTTGTAAACCACAGCCCCGGTTTACTACAATATAAATATCAGATTACTAGATTAACTACTAACTAAGCCGACCGTAAGCCCGCATTTCATTACGGCTTCTAGCAGCCAGCTTCTACAAGCTCAAAATTTGTAATGCATTGCGTTATATGGAAGCAAACTCACTTGGGCTGGTAGAAGCAGGTCATAAAATGTATCGAATTTCACCAGCCCCGGCTTCTAAAGTGGTCCACGTGGAGTACTGTACGTAATTGGTTAATATTTAGAATAAGGACTTATTATTGGATAATATAAAATGCTCGACATGGAGTAGTGTAGTTGTAATTGGTTAATATTTAGAATGAGGACTTATTATTGGATAATATTTGTATTACGAAAATTCTCTTAGCAGGTCCACGTGGACCCTGATGAAAGATGCATTTCTATACCAGGCCGGCTTGTGACGCGAGAGTTGTAAATTTTTACAAGTGAAGCTGCAGAAGCCGCCGGTAATTAGATACTTCTAAATATTAGATAATAATATGTGTTGTAAAGTTATTACTAATAATAATTTATTTATGTAATTGATAAGCAATATGAAAAAAATGGAATATTGATGTCGAAATTGTTTCGATGCTGTTCTATACCGATTTTTAAATTTTTTGTATATTCCGGGATTTTACGCATTCTTCAATCGGAAAATAAAATTTATCATAATATTATCCCAAATTACTAATAATTTTCTTACCTTTCCAATAATAACATCCAGTACCTTCCTTCGACGCCTACTATTTATTTTATACATTCTTGTTCTAGGTGTCAATCATCGTAACACAATTTTGGTTATTCGATGTCATCGTTAATTTGTTACGTTATCAAATTTTAATATTCTTTTTCGAACAACAGAATTTTCTGTTTCCAAATGTTATATTCAATTATATCCCACAGTCATAATTTTAATTTTATAAGTTATTTTATAAGGGGTAGTTCACAGAAACTACCTTTTTTTTTAAAAAAAAATTTTTTTTTTTAAATCTTTTTTCATTTTTTACCTACTACTACTACTTACCTAAAGACTTTTTTCATAAAAGCATAAGCAAGTTGTGGAAAGCGAATGCCGAATTAAGATGATTTGTTCAAATTATTGTCATGTAAAACATTAATGTCAATCATAATTCCACAGTTCTGCTTTCTACAAATTGCAATGATCTTTAATAATTCTTGATTTTTACTTTTTCTTAATATTTAGATGTCTGAAAAAAGAAAAAAACTCTCGGGATCTGAAAATAGAAAAAGAAAGTTAGAGAAAGAAGAAACAGCGAAAAAAAACTTTGGTGATATAAAGAAATTTTTTGGACCGGTGGTTTCCGCATCTACAAGAAGTTCCGACGTTAGGGAACAAGAAATAGAATCGAAATGTGTAAGTCCAAGTCCGATGATCGAAGAAAGCGAACGCGAAGAACTAGAGGAGCCAAATAGCCCTAACAGCAGCTTAGTGGATGCAACAGACGAAATTGAAGCTTACAAAGTTGATGATCTGACGGACCCGGCTACCAGGCCAAAAGTTTTAACAGATAAGATTAGAATGTCTATTCTTGAATTAGGACCCGTACAAGTTAAAAATTTTACATTTCCTTCAGACAATTCAAATAGATCATTTTCTACAAATTATTTCTATAAAAAGTTAAGTAATCGTGAAATAGTCCCTCGTAATTGGATGGTATATTCAAAATCTTCTAATTCAGTCTTTTGTTTTCCTTGTAAGCTGTTTAAAACAGCGGGAAATGCACTTTACGACGCGGGCTATAGAGATTGGCAACACTTATCGCAATATTTAGAAAGGCACGAAAAAACTAAAACTCATTTTGAAGCAGTGAAAATTTGGGTTGAGTTAAAAAATAATTTAAAAAAAGGTAGAACTATCGACTGTGAAAACCAAAAAGTAATCGATTTAGAAAAAGAGAGGTGGATTTCAGTTCTTAAAAGAATTATTCATGGAATTCAGTATTTAGCAGGGCAGAATTTAGCTTTTAGAGGGCAAAATGAAACATTGTTTAAAAAAGGCAATGGTAATTTTTTAAAGCTAATGGAAACTATTTCTAAATTTGATAGTGTTATGGCCGAACATGTTTCTAGAATTCAAAAATCAGGTAGTATTATGCCACATTACCTTGGTCATAATATTCAAAATGAGTTGATTTGTGTAATTGGCGAAAAAATTAAACAAACTATATTAGACACGTTGAAATATTGCAAGTATTATTCGATTATTCTAGATTGTACACCTGATGTAAGTCACGAGGAACAAATAACGATAGTTGTTAGATTCGTTTATTTGAATCCCTTAACAAAAACTGTAGAAATAAGAGAACACTTTCTTGGGTTTTGTTCAATTACAGACACCACAGGACAAGGCTTGACTACATTTTTATTGGATTATTTAAAAAATCTGAACATTGACATTTATGATATGCGCGGCCAAGGTTATGATAACGGCGCCAATATGAAAGGAAAACATATTGGCTTACAAAAACGAATTTTGAATCTTAACCCTAGAGCCTTTTTTGTTCCATGTGCGGCTCACAGTCTTAACTTAGTGGTTAACGACGCTGCAAAAAGTTCTTTAGAGGTAACAAATTTTTTTGGCATTGCTCAAGAAATATATGTATTTTTTTCAGCATCAACTTATCGTTGGCATATTTTAAAAAATGAATTGCCTAATTTAACTGTAAAACCATTATCAGATACTAGATGGGAAAGTAGAATTGATGCAATTAAAGTGCTTAGATTTAATTTAGAAAAAGTATACGATGCTTTAATTTCACTTTTTAACGACCCATCTAGGGACAACGATACCAAAAATGTTGCAAATTCTTTAGTATTAAAAATTAGTTCTTACAAATTTATTTGTTCTATAGTAGTTTGGTATAATATTTTATCTAAGATAAATATTGTAAGCAAAACAATGCAAAAATCAAATGTGGTCGTCCCAGAAGTTGTAAAAATGTTAAACGAAATAAAAATGTACTTAACTTGCCGAAGATCTGATAGTAGTTTTACAGAAATGCTAAACGAGGCCAAAGTGATTGCCAATGAATTGAACTGTGAAATTAGTTTCCCTGCAATTAATTTAGGGAGACCTCGTAAAAAAAAGTTATGTTTGGTTATGAAGGCAAAGACGAGACAATTGAGTCTCCTGAAAAACATTTTAAAGTTAATTTTTATTTTTATATACTTGATGTAGCCATATTAAAGTTAGACGAAAGATTTGAGCTTTTAAATGACCACAATGATTCATTTAGCTTTTTAAATAATTTAAATTGTACTGTTAAGTTGGATTCAGGCACAAAATTGAAGTATTGTATGTATTTACAAATTAAACTGTCATCAGGCGATGATTCGGATATAAATGCAATAGATTTAAGTAATGAGATTGAAGTTCTACTGAGCTACGTAAAATCAACGTTATCCCGGTTATCCGCTTTAGGAGTTTTGGAATATTTGCATTGGAATGCATTCCAATGATTTACTTAGCACTTTTCCAAATCTTGCAGTAGCTCTAAGAATTTTGTTAACAATGCCCGTTACTGTTGCTGAAGGTGAAAGGTCTTTTTCTAAATTAAAACTTATAAAGAACTATTTGAGATCAACAATGGCGCAAGAAAGGCTCACAAACTTAGCAATTATAAGTATTGAATACGATATTGCCAAAACCTTAGAAATTAATGATGTTATAAAAGAATTCGCTAGTAAAAGCCAGAAAAATTCACTTTCAAGAATAAATAAAAATAATTATTGTTTGTTCAGGTTTAAAAATTATACATATTACATGTACACTACTACTATTTTTTTATAATATACAGGGTGTATACAAATTGGCGCCTAAACTCTCTAGTACGTTATCTCGTTCTGGGGGAGCGTTATTAGAGTCTAATTAGAATTTCTTTATGATTTTTCTTAGGGTCTATTAACGCTCCCGCATAACGCACTGGAGACTTTCGGTGCCAATTTTTATACACACTGTATTTTGTTTAGGTGTTAGTTTAAGTTTATAAATTTGTCTATAATGTTATAAAATTTTTTTCATTGAAAGTCGTTTTCTTTAATAAAACTGATGGTACTAGATGGTTGTTCATCATTTTGGAACAAATGGATCCCATTTCGTGTCTTACACACACAAAATTATTTTTTTTACTTTTTAAAACGAATTTCGAAAGGCTCGACTCTGCGTAGCGCGACAGTTCAAGATGTAGCTAAAACAAGGCACCAAATTTTTAAACTCTTCTAAACATCAATGACCTTGAAAATTTGAAATTACCGCCTGCGGCGCATGGGGGCGGCAAATATAGGTTTGCACACAGGCGCCAAATACTCTTGAGACGGCCCTGGAAACAACATTCAAACGCTCAGAATTCTTAAAGTTAAACAGCAGAATAAGTACACACATTTTCTAAAAATGTACATGGAATAATTTCTTTAAGATCATCTCATAAATTTGACATCTGCAAAAGTGAATATAAAACTCAAATTTTCTTTCTTCAAATGAATCTTGCTTTGAGCTAATTACACAATACGGTTCAAAGAGGATGACATTTACTCATTTATGGTCCATAACTAAATCGTGTGAAAAAACTTCTTAATTTGAACAGGATTCAGATAATTTTATAATTATGTGTAAAACTGTCTAAAACTAAATAAATTTGTATTACAATAAGAATACATAAGACATGTATAAGTATTAGAAGAAAATTTTTACATCGGGTTCATAAAAAAGACTGAAATTCATATACGTAGTGAGTTGACGTGGAGTTGGATTTTGATTTAAAAATAATGAACGAATGAGAAACAAAGAATAAATGTATAAGGACTATTATATATAGGTAATAAAGATACATTAATTTCAAGTCGAAATGAAAATTCAAAGGTTTAATATTAAATTTAAACTTTCGACATTATGGAAAAAGTGTGGTTATTTTAACAATTCATTTTGCTTATAAAAAGGAAAGGACAAAACTTAAAAAAAAATGATTCATATCAAAATGTTTAAAAAAAAATCTAATTTATTTTAAGTAATTATGAAAGCAATTGATGGAAGCTGAAAATTAAATTAAAAATTACATTTAACCAAGGAGCACTTGATTTTTGAAAATTTTTAAAAAGGTATAAAAGCTCTCACGCCAATCGTTCAAAATTAGTTAAATTTGTAAAGCCATCAAGCCAAGTGTTAATAATTTTAAAAAATTAAATTTCAAATTTTCAATTGTAACGGGCCAAATTGGTTCCGTCAACAAACTGTGATCACACAGGTGAATGTGTGGCACCTACCTGGATTTGTATTGGATGCCGCTAGCTCAATCGCGTGGGTCGTGGTGCTTGAATCACTCCAATAACAATCCGGGACGGCAAAATCAAGGGAAGTCACAATCGGGTATTAGGGCGCCACTGAATTTGTCATAAACTTACCCCAAAAGTAATTCAGAACTTACCTATATAGAAATAGGGGGGGGGGGTCGAGAGTGAAATAAAATATATCCAATAACGAGTAACAATATTTTAATTAAAAGACTTAATTTTGGTGAAGCTAATAAACTCAATATGTGAATAATAATGACAGAGATTTTGACAATTTTTGTAGATTAATAATAATAAACGTTGATGAGATTGTAAAATAATGAAATATAAATACGGTAAATAGTTGTCAGATTTAAATAACTTATGACTAATAATACACAATAATAAAATAATGATATAAAGAATAATAATACTTATGCTAAAGGTGAACATAAAATGTTCAACACACTGTATATATAACCTAAACACATAAAAGAACATAAATGTAATATAAACAGAGTTTCGGTAGGTCGAATCGAGATGAAAATTGACTTGGGGTAATGTCCCACTAAAACAACACCTCGATTCCACGTTCGAGAACCAAATAAAAAAAGGGTTAGTACTTATATTTATAATTAAAAATATGAACATTTGATAAAACAAATAATGTTGAAAAGTTTGACGTGAAGATAACTAAAATGTTTAAAATATCGAATTACACAATGCACTACACCTGGGTACGGACCACAAGTGTTCACGAGATTTATGCTGAAGGTGAACGCAAAATTGTTTGAATAGCAACTCCGAAACACAAAAACTAAAGGGATGGGCGAAACACTTCATTCGGAGTTCAATTGTTTAAAACCGGTAGAATAATTGATGATTAATTTAGATCTTTAATTTGACGTAATTTAATGTTTGTAATATTTAGAATCGATAGCGGGGTTAATTAAAATAAACTGATAAAAGGTACTTACGGAAAAGTTTACAATAAACAATAAAAACACATTGACCATATCGCTAGGTACGGTCCTGTATTCAGGAATGTGCGAACCAAGGAATGGCGTCATCAAAATACATCAGCTTCGAATACCACAATATTTAAGGAAGAGATCGAACCTAATTTTGTAGCAAAAACTTCAACGTTTGTCGTTAAAACTCCAGTAACATAAATTTGCATAAAAGCTGTTGATTGCATATACCAAATATGCATCAAAAATAACCAAGCCTTGGTGAACGTAAATAATTGTCACAACGGACGATCTTTTTCCATCCACACCCAGATAAATGGACAAAAGAAATTACACCAATTTCGGTAATTTTACCAGGTTTACAAACACACACAAATCACAAGCGTTCTTCTTACTACGCCATTTTCTTGCTGAGTTAAGTTGTGGTACTGCGCGCGGCGCATTCGCCAACCAACCAACTATCCTCCTCGACGCTAGATGGCGGACTTTATAAATTCAAAATTTTCACAGGGGAAAACGTAAATTAACAGGGAAAGTAAAATATCATTACACAATTTCAAAAGTAAGTGTTATTGAAAGTAATAAAAGAAAATTAAAACAAATTAGTATTAGTTAATTATAACATGAATAAAAAATTTTAAATTAAATTTCAAAAAATATTTTAGGTTAAGTTTTTGTTTAATCTTAATATTTATATAATTTGTTACCATTTTTCAATTAAGTAAAACAAGTAATCATAATTTATTTAACAAATTTCAAATCTTTCATTAAAAAAAGTTAATTCACTGCTGCTTAAATAACGAGAAGTTTTTAAATTTAATTTTAACACCCATGCAACACTTACAATTATACAAAAAACCACAAAAACATTAAATTACCCATATTCAAGGACAAACACAGAGGCGTCACGGTAAATGATTATTTAAGGTCATAGGCACATTTAAAAAAATTAAAACTATGTAATCAACATAATATTAAACATATTATATTAAAAAATAACATCACATTTATGTAACAAAACGTTTTAATATCTAAAAGAATCATTGCGATCTGATAATTGAAGACACGAGTGGATGAAAGTGTTATGTTACATTTTGGAAAATGTCGACATCGGTGTGAATGAATGCATTTTGTGCTATTGTTGCATACCACATGTAATTAAAAATATATAAAATGTAGAACTTATACATATAGCTAAATATATAAGATATTTTTAATTGCATATGGTATGCAACAATAGCACAAAACGCATTCATTCACACAGATGTCGACATTTTGTAAAATGTAACATAACACCTTCATCCACTCGTGTCTTCCATTGTCACCCAACAAAAGTTATTTTATTAATTAGGAAATTACTTATTAACAAAAAAACATAACATAATTGTATAAAATCTTTTTCTGTTTGAATTTTGAACATGTTCGTTAAATTAAAAAAAAATGGTTTAAATTAATCTAATTGTTTTTTTATTAACTACTAGGGGGGCTCCGCCCCCCTGGCCGCCTTCGGCGGCCCAACCCCCTTGGGCCGCTTCGCAGCCCAATATTCCCGGCCGATTTACGGTTGAACCACCCCCATTGGATTTTGGATTTCGGGGGAGGGGGAGTGGCAAGTATTAACCTGCACGCACTTAGGCCACTCTACCGGACCCATTGTACTGCTTCCACTTTGTTGCTCACCCCCAGCCTGACCCACAATGTCGACACTGCTAAGTATGACCGCAGCCGTTAGGCGGTCTCTCGCCCTCACCACCCACCAAAACTCCCCAACAATGGCCGGCACCACGAACCAGGGACGTCCGTTCGATGACCGAGTTCTGAGAAGTTCCGCGATTGCGTAGTCGATGGGGAGTAGGGGTGATTTTTTTTTATTACCCTGTTTGACATATTAGATCAGCTCAAATCAGGGGGACCGCCGGTTTAACGTGCCCTCCGAAGCACGAAGACGGTTCATTGGAGGAAAGAAAGTCCGAAAGAAAATTGACTCCTACTGGACTCGAACCAATGCCTTTAGCATCAGTAGTCGATTGCTCTAACTACTCGGCCAATGACCTTCTTGGCCACCCCCATTTCGCCACCTCGTAATTCCATATAAATGAGAAATCTTGCGAGTTATAAAACTTCTTTCCATACGACATTTTTTTGTTATGTCGCTTGTACTTTGAATTTATATTCCATCCTTTGCTCGACATCTTGATAATGCTACATATAACTGTCCGTGACTAAACAAAGGCCTATCGACATTTATACCAACTTTGTCAAAGCTCTGCCCTTGACATTTATTTATAGTTATAGCGAATGCCAACACTATCGGAAATTGTCGTCTATGTAGTACAAATGGTAATCCGCTTGCAGATGTATCGCCAGTATCCAATTTGGATCCTGGCGATAATTTGGACAGTTTAACTTTTCCATTATGACAAAAACTTTTCTTGCAAAATTCATTTTTCCAAAAAATAGCATAACAATTTGAACATTTCTCGGTCATTTCACCCGCATCATGAGGAGTTACGATTCCAAAACAGTGACCAGATCTGTCGATGATCGCTGTAGCGCTCTTCTTTTTGTGCTTCTTTCAGTTGAAGGTTTTGCTGGTGGTTTTAATGTTGAAGGTTCTTGTTCCTCTTGTAGTTGTACCGATTCTAAAACAGTGGCCAGATCTGTCGATGGTTGCTGTAGCGCTCTTCGTTTTCTGTTTCTTTCGGTTGAAGTTTTTGCTGGTGGGTTTGATGTTGAAGGTTCTTGTTCCTCTTGTAATTGTACCGATTCTAAAACAGTAGCCAGATCTGTCGATGGTTGCTGTAGCGTTCTTCTTTTTATGCTTCTTTCAGTTGAAGTTGTTGCTGGTGGTCTTGATTGTTGAAGGTTCTTATTTCTCTTGTAGTTGTTGCTGTCGAGTTTTGTGTTTTCTCGAACGTTCAGTAGATGTTTTTCGTCTTTTTTTTCTTTCTGTGTACTTTCAGTATCTGAGGATGTATCCCGTTGTGGTCGCACTCCTTTGTTTGCTTTTATTCCATCTGTTCTTAGAATTAAAGAAGCTCCGCTAATTATAACAGTCGGAAAACGTAAAATCCTTTTTTGGTTAAAGATAACTTTTAAATGAGTCCTCATCTCTAGCCGAAACTATGTATTAACCGTCAGGATCTCATTAAATTTTGTGATATGATCAAAGTTGAAAGGTAATGATTAGATGTTAACTCTCGAACAGCTATTGAATTTAAAGGTAGAATGGTAGTAATTTTTGGACAATAGTATTAAATTATTTTTTACTTCAATTACTTTTATAGTACTTAATTCTCCAAATTGTGATCGTGATAGTACAACTTCTTTAACTTACTTAATATATAGACATCAACGTCAAATAAATATATATATAGGCTATAATCCTATGATACGGTGATCCAATGATCCGGTGATCCGAAGAAAGCAATAATCTGATTATCTGATTACGGCTCAGATAATCCGTACTCTTTTACTCCATATAAGTAAAACAAAACTTTATGTGCAAACTTTTTATGGAACGTTTTTGAATAACAATTTTAAATCAAATTAATGATTGGTTCTTTTTTTTAACCAATAGCCAATGAAATTGCAAAACGTTTTATGGATAAGGGATTACCAACCTTATATATTAAAACGAAGAAAATCTTGGAGAACTACCTTTTTAAATTAATAAATCGATGTTTACCAATTTTGGTTTTTAATTTATATTGCATTCCCTTTGACTTATATAATAGAATTTTTTATTGGTTGTCAGATTATCCTATTATCGAAAACGTTGCATAAAATCGTTGCATGAAATCGTTGCATAAAAACGTTGCATAAAAGTGTTGCATAAAAACCCGTATCTTTTTATATATATAGAGTAGATAGAGTAGATATGAATATATGTAAGAAAATCGGTAATAATCGCACTTTCGATGAAATATGATCGCAAGTTAATTCGGCAAATGTTACTAAAAGTAACGTAACGTCGATTTAATTCTTTATGTCAGGTTTAATTCGAGTGGTCGTGGTGGTTTGGTTTCTATTAGGTTGTTTTTTTAGTTCAATAATGTAGTTTTCTTATATAGTGTTTTTAGTTTTAGTTGGTACACCTTTAATAAGGATAATCTCCTTTAATAAGGATAATCTCCTTGGTCAGGGCGGATTAGTGTCAATAATTTTCTCCTTCTTGATACGACGATCCAATGATCCGATGATACGATGATCCAATGATACGATGATACGATGATCCAATGATCCGATGATACGATGATCCAATGATCCGATGATACGATGAAAGCAATAATCTGATTACGGGTCAGATAATCCGTACTCTTTACTCTATATAAGTAAAACATAAAACTTTATGTGCAAACTTTTCATGGATTTTTTTGTTGGTGGTCAGATTATCCCATTATCGAAAACGTTGCATAGAATCGTTGCATAAAATCGTTGCATAAAAGCGTTGCATAAAAACCCTTATCTTTTTATATATATAGAGTAGATTAGTAAAATTTTTACTTTTCTTTTTAGCTTCAATGGATAATAATAATATTAATAATATGGAAATAGGAGCTTCCCCAGAAGTGGCCGATGCTTCGGCTGCTTCTTTACCTGTAGTGCCGGCGATGCCAGCGGTGCCGGCGATGCCAGCGGTGCCGGCGATGCCAGCAGTGCCAGCTGTTTCTGCAGCAAATATGGCGCCGCCGGCACCCGTTGAAATCGTTTTAAAACAATCTAAAAAAAAAAAACGCAACCACCGAAATAAAAAGGCAAAACAACAACAAGATCTTAGAAGCTTCCTGAATTGGAAGCGAGGTGGTCAAAATACCAACCCGCGACCAAATAAAAACCCTCGAGAAAGCTCCTCGAATTATGAAAATTGCAATTTTCAAAATTGCACATTTAATTTTTAATTTATTTGTTTCAAGTTGAAATAGTACCATTATAATTTTTCGATTACTAAATATTACTATTTCAACTTTAAACAAATAAATTAAAAATTAAAATTACAATGTAAATAATATAAATGTAGTATGTAGTTTAATTTTAGAATAATATATAGGTATAGTTATAAGTTATATAGTTATAAGGCATAATTTACTTTTAGGCTTCTATACAAAGTATAACAAGAAGCCTTATGATCTAGCTCCGTGTCCGTCTGTCCGTCCGTCCGTCTGTCTGTCCGCATAATTCAAAATCATACAGAGCGTTTCAAATCGTGTTGGAAATACTCTGTGTGTATAGAGGTCTAAGAACTGGGTAGCCGGTGCGCTACTTTTAGGCTTCTATACAAAGTACGATATAACAAGAAGCCTTATTTAGGCTTCTATACAAGGTATAGAAAGAAGCCTTATGGTCTGGTTTCGTGTCCGTCCGCATGTTTCAGAGCCAATCATAACGTTGATCAACTGATACGTTGTTATATTGTAAATACTTCGTCTATATAGTATTGCGTTAATCTGTTAATCCGCTGTTTCGATTCGCTAATGCAATTTACAAATACGCAAATGTTCGAAAGAAATTTACTAAGTTAAAGATATTTTCAAAGAGGTCTCCCTATATAAACTACTTGTTAGGCTTCTATACAAAGTATAGCAAGAACCCTTATGATCTGGCTCCGCGTCTGTCCGTCTGTCTGTCCGCATAATTCAAATCTAATCAGAACCTTCGAAATTGTGATTGTGACCGTAAAAATTTAATTAGTGCAGATTATCTGATATTACATTATAATAATATGGCGACCAAAAATAACAACTTTTTTTTCAATGCAGACCAAATATAAGTTATATTTTATTTACATAATTTTTCACCTATATAGGAAATTTAAATACGTTGATACGTTGATACGATGATACGTTGATACGTTGATACGTTGATACGATGATACGTTGATACGTTGATACGTTGATACGTTGATACGTTGATACGTTGATACGTTGATACGTTGATACGTTGATACGATGATACGTTGATACGTTGATACGTTGATACGTTGATACGTTGATACGTTGATACGTTGATACGTTCATACGTTGATACGTTGATACGTTGATCCGTTGATACGTTGATACGTTGATACGGTTTTATTGTAACCACAGCAGTGGCTTGATGTGATTGGTGAAGTTAAGTTGTAAATAAAAGAGAAAGATTAGGATTGATCGACCTTAAGAAATGGATCGTACATTACAGAGAAGTAAAGTTCCGGATGGAATGGAAAAGTTTGCTTATTATTGATTATATAGTAAATGATAAATACCAACCGCAAAAATATATTTAGTGCAGATTATCTATTTTCAATGCACACCAAATATAAGTTATATTTTATTTTCATAAATTTTCACCTATATAGGAAATTTAAATACGTTGATACGTTGATCTGTTGATAAGTTGATCTGTTGATACTGCTGTGTACTTTTTATCATAAATTGTACACCTCGGGTTTTGTCTTGGGCGCCACTTTCAAATGAAAGAAAATTTTATAAATTAGTAAATAATTAAGTTTCCGAGGGTCCAACTTTACAAAAAACAAGGTGGAACTCGCTTTAGCGGCAGTTCTTAGGCTTCTATACAGCTACCTTTCTGGTGTGGAAAGTTGTTATTATCTGGTTATTTTTGGTCGCCATATAATGTAACATCACATAATCAGATAATCTGCACTAATTATTTATTATTTTATTTTAACCACAGCAGTGGCTTGATGTGGATAGTGAAGTTAAGTTGTAAATAAAAGAGAAGGAAGAGGATGGATCCACCTCAAAAAATGGACCGGAAATTACGCAAATTTCGAAAGCGAAAGCAAATTGCCAATATGACGTCAGAACAAATTATTCAACATCGCGAAAGAAATCAAATTGCCAACATGACGTCAGAACAAATTGAACAAAATCGCAAACGAAAGCAAATTGCCAACATGACCCCTTCGAAAATATTACATCGTTCACGTAGTCATGCAATTCGCCGACAAAATCCACGAAGTAAAAACGCAGCTGTTCTTGAAGTAGGTAACGTTGTAGAACCAATTGTCGACGTTCATAACGGTAGTTTTACACTACCAAAAAAGTACACTACCACAACTACCAGAAAAGTAGTTGTATTTTATTTTACTTTGATGTGAAAAAATAATTTTTTAATGATGTGGTTAGTGAAGTTAAGTTGTAAATAAAGGAGAAAGGAGAGGATTGGTCCACCTCAAAAAAAGGACCAAACATTACAGAGAAGTAAAGTTTCGAATAGAATGGAAAAGTTTGATTGTTATTACTTATATAGTAAATGATAATTACCAACCGCAAAAAATTTAATTGGTGCAGATTATCTGATTATGTGATGTTACATTATATGGCGATCAAAACTAACCAGATAATAACAACTTTCCACACCAGAAAGGTAGCTGTATAGAAGCCTAAGAACTGCCGCTAAAGCGAGTTCCGCCTTGTTTATATCTGTGGTAATTCTGATAATCTGAATTTTTAATACCTACCAAGCTAAAAAATATTCTAGTATAGTATAAGTAAAATTTAGTGACAATAAGAGATTTCGATTATCAGATTAGTATCTTTATTATCGGATAAAAAATTATTTTTTCACATAAAAGCAAAAGAATAGCATTTTAAGTTCAAATATAAATCTCAGAATATTTCATTTCTTAAATCTGTTGTATAGAAGCCCAGGAACCGCTGCTAAAGCAAGTTCCAACTTGTTTCTTTTTCTGTTCGGCAGCAATCAGTTTCTCCACTCTTTTTCTGTTTCTTATACGTTTTGCCGCCACTTTTTTTTTCGCAATATTTAAATCAATTTTACGCATTCCATTGCTGCTAAACTCACGAAGTGCCTCTTTTAACGAATTAATAGTAGCTCGTTTGAATTCTTCTCTGACTTCAAAATCTTCGTATTTTCCGAACGATAAGTCCCTCTTTAGCGCCTGTTCCACATCCTTTATTAATTCACCTGAAAACATTTTTCGTTGACGTTCAACACTTATTATTTCGTTATAATGTAATTCTGCTTATATAGTAATTTTGAGTAGGATAATCGGATTAACTTATCCGATGATACGTTGATCCGATGATACGTTGATCCGATGATACGTTGATCCGATGATACGTTGATGTTCGGTTTGCTTCGGGTATTTCCGTGGGACAGACAGAAGGACTTGGCCTTTTATAATAAGAGATTTGGTATGCATTGAAAAAAACAGATCAACATATCAACGGATCAACGTATTTAAATTTCCTATATAGGTGAAAAATTATGTAAATAAAATACGTATAACTTATATTTGGTCTGCATTGAAAAAACATGCGGACGGACACGAAGCCAGACCATAAGGCTTCTTTCTATACCTTGTATAGAAGCCTAAAAGTAGCGCACTGGCTACCCAGTTCATAGACCTCTATACACACAGAGTATTTCCAATACGATTTGAAACGCTCTGTATGATTTTGAATTATGCGGACGGACAGACAGACAGACAGACAGACGGACACGGAGCCAGATCATAAGGCTTCTTGCTATACTTTGTATAGAAGCCTAAAAGGGAGGAAAAATTGGCTGCTGCCTATATGAAGAAGAAACAGAAAGAAGAACAGGAATTGGCAATATCGCTGCGTGCTTTCGAAAATTCCTTATTAGAAGACGAATAATAGTTCATATTACAATATCTTAATATATAAAATGCCAGCTCTCTCCTGCGGCGTGTCAAAACCTAATCTCATTGGTCCAAATTTGATACCAACATAAGCACTAATCGAAGTTATGGAAGGGGAAGGATCTGAACGGAACGAAAAGAAGAAACAAAAATCGAGGAGATAGAAAATAACGGTTATTAATGATTAACTTAAATCGGGATTAACGGATTAACGTTAATACGTTAATCCGTTAATATTTAATAAAAATACTATATAATCCAAATGATTTATTATGACTTAAATGTGTTGAACGTGAACTAAAAATGTCTTTACAAAAAATGGCTTTGCGAGAATTAAATAAGGTTGTGGAAGGGGCGCTAAACAGGGCTTTATCGTTCGCTAAATATGAAGATTTAACATGGAACCTGTTTTTCGGTACCAAACCATTTATCATAGTTTTCCTCGAGATTTAGGGGTGCCGCGGGAGTGGCGCCTATCTCGTTTCTTCTTCTTTTTACCGTTTTCCGAAGTGCTGCGTAGTTGTGTAACCGTGTATTACACGTAGTTGTGTTACACGGGGGATAATCCCTTAATTTTTGTGTTGGTAATAAAAAATTTACTATATAAGCAAATTTGCTTTTTGCGATCGGTTTCGGATTTAAATTTTTGGTAATGAAAATTTTGTTATTGAAAATTCATTATTGTGAATGGGAAGATGTTATTCGATAATCTACTCTATTCAAATTATAAACTATAAATTTGAATTATACATGTGGTGCCAATTTTTGGTATCGATTTTTGGTGTCGGTTTTTGCTGTCGGTTTTTGGTGTCGGTTTTTTGGTGTCGATTTTTGCGAGGTAACGACCGTGAAAACATGTTCCATGTTAAAAAACTCAATGGATCAATAGATCAACGGATCAAATAAAGAGATCAACAATATATAGGCAAACCACTCAGTTATGTATATTTCAGCAACCTTCTTCACATATCTACTCATTTTCAGAGTGTTTCCCAACACAATTTGGAGCGCACTGGCTACCCAGTTCTTAGACCTCTATACACACAGAGTATTTCCAACACGATTTGAAACGCTCTGTATGATTTTGAATTATGCGGACGGACAGACAGACGGACAGACGGACGGACGGACAGACACGGAGCCAGATCATAAGGCTTCTTGCTATACTTTGTATAGAAGCCTAAAAAAAGTTAAAAACGAGTTGTAATATTAATAGGGCTGAGCAAAATACAATTACATTACCCGAAGCAAACCGAACATCAACGTATCATCGGATCAACGTATCATCGGATCAACGTATCATCGGATGAACGTATCATCGTATCATCGGATCAACGTATCATCGGATCAACGGATCAAGGGATCAACGTATTTAAATTTCCTATATAGGTGAAAAATTATGTAAATAAAATATAACTTATATTTGGTCTGCATTGAAAAAACAGATATAAGTCTATATAAGACAGCTATTTCCAAAATAATAGCGCACTGGGTACCCAGTTCTTAGACCTCTATACACACTGAGTATATTCAACACGATTTGAAACGCTCTGTATGATTTTGAATTATGCGGACGGACGGACAGACAGACGGACGGACTATTGAAGCAATATTTAACGTTAATACCGGCTATAAACATGCACTAGATGCACATGTAAACTTATGACAATTCCCGTTTTAGCGAGTTAACATTTCTGCCGCCAGACGTCGCTTCACTTAGCTGTAATCGCGAATAGCAACATTTTGTGATTCAAATTAACACATGATCACGTAATATCTTATTTGTATTTTTATTAAATTAATATAAAATAATAAATATTTAAATAATTTTATCTACTATTACAGTTGTAGTTAAAATTTAAAATTTCGACAAAAAAAAATTAGTAACATAGTTAATTATTAATTCTTAAAGTGACGAATATCTTTTTAAACCTATACAATGCCAGATTTTTAGATTAATCAAAAATTTTTATTATATCGACATTGGAAATCCCACCCCTATTAACGAAAATTATCTGTTTCAGTCGTTTAACTTGCAAGTCTATGTGTAGGGCAGTTATCAAATCGATAATTTGTTTTTATTTCGAATAAATTCCTATTAATTTTTTATGCCTTTTTAGTTATTAAAAATGCCTAAGAGAAGTAGGAAGAGTCTAAGGTTGTTGGATAATTTATCCAAAAAAAGTTCCGAAGATATTCATACGGTATTGAGCGGCGAAGATATTTGGTCAGTTTTTAATGAAGATGCCGAAGACAAATATCTTATGAGTGACCATATGAACATATTTGTTGAAATATTGCAAAGTTATGAATTTCCATCACAATCGCTCAATTTTTTCTACGATACAGAGCTTCTTCACGTAAGTACATTTATATATTTGAAATTTTGTAAACATCAAATCATATTTCGATTATTTTAGGCTATTCCGGAAGGAACGAGGAACATCCAGATTTTGTTCAATAATTGTGGAAAAATTGGACATTATGTTTGTTCGTATTATGACGGACAAATTGTATTTATCTACGATAGCCTCAATTCTGGTCGACTACATGAGGATCACAAAAAGTATTTAGATAAATTATATCCTGGTATTCCGGAAGTCAGATTTCCCACCGTACAAAATCAAGAAAATGGTTATGATTGTGGAGTTTTCGCGATAGCCTTTGCAACCTCCATTGCTTTCAATCTACAACCTGAAAACGAAATCTACGTAACAAGTGAACTTCGACGTCACACGTTACAAATATTGCAAAACCGCCTACTAACCCCTTTTCCAACTCGATCTCTCCAGGTATGATGTATACATTTTTATGCATTTTATTTTTATCATTCTACATTTTAATTAAATTAAAATAAACAATTCATATTTATATCTTATTAGACCTATTAATTACCAAATGATATAAATTTGATTTAAATTATTTAATTAGGGTATACGATATAAATTATTTTTTTAAATTATTGTCATGTAAATTTACACAATAAATATTTATAATTTTACAACTTTCAATAAAATTAACATGTAAATTTCTTAATGTATATATTTTTGCATGTAAATTCACATAATAAAATTGCTTTTTATAAATTTTCTTTAAAATATAAATTTACATAATAAATCTCTTTAATTTTATAACTACATATATTGCTTTATACCCTTGGAGCTTTATTAGGGCTACACGTTTGAATATTATTACCTTGTACGAGTGTACGTAAATGTACCTCGTCAATAGAAATGTATGCAGAAATTTTATTGATAAAAGCAAATAAAATAAATTTATGCCTCGGCTTGACTATTTCGGCGAGCACTGACCTACCTTCTCTCACGCTGGGTTCCTTCCTTGACCAAGTCGTAATGCTAAAATGGGCTAATATGGTCCTCGGAATGATCATACAAAAATTATGCTCCGTTTTGTTGAAAATCGTAATTTATTATAATTTTAAGCAAAAATGGTTTAATTGAAATAAAATCCTTAATACTATTGACAAATATCTTATTCTAAATAGACCCGGAACGTATTATCGCACGTGTGAAATTAAACGTAAACTTTTCACTAAATTTTTATGTTCAAATAAATTTTAATGTAACAGTACCTTTAATTATCTGGGGTGTTTTTATTTACTGAGTTCTTAAACCATTGACCTGTTCACTTGTATTAGATGGATGACCTTCAAGGGTGTGAGATATTTCTGGATCCAACTTTTTCTCGTGGTGGCGTCTCCTTGTGTTGTGGCCAAAGTTTTCTTTAAAAATAATCGTGATTCTTCTCAATCTTGCACAAATTTTTACTTAGCAAATACGTAAGTACAATATTTTATCGATTATTAATCTTTTTATTATATTTCTTTGAAAAATTTTCTTATATTATCAAAATTTTAGCTGAGCACACAAATTCACCCACCATTGAACTTAATTAATAATCAACAACCTTTTTTCAATTGTTTTTCACCATCGTTACCTGTACATCAAGGCAATTGTGATTTTGTTCCGTTGGTCGAAATTAAATCAATATTTGAAGTTTATAATTTGCAGGTTCGGCTCCAGCCCAATGTGACTTATAAAAATTTTAATAAAATTTTATGTTTCAGATTAAATTAAAGTACTTGGTTCTCCTGTGATCTTCCAGTAAAGTTTTGAAGAAAATGTTTTTTCCATTTGTGGTACATTGAATTACGAAGCACTTCGACACGTGTAAAAATTTTACTATTTTAAAAGTTCTACGTTTTAACACATTTTTATAACTAATATTTTGGACAAGGGGACCGAAATCCTACTCACACCTCCTCGGGGTGGTCCCTGGTAACTTGCGGAGGAACCTCAGAGATCGGGCGCGAACCCCGGTGGATGGGGGAAATCCGCAAGGCTGACGTGAGAGGTAACAACAAGGAGACGAACACCAGTCTCCCCCAACGCCAAGCTGAGGGAAGTCGACCCGACAGCGGTGCAGACCGGACAGACCGGGTCAAGACTCTGCACACCAGGTTGCAGAGAGGAGATGAGCCTCGCGGGCCACTACCTAGTGGCTCCCAACACGCATCAGTCCAAAGCGATTCGGGTGATGCCGGGGGGTCATTGCGATCAGCCCGGGCCACGTACTCCGTTGGTGCCCAGCGGGAGCCAGCTAATCCGGTGATGACGCGAGGCCGTAGAAAAACGACCAAGCCGCAGACCATCGCAGACGACAGCGGAAGTAATGCCGAGAAGGTCAATCCCGCTGTCGTCGGGGAGGGGGTTTTAGTCGGTAAGAATCCGACACTACCACCCCAGATCATCGGGGTGGTGTCTTTTGAAGATTTCCCCCTTCCCTGCATTTAAAAAAAAAAAAAAAAAAATATTTTGGACAATTATTTTGATTTAAAATTACATTTCTTATAATTACTTAAATTAATTTATAATTTTAACAAACATTTTTATAAACAGAATCAAAACGTTGCATTTGAATTTATTTTGTCACCTCGTTCCGTGACCTTCTCTTTTCTTTACATAAATTTATGACGTTAAAACCAATTTTTGGTGTCAGATGAAACCTTTACGTTCGAACAAATAAGTCAGGTGCTACCTTTATTAATTAAATAAAACCTTGAATCATAACGTGATCATTTCTATTGACGTGGTAGTGGCACACTGCATTTTGCCTCCTGTGTTCAAATAAAATTTATCCGGAAATACTCATTTTCGTGTTGAATTTAATTTTAACACAGATGTGCAATTTTTTATAAAACATAACAAACTAAATTTTTAATGTGGCGTTATTAACTACCTTTATCAAATTATTGAATTTAATGCAAAAAAATATAAATTTAACTAAATAAATTAAAATAATTGTTCAACTAATTAAGTAACTACTTATAAACTCAAATTAACCTAATTAATTAACCTAACTCAACTAATCTGACCAAGATTGATTTTTTTTATTTATAATTGCTCTTCTTACTAGCATGTTTATACTGTTCGTTGTTTCATATTTTGATTTACATTTCAAATTTTAACTACTTGTTTATTTTTATTACTTGGTTGTTAACTATGTAAACTTTATTTATTCAATTCTGATTCTCTTTATTTAAGTAATTGTTTAATTCAATTTTCATTTAATCATATTTTGTGACTTAAATTATCTTTTCTCTTACCCTTTTATTAATTGGTTTTTTTCTTTTAATTATATTTGGTATCCCCTAATAAATTTTTTTATCATCATATTTTTATTATCATATTCATTTATTTTCCCCCCCCCCCCGTAATAATTCATAATCTTTATTCATATTTCTACATAATCATCATCATATTCAATCATATTTTTCCCCTAATATTCATAATTCTTCATATTTCAATATTAAACATATTCTTGGATACCATTTATTTTAAAACTCCTATTCTTACTATCTGTTATTTGTTATTTTATTTCTTTTCATTTCCGGTCACCTAATAATTTCATTTTTTTTTTTAAACTGATCTATTTAAATAATTTTTCTTTCGCGCATTTTATAACTGAACCTCATTAAATAAATTAAAATTTTCAATAATTATTTTCTTCTCTTACATTTATTGTTATTTCCAAACGTAGCATTTTCAAAATTTCATCTTGGTCAAATTTTAAAAATCATATTTACAAATCTTGTCTTTTTAGTACCTTATTTTCAAATCAAATTTACATCTTCGGTACCTGTTATTTTTACTACTTCTTGAGCGGTTTAAATTTACGTTGGTATTTTTATTATTGACTTACGTTTCGTCGTTAAGCCTTAAGTTACGCCATGGATCTTACTACTTCTTGAGCGGTTTAAATTTAAGTTGTTATTTTATTTTTAATTAAGTTTCGCCATTGTCGTTTTCAATCATAATGGTCCCATCGTCCCATCGATAAATCATGTCGATGTGGAATCGACCTCTTATTAAATCCGAATTGGGATGTCTTATTTGGTAGGTACATTCGCCTACTTTTTCATCTATGATGAAGGGTCCTTCATAAGGGAGTTGAAGTTTCTGGCACTCATTGTGCTCTCTTCGTCCCAATCGTAACCTTTTAACAATTACCCATTCTCCTATTTCAAAATTGCATTTTTTTAAAATTTTCTTGTTCATCTTTTTGATGTACTTTCGGCTTCTTTTCTTGAGTTTCTTTCTAACTTCGTCAAGTATTTCATCATACTCTTTTTCAGATTGATCATACACCCATGGTCGTTCCGGTTGCTGGTTTAACATGAGGAAGTGTGGTGTTTTTTCCGTCGCTATGCTTGGGGTATGATTGATGAAATTTTCTACTATTTCAAGTTTACTATGCCATGAAGTTTGATCATTGTGTACCAGGAGTCTGAGGAATTTAATCGTCTCTTGGACATACCTCTCACAGATGTTTCCTTGTGGATGTCGTATGGAACAATACGTGACTTTCACACCACGTTCTTCCCAATGCTGTCTAAAACGTTGGTTATCGAAGTAAGTTGCATTATCAACTAAAATTCTTTTTGGCTTAATGATTTCGTTACAGAAACGATCCAAAAATTCCAGCGAAATGTCCGTTGTACATGATACCGTTGGATATAATTGGACGAATTTTGTGAAGGCATCAACTATGACGAAGATGTTATGAAACTCACTACTGGGTATTAAATTACCGATATAATCAACTGCAACTAACTCCCCAGGTTGTTCTAGTTTTAAGCTTTGCACGATATTTTGGTTATGAAAATTTTTAAATTTACCCATTTGACATAAAGTACATTGGTTAATGGTACGTTTTATAATTTTTAAATCTTTATGGCAGAAATAATTTTCCCTAAACATAAGCCATGTTTTCTTGATCCCAGCGTGCCCAAATTTTAAATGTAACGCGTTTGTAATTTGTATTGTCGTAGGTTCATCTATCACATATAATTCTAAATTTCTCAAAGTTTTTATGATAATGTTATCTTTATATTTAAATGAATTTGTATTTTCTTGGTCGTCATTGTCTAATTTAATTTTTAAGTTATCAAAACATTCATTTTCCTGAGCTAGCAAGACATCCTGACGTGTAAACGGAATTTCGTCATCAACCAGGTGGTTTAATGCAATTAAAATTTCTTTCGGCTTATTTACCGGGTTATCTTTTCTACTAAGCGCGTCTGCAACAATTTTATTTTTGCCTTTAATGTGCACGATGTCGAATGAGTACTCCATAATGAGCAAGCTCCACCGATAAATTCTATTATTCGTGAATTTTGTACGCATTAAAAATGTCAACGCGGAGTGGTCTGTGTGAATTTCAAAACGGTTGCCAATTAAATAAAATTTTAATTTTGTGAGCGCAAACACGATGGCTAACATTTCTTTTTCGGACGTAGAATAATTAAGCTCCGATTTCTTTAAAGTTCGCGAAACAAAACTTATCGGTTCTTCCTCCCCATCACGCATTTGTATTAAGGCGCCTCCTACCGCAAAATGGCTTGCGTCTGTCTTTAGTATAAACTTTTCCTTGAAATTCGGATGTAGTAGTTTGACGTTCTCATATAGCGTGTTTTTCATTTGCTCAAAAGCCTTTTGTTTATCATCGTCCCATTTCCATCTTACCGATTTCCTCAATAGCTCAAGTAACGGAACTGTTAAATTGGAATAGTTAGGTACGAACCTTTTATAATAATTCATTAACCCTAAAAATGATCTTAATGACTTTAAGTTAAATGGTCTACGGTAATTCTTAATTTCGATTATTTTCCCATCATCTATCTTAATACCCTCATTTGAAATTATGTAACCCAAATATTGAACTCGCGTCTTGTAGAACTCACATTTTTCTATGTTGAGCTTCAAGTCTGCATCATTTAATGCTTTTAAAATTTTATCTAAGTGAACTTTATGAATTTCTTCATTTTCGCTGAAGATTATTATGTCATCAACATAGTGTGCACAAAAATGACTAAATTGGTTGAGAATGACTTGTAATGCACCGATGAGTGCCGCGCTGCTAGTGGATAATCCAAATGGAACAACTCTAAAGATCTGATATACGTGTTACCATCTACGCTAAAACCTGTGTATTGTTGTGAGTCTTCATGCAATTTAATTAGCCAAAACGAATTTCTTAAGTCGAGTTTACTGAAAGTTTTTGATGATCCCAATTTTGATAACAATGACTCCATAGTTTCCGGACTCTCGAACTGAGGTTTTGTGACTGCGTTTAACCCCCTCGCGTCTAAACATAATCTTAAACTACCGTCTTTCTTTTTAACAATAACGAGTGGGTTTAAATAAGCTGTCGGAGATTTTACTATGATGCCGTCATTTAGCATCTTTTGAATTTCTAATTGTACCTGATGTTTGTAACATTGCGGGATAGGGTAGGTTTTGCAGCGGAATAGCTTGTCTTTGATAATCTGTAGCTTGTGCACGTAATTTTTCGCGGTACCCGACTCCTGATTTATCAATGCATCATATTTTGTGAATAATTTTATGACTTCGTGGGTGTAATTATTTGGACAATCTAATTTTATATTTTTCAAATCCCCTTTGTTTTTATTTATTAACTGTGTATCCCAATTAACATTTCTTAAACCTTTTTCCCTGTCATAATTAACATAATAATTAACATTATACTCCCCTTCTATTAAATTTTCTACTAACATTTCCGGTTCATTCCCATTGGTGATTTGATTACCTAAATTGTTTGTCCAAGTGATCTCTTTGTTTAATATTTTTACTACTTTCCGTTCTGCATCAATGGTCATATTAAATTTATTAATTAAGTCTATTCCGAGTATGCATTGCATGGATAAATTTTTAATAATTAAAATCGATTCTTTTATGATTACATCCCCTATTTTAATTGTTGCGAGTACGCTTTCTTTCGCAGACTAGAACTTTTTCTGGTTTGGCGTTACCAAATTTACTACCTTTGTTTTTAAAATTGAATCTTTAAAATTTTCTTGATTTTTCAAAATTACCCCCTGATTAATTAACGAAATTTCTGCCCCTGTATCTATCAAACAATTTATCTGAACGTTATTAATATTCACCATAATGTATGGCAACAAATCGAATTTATTTTCATTATTTAACCCCCCCGTATTTTCTATACTGATAAACTCTTTGGGATGCTGGTAAGAGCTTATCTGCATTTTCATTGGCACGCCGTTTATTGAAAATCCTGTGGAGAAGATGCTTCTTCCTCCACAGCAGGTGTCCTATTTATCGTAACACTATTAATCGGTCGGTCATTTGTATTAGCTGACGTACGGTTTGGATATCGTTCGTCGCCCCCTTGTTGGTTGTTTTGATCGTTCGTGCGATTGTCATAGCTACGCCAATTTGACTCAAATCTACCTCCTCTCTGGAAACGTCCACGATAACCCTGATTATAATTTCGATTATTTCCGTAATAGTTACCTCGACCAAAATTACCTCTGTTAGAGTTGTATCCCGCATTGCGATCATCCTGACTATCTCGATTGTTTGCATTGAAATTATTATTAGCGCCCCTGCGATTTTCAAAGTTGTTGTACCCCGTATGATTATTATTATTTTGATTATAATTTCCCGATCTTTCATACCGGTTGTACCTGTTGTCCCGATTATAGCGGTTGTCATTCCCATTATTGTAGTGAGTACGCTGGTTATTTGAGTCGTGTTGCCCCCCTGAATAATTATTGAAATTTCTGGTCGCGTTATTATAACTTGGCCTATTGGCTCTTTCGTCCATGTTAACCGCATCTGTTCTCCTTAACAATTTTGATAATTCTGATATCGTGTTAATATTTTCGAGAGCTACCCGGTTAATTATGTCTTGGCAAAAATGATTAGATAAGTGTTCAACGATTTCTTCCTCGGATACTTCCGGTTCAAGTTGCGTTACCTCGTTAATGATGTTTTCCGCGTAATCATTGCGGCGACCGTACCCTTTAAATTTACCATTCATTAACTCGTTGCGTATTCGCCCCTGAGCTTGCTTGTCCCAATAACGATCTAGAAATAGTCTTTCGAAACCGACAAAATCTTCAAATTTATCTTGCACGTGTTATGTTAAAGTAAAACCATGTATTAATATAATAATTAAAAATTTCAAATATGTTACGATAGCCTGACTCACATTCGATTCAGCAGTCTATCGCATTCCTTTTAAAGTTCAATAACTGTAAAATTAGCAATAAGCAATATTTTTATTATAAATAGTCACAATTGTAATTATAGATCATTATTATGCTGTATGTCTAAAATCGATGTCAGTCGTAATTTTCAATAAATTTATTTAAGTAATTTTGATTTTTTTAAAATAATTTTGTTAAGTGAAATTAACTGGCGCAGTCGGTAGGATACTCAGAAGGGCTTTAGATCAAATTCTCTAAAATAACCCTTTTTGTGTTAACAATCAACTGAGAACCAACATTAAATTTTAAGTGATAAGAAGAAACAAATAAAAAGTGCAACAAGAAGAAACAAATAGAAGACAATCAATCAATCCAATAAGAGGGAAGAAGTTTCGAAAGATTATAACCAAGGGATGAAGAAATTCACAACGTTCTTCATTTGCTTAGCATAAGTTTTTGCTCATTATTATATTTCCTTTATTCCTTCCTGAATGTCAGAAGCAGAAATAACCGAATTATTCAATAATTTAACCCTATCATCGGAATCAATTTTACAAAGTATTCCAAATATTCTATCAAACGATCCCCCTAGTAATAATTACGAAATGGCACAACTAGATAGATTTAACTGCGAATTAGTACCAAAATATGATGGCAATCCAGCGACTTTATCGATATTTATTAATGCATGTGAACATTTATTGAGAAGATTTGGTACAACAAATTCAGATGATGTTGTCAACGGACAACTTATACAAGTTATACTGGGCAAATTCGAAGGACGAGCACTCACATTAATTGCTAGTCGAGAAAATTCAAATACCTGGGGTAACATAAAAAAATTATTATTACAACATTTTGGAGATCAACGCGACGAAAATTGTCTACTACGTGATCTGATGAGCCTCAAACCATACAAAAACGAATCCTCATATCAATTCGGAATGAGATGTCAGGATGTACGAAGCTTACTTTTAACCCATCTACAATTACATGAAGCGGACCCAAACGTCAAGTTGATAAAAACGAAAATTTACGATGATTTATCACTCCAAACATTCCTTCAGGGTTTGAACGGTCAAATTGGCCTAGTTGTAAGATTAAAACAGCCACCCAATCTAGAAGCGGCAATGGCGTACGTAACAGAAGAAGAAAATTTCATGTACGCCCAAAATAAAACAAACATCTTAAATTTCCAACGGCAATATCAACCGATAGAAAAGAAACAACCATTTCATCCAACTCCAATGCCGAGTGTCAACCCACCTATGTTAACCAATTTTGGACAGCAGCCACTACAAACCCAAAATATACTTCGACCACCCGTATTCAAACAAGCTAGTACAACAAGGACACCAAATCCATTTGCCTCACAACCTCGAACTTTCGGAAGATTTTCAGGCCCACCAACGCAATCAAGGATGGTCCCACAGCAAACAAATAATTACAGTTACAAGAGAAACTATCAACAACCTAATTATAACGGACCACAATGGAACACATTTAAACCTCCACAACAACGCTACGAACCAGAACCAATGGACATTTCATCTGGGAATACCCGTCGATCAGGAATCCCACAACAAGAAACACAAGTATTGTACTATCAAGATATAGAACAAGGAGATTATGAAGATACACCCACATATGAACTAGCAGAAAATTGTGATGAAGTTTATGAAACAAAAGTTAGCCAACCATTGGAAAATTCCAACGAACATGAGTACGTCGAAAATTTCCACATGGAAGCCTACAGTACCAGCACGACAAATAATACAATAAACCTTAATATAACGACTCTTTCCAAATTGCCATATATTAAAATTCCAGAATTAAAGTTAAAATTTTTAATAGATACAGGATCAACAAAATCTTTAATAAATCAAGAAATCGCACATAAATATTTCCCTAACCAAATTAATTACGAATCGTTCAAAATTCTGACAGCTCATCAAGTAAGTCAACATGATGAAGTAGCATACATAAGGTTACCCGATTCAATCGATTCTACAATCAAGCACAAGTTCTACCTTTTTAATTTTAACAATAAATACGACGGTTCAATAGGTGTAGATTTATTAAAATTTTTAGAAGCCAAAATTAATTTCAAGGATAAGGTACTAAAAACGAAAAACAAAACGATACCGATCTATTTAGGAGACGACGACGATGACGACATCTCGATGGCAGTCAATCTAGACGAATCCGAAAACGACCTCAGAATAATCGATTTGGATACAGAGAAAGAATGGGCAGGAGCACCCATGCCTACCATAAGCGAAATCAACGGGTTACTGAACAATTCAAATGAACCGGCAGCGAAAGGCCAAGATGATGGAACTATTCATTCCAACATAAACGACGAACGAGTAACAGCAATCCACATCATTAAAGAAGCTATAGATGATAAAAAACACCAATTCATAATTAAGACAACCCACCAGGGAGAGTTGAAGGTACAAACAAAAAACCAAAAATTTCTGACACTAATCGACAGTTTGGGAAAAATCGGACAAGCAGTTCCAATAACAAGTAAAAATATTACTGAACTTGCGAATGCCTTAATCACACATTTTTCATACTACGGAGTTCCAGAATCAATAACAAAGGATAACGGGACGGAGATAAAACACGATATCGTACGAGAATTGTTAAACTTACACAAGGTAAAGGTTCATTTTACTACACCAAGAAATTCACAATCAAATAGGATGATCGAAAGGATGATTTCAACCCCAATCGAACACCTACGAATTATGAGGGTAGATGGCAAGAAAACTAGTAACATAAGAAGAAAAACTAAGAAAAAATTTTACGGACCTTTTATCATTACAAAACTATTTAACGATAACACGGCGGAAATCCGGAATAAAAATAATCGAATACAGAAGATACATGTTAGATTACTAAGAAGACCTACTCTTGTTACAGATGCTGCTACGCAACCGTCGACATCCAAGACTTGAAGAACAACCCCGGAATGTTACCACTTAGATTAGGAATAGTTAATAATCAAATTAGTTACTGGACGCTTATTAGAGTAATAGATATAGCACCACTTAGAAGGGAATTAGATGAATTAAATAGTAGTTTTAACAATTTAACCTTAATATACAGTAAACATGAAAACGGGAAAACACATCGATGGAATAATCAAAATCTACATAGCCTTTTGGAACATACCATAACCGAAACTAATACAAAATTCGAACAAATTAATCTTTACGAAAATCATAGAAGAAAAAGAGGTTTCATTAATGGATTGGGCGGACTAATTAAAACCATTACAGGAAATTTGGATAATGAAGATGCAGAAAAATATAACTATGCAATAAACCAATTGACCAACGATCAAAATAAAGTAAAGTTGCTATTTAAGGAACAAATTAAATTAACAACTTCAGCAATGGAAAACTTCAACAACAGCATTATTAAAATAGCAAGAAATCAAGCACTTTTACTAGAAAAATTAACCTTCATGGAACTTAATATAAATGCAACTAATTTTTACAAAACTAAAGTAGATGAAAAATTAACGATGACGACAATTTATCTAGAATTAATAACAGCCGCAGCAACAATACGAGATATTTTAGAAACACTCGAAGAAGCGATCACCTTTGCATCAGCAAACATTATGCATCCATCAATATTAAAAGCCAAAGACCTTAATCACGAATTGTTACAGATACAGCTATTATTAACAAATTCTAAATTGCCTATAAACCCAAATTTGGAAAATATTCACGAATTTCATAAAATCATAAATATTAAAGCCTTTATCCAAAATACCAAAATACATTTCATATTAGAAATCCCAGTCGTCGAAAAAATCGACTATAATTATTTTCATCTATTTTCCTGTCCAATATTTAATAATCCTTTATACTCAATAATCATTCCCAAAGCCAAATTCCTTGTAATAAACGAGCAAAACTTCGCATTAAGTAACCAAAGATGTAAAGATATAAATTTTAACAAATTTTTGTGCAAATTGGAAATTAACCAAATCGAAGAAAAGTCACCTTGCGAAGTTCATCTTATTCAACACACAAAGAAATACCAAAATTGTCAGCAAGAAAGTTTAAGTTTGGCCCACACGAAAGTCCAACAGGTCTCTAGTAATCAATGGATGGTAATAACAAAGGGAGAAGACGTAATCAAGAAAGAATGCGATGCAACAACAGAAACTATTTCGTTAAATGGAACATACTTAATATCACTAAATGGTAAATGCAGGATCAAAATACAAACAAAATTACTAACGACACAAGAGAAACGACTTAAAAATAACTTAGTGGAAATCCCGAAGTTAAAATTCGAATACACTAGCAACAGACACAATAATGTCAATATTACCTTCAGGCCAATCGAATTGGAACCGATAAATTTGGACGAAATTAAAGCAACAGAAATCAAATTGCATCAAATCGAGGAAAACATTGAAGAAACATCCCAAGCTCCTGTGTACTTCCATCAAGCAAGTGGATGGACCATCATGTTATATATGTTAATTTTCATTATTTTAATCACATATGTTTTAGTTAGAGTTTTTAAGAAGAAAACACCATCCGGAACAATCAAAGAGAAACCAATCGAACAGAAACCAATCGAACAGATCGGACTTCAAAATTTAAGGATACCCTAATTTTGGTCCTAGAGGGGAGGTGTTATGTTAAAGTAAAACCATGTATTAATATAATAATTAAAAATTTCAAATATGTTACGATAGCCTGACTCACATTCGATTCAGCAGTCTATCGCATTCCTTTTAAAGTTCAATAACTGTAAAATTAGCAATAAGCAATATTTTTATTATAAATAGTCACAATTGTAATTATAGATCATTATTATGCTGTATGTCTAAAATCGATGTCAGTCGTAATTTTCAATAAATTTATTTAAGTAATTTTGATTTTTTTAAAATAATTTTGTTAAGTGAAATTAACTCACGCATCCGAACCATTTTTTAGCATTACCACCCATCATTGAGCAGATGCAATTTTTGAATTTATTCACATCGCGGATGTGACTTGTGCTGCGGTTCGCGTATTTTATAAACTGTTTAGGGTTAAAGTCCCCTTTTTCGTAGAACTTTATTGCTTGCCCGTTGTTTGTTGGCCACGTAATGTCTTGTAAAGCCGATAAAGTTATTGAACTGTTTGTACTTTCACTTTTTGTACGCGCAATTTCTTCTATTAATTTTAACTTTTCCCCCTGATTATTTATTTGTTCTTCTACCTGACTTCCTAATTCATGCACTTGCTGGCTCATAATCTTTTCCGATGTTTCTATTTTCGTATCGATTACACTTTCCAGTATTATTTGACCCCTCTGTATTTCCAATACATTTTCACTGAGTTCATATACCTTTTCTTCTACTCTTTGTACATTTTTATTTGTTTTCTTGACCTCTTCCGAAAAATTATCTTCAATTTCAATTTTTAATTTTTGTAAACTAATACTGAAGTCCTCTGCGCCTTTCTTGATTAAATTTTCTAATCTTTTACTTTTTTCTTCCGCTTTATCATTTAACTCCCTCTTGGTTTCTTGTATTTCTTCCTTTGTGTTTTTAATAATTAATTTTGTGTTTTCTGAAAGAGCATCTTTCATGAACTCCATCATTTTTTACATTTCTGTTTTCTCTTCTTTCTTAGGTGTCTCGTCACCATCTAATTGTATTAACAATTCACTTTCGGTAACTTCTTCGGTTATCGATACACCCTCCTCTGACGTTTCTTCCTCCTTTTCCGTTTCTGTCTCTCCTACTTCCTGATTTTTCTTTTCGTACCTTAACGTCCTATCAGATTTTTCTGCCATTTTGATTTACGTTTTATGTATTTATTCAAATTAATTTTAAAGAAATAGTTATTAAGTAGGTCTCGATGTAATTTTAATTTTAGTTTTAAGAAAATCTTTAATTTTATTGCTGACTTTATTGTAATTAATTTTAATTCGCTTGTATGTAATGATTTGTCTTGAATTGACACTTTAATGAAATTAATAAACTTTCCCGTTGTAATTGACCTAATTTTAATATTTTTAATTGCGATAAACTAACTTTATTCGGGTTTTCGAGGTTACTCGAGCTCCACGTTGTGACGCCAAAAAGTGCTGTATACCCTTGGAGCTTTATTAGGGCTACACGTTTGAATATTATTACCTTGTACGAGTGTACGTAAATGTACCTCGTCAATAGAAATGTATGCAGAAATTTTATTGATAAAAGCAAATAAAATAAATTTATGCCTCGGCTTGACTATTTCGGCGAGCACTGACCTACCTTCTCTCACGCTGGGTTCCTTCCTTGACCAAGTCGTAATGCTAAAATGGGCTAATATGGTCCTCGGAATGATCATACAAAAATTATGCTCCGTTTTGTTGAAAATCGTAATTTATTATAATTTTAAGCAAAAATGGTTTAATTGAAATAAAATCCTTAATACTATTGACAAATATCTTATTCTAAATAGACCCGGAACGTATTATCGCACGTGTGAAATTAAACGTAAACTTTTCACTAAATTTTTATGTTCAAATAAATTTTAATGTAACAGTACCTTTAATTATCTGGGGTGTTTTTATTTACTGAGTTCTTAAACCATTGACCTGTTCACTTGTATTAGATGGATGACCTTCAAGGGTGTGAGATATTTCTGGATCCAACTTTTTCTCGTGGTGGCGTCTCCTTGTGTTGTGGCCAAAGTTTTCTTTAAAAATAATCGTGATTCTTCTCAATCTTGCACAAATTTTTACTTTTACTAATAATCAACAACCTTTTTTCAATTGTTTTTCACCATCGTTACCTGTACATCAAGGCAATTGTGATTTTGTTCCGTTGGTCGAAATTAAATCAATATTTGAAGTTTATAATTTGCAGGTTCGGCTCCAGCCCAATGTGACTTATAAAAATTTTAATAAAATTTTATGTTTCAGATTAAATTAAAGTACTTGGTTCTCCTGTGATCTTCCAGTAAAGTTTTGAAGAAAATGTTTTTTCCATTTGTGGTACATTGAATTACGAAGCACTTCGACACGTGTAAAAATTTTACTATTTTAAAAGTTCTACGTTTTAACACATTTTTATAACTAATATTTTGGACAATTATTTTGATTTCAAATTACATTTCTTATAATTACTTAAATTAATTTATAATTTTAACAAACATTTTTATAAACAGAATCAAAACGTTGCATTTGAATTTATTTTGTCACCTCGTTCCGTGACCTTCTCTTTTCTTTACATAAATTTATGACGTTAAAACCAATTTTTGGTGTCAGATGAAACCTTTACGTTCGAACAAATAAGTAAGGTGCTACCTTTATTAATTAAATAAAACCTTGAATCATAACGTGATCATTTCTATTGACGTGGTAGTGGTACACTGCAATATGTACCGTAAACAATTACACGATAAATATTTTAATATTTTTTTATATCTAAAATTTAAGTTATAAAAAAACTTTGTTTTTTATAGGCAATAAGAGAAGAGAACATCCCAAAATCGAGTGGAAGACCAAAGAAAATTTGTCGAGGTAAACCTAAAGCGACATCTTCTATTCTGAAACGCAATAAAGAAAAGGTTAACAAATATACAAAATGCAATCCTGATGTACACAGAATTTCCGTACAGAAGTATACAAAAGCAAATCCTGAAGTAAACAGACAAGCAGTAGAAAAATACACTAGCTCCAATCCTGATGTGAACAGACAGGCTGTCCAAAAATACACTCTTTCCAATCCTGATATTAATAAACGGGCCGTAAAAAAATATCGAGCAGCAAGAGATCAGGAGAGAAATGAAACTATATGTTGGGCAAGATATTCAGCTAATCAATAAAATTCCATTCAATCCATCAGGTAAATTTTTAATAATATATTTTCCAATTCATTTCAATACTATATTAGAATCAATAAAAAATTACACCATAAATCGTACAAAATAGATTGTATCTTAAAAATTCTTTTTTTTCCCAATATTTTAAAGTTATGTAATAAGTTATAAATTAAAATTAGTCTCATTGTCCAAAGTCCTCTTTATTAAATTTCGAGACGAGTTTCGAAAATCTATAACATTGTAGAAAAAGACTAATTTTAATTTATAATTTAAATAGATTGCATAAAATCCGATCTACAGCTCCACCAAGCTTAGAAAGGACGCGGCAAATATGCCAACTAATTTGATAAAAATTTGAATGAACCAATGAACGTTAAGTTATTTTTCAAGTACATTTCTGTTGTAAAAGTTACAAATCATTGCATGCGTTTACACGCAATGATTTTTACAAAATTCTTTTGAACTTAATATTTACTAAAGTTATTCCAAAATTGCTTTATTTAATATTTGCAATAAAATTTTTCACGTATTTCCTGACTGCAATTTGACAAAATAATTTGTGGATTTTAAATATTCGCGCCGAGAGACTTTTCATCTGAGTGTACATTTTTAATTTTAGCAGCTCCTAACACACCCCCTCAGGTCGGTTCTAAGCTTGGTGGAGCTGTATTCACCTCCAATAACTAAATAATAACTCTCAGTTAATTCAAAAATGAATGTTTTTCATAAATAAAAATAATGCAAAGTTTCTCATCTTCTATCTGATAAGTTCAAATTTAACTTTTTTATTAGAAAGATGAAATAAAAAAATTTTTTGCGTTTTTTGTTAACAATCACACTACAAAACGAGATATATTTACGATAATTAATACAATTATTTACACTCTTTTTTGTCTTCTTAACTTTTTAACTTTTCAGTTTCATATTTGTATCACTCTTGGACATCAATATCTTCAAATGTGAATATTGCCACGCTTCATTATTTGAAGAAGAAAAGATGAGAGTTAAATGGTGCTGCGGCTCTGGAATGTATAACATTCATAATCTTCCTCCTCTGCAAGCTCCATTTTACACGAACCAACAATTTTTAAAACACGCTAGAAAGTATAATAACGTTTTCGCGATGTCTGCGCTAGGTACGTCGAAAGGATTTCAAAAACCCACTTCTGGCATTAGTTTCGTGAAAGTATTGGGCAGAATTTACCATCGAGTGTTTGATCTATCATACACCGCTACGCGTAACAATACTGTGTTATACATCAACGATCCTATGGAACATATCGAGGACGGTGTTCGCCAAGGTCTTGACGCAACTATTGTACGCGAAATTAAAAATTACTTGGAGGCCCGGAATCCAATTGTTCACCAATTCCACAGTTTGGCGGAACACGAGTCCAGCGAAGCGCGATTGGTATTTCAACAGACCAACCGAAGAACTCACGGCCCCGTACTTGGCGATATCCCTGCAACCGCCGAAGTTGCCGGTCTTTTAAGAACAAGTTCCGAATTTCGTCCAAGACAGGTAATATAATAATAATAATTTAATTTTATGCAATAATTCAAATTGTAAATTCGAACATTAATATTTGTTATATCTGTACAAGTACTTTTTTCTTTTGAATGAGCAATACAATAAATATTGCTATTTAATAATGCTTAACGTTCATTAGGTTGTCATATGGAAAATTGGTGAACAAAAGCCGCATCATGTAAATTCGATGAACCCCATTTACGAAACCTTCCAATACCCACTGCTATTCCCAGAAGGCAATTACGGATGGTCGTTTGATCTGTGCGACACAAAGGGAAAGAAATTGACTCAGGCTCGATATTATAGACACAAATTACTGGCCGATGACCGTTTTACGAAACTTCGCCGCCTTTCACAAGAATACTTGGTTGATATGTGGTAAGTCTTTTTCTCTATTACCATTCTTATACACATTTTAAATAAATCAATATTTATCATCATAAAATATCATGTAATAATTTTTAAAAATTACCATATTTATTTAAAATACTAATCAAAATTACTTTGGCAGGTGTCGTGTGGAAGAAGAACGGTTAAATCTACTTCGAGCAAGGCAACTCGAACATAAGAATAGAATTGCCACACGTAGGGAACTGGAGGATTGCGAAACTATCGCCGGTGAGGGAGGTGCATTGCCCGGTAGGATTTATTTACCGTCATCCTTTACCCACTCACCCAGATACATGTACGAGCGCTATCTGGACGCCATGGCAATTGTACATCGTTTGGGCAAACCGAGTTTTTTCTTGACGGTAACTTGCAACCCAAGATGGCCCGAGATAACAACGAGTTGTAATCCGGGCGAATACGCTACCGATAGACCAGATTTGTGCACAAGAGTTTTTAATTTGAAATTAAAAAAACTTATTACCATGATCAGAAGCGGAAAATTATTTGGAAGGATGATTTCGATATTGTATACGATCGAATTTCAGAAAAGAGGTTTACCACACGCTCACATTGCCTTTAGAGTTGAGGGTGAGTTTGCTTTGCTCTTAATTACATTAATAAGAACAATTACTTTTGCATTTAATATAATATGATATTTAATAGTTCCATGGTAAAATATAAAAAGTTAGTACCTACATTAAAGAATATTTTTTATTTCGCAGGAGGAGGTCCAACGGAAAGCACGGATATCGACGAATTCGTGCGTGCTACGATTCCATCTGCCGAAGAGGCCGACGGCAGATTGAGAGCAATTGTACTAGCTCACATGGTGCATGGTCCATGTAATACTAATCGTTCGCGAGCACCTTGCATAGATCCCGTAACCAACAAATGCACGAAACATTTTCCGAAAAAGCTCAATCCGGTGACGTACACGGATGACAAAGGCTTTATACAATATCGACGTCCTGTGCTAGACAACACAGTTCATCATCCTATATCGAAACAATCCATCGATAACGGCTGGATTGTGCCCTATAATCCAGCGGTATTGCTTTTAATGGATTGTCATTGCAATTTGGATATTGCAACCGGCGCCAAGGTAAAAAAGTACATATTATAGAATATTTAATGAATCGAATAAATAACGAACTTATTTTAATTAAATCTTTTCCTCCGGTTTATTACAGGTTGTGAAATATTTATATAAATATATTCACAAAGGACCCGATCGCGCTCTCGCCGAACTGGAACACGAAAATGATGAAATAAAGCAGTACGTCGAATTTAGATATGTCAGTGCTTCGGAGGCAGCCTGGCGCACTTTCGAGTTTGATTTATGTTGTCGAGAACCTACCGTTATCATACTGCCGATCCATTTAATGAATCAAGATTTCATCATGTTTCAACCCGGCGAAGAAGCGGAAGCGCGTGAACGTTGCGTATCTAAACTTATGATTTATTTCCAACGTCCGCAAATTCCAGAGCTCGACGACGTTACGTATCTAACCTTTTACGAACACTACATCGTCAGTTCCACAGCTCGAGAACGTAGCTCCGTCCCGGTATTGGAATGTATTGGAGGAAAGCATTTCGTGACCAAACGAGTTCTTAAACGTCCCGTCGCAAGAATTCGATTCGTTTCTCCGACTCTGGGAGAAGTATTTTTCCTCAGAATGCTTCTGATGCGCTTTCCGGGTCGTAGTTACGAAGATTTAAGAACAATCGACAATTGCCTGTACGAATCGTTTCAAGAAGCAGCATTTGCAAGGTTAATTTCATCGCAATTATATAAATAAAAGTGGCGAGTAATAAAGTTTTCCGTTTCAGAGGTCTCTTGAATGACGACAAAGAATACTTTGAAGTAATGCGAGAAGCTGCTCACTTCAAAACTGGAACCGGTTTGCGTCAATTATATTTTGCTATAATTACAAATGGTGCACCTGCGGTATCTTTATGGCAAGAATTTTGTGATCAGTTATGCGAAGATCACATATTTCGAACAGGTAAAATATAAATAACATAATTTATAAATCATTATTACATTTGCTTTATCAGGTAACAAGGAACTAGGCCACAATTTCGGTTTAAATGATATCGATCGAATGTTGCGATACCACGGCAGAACTTTAACCGATTTTGGTCTTCCCGATATTGAAGACCCGACCACCGAAATAGGCAGAGAAACGGTTAGATGGTCGAATACCGAATGTTTAGCGGACACGCAATATTGGGAGCAAAATCTCAATGCCGAACAAATGCAGATTTATCGACACGTAGTTGCCGTCGTTTGCCTAGAAGAAGAACACGATTCCAACATCATGTTCATCGATGGTCCGGCAGGTATTGCATACTTATTATTTATTAAAAAAGAAATATTATTTAAAGTTCACGTTATACAGGAACCGGAAAAACCGTTCTTCTCAACGCAATTACGGCAAAATTGAGATCTTTGCATAAAATCGTTCTGTGCACCGCCTCAACCGGAATTGCCGCTCTAAATCATAAAGGTTCGTACAACACATAATATATAATACGATATATTCAACCCAACTTTTTTTTGTTCTTTATAAATCGCAATATTACAAGTGCTTATCTTTTTATTTTTATATATATATTTTTTTAATAGGAGGAATAACTGCCCATTCCACCTTCAAGCTTCCCTTAGATATAGAGAACGACAACTGGGGCGTTACGAATCGCAGCCAGCGTGGACAGCTCATCAGAAATTCTCATTTAATTATTTATGATGAAGCGCTGATGGCAAACAGAAAAACCATCGAATGTCTCGAAAAGGGTTTACAAGATCTGATGGCCAATCATTCCATATTTGGTGGAAAACACGTTCTATTTGCGGGCGATTTTAGGTAAATCGATGAACTTTTCAGTTTTACGTAACAAATATCAATGTCATGCCTTTATTGAAAATTTTCACATTAAAAGCATCACGTTACTTTCGCTTACATCTAATTTGTTTTTAATTGTAGACAAATTCCTCCCATCGTACCGGGGGGCACGATCTTGGACGTGGTTGCAGCCACCTTGCCGCATTCTTACATCTGGCCGTCTGTAGAAAGATTACATCTGACAATCAATCAACGGATCGACGATTCAGAGTACTCGCAATTCATATTGGCAATTGGCGAAGGTCGAGTGTCTTCCGTAAAAATTGATGGCCAAGACGTGATACCCCTTCCAGGTATTCCATTTTGCGTGTCATTAGAAGATCTTATAGAGCACGTGTATCCGGCCGAAACACTTTCTAATCCGGACGAATGCTGTCGACGAGCAATTCTTTCAGGTAATCATGTCTACCAAACACATAATAATAAATCTCACTTTTCTTACTTAATAATTAACTTCATAATTTGTTTAAGATGCTTATGTTTTTCTTACATACTACTAACTGTACTTAATTATACTATAATCTATTTTATTTTCAGGCATCAACGTCTCCATAATTGAAATTAATCATTTAATTTTGGAACGCTTGGTGGGGGAAACAGTGCATTGTTATAGTGCCGATTCGTGCGTAACCGATGAAGCAGATTGTAGACAAACAATCGATGTGACTATTTTGAATGGAATATCGCATCCTGGAGTACCCGAACATGACTTACAACTAAAACGAGGTGCCATAGTTTTAGTTATACGTAACTTGAGCTTTGGCGATGGTTTAGTTAATGGAACTAAACTAATTATAACCAATGCAAGTATTTTTTAAATTATCCAAATAAATCGACGATTTAAATAAAATTTAATAGTATTAATAAAGGCATATTAGGTACTTAAATTTTAAAAATATTATATTCTAAAATTTTCAAAAAGTAATTAATTATTATTTATGTATATATTATTTTTAAACTTCATTTTTTACTATATTATAGATATCACGTTTTATGCTCGAGGCAAGAAAACCTGGGGGAACAGAGACGTTCCTCATACCAAGAATTTCTTTTCTCTTCACGACAGGACGACACGGCATAAATATGAGCCGCAAGCAATTTCCAATCAAGTTGGCTTATGGTATGACCATTAACAAATCCCAAGGCCAGACGCTGGAACGAGTCGGAGTCGATCTAAGAAGTGACGTTTTCGCACACGGCCAATTATATGTTGCTCTTGGCCGTGTTAAAAGAAAAGAAATGGTAATTATTTAACTTGAAACGCTTTAATTTATTTCAAGTTCATAATATTCACAATTGTTTATGTAATATTTTATTATTGATAGTGCTAATATTTTTTTTTTTTAGATAAAAATCTTGGTGCCGGAAAAACGGGTAGAAGCAGATGTGCCCCACACAGTAAATGTGGTTTATCCACAATTATTTTTTATATAACATTGATTGGTAAGTACAAAAACAATAAATTTGCCCTTCAAATGAATTTGATCAAATAAATTCTTATGCGTACTAATTTTATTATAGCATTTGATATATAAAATCTATGATTGCTTCCACCAAAATATCGAACGATTATTCCATTAAAACTATACCGAGTGCGCCAATTAATAATTGATGTCCATCACGTTATTTGGTTTAATAGAATCAACTATTGATGCTAAAGGCAATAGTTCAAATCCAGCAAGAGTCAATCTTCTTCCAACTTTATCTCCTTTGATATCACTGCAATATGTGACATCAGAATAATAAAATTGTTCATCCTTCGACTGCATAATGCTCGGCTTTGTTAGGCTTTCTGGCCGGGTAGAGCATGATCTAAAGGCCACCCATCGACTGCACTTAGCACTGGCGTAATGCAAATCATGTAGATTTCTCAGAGCTTGGTCACCGAGCGGAAGTCCCTGAATGCACCTGCCTCTGTTGAGAAGTTCCAGTCAGGTGGTGTGAAGCCAAGAGACCACCTAACGGCTACGATCATACCTAACAATGTCGACACTATGACTCAGTCTGAGGATGAACAACAAAATTGGAAGTAGTGAAATGAATCCGATAAAGGACGTCCTCTAACCACCCGTGCCGAACTTGAATGAAACGACAGGAAAACGAAAGTGACCTCTCCCGCAAGAACTGACCGAGACTAAACAGCAAAAATGATGGAAATAATACTATGAAGATCCTGATTCTAGATAATAGGGGGGTGAGTTTAGTGGGTGAAGTCCCACACTACCAACTCAGATAGAGTTGGTGTCTCGTACGAGATTCTCACCTCCCAGCATACGCTAAAAAAAAAACAAAAAAAAAAACTATACTTGCCCTTACTATGACGGCAATGTCGAACAATTATTTCTACTAATCCTATAATCGCCTGTACTAGACTATATATTAGCACTACATTATAGAGATTGCAAAGTTTATAATCAATCAACAAGCCTATAAACTTTTTATACACTTTAAACCTTTTACATTTCATATACTATATTCAATGGAAACCGTAAACAGATTTGTGTTTTCATAAACAATTGGAAGGCTAATCCGTACACTTTAAATACAAGTAGGACGCTGAAGACCGCCCGCTTTTCGTAAAGGCAAATAGGTGGCCGAACGCCGAACCGTATTCTTATAAGTAGAAAGCCAAATACCGACCCGTATTCTTATAAGTTGGAGGCCGAAAGCCGACCCGTATTCTTAAAAACAAGTGGAAAACCGAATGCCGACCCGTATTCTTAGAAGCATGTGGAAAGCAAAAGCGGACCATTCATATTCTTAAAAGCAAATGGGAGGCCGTAGGCCGACACGCATTCCTAAAAGGAAGAAGGCGGCCGAAGGCCGCCAGTAGGAGGCCGAAGGCCGACCCGTATTCTTATAAGTTGGATGCCGAAGGCCGACATGCATTCTTAAAAGCAAGAGGGCGGCCTAAGGCCGCCAATGGGAGGCCGAAGGCCGACCCGTATTCTTAAAAACAAGTGGAAATCCGAATGCCGACCCGTATTCTTAACAGCATGTAGGGAGAGGGGAAATCCGACAATATTATTAAAAGCAAATGGGAGGACGAAGGCCGACACGCATTCTTAAAAGGAAGTGGGCGGCCGAAGGCCGACCCGTATAATTAAAAGCAATCGGGAAGCCGAGGCCACCAGTGGGAGGCCGAAGACCGACCCGTATTCTTATAAGTTGGAGGCCGTAGGCCGACACGCATTCCTAAAAGCAAGAAGGCGGCCGAAGGCCGCCAGTGGGAGGCCGAAGGCCGACCCGTATTCTTATAAGTTGGATGCCGAAGGCCGACATGCATTGTTAAAAGCAAGAGGGCGGCCGAAGGCCGACCCGTATTCTTAAAAACAAGTGGAAAGCCGAATGCCGACCCGTATTCTTAACAGCATGTAGGGGGGGGGGGAAAGCCGACCATATTATTAAAAGCAAATGGGAGGGCGAAGGCCGACACGCATTCTTAAAAGGAAGTGGGCGGCCGAAGGCCGACCCGTATAATTAAAAGCAATCGGGAAGCCGAGGCCACCAGTGGTTCTTATAAGTTGGAGGCCGTAGGCCGACACGCATTCTTAAAGGGCAAGAAGGCGAAGGCCGACCCGTATTCTTAAAAACAGGTGGAAAGCTGAATGCCGACCCGTATTCTTAACAGCGTGTAGGGGGGGGAAAGCCGACCATATTATTAAAAGCAAATGGGAGGGCGAAGGCCGACAAGTATTGTTAAAAGGAAGTGGGCGGCCGAAGGCCGCCAGTGGGAGGCCGAAGGCCGACCCGTATAATTAAAAGCAATCGGGGGGCCGATAGGCCGACAGCGCGGCCACGGGCCGCGCGCCTCGCAGAGCTAGCCACGAAAATCGGCCGAAAGGCCGATTTTCAAGTGGCTAGTCCTAATAAAAAAGCACATGGGGGAACAGCAATAATTACTTGTAATAGCATCAGACATGATGAAAGAAACAAATACGCCAAAGAACACTTGCAGGCTACTAGCATCACTCTAGAGGATAGCCAAGGTCCAATAACCATCTCTGCGATATACTGCCCGCCCAAACATAGCAACAAAAAAGAACATTTTGAAGATTTCTACAACACATTGGGAAACAAATTTATTGCGGGACGAACTAATTACATTAAATAAATCGCTGAAAACAGAACATGATATCGAAACAGCAGTCGATGGCTTAACTGCAAATTAAATGTACAATACAAAAGGAAATTATCATAAAAACAGCTCCTGGATTTGACCTAATTACAGAAAAAATTTTGCAAGAAATATCAGAAAAGTGCCTAAATTTGGTCATCTTCATTTTCAATGCAATACTACGGTCACACTATTTTCTAAACTTGAGGAAAGTGGCTCAAATAATGATGATTCTGAAACCTGGCAAGAAACCGGAAGAAGACAAATCATATAGGCCCATAAGTCTGCTACCAATGTTCTCCAAAGTCTTTGAAAAAATATACCTGAAAAAATAAAATCTTTACTTGAATAATCGCTTACGATTGTTTCGATCAAGACAAAGATTGGATTTAACCTTGGAAGCATTTAATTACGACAAAGACTACGATTACAGAAATCACGAGGATGTAGTAATAGGACCAATTAACAAAGATTGCCTGCATTGTTGTGTTTTGAAGTTCGCTAAGGAATCACCAGGAATGTGTTGTTCGAACGGGAAAGTTGTTTTGCCACCGCTGATTGATCCACCTGAGCCGCTTCTAAGTTACCTTAGTGGGACCACTCCAATTTCAAAACACTTCTTGCAAAACATTCGCAAGTACAACTCATGCTTTCAAATGACTTCATTCGGAGCAACAAATATTGTCTACAACGCCGGTTACATGCCCACCTTCAAAGTGCAAGGCCAAATATATCACCAAATCGGTTCGTTTCTTCCAGTACTACAACAAGATCCAAAGTTTCTCCAAATATATTTCACTGGAAATGAAGAAAGAGAAGTTGTACAGCGTTGCGCAATTAGTACTGGAACCAGACGCGAAATCATTTCAAACTTACAAGCGATGTTTCCCGTTAGCAACAGTTTGATTCGTCTATTCAAATCAGCTATAGATCAAATGCTATCGGATGACTATGCTGTTGTTATAAGAGCAGACAAAAGACCGTCTGGTGAACATGAAAGACGATTTAATTCACCTGTGATAGGTGATGTAGCAGTTGTGATCGTTGGCACCGAATTAGATCGACGTGACATACTCATCCAGCGCCGGGATGCAGTTTTACAACGCGTTTCGGAAACAAATCGATCGTATAACGCACTTCAATATCCACTGTTATTTCCCCATGGAGAAGATGGCTACCATTTCAACATCATGCAAGTCGACCTCATCACGAATGAAAAGTTGACGAAGAAAGTTTCTTGCATGGATTATTACGCGTACCGCATTATGATTCGCGCAAATGAAACCAACCACATATTGAAATGCCGTGAACTATTCCATAAATTCATTGTGGACATGTACGCGAAAATTGAAAGCGAACGTCTTCTTTTCATTCGGTTAAATCAACAGAAGCTGCGCGTTGAATAATACGTTCACTTGCGTGATGCAATTTCCAAAGATGGAAACGCTGCTAACATTGGACAAATGGTAATCTTGCCAGCAACGTTTGCCGGCAGTCCAAGGCAGTCCATGGACGTCCAGATCTGTTCATCACCTTCACATGCAATCCAACATGGAGAGAAATTACAGATCTTCTTTTCCTCGGTCAAAACTCATCGCACAGGCACGATCTTCTTGCTTCAGTTTTCAAGCAGAAGCTAATTAGACTCATGGACGTCATCACCAAGAAAAACATTTTTGGAGAAACTCGATGTTGGATGTATTCAATTGAATGGCAAAAAAGAGGTATGCCGCACGCTCATATTTTAATTTGGTTGAAGCAAAAAATTGCACCAACCGCCGAATATTCAAGCCGTTGTAAACGAGGTATTCCAAAATTTAACCAGCAACTACAAAAATCCAGATTGGCTGTGCGAACGTGCAATTTTAGCCCCCAAAAATGATGATGTCAACAAGTTAAATGAACAAATTCAATTGAAATTGCCCGGAAAATCAATCAAATACAAATCAATAGACACAGTGATGGAGCAAGAACAAGCAGTCAATTGCCCAACCGAATTTCTAAATTCACTAGAGCCACCTGGAATGCCACCACACATATTGACATTGAAAGTAGGTTCACCGGTAATACTCATTCGAAACTTGAACGCGCCAAAACTGTGCAACGGAACCAGACTGACCATAAAAAAATTGACACCTAATTTGATCGAGGCAACAATCATCAGTGGTAAATTCAAAGGAGAAGATGTGCTGATTCCACGCATACCGATGATTATCAACGATTTACCATTCGAGTTCAAGCGGCTTCAATTCCCCTTGCGTCTTGCCTTCGCGATTACAATCAACAAAGCACAAGGGCAATCATTAACTATTGCTGGCTTGAATTTGGAGAATTCGTGTTTTTCACATGGCCAATTGTATGTTGCTTGCTGCCGAGTTGGCACACCAAAAAATTTGTACATTTATTCACCGAATGAAACTACCAAAAATATTGTGTATCCTTTAGCATTGCAATAAAATAAAAGAATTAAATTAAATACATGCGTTTTTTTCTTGCGCGTAATAACGCGCGTCGAGTACCGCTAATGACATTTGCCATTAAATACATAGTAGGTAGTAATAAAAATTATTTAGATATGGTTGTTCGGTCTTCGGCGTCACTCAGGGCAATCGCAACCATACTGAGTGAGTCCGAACAACCACCACATCTTCCACGCGATTTCCCTGGGTGAGGCCGAAGACCGAACAATCTTCGATATAAATAAAAATGAAATGCTGTTCGTTGGTAATCCCATCACTAAACGGGTTCAACTGTATGTGGGATGCTCCAGAGTAGGGACACCCAACAAACTATTTGTACACGCTCCTTCTGGAAAAACAAGAAATGTGGTTTATCCTGAAGTTTTGTAGTGAATGTTGAGGGATCGATTTATGTTATCCGGGGGAGGTTTTAGTAAGTACAAATCTCACAGTACCGAGGTGGTGTCTTTTGAAGATTTCCTCCTCCCTTTTGGTTTTTTTTGTAAGAGTTCATTTTTGGTTGATTTATTTGGTAAAACCCTATATGAACTGAATCTTGGCCTCCCTGTGAGGCCGAACAACTATGGCCTTCACAGATCTATTTTGGTCCTCCCCTGTGAGGCCGAAGGCCGAACAACTATCGCCTTCACGGATCTATTATGGGTCTAGATGGCTAAAGGCGGCCGAAAATTCATTATTGTGAATGCGAAGATTTTTTTTTTATTGAATCCATGCATACGTTACAATCTGCTAAATAACATTAAGTAACACTGAATGTTGAGAGACAATGACATGTAAAGAGATTTCCCAGTGGAGCACTCTTATAAGGCTTATTACTCTGTATAGACAGATTACATTATGTTATGATATATCTCAAATATTCTAAGGTAGGTTCATTAGGTCAGTGGGGTCTCGTCGTTTGAGTCTTCTCATCATTGGAGGGTTTAACAAGTCCACTCCGTATGGGTTTGGGTGATCATAGAGTCGATGCTTATATCTCTCACTTTGCTTATTGATCTCTTCTTGTATCGTTGGCACTCCCAGCTGGTCATGTATGACCTGATTAGGATAGTATGTTGGAACGCCCGTTATGATTTTCAGTACTTTGTTCTGGAACAATTGGATCTTCGATATATTTGTTATACTTGCCGCTCCCCAGAGCTGCAGCCCATATGTCCAGATAGGCTTCAGTATTATTTTATATATTAGGATTTTATTTTGTAAAGACAATTCCGATTTCCTTCCTATTAGCCAGTATAGTTGTTTCAGTTTTAGATTTAGTTGTTTTCTCTTAGTTTGAATATGCTTCGCCCAGGTAAGTCTACGGTCCAGGTGGAAACCCAAGTATTTGACCTCCTCCGTCTGTGGGATTTCTTGGTTACCAAATGTGATCGATGGGCAGGATCTTCTTCTTAGCGTGAAGGTCATATGTACTGATTTGGTCTCGTTGACTTTTACTCTCCACAATGCGAACCATGCACAGATTTTATTAATGTGTCCCTGAAGAATTTGTGAAACTACCTCAGCGTCCTGACTGGATGCCATTACCGCAGTGTCGTCTGCAAATGTTGCCAAAGTGGTCCTGTTGTCTGTTGGCATATCAGCCGTGAAAATCAGGTACAGTATCGGACCCAGAACACTCCCCTGTGGCACTCCAGAGTTGATTTTATGTAAACCCGATGTAGTCTCTTGTTGCTTTACTAAATAGTACCTCTCCGTTAGATATGATTGAAGTATTTTGAAGTAGGTGTGTGGTAAGCTTTTCTTAATCTTATACAAGAGACCCTCATGCCAGACCCTGACGGACGCTTGTGAGATGTCCAGAAAGACGGCGGAGCAATATTTTTTGATTCCAGATCGATTCTTATCCTGTTTGCAATTCTGTGCACTTGTTCGACTGTTGAGTGCCTCTGTCTGAAACCGAACTGGTGATTTGGTATAATTCCCCCTTCATTTAATATGGGACGCAGTTTTTTTAATAGGAGCTTTTCGAACACTTTAGACATCAATGGCAATAAGCTAATGGGTCTATATGAGGAGGCAATATTCCCATCTTTACCTGGTTTAGAGATCATAATTATTTGTGAAATTTTCCATTGGAGAGGAAAGTAGCCCAATCTTATTATGGCGTTGAATATTACAGTCATCATTCTATATCCATCGTCAGGTAGTTCCTTTAGTACTTTGCCCGTAACCAGGTCAAATCCGGGAGCCTTCTTTGAGGAGATTTCATGGTGGATGAGTCTGCGTACTTCATTTTTCTTAATTTTATGAATTGGTGACTCAAACCTACATGGTGAGTTGAGAAGCACGTGAACTGGTTCCTCCTCGGCGATATTGCATACTCGTGGCAATGGTGAGAATATTTTTTCTAGGTGTTTAGCGAAAACCTCTGCCTTTTCTTCATTATTTCTGGCCCAGTCTCCGTTTTCTGCTCTGATGGGTGGGTTATGTACTTGTGGCCTTGCGAGCTTCTTCGTGGCCTTCCACAGCGAATAGTCAGTATCTTTTGTAGCAGATAAGTCTTGTAGGTGACTTTTTATTTCTTTATTCTTAAGTTCGTGTAAGATGCTTTTTAATTCTCTAGTGGCACGGTTATACCTTGTTTTATCTGCAGGGTGTAGGGTTGTTTGCCATTTTTTCCGCAGTCTTCGTTTATTTAGAATGTGTTCTTTGACGAGCATTGGACACGTTTCTTCACGATGATGTTCTCTCACCTCCGGTGTTGAGTTCCATGCAGCTTGTTGTATCACTCTTGTGAAATGGTCCACCACGCAGTCCACATCTCTTTCATCTTTTATGGTGACTTGTTGGTTTAATGTTTGAGAAATTAGGTGTGTGTAATGATCCCAGTTAGTTTAATTATTGTGGAGTGTTAATAGTTTATTCCTCTTTTTAGGTCTTGTCGAGAGAGTGACGATAATGGGTGTGTGGTCTGAGGACAAATCCAATGAGGATTCAATGGAGAGATAGCCTGGCGGGACACCCTTTGTTAGGCAAAAGTCGAGAAGATCTGGAATCTTGTTGTGGTCCGATGGCCAGTAAGTTGGTTGGTTTGTGGATACTTGGTGGATATTTTGGGCCTGTATTGCATGGTATAGCTGTCTACCTCTTGGATTTATCAGTCTTGATCCCCAGTTCACATGTTTAGCGTTGAGGTCGCCTCCCACTATGAAACGCTGCCCAAGGGTCTTGAAAAATTCTTCGAATTTTTCCTTTTGGATGTTTATGTTCGGTGGGCAATAAATTGATGAAATTGCTAACTTACCAATGGAATCTTCAACTTCTATGCTAGTCGCTTGTAAGTGGATTTTAGAAAATGTTTGAAGTTTATGATGTTTGATGGAGCTTTTGATAATTGTTGCTGTGCCCCCTCTTGCTCTCTCGCCGGGGTGGTTTGTGTTGTAAATGTTGTATTTAGGTATTTTTAAATAGCTTCTGTTTGTTAGGTGAGATTCTGATATTAGGAGTACATCAATGTCTTCGTTTAATAGAAATTTTTTGACTTCATGGCTATGTTGTACTAAGCCATTTGCGTTCCAGACGGCTATTCGCAAGGACCGCCCCATTATTTTATTTTTGTGATTAATGTGGTTAGGAGGTTCAGCATTGTATCCATCCTCTCCATTAGTTTTGTAAGCATAATTTCCATTTTGTTTGGCTGATGTTCTGGGACATCTGGATTTGGGTTATTGTTAATGTTTTGTGATAATTGGTAGGTTTGTCTAGCTGATTCGGCATATGTTACACCTGGGCGAGAATTTGATGTTAGAGGATTATTAATTTGTTGAGTTGTTGGCAAAGATCTTGTTCTCAGGGGAGGATATTTTTGAGCTTGGATCTCTTTTATGTAGGAGCATCCTCTATAGCTAGCGGGGTGATTGTCACCGCAATTAACGCATTTAACATTGTTATTTATTTTTTCTTTCATACTGCAGTCCTGTATCAGATGATTACCGGCGCACTTGACGCAGCGGGGGTTGTAATGACAGTAATTTTTCGTGTGATTCACACGTTGACATCTTGAGCACTGTGGAACCTCTCTCTTGATGTGTGGAGGCTCAAATTTGACTATGGTGTGAAGGAATCTTTTAATGTCGTATATTTCTTTATTGTTTTCCGCAGCTTTCAGTCCAATACTACAGAGTGGAAGTGGCTGCTTTGTTTTGTTGTGCACCATATTGCTGATGTTTAAAATTTCGTGACCTAGTTTTTTCAGTTCTTGTTTGATTTCTTCTGTATTAGTTGTTTGATGCATATGCCGTAAAACAACACGGAATGGTTTATCTTCTTTGTTTTGAAATGTATGGAATTGAGTTCCTTTTTTGTGTAGTTCTTTGATCAGACGACTGTAATGGGCGGGTTCATTGACTCGAATAGTGACATTATTTCTGGCTGTTGTTTTTACTTTATAGTCATTTTCGGTAACTTCCTTTAATAAGTCAGTTAGAGGTATTATGTTTTGAATCCCAGTTACTTTTATTTCTGGGACTCGGTATTTATCCTTTCGGGGGGTTTGAGATGTGGAATTTTCATCTGTATCGGTTAGGATATGATATCGGTTGTTAGTTGTAACATTAGGTAGGCTAAGCCAGTCGCTCATACTTGCTTGTTTTAACGATTTTGCCACTTCAGGACTAATCTCCTGTGTGCGTTTGTTATTGTAATCTCCTTTTGCCAGATTCAATTGGACTTCAGTACCCAAGGGAATATTTTGGTTAGCTGTATTTGTAATTAAGGTATTATTGTCGCTGGTTTTTGGGTCTATAAGTGGTTCATTGTCATTAATTACAGTATTGCTGGATGTCTGCATTGAGGTTATGTTACATTCATTACAACACCACTGTTTAATCTCACCGTTTCTGTTCATTTCACTAAGTGAATCCAGAGACAGATTAACACACCCTATATGAAAGCTACTTTTGCATTTCATCTTGCACTGTATCAAATCTTCATACTTTGTTAATGTACGCTCGCAAATCCCACACGTCAACATCGTGCAGGGCCGTTCTACAGTTCGTTCTACGTTCGTGAATGCGAAGATGTTATTCGATAATCACATAGTGGAAAGATGGGAAATATTTCAACCTTTCACGGGTTCACGGGACAATTCTTTGAGTGGCTTAAAAATTAATTTCGGGCAAAACAACGTTTGCCGGGTCAGCTAGTAACAAATAATAATGAAACTTTACTTCTCTGTAATGTATTACGGTCCACATTTTGAGGTAGGTAGATCAATTCTCTTCTTTCTCTTTTATTTACAACTTAACGTCACCTATCACATCAAGCTACTGCTGTGGTTAACAATAAAAATAATAAAGATTGCATCATTAACCGGATTGGATTAGCGGATCGAATCAACGGATCAAACGCTTTATAGGACGAAGTAATTTTTACAATAGAAACAGAACGATCAAGAGTTACCAACTTAAATAATATTCTAATAACCAAAATTTAGTGATAAGAGATTTCGATTTTCAGATTATAGTATCTTTATTATCGGATAAAAAATTATTTTTTCGCATAAAAGCAAAACTATAGGGATAAAATTCTACCGACCGCGGCGCTGCATACAACAACAAGCGTGACGTCACTAAAAGTATTAGGTTATAACCTTACTTCTTTGCTGTCGTTTCGAATTTTTGTGGTGAAATAATATTAATATTGTGATTTAAATAGTTTAGTTGGATAAGTGGTTTTATCATGGCATTGAACTCGCAGTTTCTTTTGCTCAAAGAAATATACAGGTTTCTAAATTGTGATGTTTTTTCGCGCTGCAGCAGTGAAGGTGAAAATGTGTTGAATGCAAGACACATAATTGCGTTTGGTAAAGTGAACAGTACAGATGATCAAGTAGTAAAAACACTTGCATTGTGTTTGAAAACGAGTGATCTTTCTGAAACACCTCACGAAATTCAGGGCACGTTTCGTATCGATAAACCGGAGCTTCAGATTTCTGAAATGAAATGCAGTTGCATAGCTGGCGAATCACAAAGATGCAAACATATTGCAGCATTTTTGCTTTTATGAACAAGGTAAGATAGTGTAGTGCATGCATTTATACTATTTGATGTAATTATAAAAAAAATAAATTAATAAATAATTTCAGGAGCAGCATTTTTGAGTTCGAAGAATTTTCATGCACCGACGTTAAATGCTACTGGAAATCTGCGAAAGAGGCAGCTTTCGAGCAGTACAATGCTGAACCCTTTGATCGATGGTCATGTGTTAATAGAAAACGAGGAAGAAATGAAGATAGTAGGCATGGCTTTGTTCGTGACCATTTTCCAGAATTCATTAAGAAGATAAATCTCGGTTATTCTGCGGTGCATAGGTACATTTTTAAAAAATTTATAATAGCATAATTTATTTAATTTTGGTTTTCTTAATTATTTTAGTGTTGGATGTAGAGAAATCGCAACTACAGAAGTCGCAACACCTGGTGGCAGTGTAGATCAAGTGCCACAAGAATGGCTAGAAATAGCCAATAATGCATTCATTTCAGCATTTATGATTTCGCTAGACATCGATGTTTCGAAATTTAATTTAAAAACTTGTTGCCAGAATGTTTTAGGCAATTTAGTAAACGCCAATGTTATTTTCATTGCCATAAAAACAAAGGAGCAGATCGAACGTTGGAGATGTGAAAGACAGTATCGATTAACAGGTAAAATTTGAAATTTTGTTAGTTTTTTTTAATTTGTTAAATTTGGAAGTTGCAGTAATTTAGTAACATGTGCATGTGATATAGTAGGTACATAATTGTGAATAATTTCATCTTCCTGTTATTTAGGATCACGGTGTTATGCTATTTTCACATATTCTAAGGACAACTGGGAGCAAAAGACGCGCAATTACTTTTGGCCGAAACCATTTACAAATAAATATGTAAGACATGGGATCGAACATGAAAAGGAAGCATTAATTCCCTATAAGACGAAGAATGGCCATAACACATATGAACCAGGATTAATAGTGTGCCAGAAATATCCTTGGTTAGCATACACTCCTGATGCTATAGTGCTGGATGGAGATGGAAAACCAAAAAAGTTGGTAGAAATCAAGTGCCCGTATATAGGTAATTATTGATTTGCTTCTGCGCTGAAATGATTTGCATTTTGAACAGTATCTAAAAGAAATTTAATTTTAGGAATCACACAGTCAGCTGTCACATTTGGCAACTCATGTAAATTTTTAAAGTTGACTCCAACTGGATTGATTTTGAAACAGAAGCACCAGTACTACGGACAAGTTCAGCTTGGTATGGCCATCCTAAATTTAAAGGAAACCGATTTCATAGTATATTCGACTTCTTCCCAATCATTTATAAACATCGTTGTACCTTTTGATGAAGTTTTTGCAAGACAAATGATATGGAAAATCACAGATAATTATTTTTATAAGATGATCCACGTCGTATGTGAAAAAGAAAATACAGAAACATTATAACTCAATACAAAGGTACCGTTTTATTAAATCTTTATTATACGTTGTGTAAGTACTTATATAATATATATAGTCCACTGCATTTAGGATTTTTATACGGAATAATTCATACAAAACGTTTTAGTGTGTTTTTGGCTTTAATAGGGTGTTCTAAATAGTTTCTCAAAAGTCCCCAAAGATTGGGTGTCCGCTAAAGTTTTCAGGGCTTGAAAACGGCTGAAATTTCAGTTCAAAAATTAATTTTTGTGAATATCTCAATTTCTATAGGATTTAGGTAAAAAATACATCAGATAAAAAAGTAAGCTGAGGAAATTTTAGAGGAATTACTAAGATAGACATTTTTCATATAAGCAACCGTATCCATGATACACGCGAGTGAAATGTCATCTGAAAGCAGGTAAGTACGGTAAGTACAGTAATATAATATAATTTTGAAGGCAAGCAAGGGAAGGGTTTTAGAAAAAAATGTTATTCTACATTTCGTTTTAGATTTGCTCACTTTATCGATTGAAAGAAAAAAAATTTGAAATTGGAAAATTTCTTCAAAAAATGTAACATATTTTTCGATTTGAGCTCTTCGAAAGGACCGTTACGTTGTGGATGGATTTTTAACAATCACGCTCGTCGATTGCCGACGAATACACGTTGGACATATTAAATTTTGCTTTCGTTGTGAACCTTTTTTCTCGCCAAAACATTACAAATTCATGCATGTTTATTGTTTTATTATTTTTATTATTCATGGTAATGTTTTGGTGTAATGTGTATCATGGACACGGTTGCTTATATGAAAAAATGTCTATCTTAGTAATTTCTCGAAAATTTCCTCAGCTTACTTTTTTATCTGACGTATTTTTTACCTAAATCCTATAGAAATTGAGATATTCACAAAAATTAATTTTGGAACTGAAATTTCAACCGTTTTCAGGCCCTGAAAACTTTAGCGGACACCCAATCTTTGGGGACTTTTGAGAAACTATTTAGAACACCCTATTAAAGCCAAAAACACACTAAAACGTTTTGTATGAATTATTCCGTAGTTTGCTTGATTTTTGACTATAAGCAGTGGACTAATATGTTATTTTCAGAATTCAGTATCACGATGCAGAAATGGTAATTATTTAGCTACAAACGTTTTAATTTATTTCAAATTCAAAATATTTACAATTGTTTACTTATATAATATTTTATTATTTATGGTACTATTTTTTTTCTTTGTTTTTAGATAAAGAATCTCGATGATAGGGGGGGGGTGAGTTTAGTGGGTGAAGTCCCACACTACCAACTCAGATCGAGTTGGTGTCTCGTACGAGATTCTCACCTCCCTGCATGAGCTAAAACACAAACAAAACAAAAAATTATACTTGTCCCTACCATGGTGGCAATGTTGAACAATTATTCCAACTAATAAAACTTATTTATTTGTTATTTATAGTGATTGTTAATAAAAACTTATTAATGTTAGCTATTTTCCATGGGCAACCAGAAAAGGCGTCTAGGGGGCGCTTAAAGTTAATGAAGCGAGGAAGAGCGACTAGGTGACCTCGACATGAACCCACATAAGACGAAGAACCAGGGGTGGTCGACACATTCCTCGAAGGGTGGTTGACGAATACGTTACATATTATTGTAAAGTCAATGAGCTATTTTAATAAATTGTTAACTACAACTTTAAGTGTAATTATTTCTACGATAAGCTTTTATTAAAAATAAAGAAAAAAAACAATTAATTATAATTTACATGATTATTTCATATATTTGTCTTCTGCAAGAATTGGCGAAGATAAATTGACAACAGCACATGCAATAACAAACAGTTCATTTCCTATTGGAAGTAGTGACATTGGAAAGGCTGTGTTAAAGATTTTGAATACTTTAATTCTTTGATTAGAGCGTTCAATGTGCACCCTCGCCTTTGCTATTTTAGCATTCAAAAGTGCTTCTTCAGCAGAAAATTGTTTTTTCTTTATTAAGAATGGAGGCTGGATAACTTTAATTCCATGATTACGAGTAATCTCTTCGATCCTAAATCCTTTGTCCAACATTATATGGTCGACACACATGTTTAATTTTGTTATAAGACCACTCTGCTCCAATATGGCCTTGTCAGATGCTCTACCCCCATAGCCCTTGCTAATAAAAGTTATAAGCCCACCAGGACTTACACCTGTCATAAATTTGATTGAATTGGTTCCTTTATAATGAGAATATGTTTCAATTCTGCAGCACAAACATTTTGGCTTCATTAATGGAATTTCGATGCAATCAATCACTACCCGAACTTTCTGAAAGTCTGAAAAGCAGTATGGCATATTTTTAAATATTTCTTCAGAGCTTGGCCAAGTTATTGCATTTTAATACACTATGTAGTAACATCACAGTGTTATGGAATATAGTAATGCAAGTATTAGAGCTTACTGTATTAAACATTATAGAAATAATAGCATATGTTAATCCTGTCTTCATTTTCATAAATGTTAAAATAATGCGTTCTTTTAATGTTAACTTATGCACCCGTTTATCCATAGAACACATTTGGCATAATTCCACAATAGCGTCTAAAAGTTTTAAATTTTCTAGTCCAGTCATTGATGATAATTTCTTATTTGTGTTTATTAAACTAATAAACGGTGTAACAATATCACCACTTTTTACTTGCGTTGACCGATCACAGGTAAAAGAAAACTGAATATCAGCCGTTTCAAGAAGTCCTGCTGCAGCAACTTTATCTTCAATTGTTGCCAATTCATCTAACGGCACATTTTCTTTGTTTGCCATTTCTTTTGAATTGCACTCGCTCAACAAAAATAACGTTCTAGCAACATCCAACTCTTGTTCTTCGTTTGAAGTTGGCATACATACTGTGGAAGTGGATGCAACTGAAGTTGAAGCTCGTGCAACTGTATGTTGTACTGCAGAGGTGGATGCAGCTGATGTGGAAGCTCGTGCAACTGTATGTTGTACTGCGGATGTGGATGCAGCTGATGTGGAAGCTCGTGCAACTGTATGTTGTACTGAGGAGGTGGATGCAGCTGATGTGGAAGCTCGTGCAACTGTATGTTGTACTGCGGAGGTGGATGCAGCTGATGTGGAAGCTCGTGCAACTGTATGTTGTACTGCGGAGGTGGATGCAGCTGATGTGGAAGCTCGTGCAGCTGCACGTTTACTACGTGAACTTGCCCGGTCATGTTCTAACTTTTTTTTTGCTTCTGCACATTCATAGCTTCTGCTAGGCAGATTTTGTGAAGGAACGGCATTTGGTAATAATCGTCGATGACCAACCCATTCTAAAATCAGTAACAGTCTTAACTTCTCTTTAAAACGTTAATTTCTTCCTTACCTGCATAATAATAATCTTCTGATGTGAAGTGTAAAAAGCATACTTTCATATGCTGTGGAACCTTTTTGCCCATTTTTAATTTTAAAATCCACGCTTCCCTCCTATCAATAACTTCAACATTGCCATAAGCATTTTGAATTTCTACTTTTTCTTTGCCCGGCTTCGGAAAATTATGAAAACTTAAGTTGCGATTTTTGTAGCGTATTGATTTACAGTCATACACACAACAACTTGTGTTGCACGGTTTTCCTTTGGCATTCATTACTTAAAACTGCAACATAACAAACACGTTTAAACAAAAAACTAAGTAATAAATAAATAATTTAATAAAAAATAATTAATTAAACATATTTTAACCTCGAATTCATTGTTTTGATAAAAACACACAATACAATAAAAATAGTAAGGTTAACTTTTGAATGTGGTTACGCACAATATGAAAACACATTAAAAAATTTGTTATACTTACATATTAATATTATTTCACCAGAATAAACAATAATCACTACGGTATAAAACCCATATTAAAACAATGCAAGTTTTATTTTTACTCTTTTACTCTTAATAACGTCAAATATTTAGTTGATATTAAAGCCACCAGGGTGCGTAAAATTAATATTTTTCCCCTATAGCATTTTAAGTTCAAATATAAATCTCAGAACATTTCATTTCTTAAATCTGTGGTAATTCTGATAATCTGAATCTTTTAGCAACCTAACAAATATTTTATAATAAATATAAGTAACATTTTTTGTAGAACGTGGGTAGAAAGTCGATTTTAAATTTTAAACACATTTTTATTTGATTATACACACGATGTGTTTACAATTACAATTTCGAAGGTTCTGATTAGATTTGAATTATGCGGACAGACAGTACGAAAGTACGGAAAGCGACCTTTTAATCAATTGAGAAATACAAAAATCAGAAGAACTTTCGTTGAAATATTTTAGCGACTTCATATAATTTTGAAAAGCTGGGCAACTTTTAGATCAACAACTTTTGAGCGGCCCTCCAAGAAAATCGGTTTTCTTTTCCATAATTCAGGTTTAAACAAATATTTTGCGACTATGTTAAGCTCAAAACTCATAAACGAATACAAAAAGTGATGACCCGGCAAATGGTCATCTAAAAAAAGAGTTTCAGCATTCACCTTGCCCTTTTCATGTTCGCCGATGGAGGATGCGTAACGGCTTAGCTCTGTATTTATCATACCAAGTACTTGAGAGCGGGGTAGCGACGAATCGCTTTCGTGGATTCTTAAAAAACTTTCTTTGCACAACAAACTACTACCTGTGGGCGCCAGTCTCAACCGAAACTTTCACCTGGTTAGTCACTTCTCTTGAGACAAAAAATGGAAATCAAAAATAAAATAAAACTTGGTTACGTGGAATGCACACATTTAATAAAATTAAAAGATGAAATGGCTATCTTTAGCAAAATATAACAGACTCTTAATCACACACATAATATTTACATAAGATGGAAATAAAATATTTTTACAAAAAAATAAAACTGTCGGAAGTTGGTTATCGTGCGAAATATTTAGATCGTTGGTCGAGTTGGATTTTAAATTTCTTCTGGTGTAGTGGCGGATTTTAATTTATTTATAAAATGTTAGCGTGCGTAAAACGCTTTTCTCTGAGGCAAAATCAGCAGAAAATGTATGCTACTTGTTCTACTGAAGGTAGACAAACCCAAGTAGGTTAATGAAAAATTGTTTGATCGTTATTTTAAAAGGCATTGGTTAATTAACAATTTGTACATAAAGTGAAATTTTGGATTACTTACGATTGAACTGGTTTAATAAAAAGTTGGAGTAGATGGCTAGCCTTCATCTCGCAAAAGGATTAGCAACATTTCTGCTAATAAAATTGATCTTCCTAAAAATATTCAAAAAAAAACACAATAGTACGTTATGTTATTAACCAAAAAAAATTAGCTAAAAGCTCTTTGAATTAGATATTATTAAAATCGACAATATCACCAGGTGCTTGAAATGGTTGTAGTAAAATTTTTGAAACTTATGGCACGCCATGGAAAGATTGAAAATTTGTGGTCGGCTTGACATCTGGACTCGCTCCATCTTGAGTTTAAAAGCTGGCGTCAATTTTCTTTAAGAATTTTATAGAAAATTCTCTGGGTTGCCCATGGTTGAAGTTTAAAGGTTCTCTAGGAAATGCTTCGACCTTATGGTAGGCACTGTTGGGCCTCACTCCAGATAATTGAAATTTAAACCTTCGATATCCGATCAAGATGGCGCGGTGGCATTGAAAATGTGTTGGAATCGGCAAATCCATTAAATCGATCGTAAATCGTTAATTAAGCACTGGGTGTAAGAAAAAATAGGGTAAACCCTGCACGATACCTATCCTCACCACTTAATGACATTCTTAAGCATAATTGCTTTAAGAAACTCGAATTGAAATCAAAAATTCGACAGAACATAAATTTTACATCATGGTGCCTTGACATGGCTTGTTAACCTCCTTCGGCAACCTTTGCGCACTTCATCTATGACCGAGCGATACGAAAATCGATCCCATTGGTCAATCGGAAAATTGTTCATCGAAAAATAAATTAGTAATATTGGATGTCGTTTGGGTTGCCTAGTGCTGACGTTGAAATTTAATTTATTGACTTAAAATCGAATAAATTAGTAAAATTAAATGGTGTTAAAATTATGCTCTGTCGGAAACTAAATTTGTACTAAAAAAGGAAATAAAACTTGCTGCCAAATAGAATTTGCCAGCGCAAACCGAAATGTGACAAAAGTTTGTTACAACTAAAAGATAAAATTTTTTAAAAAGACCCACATCCACATAAAAAATAGTATAATTGCCATCGAGATGTTTTTCCAAAATTTTCGTTTCCGTTAATATTCGATTAGCTTTTACGTTTATATTCTCAATATTCTCAAATAAAAGCTGATTGCTTGTGTTATCAAGTTGAGCTGTAAAAATTTTATTTTTTTACACATTTTAGGATCTTAGAGGGTCCATAAGTCATTAAACTTCACCTTTTACAAAATCCACCCCGAATAATTCATCCAAATTTAATTTCTCCTTGTTGATGTAAATGTAATCCAAGGTCCGTTCGGGTGATAAAATTTCTCCTTTTGCGCGTAATTATTATTCGTCTTCACGAAATTAAGATGCAGTCACAGCTTTAGAAGATTAAACTATTAAATAGTGTCAAGTATATTAATTATAAATAATAAAAAAGGGAAAAAATTGTAGTTAAGTCGTTTCTACGGTGGCTGTGAGTCTTTTACAACTCGTAATTTTTTATTTTGTTCTTGCCTCATTCATTGCGTTATCATCTCGGGCGAGTTAAAGTTCTACCCATACTTTTATCCGAGAAACATCGTACTACAACAAATACTAGTTACTGCAACTTTGTATATATGCAACAACTTGGTAATCGACGTTAGCAATATGTGCGACTTTGCACAATTGAATACTGGAATGGATGCATCCAAAAATTATTTTAATAGTAATTAAATTTTTGTCATTAACTTTCTAACGAAATTGTAGAAGCACTACATAAAAAAAAATTTAACGCTTCATCCGAATTGGATCGTGGGATATATTAATATTTCAGAAAAATAACCGCTTCGGAACGTTTCGACAACTATCGGGTATAAATCTTGATAAAATTTTGCTATGCAAACTTGTGAGTAAAAGATGTTACATAGAAAATTTAAAAACCTTTAAAAAAATAATAAATAAATCTTACCTATGGGTAACTTCGTATCCAGAAATTTCATGATCGTTTTTCATCATAAATTGAATATACAACATTCATCAAATTTGCTTTGAATGAAGTGTTCATTCTAGTATTGGCACAAATTGTTTTGCTAATCCAGAATAGTATTAATTCAAGATCATTCCCACTCCATGCTGTTGTCTGTTTTCATCTCCTCCAGAGTAATATACTCTGTGTTTTCCCACCATACACTCTCCGGCACCCGGCCTTCGCATCTTAGTTATCCCCATGATATCGATTTTCAATCTTCTCATCTCACTTATCGCGTTCTTTCCAGCGTGATACATTGTTTGTACGTTCTAGATATTTATTCTAATCTGCTCTTTGCATATCTATAGCGTATCCTGTATTATTTTTGTTTTTTTTTTGTGTTCGTTTCTGTCGCTGTTTGTGGGCAAGGTTTTCGCTTAATGACAACCTGAGAAGCCTTGTCATATGACTTCCTCTGCCGGATCTTGGTGTCCGAGTTCCACGATCAGTAACTTTCCTTCCTCTGTCATGTCTAGCCATTTTGATTATTCTTGGGAGATTAATGATGAAGTTTCCCTTTGCTTTCCTTATCGCAGTATCATAACCACAGGGTTCCTCTTCGGTCCATGCTTATGATATTCTGGTATTAAGCCGTGTAGCGGTATAAAGTCATTGCCACGAAAGTTGACGTCTCGTCATAAAAGCATAATCGTCTGATCTAAGCTAATACTCCCTAGTCAAATATACTCCCGTGCAATATATTTTCGTGCTTGGTCATATCAATACAAAATGACTGGTAATGCTCATAAGCAATACGTCGTTGCTATATTCGGTCAATCTATGACGAGATGTCAACTTTCGTGGAAATGACTTTAAACGTATTGCCGTGATAAGCTACTGTAAAAATATAAAATTCTGATTTATATAGCGGAGGAAAATATGACGGCTCTTTTCTAACATCCGACTAGCTCTATGGGCGTGTAAATGGTTCGATGATAGACAATTGAACACCACCTCGGTTCGCTAACTACGACCTATTCAAATTTAATAATAAATTCTTACGGGTATCTGAATCAACGTACACCTCTTTTGCTGTAATAAAATTTTGAATAAAACTCAAATAAATCTCCTCTATAAGGAACTTAAACGATTCATTTATTTACATAACCTTTCAATTCATCAACAGACAAAATAATAATACTTAAAGAAAAACAAATTAAGTGTACAATTGTAAAAATGTTCTAATCTCCTAAACACCCCCCGATTAATTTGCACTAAGTAAATTTAAAAAAAAATTGTCAAATAAATTACCGCAGTGTGCACACAATTAATCTCTTACCGGTTTACTGTCCACCGTCGAAATACCGAACTAATGTTGTGGCTGCAGAATGTGCCGGTGTTGACGTGATCTCGCCTCCAGTTTGTCCATCCACGGCTCGAACTGCGAAAATAATTGACAACCAAGAATAATTCGATTTGCAGAAATTACTCCTCTTTCCGTTGCTTCAGGTAAATCAGATAACTTCCTCATATAATGACTTAAAACCACAATCCAATTCTTAACCAAACAAAAACTTGCAGCGGTACCAAAAATTTTCATTTAATCGGATCTTCGTTGCTTCTTAACTTAATATTTCAATCACAAACGTAATTTTCTCTCTTACTATTTACCATCGATTGAATCAATTCGAAACTTAATATCCAAAATAATAAAAATAATTGTCCTTACTATGACGGACATTCAATAAATTTTTACCAAACTTTTCTCAAATCAACCACGTCCGTACTTCTCTCTGGACGGCTTGCTAATTTAACAACTACGTCCGCACTCCTCCACGGACGCCATGCGAATCCCCAAAATTATTTCCTTCCTGTCCCCTCCAATTATAGACCGGCGTACTTGACCAATTTTCCATAACTTACACTTTTATTATCACGCAATTTTAAATTCTTCGCGCTACCTAACTCAACAATTTTTAAATTACTTAATTTGTTTATTATATAACTGAATATTATCAAATGGGTCATAATTTTGTCTCTTTACATTTTTTTTTTAGAAATCGATTAATTTCCGAGGAGACTTAGTTTTGGTTTATCAGATATGAGATCAAACAGCTTTAAAAAATACTAGAGGTGTCTGTAGACTCAAGTACATTTCAAAGAGTGGTGTCTTATGGTGGGTTTATGCACAAAATTTAACGGAACGGAACGTAATGTAACATAATTTATAAAAGATGGGCTTAGGCACCTCCATAAAAGCGTTTATGCTACCCTTCACTTAATGTAACATAACGGAATGTAATGTAGTAGATAACCAACTTTTATCTTGTTAAATTACGTTACGTTAAATGGAGGTATCTGCGCAAACTCATGACATTTGACAAGTGTTGTACAACTTAACTTACAAAATTTCAACAGATACCGTTTTGTTTGGTATTTAATTAAAACAGGTATTACGTATAAACTTTAATCACACTAGCAAAAATAACCGCAATTTGACAACGACCGATTACTGACGAAATAAAACTGCAAGTAGCCATGTTTTATTCTCAAGTGCGCATGCCTTATTCTTAAATTACAAAAATTCATAAACACACATATTATTCTCTACGTTACATTGCGTCATTACATTACGTTCCGTTCCGTTAAATTTTGTGCATAAACCCACCATTAACCTTGGTTGTTAAAGCAAAAGGTGTTTTATTGCCCAATCGAACTCACCCCTTTTGAATCATTACAGTATATTCACTTTATAGTTATAATATTATAACACCTTTTGTTACCAAGTACCCCATACATACCGCTAGGAATTTGAATTAACACGATTTTGATAAGAGGGTGATCATTTAGTGCGACCTATGAACGGGGGATTGCGATCCGAATATTTGTAAATGGTGGGCGATAACAAATTCTGAATTACAATAATTTACTTTTTAACAAGTTCATGATATTTGAATGCAAGTGGAAGATATACAATACTATCCAGTTTTTTGTGATTTATCGATTAAGGCGAGATTTTCGGCAGAGAAACCATTTTTACGGGTATTGGGGGATTTTGGAGGATTATCAGATTGGAGAGGCTACCATCATTTGGATTTTGGATTTCGGGGGAGGGGCAAGTATTAACTTGCACGCACTTAGGCCACTCTACCGGGCCCATTGTACTGCCTCCACTTTGGTGCTCACCCCCAGCCTGACCCACAATGTCGACACTGCTAAGTATGACCGCAGCCGTTAGGCGGTCTCTCGGCCTCACCACCGACCAGAATTCCCCAACAATGGCCGGCACTACGAACCAGGGACGTCCGCTCGATGACCGAGCTCTGAGAAGTCCCGCGATTCGCACCCCACCAATGCTAGGTGCAGTCGATGGGTGGCCCCTGGACCAGGCCGCCCAGCCCGAAGCCTCAACAAAGTCAATCATTGCGTAGTAGATGGGGAGTAATGGTGATTTTTATTACCCTGTTTGACATATTATATCAGGTCAAATCAGGGGGACCGCCGGCTTAACGTGCCCTTCGAAGCACGGAGACGGTCATTGAAGGAAAGAGAGTCCGAAAGATAATACCATCATATTAACAATTCTAAAATTATTTTAACTATGCTGCATATGCGTGGTATTTTTATGATATGGATAGCTGGATTAATAATAGCGTTTTTGGTCTTTCTAGCAGAAATTACAGTTTTTCGTAAGAAATTTGATGTATTAGTCTAATTATAATATGTGAATGTCACATTGTTAAAATTTATTGCAAAATTATGTCACCTTATTACGCGCATCGGGCGCACCCTTAGATTTTGCGTTTATGATCTATTAAACTTATATTTTAAATTTCGAATCGATCCGTTGAAAATTACTCTTTGAGAAAACATTTTTAGGTCGGGTTGTAATAATAAAAGATTGAAACATTCGCTCAACTAATAAATTTACGTTTTGCAAATGCACAATAATCTTAAGAATTGTATCGTTAGGAAAGTATCATCAAATATTTTAATACACGTACAATAAACCATACGGTAGATGAGGAAGTGTTAATAATGTTGACGTAGCATTAATCCATAATTCACCTCATCAGCAATAAATTCTCTATTCATTAACGTTGCAAACTAAACGTCAACTCATACCTATACTTTACTATAATCTTTCAAACGACTGAGAGAAACTTTTATGCGATCCATAAATCCACGTCGGCCGTCGATACAAAAAACGGGCACGTGCGATGGTAAGACCATGGGAACGAATGCATTCGACATCGTTATCTTAGACAGGCATCGACTTGCAAACTCATGTGTTAATTTTTAACATGGAAAGCATAGCGATTTCGCAATTTTAAAACTTCGATAAAAACCAACAAAAAGTGCAAAAGTTAGACCCTTTTCGTCCAACCAGACGAGCAAAAAATTGTTTTGCTCGCACGTGTCCTGCAAAACTTCTCGATACACTTTGCATGGAGAAAGAAGAAAGTGTGCTCTCACACTCTAGGTATTGTCCAATTAAATCACGTCTCCCTTCTTTCTAAATTTATAGGACCCAATTACAAGGATCCAAATCAATCAGTAAGTGGGAAAAATCCTAAATCAGAGTAGGGAAAATGCATAAATTGAGCTACAAATTGCATATTCGAAGAGAGATTCACTTGGAATCTGATACTACCTTTTTCGTATCTTAGCGCTTCCAAAAGCGGAATTAACTATCGAGGTCTCACATTTATTAGAGATCTTTAAATAAATACAAGTCATTTGTGCTAAAAATTAGTGTGTGTCAACTGCAGGTACTATCGAACAATTAATATCGTCAATTGTTATTAAACAATTCATATTTTATCGAACCAGAATATCGTCAATTGTTATTAAACAATTAATATTTTATCAAACCAGAATATCGTCAATTGTTATTAATCAATTAATATTTTATCGAACCAGAATATCGTCAATTGTTATTAAGCAATTAATATTTTATCGAACCAGAATATCGTCAATTGTTGCTAAACCTTCAATAGTTTATCGAACATTAATATCGTCAATTGTTGCTAATATTTAATAAGTGATCGAACAATTAATATCGTCTATTGTTACTAAACATTGAATCAATTATCGGACTTTTTATACCATCTGCTTATCACGTTAATCACGTCAAGTTATTGCTTGCCGCTCATAAGGCAAGTACGTAGCATTGCTTTTATCGAATGGTACAAAACAGGTGTTGCACTTCCAACCCATGTGTGCATTCCAATCGTCTTTTTTTTATCGGACACCACATTAACATTTCTTACTTAGACAGTGCCGGCTTGAATTATTTGTCACTTCGCGAATAACTAACATAGTGAATTATTTCGTACGGAGACCCCTATTTTATCGTGAAGTACAGTGCGTGAACCACCCTGTTATTTCACCACCTTCCGATTTGAAGAGTTTTTGGGAAGCTGGTTATTACGCTGCCCTTCTGATATGGTTTGAGACATCACATTCAGCTTCATTCTACGTTCTGAAGACGAAATCTCACTCCTGAAGGACCCGTCATCGACTTTACCTAGAGGTCGAACATCAACCACCCAAATTAAGTAAGAAACCTTTTTATATTTTTAAGATTGTGATGTTAATTGGTCCTATTGACCATTAGTTGTGTTTATGAACGTTCAGTTCAACCCTGGAAGACGATATCGCAACCATTTTGTATACCTTTTATTTAACTTAATATTATTATCTATTATTAACGTAACTTTTACCACGCCATTCGAGCGTTCAGAATGTAACCAAACAATTTAACGTAACGTTTCAAGTTTAGTATTGTAGCTAAAGTTTGTTTGTCCCGTTGTTGGGAATTTTGATGATCAATTGCATTGATTAAGTTCCATGATCAATTTTATGAATCATAGTTTTGAATATTATCAAGTTGCGCTTAAGTAACTATTTATTTTGGTGGAGTGCTGTATTCAATACGCCCCCCTTTCATGCAAATTAACCTTTTGTATTTTTGTAAGAGTAATTGTTTTACGAGTATTAGTTTCGCAACGGAAACCACACGGAAAGGTTCCGTCAACTGTACATATTTATTTTTATACAAGACATGTAAATTTGATAGTATCTTGTGTAAACCTTGTCAACTCCCCCCTGATATTATTTTATTTAATACATTTTTATTATTTCCCAACTTTGTGTGTTATTATTATTGTTGTGTTAATGTTTATTTAGCTATTTTCACCAACGGAAAGTTCGCCTCCTGTAAAGGTAAGGTCATTGAGCGAGGTTTTTCCGGAGTGAGAGTTCGCCGTAAGATCATCAAGTTGTCGCGTACCAGCTTGGAAGGTGTGATAACCAGTCCCCTTCAAAGAGATTCATTTCTTCGTATGCGTGGCGCCCATTCAAACTCCCGCGTGTATATTAACCCCACCGATTTTGACTTAACCCCCCCCCCGTGTAAATTATTCACACCGATTTTGACAATTTTTAGAATCGCGATCGAGGATTGCCCGGTCGTCGATAGGAAATACACGCTTTGCGACGTGCCGTCACACGACCCTTTCGTTCCATTCACCAACCCACCCCTTCGCGACTTTGAGCTAGCCAACCTTTTATTACCTGTTGGAAAGGTGTCGTGGATGCAGAACGTGGTGTAACAGGATAATAATTTGGCGCCCAACGTGGGGCTATCGATAAAGCCCTTTTGGCATGTTATGGTATCGAATTTTTTTTTGTTGTAAATCAAGTAAATTCCAAATTAATTTTTGTAGGTTTAAAAAATAATTTAGCGTCCAACTAGACGGCTGTCAAGAAAGCCCTTTTGGCACATTATATCGAATTTTTGTTAGTTAATCAAGTAAAATAGTACCGACGCGCATGAATGGACTAACGAGATTCCATAACGCCCCCCTATTTAAATTTAAAAGTGAAAATTATCGCGATTTTAAGATCAAATATTGTATTTCCGTTTACCATTAGTTGTTCAGAGAACAAAGTAGAGTCGTGTTCCGCGAATTCTTTTTTGTATTTAATTGAATTTATTCATTTCGATTAATAATGGCATTCAGGATTGTACCGGACAAGTTGCGAAAGGACGAGGTCCAATACGAATTAAAGATTAGAGGTTTACCTTTTCACGGTTCGGTAAAAGAATTACGTGATGAATTAGTAATAGCCCTTGATAAAGAAGAAGAAGGCGAAAGTTACGCTTTAGCGTGGTATCCGTTTACCTTTGCAGAAGATTTGGTGGCATTAAGAGCCGGCTTATTGATTCTTCATAGACTACTTGGTCGCTTGGAAGTTTCACGAGACCAAGAACCTAACGTAGAGATCGAGGTAGAAACGAAGTTAGCACATTACTTTAATAGATTATCCCGATCAAAACCCTTTTTAGTAAAAGATAAAAATTCAAAACGAACAGTTATGGACGAATTAGAAGAATGTAGATCCGCGTACCGCTTATTTGTAGCAAATTCTCGAACGGAGCGAGATTCATTATCGAATATCGTGGCCGAAATTAGTCGAGAGACCCCAGTAGAACCAGAAGTAATCGTAACTTCAAACCCAGTTTCATTAAATATTAACCCCCCTCCGGTTGAGGTAGGGCAGAAAAGTTATTGTACGAAATCAACACCTGTTGTCAAGTGGCGATTAAAGTTTTCCGGTGAAGCAAAAAGTATTTCGATCACTGCATTTTTAGAAAGAGTCAATGAATTAATTGTTGCTAGACGTGTAAATTTAAGTCAACTCTTCGAAGAGGCGATTGACCTGTTCGAGGGTAAAGCATTATTGTGGTTTCGCGCAAATAGAGATAAGGCATCTACTTGGTCAGAATTAGTAGTATTATTAAATGCACAATTTCGACCAGCTGACTATGACGTCAGATTACTTGAGGAAATTACACGTAGAACTCAAGGGAACGAGGAAAACTTGGCAATGTATGTAGCAATGTTAAAAACGATGTTTGCTCGTTTAGTCATCCCATTATCGGAAGAAAGACAATTAAGTATCGCATTACGAAACTTAAACCCATTTTATATTGCACAGTTAGGTTTTACCGAAATTACGTCTTTTGATAGGCTAATTGAACTCGGGCGCATTCTCGAAGCGCGTAGGTTGATCATTTCCAATTACGCACCGCCGTCAAAGAGGAAAAACGACTTAGAACCAGACGTAGCTTATACCCATTTGAGTGTACCGACTCAAGAAAATGATCGCGCACCGCGTGCCGAATCAACGTCTTTTAATAAATCACGAAATAATAAACGATCTGTAAATAAACCGACTTTTAAAAGTCGTAATAGCGCTGTCGAAGTTTTTAGTAAAACTTCAAGTAATAATTCTTGTTGGAATTGTGGTGGCACAGGACATTTAGCGTCGCGTTGTACCGTTCCGCAGAAACAAATATATTGCTATCGCTGTGGGAGAAAAGGTGAAACAACAAAAACCTGCCCCCACTGTAACCCCAGTCAGAGTAGAAGGAGTTCGGAAAACTCTTCCGGGACTCATTAGGACGTGGTCACCTAGTGAACTCCCGCAAGTTTGTAAATTCGACCCATTTTCATAAGATGTTAGCTAAACGTAAAGATAAAATTAAAACTATATTAGATTATGTATTAGAGGATTCAAGACATGATAATCGTCCCCATGTGAGAGTCAATGTTCTCGGTTGTGAAATTTTAGCCCTCCTGGACTCAGGAGCGACCAACACGATTTTAGGCGAGGAAGGTTGGAATATTTTACAATCTACCGGTGTAAAAATTCAACTTGACTCCACGTTACGACCAAAGTGTACCGTAGCAGACGGTGAAATTATAAACAGTATCGGGATAGCTCAATTACCCATTAGATTACAGCATCGTGTCGCCCATATTTCAGTCATTGTGGTACCAAAGTTTTCACACGCACTTATTTTAGGTGTAGATTTTTGGGAATCCATCGGTTTCGTCCCTGATTTGAAAAACAAATCGTGGTATTTCGGGAAACCCCAAGTTACATCTGTAATTACCGACAAGAAAACACCCTTAGGAAATCTTTTCAATTTATCAGTTGAGGAACGTCAGCGTTTAGATAAGGTCATTGACCTACATTTTCGGACTAAGGTCAAAGAACTCGGTTGTACTGACCTAGTGCAACATGTTATTAAAACCGACTCAATGCCGATTAAACAGCGTTATTATCCGGTTAACCCTAGTGTACAAGCACATATCGATAAAGAACTAGATCATATGCTTAAGTTAGGTGTAATAGAACGATCATCTAGTGGTTGGTCAAACCCCATTTTGTTAGTCAAAAAAAAAGACAAATCATATCGATTTTGTGTCGATTTCAGAAAATTAAATCAAGTATCCGAGAAGGACGCGTACCCAATCCCGTATGTGTCCTCAATTTTAGATCGTCTTCGAGACGCACGGTTTATAACGTCCCTGGACATTAAGTCAGCGTATTGGCAAATTCCTGTCGAGGAAAATTCCAAAAAATATACCGCCTTTACAGTACCCGGACGTGGATTGTTTCAATTCACCAGGATGCCCTTCGGGCTTCATAATGCTCCTGCTACTTGGATGAGGCTGATAGATCAAGTTCTAGGTCCCGATCTCGAACCCTTTGTATTCGTATACCTGGATGACATCATCATCTGTACATCCACCTTCGAAAAACATCTTGAAGTGTTACAGGAAGTTTTTTCTCGGTTACGTACCGCAGGTCTATCATTAGGGAAAGACAAATGTCACTTTTGTCAACCCGAATTGAAATATTTAGGATACGTGATTAACGCAAATGGATTACTTGCAGATCCAGATAAGGTAGCGGCAATTACGCGTATACCAGCCCCTCGTACGGTTAAAGAAATTCGGCAATTAATAGGTATGGCTTCGTGGTACCGCAGATTTATCCCGCAGTTTTCAACCATCCTTGCACCGCTCACAGCGTTGTTAAGAAAAAATTCCAAGTTCATTTGGGATGAACCTTGTGAAGTAGCGTTTACGACTATTAAGAATTGTTTAGTTTCAGCCCCTATTCTATCGTGCCCTGATTTTAGCGTCCCCTTTACCGTACAGACAGACGCATCCGGTTTTGGACTCGGAGGAGTCCTCAGCCAAACCATTGACGAGAAAGAACAAGTCATTTGTTATATTAGTAGGTCATTAACTCGTAATGAACGAAATTATTCCGTTACGGAACGAGAATGTTTAGCAGTTTTGTGAGCAGTAGAGAAATTAAGACCCTATCTCGAAGCTTCACATTTCACGGTCATTACCGATCACCACTCCCTGATTTGGTTAAATAATCTGGAAAACCCCTCAGGACGTTTATGTCGTTGGGCTCTCAGGTTACAACAGTACGATTTCAAAATCATCCACCGAAAAGGAAAGGATCATTTAGTTCCTGACGCTTTATCGCGCACTGTTCCCGAAATAACGTCAGTATTAGTTGACCCTGTTCAAGTTAGAAAGTCACCCGATAAAGTAAAGAATCCAGTAGATAACGACCAACCCTTAATTAACTCGCATACCGATCGTTGGTACTATCGAATGTTGAAGAATGTCAGAAGAGACCCCCTTCAGTTTAGGAAATGGCAAGTTATTGAGGACGAATTATTTAAACAAGTAAAAGTTCGATATCCATCTCTATCGGATAGAGAGTGTCAATGGAGAACAGTAGTTCCGAAATTTCGTAGAAAGAAAATCATTTCCGAGTGTCACGATAAACCTACTTCCGGTCATTTAGGAGTTTTAAAAACATTTGATCGAGTAGCTCATGAGTATTATTGGCCGAAGATGAAGACCGATATTACTCGTTATGTAAATAAGTGTCCAGTTTGTATGGCTCATAAGCCTGAACAGCAAAAACCCCGTGGTTTTATGTCCCGTCATCCCGTAGTAACTAGGCCATGGCAAATGATATCCATCGATATAGTTGGACCACTGCCTCGGTCGACTAAAGGTTACACTCATATTTTATCGATTGTGGATTGTTTTACCAAATTTGCATTATTTTATCCCTTACGTACAGCTACCGCATCTCAGGTCATTCAAAAACTTGAAGATAACGTTTTGTTAGTGTTTGGAGCCCCACAGTATATTTTGACTGATAACGGAGTCCAATTTAGAAGTAAGGAATTTCAAAAAATGATACAGAAATATAATACTCGAATTATCTTTAATGCATATTACCACCCCCAAGCGAATCCTGTTGAAAGGGTGAATCGTGTTTTAAAAACTATGTTAGCTTCTTACGTTAACGATAATCATAAGAGTTGGGATATTTATCTCCCCCAGGTTGCTTGCGCAGTACGGACTGCACTGCATGAAGTCATCGGAATGACTCCGTATTTCGCAAATTTCGGTCGAGAGATGATCATGTCCGGTGGACAGCGTATCGAAACAGCTGATCAGAACACGCTGAAAGACATAACGTTTGCCGATCGTGACGAACTTAAACGACGTGCATTAGCACTAGGTGATGTTTACGATGACATCACCAAAAGATTAGAAAGCGCTTATGAGAAATCTAAAATTGTTTATGATTTAAGACGACGTCCGTCGAATTTCGATGTCGGTGATACCGTGTATAGACGTAATTATGTTTTATCCGATGCATCGAAGCATTTTAATGCAAAGTTAGCTCCAAAATTTGTAGGACCTTTTGTTATTCATAAGAAACTTTCGAACACCACATTTGTACTGTCAGACACCACAGGAGTGAGACCTGGTGCATGGCATGCCAAGGACTTGAAGTCAAGCCCCGATTAAAGTTCAGGTTAGGATTTAAGTATGTTTTTTGGTGAACTTAATTTTGAAGTTCAAATTTTCTAATTAGTTTATAGGTACGGTTTGGAAGTTTACGCATCCACCTAGTGGACCCGTAGAAGGTTGTTTTTGACTTTCACGTAGTTAATTTACGTCAAGTTTTTTGAATTCAATACCGACCCTTAAGGTAAAGCTTTTGGATTTTTTTTATTTAGTATCGACGTTTACCGTAAAGCTTTTCAATTTTTTTATTTAGTATCGACGTTTACCGTCAAGCTTTTCAAATTTTTTTGAATTTGGTACCGACTTTTACCGTAAGGTTTTTCAATTTTTTTTGAATTTAGTACCGACTTTTACCGTAAAGTTTTTCAAATTTTTTTTGGATTTAGTATCGACATTTGCCGTGAAGTTTTTCAAATTTTTTTTGAATGTAGTACCGACATTTATAATAAGGCTTTTTTAAATTTAGTTGGGAGTTTAGTTTGTCGAATTAAGTTAGAGTTTTCTTTTGAAAGTTCTTTTTTTTTTCTAACGCACCCTGTAAGGAGATTTTTTTTTGTATCGAATTTTATTGTTGTAACGGTTGTGTTGGTTGATAGTTGTTTAGAGTAACCCGCTTCTCATTGAGTTATCGTATTATCAGGCTGGACCTAGTTCCACTGTCAGATAAAATTTTTTTTGGACGTCAATCCAGTGTTGGATGTCGATCCAAACCCCGGGGTTATTGAGTAATTTTGTGGACATAGTCCATCCCTCGGCGCATTATCGTCCCATATATTTTTTTTTCTTCTCGTAGTTTGGCGATTTATAATCTGCCCCAAAGGAACCTTCTTAGAAAGGGAGCTTTGTACAGGAGTAGTGGTTAAACTCGAAACAACAACCTGGGAAATTTACCTTGTTAGGGAATAACAGATCGACCACCATCGGCCTACGCAGTTAGGACATCTGTCGGTCCACGGAAGGACAATTCGATCATTAGTTTGTATTTTTTTTCTCCCCCCCCTTTTTTTTTTCTCTCTCTCCTCTACGACATTTGGAAAATAAATAGAAAATTAGGGATGAACTTGTATATCTGATCCATTCATCCCAGAGGCCATTGTAGATTTGATCGCGCCTTTCTTAAATTTCACCTTAGATTCGGGCCCAACCCAAACTAGAGTTCGGCGTCTCTGTTGTTAATTGTGGGTCTCACGGCAAGCGAAGGATCGCGTGATTTCGCGAACCGCCCTCTCTTATGACAGTCACAACGGCTTTAGAAGTGATTAGGACCTCGAATATTTTCCTTGTGTGTAACTTTTATTCTTTTATTGTGTAATTAGCAGTTTAGGTTGAGTTTCGGTGTAATTAATTTTAAGGTATCGATTTAATCAATGTTAAGTTTAGATATTATGTAGATAGATTGAAGACGTTAGGGGAAAGGAAGTTATTTAACGGTATCTCGAGCGTATAGAGTAAAATTACAGACCCAATAAGTAATCAGGTCTTTAGTTGGTTTTTTTTGTTTATCACGCATGATGGTAGGAGTCGCGAATTTCGTTTTTTTATCGAACATTTAAGGAAGTAGTTTACGCGAAGTTAGAGGGTGTACTTATCGGTCCATTGGAGTAACTACCCAATAAATCGCTTAGGTAGACCAAGTATAGATTGGTGTTGCGGTGGCTTAGTTACCCAACGTCCTCATCAGTCATACGTTAATTTTGTGGTTAATTTTGATTTTTGTTTGGAAGAACGATTGTGTTCTCCCCCCTTTTTTTTGAATGAAATGTAGTAGAATCACTTCATGCGGTTACAGTAAACATTAGAGATGCAACTCAGACAGTTGTCACCATGTCAAGCCCTGACCCAATTACGTTTTTGTGGGAATATTTTTTTCTCGTGGGTAAACAACAACTTTAGTCCCGGTTTAGTCAATTAACTCCCCCCCGGCTACCGAATTGTATATAGAACCAGCATTGAGAATAGTCCGTGTAAGACATTAAACTACCCTTCTCACTTTTAGTTTTAGGTTCTTAAGATTTTGTTCTCTCACGACGTGATAGTTACGTCCCGAACTTTATGTCGCTGTTGTTATGGTTTTGAAAAATAGTCCGCGTAAGACGTTAAACTACCCTTCTCAATTTTTACTTCCATATTTTTCAGATTTTGTTCACGTACAACGTGATCGTCACGAACGTCGTGTTACTGTTGTTTCTTTTTTGGAAGTGTCGGTGTTTTCCGACGCACGTCCAAGAATACCGGTATAGGAGTATCTGAAATGATGCGAACATTTTTCTTTTTTTTCTTTTTCTTCTCGTACTCTAGTGCATAGGTGCTCAACCCTTGCATTCTTTTCTTTAGGATTAAGGTATAACGCTCAGTATCTGTGAACATTTCGTTCATTTTGTAACGACATTGGCTCTCGGTTGGAGTCAAAGTAAGTTCCCGATATTTTTTTTGGTTTTCAACCATATTGACTCTCGGTTGGAGTCAAAATAAGTTCCCGATATTTTTTTTGGTTTTCAACCATGTTGACTCTCGGTTGATGTCATGGTACTACCCTGGGATCCAGGCACTTTACAAATTGCCCGACTCCGAAGTATTATGTCACCATCTTGGAGCAAGACCCTCTGTTACATTCCTTACACTTTTGTGACATATAGCTCTGGTGGATACGTTCCACTCATATGGTGTCGCCATCTTGGACGAGCATTGTCGCTTTGCGCGATTTGCGCTTAGATTGGAGATTTCCCCCGGTGTCAGTCACCGCTGGATTTCCCGATCAACCGTCCGTGTAAGACACTAAACTACCTTTCTCGCTTTTGTCACCTCTAGATTTTTCAGGTTTTGTCGAGTGTGGTATACTCATACTTTGCATAGGAGGTACAGGACTCCACCGAGTATGGTATATTCATACTTTGACATACTGGTACAGGCGTTCCTTAGATTGGAGTTTCCAGTCGGCGCTTACCGCCGTTGGACTTCGCCAGTCAAGTTGACGTCGGGTATTCTCAAGTAGGAAGTTTTTCCAAGTTTTTTTGTGGAAATGTCCCGATCATTTCGGAGTAGCGTTCTCATTTTCGTCGGTGTAATTCGGAGATTCGGTCCCTTCGGTTATACTGACAAAGACAATCCCTACCCCCGTATAGGGTTAAGTTTTTTTTCTGGTTTTATTTCATATTTGATGCTCGTGTCATCATTGACAACCGTTTTACTTCATATTTGATGCTCGTTGTATCATTGTTGACAACTGAGACTCCAGTCTCGTCAACTCGAGCTCTGTAGCGTGAATATCTTTTGAAAAGTATCGCATATTTAGTTGTGCGACCACGAGTTGTGTAACTTGTACCTTTTGATATGGGTGTCGGTTCGGTACCGTCCCACTCTCGTCCCGCCGGACTCCATATCCCTTATATCGCGTCTTTCGCGAATTTTGGATCACGCCTATCGTGATCCTTTATTAGTCTTTACTTGTTGGTTCGGAGATTCAGCCCCTCCGGTCAACACGATTGACGCGGCATTCGTGCCCCATTTTTTTCTCGTGCTGCACGCTCTCGTGCGTAGATCCGTGTTCAACCCGGACGGTTCGAGGATTTGGTCCCTCGACTGTCCCTTGTAGGTTGTCACCCCACCCTAATTTTTTTTGAGAAAACCCCCCCTATTTTTTTTTCTCGTGTTTAGATCCGTGTTTAACCCGGACGGATCGAGGATTTGGTCCCTCGACTGTCCCTTGTAGGTTGTTATCCCGTCCCGTTTCGTATTACGATTTATGCCCCACTATTTTTCCCGGTTGCATCCGTGTTTAACTCGGATGGTTCGAGGATTTGGTCCCTCAACTGTCCCTTGTAGGTTGCTACCCCTCACTTTTTTTAACCCCCCCCCTCCCCCACTCTTATCTCTTACCCCCCCCCATCACTACCTCTTCTCTCTCTTCCGATCATCTCGTCTGGATCGAAGTCATGATGAAGGTGGATGGTCTCCCAAACGGCTTTGTAAATTTGATCAAGCTAAGCGCAAGTTTTTTTCTCTGTTTCACCAACGATAAATGATAAAACAGACAGTCCCCATCTACTGAAGTGCCCCAAACGGCTTTTGTAAATTTGATCCAGCCAAGCACACGTTTTTTTTTACTCTGTTTTTTCAACGTATTGAAAAAGGCAGACAGTCCCCATCGACTGAACCATTTTAGAAAAGGCTTTGTAAATATGAGTACGCCAAGGAAGTGTTACCTTAGCTCAGGTCTACCTTGATCTAGAGTCCGGTGTCTTCACAGACATTTGTGGGTCCCACGGCCAGCGAATGATCGCGTGATTTCGCGAACCGCCCTCTCATGTAGGAGTCACTACGACTCACGGGTTGATTAAGCCTAGGGTTAGGTGAACCTTCTCTCTCTTTCCCGGCATATACGTATAGTCTAGTCACTAGCTGAGTAGTTGTTTCAACACTACAAGTGTTGATGGTTTATCGCAGGACAGTTTGTGTTTCGGTTGAGGTTGCGCGCGTCCCAGTTGAAGAGTAGTTAGGGATAACAACTCTTGACGTAAGGGGAGTGTCACCTTATTACGCGCATCGGGCGCACCCTTAGATTTTGCGTTTATGATCTATTAAACTTATATTTTAAATTTCGAATCGATCCGTTGAAAATTACTCTTTGAGAAAACATTTTTAGGTCGGGTTGTAATAATAAAAGATTGAAACATTCGCTCAACTAATAAATTTACGTTTTGCAAATGCACAATAATCTTAAGAATTGTATCGTTAGGAAAGTATCATCAAATATTTTAATACACGTACAATAAACCATACGGTAGATGAGGAAGTGTTAATAATGTTGACGTAGCATTAATCCATAATTCACCTCATCAGCAATAAATTCTCTATTCATTAACGTTGCAAACTAAACGTCAACTCATACCTATACTTTACTATAATCTTTCAAACGACTGAGAGAAACTTTTATGCGATCCATAAATCCACGTCGGCCGTCGATACAAAAAACGGGCACGTGCGATGGTAAGACCATGGGAACGAATGCATTCGACATCGTTATCTTAGACAGGCATCGACTTGCAAACTCATGTGTTAATTTTTAACATGGAAAGCATAGCGATTTCGCAATTTTAAAACTTCGATAAAAACCAACAAAAAGTGCAAAAGTTAGACCCTTTTCGTCCAACCAGACGAGCAAAAAATTGTTTTGCTCGCACGTGTCCTGCAAAACTTCTCGATACACTTTGCATGGAGAAAGAAGAAAGTGTGCTCTCACACTCTAGGTATTGTCCAATTAAATCACGTCTCCCTTCTTTCTAAATTTATAGGACCCAATTACAAGGATCCAAATCAATCAGTAAGTGGGAAAAATCCTAAATCAGAGTAGGGAAAATGCATAAATTGAGCTACAAATTGCATATTCGAAGAGAGATTCACTTGGAATCTGATACTACCTTTTTCGTATCTTAGCGCTTCCAAAAGCGGAATTAACTATCGAGGTCTCACATTTATTAGAGATCTTTAAATAAATACAAGTCATTTGTGCTAAAAATTAGTGTGTGTCAACTGCAGGTACTATCGAACAATTAATATCGTCAATTGTTATTAAACAATTCATATTTTATCGAACCAGAATATCGTCAATTGTTATTAAACAATTAATATTTTATCAAACCAGAATATCGTCAATTGTTATTAATCAATTAATATTTTATCGAACCAGAATATCGTCAATTGTTATTAAGCAATTAATATTTTATCGAACCAGAATATCGTCAATTGTTGCTAAACCTTCAATAGTTTATCGAACATTAATATCGTCAATTGTTGCTAATATTTAATAAGTGATCGAACAATTAATATCGTCTATTGTTACTAAACATTGAATCAATTATCGGACTTTTTATACCATCTGCTTATCACGTTAATCACGTCAAGTTATTGCTTGCCGCTCATAAGGCAAGTACGTAGCATTGCTTTTATCGAATGGTACAAAACAGGTGTTGCACTTCCAACCCATGTGTGCATTCCAATCGTCTTTTTTTTATCGGACACCACATTAACATTTCTTACTTAGACAGTGCCGGCTTGAATTATTTGTCACTTCGCGAATAACTAACATAGTGAATTATTTCGTACGGAGACCCCTATTTTATCGTGAAGTACAGTGCGTGAACCACCCTGTTATTTCACCACCTTCCGATTTGAAGAGTTTTTGGGAAGCTGGTTATTACGCTGCCCTTCTGATATGGTTTGAGACATCACATTCAGCTTCATTCTACGTTCTGAAGACGAAATCTCACTCCTGAAGGACCCGTCATCGACTTTACCTAGAGGTCGAACATCAACCACCCAAATTAAGTAAGAAACCTTTTTATATTTTTAAGATTGTGATGTTAATTGGTCCTATTGACCATTAGTTGTGTTTATGAACGTTCAGTTCAACCCTGGAAGACGATATCGCAACCATTTTGTATACCTTTTATTTAACTTAATATTATTATCTATTATTAACGTAACTTTTACCACGCCATTCGAGCGTTCAGAATGTAACCAAACAATTTAACGTAACGTTTCAAGTTTAGTATTGTAGCTAAAGTTTGTTTGTCCCGTTGTTGGGAATTTTGATGATCAATTGCATTGATTAAGTTCCATGATCAATTTTATGAATCATAGTTTTGAATATTATCAAGTTGCGCTTAAGTAACTATTTATTTTGGTGGAGTGCTGTATTCAATACGCCCCCCTTTCATGCAAATTAACCTTTTGTATTTTTGTAAGAGTAATTGTTTTACGAGTATTAGTTTCGCAACGGAAACCACACGGAAAGGTTCCGTCAACTGTACATATTTATTTTTATACAAGACATGTAAATTTGATAGTATCTTGTGTAAACCTTGTCAACTCCCCCCTGATATTATTTTATTTAATACATTTTTATTATTTCCCAACTTTGTGTGTTATTATTATTGTTGTGTTAATGTTTATTTAGCTATTTTCACCAACGGAAAGTTCGCCTCCTGTAAAGGTAAGGTCATTGAGCGAGGTTTTTCCGGAGTGAGAGTTCGCCGTAAGATCATCAAGTTGTCGCGTACCAGCTTGGAAGGTGTGATAACCAGTCCCCTTCAAAGAGATTCATTTCTTCGTATGCGTGGCGCCCATTCAAACTCCCGCGTGTATATTAACCCCACCGATTTTGACTTAACCCCCCCCCCGTGTAAATTATTCACACCGATTTTGACAATTTTTAGAATCGCGATCGAGGATTGCCCGGTCGTCGATAGGAAATACACGCTTTGCGACGTGCCGTCACACGACCCTTTCGTTCCATTCACCAACCCACCCCTTCGCGACTTTGAGCTAGCCAACCTTTTATTACCTGTTGGAAAGGTGTCGTGGATGCAGAACGTGGTGTAACAATTAGCAATAATAAATGATTGAATTAAAGTCCAATTCCATTATTTGCACCATCATGAATCATCTTACTGACAGAATTTCAAAGAAGAACAAATAGTAATTATCTTTTAATTTATTGCCTGGTAGCACATAAAATTCGTGCAATCTTTAGTCAATCTGACGGCAATATTGAATATTGGTGCAATATTGGCAATTTCTACCCAATATCGGCACAATATTGGTTTTGTTTATTGGGGCAATATTTAATTGGAATATCCGCCACCTATATCGGAGCTATATTGCAAAGTTGTAGACAATTTTTTGCAGACATCATTACAAACTTTTTACAAGACAAGACAAGACAAATTTGAAAATAAACGCTCCTGAGTATCTCGCGCTCATATTAACATATTGCTATGTGCCGGTCTCTCTATTTATTTAACGGGCCACATGCAATTTTAATGAAATTTAAATTATGAATTGAAATTTTGCTCTTTTTGATTTTACTAATTATTGGGCATGAGTGACCTCTTACCTCAGGAGTGGCTTCTGTCGTCTTATTCTGAAAATGAAACGTTGGCAGGAATATGAAATTCCCGAATGATACGCTTATGTTCGAAAATGCTGATTTAATTTTATCAAACATGAAATAATAAAAGAAAACACAAAATCTTAAGCCTGCAAAAATTAAACAATCGAAAAATAATAAATAAACAATTCTTAAGCTACGCGTTCCCCCAAATAGTTCATTACGTGACGCTATTACCCGTTTAATGTTGTTTGAAATTATCACTCGCGGCTTTTTAATAATTTAAGTTCGCTTACCACCGACAGATGTCTCACTTTTGAGTTGTTTTCGTACTTAATCAGGATAGCTAATTTTTTTCCCGTTGTTTCGTGATTCTCGTGCAAAAATCTCCAGTTTATTCTTGGATATTTTCTCCATTGACCAATTCCACGATCGATTCACTCCAAATATTTGCAATCACTTTCAAAATGTTCGTAGGTAAGTGAAATTTTACACTTATGGTTATAACTAACCTCACATTTGTCATTTATAAATATTAATTACTTTTCCTTTTCAGGACTCCGTAACTTTTTGAGTTAATTTTCAACCAAATAACCGACTTTCTCTGGAGCCGATTATTTTTACATCTGTGCCCAACGGCATTCGGTTCAGAGACCTTGTTTATTTATTTCGTATCCCTGGTTTTTGATCAACTTCCTGTTTTTCTTCCCTACTTTGATTTTTATTTTTCAAGGTAAGACCATATCGCACTTTTGATACATTTTTAATTTATTTGACTGTCATTAAATTGTTTATGCAAATTTTTTATGTAAATTATTGTTTTAGCGTTGGCCGTCCGAAAACATCTATCACTCCGAAAACTGTTTGTTCGTACTACATCAAATGTCTCGGATGATCACATCTGTAAATAGTGTCCTTCCGATTTATTAAACCACGTAATCATTTGTTAACGCACTTCTTAATTCTACCTATTTATACAATACTATTTAAACTAGAAATTCTTACAATTAACAAAATTTTATATGTGCATTAAATTTTTATCATGTTTTATTACCTTTGTCAATATCATTCAGGAATCCGTTTATTCTTTACCTGTATTTTATAAACCCGAGGTCATTTAACTTTTGTCATAGCAATTTGCTAAAAACCTTCTACTTTGTAAGAGATTATTCATGCCATTATCAATAAATTGAGCTTATTTAGTCGCAATTCTCTTATTGACGATTATAACACCGTAATATATTTAAGCTAATATAAATATAATAATTTTCGCACTGAAGCTATTATAATAATTTTAGCTCGTATAGGTATATCAATTATTTTGGTTTAGTGTGGCATACTAAATTATAATACCTATAACGTATTTTAAATAATAAATTATGTCAACAAAACTAGTTTTCAATAGTATGTTATTTGTATTAATTGATTGACTCAAACGAATTGATATTAGAATTGCAAATTTCAACACATGTATTAAAGTTATGTAACACTAATAAAATTATTGTAATCTTTGTGTTATTTTCCCTATCGGGAGTCGTTGTATATTCATCGAATTTTCAACCAATAATTGAGACACCGAAAGAGCAAGGCTATTGCCAATATTTATCACTATTCTAGCAGAAGTCAATTATAGAAGAATCCGTGAACCAAACCCGGAAGGATTTGTTCAAAGCAAACCTGAGGAAATCACTGCCTCATTATCTTCTGCTAGGCTCGAGACTTTGTGTGAGAGTCGCAGGTAAGCTCAAGTAAGAAATGCGTAAATGCTAACTGCAAACTAAAGCATTGTGTCAACAATAACAAAATAATTTAATAACATATAGAATGGAAATAATCGGTATAAAATGGTTCAACAATAATCTCATAAATAACCAATATTTACAACAAGTGACTCACTCATTGCGATGAAAAACCAATTGCAGATTATTAATAAAAATACAAGTTACATAGATATCCTTACTGTTATTCGTCCCCTTTTGTAATTTTTGTAAGGCAACCTGTTAAGCTCAAAACTCATAAACGAAGACAAAAAGTGATGACCCGGCAAATGGTCATCTAAAAAAAGAGTTTCAGCATTCACCTTGCCCTTTTTATGTTCGCCGATGGAGGATGCGTAACGGCTTAGCTCTGTATTTATCATACCAAGTACTTGAGAGCGGGGTTTCTCAAAGAGATTCGTGGATCCTTTAAAAAAGCTTTCTTTGCACAACAAACTACTACCTATGGGCGCCAGTCTCAACCGAAACTTTCACCTGGTTAGTCACTTCTCTTGAGACAAAAATGGAAATTAAAAATAAAATAAAACTGGTTACGTGGAATGCACACATTTAATAAAAATAAAAGATGAAATGGCTATCTTTAGCAAAATATAACAGACTCTTAATCACACATATAATATTTACATAAGATTGAAATAAAATATTTTTACAAAAAATAAAACTGTCGGAAGTTGGTTATCGTGCGAAATATTTAGATCGTTGGTCGGGTTGGATTTTAATTTATTTATAAAATTGTTAGCGTGCGGAAAACGCTTTTCTCTGAGGCAAACTCAGCAGAAAATTTATGCTACTTGTTCTACTGAAGGTAGACAAACCCAAGTAGGTTAATGAAAAAATTGGTTGATCGTTATTTTAAAAACATTGGTTAATTAACAATTTGTACATAAAGTGAAATTTTTGGATTACTTACGGTTGAACTGGTTTAATAAAAAGTTGGAGTGTATGGCTAGCCTTCATCTCGCAAAAGAATTAGCAACATTTTTGCTAATAAAATTTGATCTTCCTAAAAATATTCAAAAAAACACAATAGTACGTTATGTTATTAACCAGAAAAATTAGCTAAAAGCTCTTTGAATTGAAAATTATTAAAATCGACAATATCACCAGGTGCTTGAAATGGTTGTAGAAAAATTTTGAAACTTTGAAATTTTGAAAAAGATTGAAAATTTGTGGTCGGCTTGACATCTGGACTCGCCCCATCTTGAGTTTAAAAGCTGGCGTCATTTTCGTTAGGAACTTTATTGAAAATTCTCTGGGTTGCCCATGGTTGAAGTTTAAAGGTTCGCTAGGAAATGCTTCGACCTTATGGTAGGCACTGTTGGGCCTCACTCCAGATAATTGAAATTTAAACCTTCGATATCCGATCAAGATGGCGCGGTGGCATTGAAAATGTGTTGGAATCGGCAAATCCATTGAATCGATCGTAAATCGTTAATTAAGCACTGGGTGTAAGAGAAAAATAGGGTAAACCCTGCACGATAACTATCTTCACCACTTAATGACATTCTTAAGCATAATTGCTTTAAAAAACTCGAATTGAAATTAAAAATTCGACAGAACATAAATTTTACGTCATGGTGCCTTGACATGGCTTGTTAACCTCTTACGGCAACCTTTGCGCACTTCATCTCTGACCGAGCGATACAAAAATCGATCCCATTGGTCAATCGGAAAATTGTTATTCGAAAAATAAATTATTAATATTGGATGTCGTTTGGGTTGCCTAGTGCTAACGTTGAAATTTAATTTATTGACTTAGGATCGAATAAATTAGTAAAATTAAATGGTGTTAAGGTTATGCTCTGTTGGGAACTAAATTTGTACTAAAAAAGGAATTAAAACTTGCTGCAAAATAAAATTTGCCAGCGCAAACCAGGATGTAACAAAAGTTTGTGTTGTGTTGTGTTCAATAGAAGCAACCCCCCCCCCCCGCCGGCTGAATTTGAATTTAGGCGCCGCACTGCCCATCACGCATCGTAGCTGGTAGCAACTTTTGTTGATATTTGGCTAGTCTCACATTTGTAGTGGTTTTCTATTAGTTTAATATTTTAATTTATAGAAAATGTGCAATAAAAATGAGTTAATTACCTAATACCGATTTGACTAATATTTAAAATAATTGAAGGGCCTAGTGGAAAAAGTAGTTGTCACTTTTCTTCAATTTGTATTTGAGCACATTTTCACATTGCGGCATTTATTCTCTACAAATTAGTATAAAAATCAACAAATTGAAAAAAAAGTGACTTAACTACTTTTTCCACTAGGCCCATCAATTTTGTAATCAAGTTTGAAACAAAAACGCCGAGGGCAATAGAAATATAAAGAGAAAGAAAGACGATCCTTTACATAGAACAATTTTTTATCTTCCTTCATTAACGCTTTAAAGAAATTATGTAAATGCAAAGAATATATTTTACGATATATACACATTATTAATTTGATTATAATAATTCTTCTTCTTCTTCAAGTGTATATCTATTTTTATTTTATAATAATTAGAAAACTAATTTATTATTTTAAATTACAAAAATCTTACAATATAATATTTCCTACTCGATGAATAGAAATGAACAAATGATGAATTTTATAATCCTTTATAAAAGCAAGAGAGGAACAACAAAACAAACTCCTTTAGATTTTAAAATGCTTTATAATTATTAATTTTAGACCAAAATATTTCGACACCAAAATATTTCGACAAGGAGGTGGTTTATTATAGCCCATTAAATTTGCTATAAGGGAAAGAATTCATATTTTTTTGTTAAAATTTCGTATAAGGATATATATTAGCAAAAAAACAAAAACAAAACTTCGATATTTCGTGTATTTCTTTCCTTAATAACTCAAAATTTGTTAATTTTTAACAGTAAAGAATTATAATTTCGCTTTGCAAATAATATCACACTGTTTAAAATAGCGATTAACATTAATTTTAATACTACAAAAGCAATGTTTTAGGTGCTATGCCCATTTAAAGGTGGAAGTTACAATAATTACTTTACAGAAGTCTAATATACTGCTAATATTATTTATTTGCTACAGTATATTTACATATTTTAAACATACTCACAAATTGTTAGCGTAGAAAGTGATATTTGTTCCAAATTATTTCAACAATAAATATTATAAACGCAAATAATAACTTCGATAACCATAAAATAAAAATACTATAAAAATGGTGAATATTTAAAAATACTTTTGCATCAGATCCAGAATTATTTTCCTCGTATTGTCGCTTCGAAGCCTTTGAGAGCAGATATTTATGAAAACCTCTTTCTATAATTCTGCTAACAATTTTATTAGAAATGCGTAGAAAGTAGTGTAATTTTTTCATGGCCATTACAACATGAAGGCTCGGTAATCCGTTATTTACTTCTATAACTGTAATCGAATTGAACTCTTGTGAGTTCCTGGGAGTGAGAGAAGAAGTAATAGTAATAATAATTTACCTAAATAGGTCAAATCAAACATAAACAACATACAAAAAATGAGAAAATTTCTCTTAAAAACGAAGAACTAATTTATTGGCGTACATTACTGATAAAAGAAAAGGTGACAGTAATTTTAAAAAGAAATCTTATTTCTCCTTTTAATTCTTCACTGGGGCTCTGCCTTCTGCGTTGTAGGTTTTTTCTCCTTGTTTGTTGGTCTTTCATCATTATCTTCGACCTCTTCCTAAAACAAAACAAACACGTTAGAGCCGCCGTCTCCGTCCCCCAACCACACGTTTGAAATTTTTCGTTTCCGTATTACAACACTTAAATCTTGTAAATATTACTAAACATTTGCAAACGTATCAAAACCCTTTAAGAAGCTGTGCACTCACCACTTCATCTTCACCTTCCTCGTCCTCTGTCATCTCTTCTTCCACATCCTCGTTGGGACTTTCGATCAAGTGGTGTCCAATAAGGTGTACTGGTCCTGAGCCTTGTATTAAATTAAAGGTGAATGGTGTATCTAGGAAGGAGAGGTCCAACAAAACCTGGTTGGTACTCCCGCTGTTCAAAACTGCAACTGGAATCTTGATCGACTCTCGCCATGTTGTAGTGTCCACTTGTACAACATTCGTTTCGCCTTCGGTGGCACCGGGCCCTAGCAATGCTTGTTTTATCATAACTTTGTGGATGTCGTGATGGGGATTCCATACTTGACTCGCTTTAGCGCCTTGCAATGTTAATGCTAAAAAAAGTGCCAGCATTAAGCTCACAATTTTGTTTGAATAATTTTTTTGATAGTAAACAAATTTTTTTTTACGGACGGAGACGGTCGTTAGCTGAAGCGGTTATGTGCGTTGCTGCTAATGCGGAATGCCTGGTTCGACTCCGGGCTCAGTAAAAACTTTATTCTGACCGTCTCCCCTCGGAAGGCAATGGCAAACCACCGAGGTGTAATTTGCCTGGTACAGCCTCTCTGGAGATGAAGTGTATACACTTCCCGCGGTTCGGAGCCCGCGTTAAGCAGTAGGTCCCCTATGTGTGTGCTAATACTTCAAACGCATAACACATGCATAGGAGAGAGGTCGCCAACGTCCGGGAGACCGGATATGGCACACGAAGAAGAAACAAATTTTATTTTAATAAGTGTATTTCCGTCAACCAAACTGAATTTGTTATTTCAAATAAAAGTTATTTTTAAACATTTGTTTTTATTAAAAATAATTTGTTTTATTTTGAATAATTGTTGATCACTTCAAATAAAATGTCGATTTAAAATCAAAGTAGAATTTTGTTTGAAAGGAAGAAAATTATGTTTTAAATTGTGAAATACTTTATTTCAATTTAGAAATTCGTTTTTAAAGGAACCAAAACTTGAGCTTGATTCAGTTTCAACGAAGAAAATTATCCTTCGAATGACCAAATATTCTATTTTTTAAAACCTCTGTGACGATGCGCAGTAAATAATTTTTGAATTAAAGGATTGCAATTAATATTCCCAGGTTGATAAGGAAGTATATTAAATATTCTTTACATAATCAAAAAAAAATTGAAAATGAGGATTAAATTAAATTGAAGAAAAATCTGAACTTTTTAATGGAATGTGGCCTGAAAGTGTAAAAATAGTAAATTTTAATCAGCGAAATTATTTCTTATTATTCATAAGCTTTGAGTAGTGTACATACATAATATATTACTATCATCAGATGTTTTATAAACAAGTTATAAAACATACACATTTGTTGTTTATAAAACATCTGATGACGATATTAGTATACACTACTCAAAGCTTATGATTAATAACTGAAAGTTTATGATCAATAAAAAATAATTTCAATATTTGTATATTCGGTTATGAACGTCTTGCGACATTTTCCCGATACCTCCCTGTCTCTGCTCGTTGCGTGTTGAAAATGTGTGACGAGCACAGAGGACCTACAGCTTAACGTGGATTCCGAATCACGGGAATAGACGACTTTTACACCGCCTACTCCGTTCAGGGAAGCTTTTTAGCCATAAATAATGTTATCTGGGGCCAGCAGATAGATATTTGGTGAGCGAAAATTTCTTTTATAGATAGCACCTCACAGGATTTGAACCCGTGAATCTTGGCTTGAAAGCTAACACGCTAGCATTTCATTCATTCGCTCACCATTATAAGTCTCAATAGTTAAAAATCATATATTTAGAGAATTAATTTCTCCCATCGGAAAACGTTAATATTTAACGTTGTTTACAATTATCGACAACCACAAATCTAAATTTTTGCAAGAAATTGCCAATGATAATATTCCACTAACGATTTCCATACTATACGAATCAATGAGACCATAGAAGATGCGTTGAAGATAAATTTTGAAATGGCACGTACTTTGTACATCACCATTGGCGTTGTTGATAAAGCGATCACTCCCTTAAATTGGTTGACAATGCAGAATGATGGAACGATTGATAAGTTTTTTTATTAGAATTTTGTAATTACAATATATTGACAGAAATTCCCCATCTGTACTAGTGAAGATCTTAAACTTATTTGACTAATAGTTAAAACAATACCCCATTGACTTTTATGTAAATTTTGTAAATTGACTGTTATGACTTTTAAATAAAATGATTTTTGATATTCAAAGTGCTGGTCTGGCAATTTGTTCCCAAAAGTATAAGAAGCTTTATTTTACAGCCTTTAATAACGACCGATGATGAGAATACTTTAGATTCTCGAAACGCGTCTCGTAATTTAATAAAGAATTTGGAGAAAAAGACTAATTTTAATTTATTTGAAAAATTAAAATAAAAGTTTTCTTCATCCATATGTTCATAAAGCAGGTTTTTGGTTGAATCAAATAAATTTGTTTGAATCAAGCAAACCCTTTTACAGTTTACGCATATTGTACTAAAATTCTACCCGAAACGAAATAACTAATATAATATATATTAAAGACTAATAACGTACCGTAAAAATACTCTTTTACCATTTTTAACAAAGATTTGCACGAATTAACAAAACAACGCACGTGACTAGAACAGGAGTAGATTAAAGAATGTAATTATAAAAGAATTTTATTAATAGGTTGTTGCTTATGTTGCTTTCATATGTACAAGATCGAACGAAATTTATAGGCAATTTAACACTACATTTTATATGCCAGAAAGTTTTCCTTTTATTTACAAGTAAAAATAAGCCAAAAATTATTCAAGAATTATTAAATCCAATATTACTTAACTTCTTTAATTAATTCTGCGAAGGTGATTGCGTAGATGTGGTATCGATGTTGTGGTATTCGACAGTAGATTTCGAAAGGATTGGCGCCGGCTACATATCTACCTACTGCTTGGTATCTGATCTGAAAGTCTTGCACTCTTTCATAGGGTAGATAGGAGTGGCGTTGATTAGGTAATTTTAGAAATTACATTTTTAGGAAGAGGTTCTAAATGTTTGGAGATGTCTCAGTTGGCTGCATTCGTAGCTCGTTGGTTTTCTTCACAAGCATTGCCCCAGATCAACGTTACCGAGTCGACAAACGCTTTTTACCATGAACACTCTTTATTATGAGATAATGGCTGTCTTGAGATAACGAAGACTATCTAGACTGTGTCGGATGTGGTTGTTCGGCCTACCGGCTGTAATCCAAAACATCTCATCCGACACACCATAGTCTAGATAGCTAAAGGCGGCCGGGAGCCCAGTATAGTTGTGATATCTCTGAGTGAGGCCGAAGGCCGAACAACCACATCCGACACAGTCTAGATGGCTAAAGGCGGCTGTAGGTCGCCTGTGCCAGCTAGTAACAAATAAATTAGATACCGTAATTAGTTTTTGCTATCTATATATCTATTTATCAGTCTTAATAACATTCTACGACGTCTTCCGATTCCTTTTGCTTATTCTTCACAATCTTCCCATTGCATCTCTTCAAGTCCTCTTTCTCTCATCTCCCTGTCAATACCCACTCTCCAACTAAGCCTGGGTCTTCCGCGCTTTCTCCTTCCTGGAGGTTTTCAAAACAGTACTTTTCTGGGTATTCTGTTTGTGTCCATGCGTTGTACATGTCCAAACCATATTATTTGTTTTGTTCTTATTGGCGATTTACATGTAGCAACACGCCACCTAGCGGAAGAATTTTCAGTTATAATACTACGTATAGCTTGCAATCAGTTGTCAGTTGTTATCAGTTATAACGTGTGTTTATAATTTAAAAAAATTGTGATTGTGTGATATTATGAATCCTAGACGAGTAAATAATATCAATTGTTGTGTTTACGGCTGCCACAGCAAGAAAGGACGATAGAGACATCTTAGTTTTCATCTCTTTCCTCCAAAAATCAAACGATATGTTTACATAAAAATTAAATTTGATATCGAAGAAAAAATATGTATAAGAAATACTTGGGAGAGAGCATTATTAATGGTGAAAACGACCCCTCTTAAGCGAGTGTGTTCTCTGCACTTTCAACAAAACGATTTTATATTACAAGGTAGGTACTCGAATTCTTGTGATGCGGTAGTGAAGTAATGCATTATCTTTCTTTTCAGGTTATGAAACTAAGAGGCCTCGGCTTAAAAAAAAGGCAGTTCCCTATCAAAATTTAACTCAAAGAAGTATACAGTCGACAAAATCAAATTGTGATCGGACTAAGAGGTATCAAAGTAGAAAGGAGAAGAGAGATAAAGTGGATGGTGAAAATAAGGAAAATGAAAATCAAAATTGTATAATTGAAGAAACTGCTAGTTATAGCGGTCAAAAAACCATCAAAAAAGTAACAATGTCAGATTTAGTGGAGAAAGAACAAGGAGCAGTTTTGAGTTTGTTAGAACTTGTGAATGTTTGTGTCAATACGAAAAAAGACAAATCAACTCAAGTTGATTTCATTTAAACATCTTGAGTTTTGAGTTGCATCTAAGTATGCAAGCAAGTTTGAGAAAGATAAACAATGATCCATTATTATTTTTCTTTTGATTATACCAAAAACAAATTTCGAAACTGTTGTGTTAAAATGCACTTATATATTTAGTTAATATATTAATTTTACAAGCAAACTTTCGATACCAATTATCGAATTATTAAAAAGATTAAATTGTTAATTCGCGGCACTACATTTTATATCTGAATTACTAAGAACAATCATGATAAATTAAGAAATACACACATTTTTGTCAACTCACACAATAACATTCATTTCATGACTATATCGTTCGACTGCCATTGTTTACATTCTGGTGTCGGCCTCAACGGTAATGTAAAATGCCAATATCCTCCGTTATTGTGTGTTCTACGTGTATAATTTGTCGAATGCGGGTATTTCTAATCCTTTCCAATTTTCTTCTACCAGCTGATCTTCTCCAGAAGTCCATCTCTGTATCCTGTAACCGTCTCTTTTTACTTTTTCCAAATTAGAGTTCTTGCTAACCTTCTGCTATCCCTGCTGGAACATTCCAGCATTCCTATGAAATCTACATAGATTTCCATTAGCTGGGGATATTCCGTGCATCTGGTTTGTTGTCGCTATTACCGTGGATCCAGGAAAGTGTGTTATTAGCAACACATATAAACTTTCCCCGATGTTCTCAGTATAAGCACCGTTGGACTGTTTTATAAGTCCAATAGTATTTGGATGCTCTTTAGACAGAGCTTTCTGAATGCGCGCTGCTGGGGCCGTTTTGTCGATCCCCTCGCAGAAGCGCAGCCATGACTGTCTTTTGGATTTCTTCAATTCTATGTTGTACTTTGTGAGGGCTTCTGTATATTATTCCTATAGGCTTGTTTTTTTGGCCTTATTAGATGCTTTCCTGGCTGTGACCTTTAGTCTCTCAAGTTCTGCATTCCACCAAGGTACGTCTCGAGAGACAATTCTTTTCTTCAGTGGACAACTGGTCTTATACGAGTTCATTATGCACTGACTTATGTGGTTAGAAGCAGTATCTAAGTTCTCTGTGGTAGCTACTTCGTATTGAATGCCTTCTAGCTAGGTCCTTAGTGCCTCTTTATAGAGGTCCCAGGCCGTCTTTTGGGAACCCTACATTTCACTACTTCCACTTTTATGCTCTCTATATCGAATGTAATCGAGGCGTGATCTGAGAAGGATTCCTTCTCCATCACTTTCCAATTTCTTAGAATTTGACTTATAAACACAGTGGCCAATGTGAGGTCAAGAACCTCTTGGCGAATCGCGTTTATAAAGGTTGGATTTTTACCTTTGTTTATAATGTCTAGATTGTTAGTACAAATATATTCAAGTAAATCCTTACCTCTGTTATTAGTGTCCGTGCTGGCCCAGATCTCGTTGTGCGCATTCGCATCGCAGCCCAGAAGTAGGTGCTTGTTCTACTTTTGACACCAGCTTATTAAGCGTTGTACTTCCTCTGGTGGAAACTTGGTCTCGTCTCCTGGAAAGTAGGCCGAAGCTATTATTACACTCCTCTTGCCCCCCTCCGTTGCAAGTTCAACCACGGCGGATGCCAGGTCCCTGGTGTTGAATTCTGGAATGGGAACAAAATTAGTATCTTTTCTGAGCAATAGTGCTGCTCTTGGATTTCCATACCTGTAATCAGCAAGGATATTATCTGTCCTTTCAGGGAGTCCCTTGATTTTGTCTCCATTTATCCAGGGCTCTTGTATAAGCCCTATGGAGATTTGCTTCTTTATAAACCTCCAGTATAAAGCACTCGAGGATGCCTTTGAATCCTGGAGGTTTATTTGGATGCATTTCACTTTGAGGGCTCTTTTCTCGCCCCTTTCTGATCCGATTTTGGGCGTTCTTTCTTACCGCTTACTTTTTCGGCAGTTTTCCAGTGTTTGCAGCAGTGCTCGGCCCGCTTCCCCTATTGCCCGTATTGGGCATTTTGGGGCGCGTACCGGAGCATCCCTGCTGCCCACTTTGGGCAGAGTGGGGTCTACCTACAAGGTGCTTGCTGCAGATGTTGAGGCATCTGCATCTGCACCCGTAATAGTTTGGGGCTTTTCTTGTTTGCCATTTTTCGGGCGGAGCTGAATCTGCCCAAATCTATAGCCGATCCTGCAGTTCAGCTTTTAAAGATTTTCAGCTGACCGAGTGTCAACTGATAGAGTTACTTCTAGAGATTGGCCGGATGTAACTTTCCGTATAATCCGCCAACTTGAGGCATTGAGGTCCTCATTTTGGGCTTCCATGAGACCCAGGATCCTTTTATCCGTATAATCTTGACTTCCTGGTATATATGCCACAAGAATCTCTGTGTGAGGCATTTCTGCCTCTGACCCGATCTTCAGTGTGGCGCCATCCCAGGGTTTAAGTTTGGCTTCTAGGCACTTTATCCATTCAGCTGTAGCTGCATTGGTACACGTGATACCGAGTCAGCCTGGTCTTTTGTGGATTTGTTGGAATTGTGGATTTGTAGCGGACAATTTTCCTTTCTCCATTATTTTATCCAATATTGCTTCCTGAATGGTTTCAAATTGTTCCATAGTCCTCTTTTGGATATAAGGAATGTATGATTCCTATCTTAACCCCGGTTAAGGCCTGGCTGAAGGTAAGTTTAGCACCCCATCAGGTGCCGCCCCATCCTCATCAGGCCTTGCTCGCTTTTTATCACGGGTCTCCGGGGTACTGCCATCAGATCCATTTCTTGTGGCAGTTTTAGGATGATATCCTACACGGGCAAGTTCTCTGGCTTTATCAGCCGTTTGACCCTTTTGGATGAAATATTTCATCCGTTTGCGAGCAGCTCCGCTGAGTCTTTCCCTTTTAGCCTTTATTTGTAGGCTTTGTGGGGCTGTATTGACTTCTTCGTCGCTACTCGCGAGAACTACCTCCTCTGTTCTTTGGTCTGGATTTTCTCCCAATTCCATAGTTATTATCTCCTCAACCTTTTGGCCAGAATTTTCATCCTGATCCATAGGCTTTTGGATTGGGTTAAGGCCTTGGGTGGGGCCTTTGTTGTTGACTCTGTTGAGGGCGAGTCTCCCTTTGTTTGTTTGTGATTTTTCTCCATGTTGTTCCCACGAGAAGCTAGATAAAATTGTCACCTGCAGCAGAGCCCCGCTTACCGCAGGAAGGCTATATAAAACCGAGACGGCGCCGGGTGCTCGGAGTTCGCATATTAGTGACTGGTATTCCCTTCCCAGCTATAGGGTTTTTTATAGAGAATTTCTCCTTGCGAGTCAGGCGATTAAGCCCAGCCCCCGCGATGTTCCGTTCCACAGCATACCGGTACTTCGCCTATTGCCGGTTGTTGTTGCGGAATGAACATCCTACGGTGTTGAGCAGATGAGTGGCGAGTTTCGTCTGTAGCTAGGGTACCTCGGGTGCGCTGTACCCGTACTTAGGTTATTTCAGCCTGAGCCCCTGAGGGAGATTTAATAGGTAAATACATTTCCAAAATTTAAACGGGTTATTTCAAAAGTTATTGATTTTAAAGCATTTTTATTTCTATAAACAAATTTTTAACAAATTTAAAAATTCTACATTAATTTATACGTGTTTTTTTTGAAAAGTATTTTCCAACATTTTGAAAAGTATTTACAGAATACGAGAAAGTTATGTATGTGAAGTTAGCGTCCCTTTTTTCAAAAGTTCAATTTTTCTTTGTAGTTCTGAGTTGTTCTCCATTTGGTCTCAAGTGTTCTGCAATTTTTTTTTAAATTTTCAAGAAACAACCAAGAAAAGCGAAAATATCCATTTTTATTGCCAGTCCCCTTCTTTTGAAAAGTAAACTTTTTTTCTTTGTTTTGGATTGTTCCCGTTTTGTTCTCGGTGTTCTGAAAAAAATAATTGTCAAAAGTTCAATAACAACCGAGAAAAACGCGAAATGAGATTTCGCGTCAGCCCTCCGTTTTTTTAAAAATAAACTTTTTTTGTTTGTTTTAGATTGTTCCTGATTTGTTCTCGGTGTTTTTAAAGATATAATTGTCAAAAGTTCAAAAGTAAAAGTGCGGTTGATAAATACCAACCGGAAAAATTTAATTAATGCAGATTATTTGATTATGTTATATTAGGATATTACATTATACGGCGACCAAAAGTAACTAGCTAACAACAACTGTTAACACCAGAAAGGTAGCTGTATAGAAGACTAGGAATTTCCGCTAAAGCGAATTCCACCATGTCTCTGCTTATCACTCGTCGTGCACGCAAGTCTACTTCTCACCACTTGTACCGGGTGCTTTGAAATATATTGCTACACACAGTTAGTATTACCAATATGAGTACTATAGATGATTTTGTATAAGCTCACGTGAGTGTGAGAATGATGAATAATGATTTTGAGACATCCCGATTAAGAAAACACTCTCTTAGAAATCCGGTACACAAAATTAATGAAAACAATATTAAACTAGAAAGTCGATCTTAAATTTAGAACAAATTTTTATTTTATTATTCATACGATGTATTTACAATCACAATTTCGAGGGTTCTGATTAGATTTGAATTATGCGGACGGACACACAGACACGCAGTCAGATCATAAGGCTTCTTGTTATACTTTGTATACTATAGAAGCATAATAAATAAACAGAGATGTTAATATAGAAGGCTAGATAAGTTACTCGTGCGCAGATGTGAAGCCTGCCATATTAGTGGCCGCCATTTGTCAGGTTGGCAAAGAATGTAAACCAGATGTAAACAAAAGATTGTTTGCAGTGTTTGTTTTGTGAGATTATATGATTATAGATAAATTATTTTTTGATCTGTGATTATAGTGATTGAAATATAATAAAATGCCAACTTCCTGTTCAGCATTTGGTTGCAAAAATAGATATAAAGCAGATGAAAAAACGCAATACTTTAGGTATGTTACAACAATAATAATATATGTACGTACATATATTTCATGTCAGAAAATTTCTTATTTTAGATATCCTTTGAAAAATAAAGCATCGCTAGATGCTTGGGTTATAGCTGTAAGAAGAGTTGGTTTTAAACCAACGACATATACGCGAATATGTAGTGTACATTTTGAAGAAACTGATTATATAGTGCGACCTGGGACATATGTGAAACATTTAAAACCAGATGCAGTTCCTTCAGTATTTCCAGCGTTTCCTCAACATTTGCAAAAAAAGAAAAACAAAAGAATTTCAATTAGAAAATCAGAAGTCTTAAATAATGTGCAAATGGAAGTAGATTCTGAACAAGTAGTTGACGAAATACCAGTACTTGAAGAAAACTCGACTGAATCCGGTTTAATATGTAAATTAGATCAAAGTACTCAAACAGATGCCGATTATAATTCAGATTTAAAGAAAAAGATAAAGACGTTGCAGCAAAAAGTTAGACGACGAGATAAAAATATCAATAATTTAAAAGAATTGTTAAGTGTGTTGCGAGGCAAAAGTCTCATAGAACGGGACACAGAACAGTTTCTTATGAATCAATTCCAAGGTACAACTTTGGATATATTCAAGAATGAAAGTAAGAATCTAGGTAGAAATGCCAAGGGGTGTAGGTATAGTAAAGAAATTAAGCAATTTGCCCTAACATTACATTATCATTCACCAAAAGCTTATAATTTTTGTAGGTAGGTTGTGGGAGTAGAAATAATCTATATTATTTACAAAATAATCTATATTATTTGTAATTTTGTTTAGCAGAAAAGTCTTCCGTTTGCCATACACCTCTGCATTAACAAATTGGACATCTTCTGTTAATGCAGAACCGGGATTTCTAAAAGAAGTATTTGCCACCCTACGAACATTCAAATCAGAAAATCGGGATTGCAATCTTGTTTTAGATGCCATGGCAATAAGAAAACAAACACTTTGGGATGCAAAATTAGGAAAATTTATTGGATTTTGTGACTTTGGAGAATACTTATTTTTTGATAATGAAGAAAGTGTAGCAAGTGAAGCGTTAGTATTTATGTTGGTTAGCTTAAATGGGAGTTGGAAATGGCCTGTTGGTTTTTTTTTCAAAATAAGAATAATAGTACAGCACAAGCTGCATTAATTAAAACAGCAATAACGTTATCTAGTGAAGCTGGGTTAAGAGTTTGGGGAGTAACATGCGATGGCACTTATACAAATTTTAGTACTTTTGAAGAGTTAGGTTGCAGTATTCATAATAATAATTTTGAATAAATTAAAAGTAGCTTCAAAATCCCTAACATCGTAGATCAAGAAATTAATTTTATTCCAGACCCTTGTCATATGTTAAAACTCGCTCGTAATGCTCTTGGTACCTACAAGACATTTAAAAGTCCTAATGGATTAATAGAATGGAGGTTTATTGAAAATTTAAATAAAATTCAGGGAGATATTGGTTTGAAATTGGCAAATAAACTTAGCAATGCACATGTTGACTTCAAAAATAATATTATGAAGGTAAAACTGGCAGCCCAAACTTTTAGTTCATCAACAGCCGATGCGCTAGAATTTTTAAATAATTTAGGATTAGAAGAATTTCAGAATTGTGAAGAAACCATCAAGTTTATAAGGTGTATAGACAGAATTTTTGATTTTTTAAATAGTCGTAGTCCTTTTGGGAAAGGTTACAAGAAGCCAATATTTCCAAGTTCACTGGCATTTTTAGAAAGTTGTATTGTTCCTTTAGTTAAATATTTATATTTGCTAAAGGATACAAAGGAGAATTTTTTATATTTAGGGCTTAGGAAAACTTTTATTATTGGATTTGCCACTTCAATTTCATCCGTTTTTAATATTTCAAAAAGTTTATTTTCCACTAATTTAAATTTTCGCTATTTATTAACATACAAATTTTCCCAAGACCATATTGAACTTTTGTTTGCACGCATACGAAAAAGATTTGGATCAAATAACAATCCAAATGTTAAACAATTTAAAACAGCTATGAAACAAATCCTTCTAAAAAACACAATAGAGCCTTCAGCTGCAGCTAATTGTTTAGCACTTGATATTAATTCAGTGGGAGGAATTTTTGATATTAAGTGGTCAAAAAAAAATCAATTGGAGGAAGATAAAAATGAAGATATTTATTTAGAAGATTTGGAGTCTGTTACAGACAAATTATTTTCGAACGATGCCAGTATATTAGGTACTGTAAAAGAAATAGTTATTTATGTACCAAGGGCGATATAGGTATGTTTATGCCCGCGGATGCAAGTTTCAGCCGAGGGCCCTCGGCCCGAGGTTGAAAGCAGTCAAGGGCATAACCTATATCGCCCGTGGTGCATATAACGTTTTATTTTTCACTTTGAATATTATATTATTTGTATATATCGAATATTTTCTATTGATATTTAGTAAATTGATAAGCCTAAATATCAATTTGTTCAAATAGACATGGGTAGCATTGGTAATGTTTTTTTTGTTTCAATTTGTTTATGAACTATTGACAAATTTTGTAAAACGCAATTTTACATTTATTTAAAATGGAAGAAATTCCACAGATAATAGCTGAGAGAGCAGAACAGGCCATCGGGGAATTATTACCCAAGAAATCGCGATCGCTCTACGAAAAAGAATTCGAAAGATTTGGTGACTGGTCCAACAAAAATTTAGTGAAAAGTGTCAATGAAATAGTTTTATGGGATATTTTCAGGAACTGGTATGAATTGTTGCTTTTTCAATGATGTTTCTGTTACTTATTTATATAATTGAGTCTACATATTAATCTGTTAATGTTTTCTAGTCAGAAACATGTAGTCCGAATACAATGTGGTCAAGGTACTCAATGCTGAAGTCAACATTGCTGGTTAATAGGAAAATAGATATAATAAATTTTAAACGCCTGGAAGCCTTTTTGAAACAATCGTCAAAAGGATATATTCCCAAAAAATCAAAGATTTTGTCACGAGAGGATGTTTTAAAATTTTTTAAAGATGCTTCGAACGATACATACCTTTTGGAAAAGGTATTAATGCGGTGGGTGACATTAAGTTTCTTATATTTATTTATATTTACTGTAGGTTGTTCTGGTGATGGGTATTTTTGGTGGATTGAGGAGAGACGAGCTGGTGAAATTAGCAGTGGATGACGTAGATGATAGAGGAGCGGTTGTAGTGGTGAAAATTCCAGCCACAAAAACTGGTACTCCAAAAAGTTTTACTATTGTCGAAGAGAATGAGATGAATGCTTTGCTACTTTATCGAAAATACGCATCTTTGTGACCGAAAAATACAGGAGAGCGGCGTTTTTTTATGACGTATCGCAATGGTAAATGTACTGCGCAGCCCGTTGGTAAAAATACTTTTGGGAGTATACCGTCAAAGGTAGTCAAATATTTGGGTTATGCCGATGCTACAAAATATACGGGACACTGTTTGCGTCGTACGTCAGCAACTCTTCTTGTATATGCAGGTGCAGATATGTTAACACTAAAGAGGCATGGACAGTGGAAAAGTGACACAGTTGCAGCAGGATATATTGTGGATAGTATGGCCTCCAAGAACAAGATATCTTGCTTAATTGCTGGAGTGGATAGTAACCCTGGCGGAAATAGTTCTTCCAACAGTCATCTAGTAGATGTAGGAAATTGTTCAGTGGCAGGTGTTGATAGTTTCAGTGGAACTTTTACTAACTGCACTTTTAATATTAAATGTTCCAAATAATGTTCAACTTCTAAATAAATTATAATATAAAAATTGCAGTTAGTGAAAGTTCCACTGAAACTAATATTAAATCTTCCAAATATTATGTTCAACTTCTGAATAAATTATAATATGTATAAAAAATGCAGTTAGTGAAAGTTCCATATTAAATGTTCCACATAATATTCAACTTCTGAATAAATTATAATATAAAAAATAAATACCATATTTTATATTTGACATAAGAACAGCTGTTTCCATTTCGCCCGCGCGGGCGAAATGGATCCATTATGCCCGCGCGGGCGAAATGGATATGTTTTCATGTTTCGTATCCAAGGCAAAATCAACAAATATATTCAAAGTGAAAAATAAATATACTTTATTATGTAGGTGGTTAATAAGAAAATTATTAGCTAAAATAAGTTGCCCGATTTGTGCACAACATGTTAGTCTTATTTAGAACAGAGCATTCGTACTCCCGTGCTTTCACATTTTCTGTGTTGACAAATGTAAAAAATCGAGGGGGATTGGTTACTCCATCTGAAAGTGTATTTAAAATTATTAAGGTTACAGAAACCGAAATAAATATTTTAACAAACAATTTAAGATCACTCTCGCATGATAAAATTGAAAGTAAAATATTAAATTATGTTGTTAATTATTTTGCTTTAGACAATAAAATATTTCCAAATTTAAACTGTGACATTTCTTTACAGGAAAATCACAAAATAGATTTAATTGTATTTATATGTATATATTATTTAAAAATTAGATTTCATAGTATTGCAATGTTATCTAACAAAAAAATTGTGAGCAAAAGGCATAAATTAAATAAATTAGTATTATTTGCAAATCAATAAAACCTAAAAATATATATTGAATCGTTTTATTGCTGTTGTTCTGTATTATTTAATAAATAAATTTTATATTAAATTATATACTTTAATTCCTATTTCTGCTTGAATACTATAAATTTACTCATGTTTCAACAAGTGACTTATGAAATGTATTATGGTTTTGCCAACCCAACAAATGGCCGCCAATTGACCTTGAGGCTTCACTTCTATAACATTGCATGTATTAGAAGTCGCGTATCTAGCCTTCTATATTAACATCTCTGTAAATAAAGAAATTCAGAAAAAGAGTTTTTGCAATACATACAGGGTACGGGACCATTATTAACAAATTTTGGTCACATGAAGTCGAATTTTCAATTTATAGGACATATTATTTCTTTTACTTTTGAAGTTTCAGTACACCGTGAATGTAAAAGTAATATTATAGAGAAAAATAGGTTACCGTTAAATTCGCCTAAATTTAAATATATTGTAGTTCTTATGATGCTGATGAAGTCCTGATGTCACCAACCTTCAGCTCAAGTCCGATTTTTTGACGAATTTGAGCAATTTAAGAATGTTACCCCAAATCCCGCTAGTAGCGTCATAGATTCAAGATAAGATGAAAATTTAAAAAAATAATCACGACTAACCGTATGAACTATCAAGTAATATAAACGATAGGCCTCTACCTACCATCTACGTACGTTTGAATTAACCGATAGACTGCAACAGGAATAGACTCGTATAAGTATTAAATATCTTTGTTTTATGTTTTACAACAAAATGGGTATCCCAATCAATACTAAATATGGTGTCAAACTTCCAAATTTTGGAAAATTAGAATGATATGTGTAATACTGTCCGAATCATTTATTGATGTTACGATTTTTATGGTAGCTCATTGGAGCTCAAACGTTTGACATCAATTTTATTAAAACATTCGAGATACCCCCCCCCCATGTACTTCATTCAAGATCAATTCCTTTCGTCCCTAAAAGCTATAAAGTGCCAATATTAACACACAAACCAATATTAACACACAAACCTTAGGAGTCTTGGGAGGAAGTATGCAACTTTATGATAAGAATTAACAAAAGTGGCGATGTGCCTGATTCTCTATATAGCCAACCATAAAATGTAAATATTAAGCCAAACACATGTAAATAGCCATGTAACAACAGATTTACAACTAAATTGTGTATTGGGTATCAATATATTTATTACCTAATCTTCATTCATTGCTCATGATCCATGTTTCTATTTGCTTCCTTTACTGTTTCGATCTTATTCCTTCTGAGTTTATACGCTTTCACCGGCACGTTATGTCACTTTGATTTGTATCTCTTTTTCCAGGAAGCCATCCGTCTCTTTAACTGTGTTGTTCTAGGTGGTATTCATGCCTTTCGCAAGGAGTTTGTCTATTTTTTTGCTTGTTTTAGTCTTTTGCATTGTTACCTCTCGTCTGTCTTTTTCCCACTCTTATTTTCCATTTTTTCAGAAATATCTCTCAGATCCTGAATCTCAGGCTTTAAGTCAGTTGTGGTTTTGCCAATTTCTTTAAATTCCTTTTGATATCTATTGGGTTTTTATTAAACCGTTCCATCAGTTCTGATAACAGTCCTCAAACTTCAGTTACGTCCATTTCTTTTTCAATCACAGTTTTCGCACTTTCTATTTTTGGTACTTCTATTTGATCTGGGGTTCGGATTATTTTTTGCTTCTGTTAAATGCTCGTGCTCCGCTATGTTTAGTTCCAGTTCATCTATTACGTTTTCTCTCTTCTTCGCTCATGTCAGATTACATCTCTCTTTTTCAAATCATTGCACAGTTTATGATTTTACTGTTCTTGTAGCAATCTCAACCTCTTTTTTGTCTATACCGTAGTATCATTCGCGACCAATCCGGATGACCGCACAACGCCTCAGACCCTCAGAGGCAAACGGCTAGACCGCTAGACAGAATTTTGTATAATTTGGTATTCAATACACTTATGTTAATTGGGTCGCCTATTATATAATAATATAGTTATATTACATGTATTTATCAATTTTAGCTTCTTTTTACGATTTCAGCCCGTATTGCCTTATCAGTATTCAATTTAGCTTAATGCTTTTACGGTTTCAATTATTATTAGTTTTCTTGTCCTTGCTATCAAGAGTATTGTCGCACGTGTACATCTTAAGATCTCCTGCCACTATCTTTCTATTCTCAATTTTCGCTATGTCGCTTGTTTTACAACCAAAATTATCATTATTTACATAATATGCACTAAATCACTAAATTATTAATAGTATTTAAAAAAACAATTGTATTTTAATACAAATAAGGTGTAAACACAATTACATCAGGCTCGTTGGTCTAGGGGTATGATTTTCGCTTCGGGTGCGAGAGGTCCCGGGTTCAAATCCCGGACGAGCCCTTTTTTGGCATGAAACTTATCATATTTTATCTTTTAAATCAATTTTAGATTTCAATGAAAGAAAAGAATTTGTTAAAATATATTCACCTGCTGATTTATATTGCAAGTTCTGTGACCAGTGAAGATTATGGGTAAACATTGGCATAACCTCTAAGTTAAAAAAAAGACAGAGAAACTAATTTAATTTAGATCAAACTCAATTAATTGACGAACGGTGAGTTCATTGATGGTGGTCTTAAGAAACAACGTTAATCGATAGTTTAAAATAATAATAATAATAAACAATCTTTATTTGGTAAAATAGCATTATATACATCACCGGAAATAATACATAGATATCATAAAAATCAAAATTAAACGCACGCAAACAATTTGCAAGCTCACATATTCTTTAACCTGCTCATTGTACAATCTCAAACCGCTATACATGATCATGTTCTGGGTTCTAATGTTAGGATACAAGTCTAATCTAAAGTCACCCCTATTTTGCACTGCGTGATCATGAGTATCCCTCACATAGTACGATATGCTATTACACAAATAACTAGGAAGCATATTATTTTTTAATTTTAATACAAAAATGAGAACATTTGCCACTATTCTCTGATGAACGCTATGCCACTGCAACACATCAAGTAAAATATGCGCTGATGTAAATCTACTCACTCTTAGAATCATTTTCATCCCTCTATTTTGTAGTTTCTGTAATCTGCTTAACATCCTATTGTTGCCCATGAAGAGAACAGGCGAACAATATTCAAAATGTGGTCTAATCATGGTATTGTAAATTTTGATAGCACTCATTATCGATACATTCTTTCTAATCTTCATAAAAAAATACATTTTTTTGCTATCTTACTACAAACATAGTCAAGGTGACTCCTAAAACTCAGTGCATCATCTATAACGACGCCCAACTATTGAAATTTCTTAACCACCTCTATTTCAACACCTTCCATTACAATCTTATCATTTCTACCACGCTTGTCATTAATAACCATACAGTTTGTTTTTTCTACGTTAATTTTGAGCCTATTCATTTCAAACCAACTACATAAATTCCCCAACTCCTCGTTTATAAATTTTATACAATAATCCACATCCTCTCCACAAAAATACAAAAGCACATCGTCTGCAAATAGCACCAACTTTGCCACACTTATCACTTTGCTCATATCGTTAATGTATAGCAGAAACAAGAAGAAACCCAGAACTGTCCCCTGTGGAACCCCCAAGTGGTACATCTACCTCTTCAGAAACAATTCCGCTCACCCTCGTCATCTGTTTCCTATTAGTCAAGTATGACTTAAACCAATGCCATTCTCTTCCCCTTATGCCGTATTTCCCAAGTTTCTCCAAAAAAATCTCGCCATCTATCGTTTCAAAGGCTCTACGAAGGTCCAAAAATACCGCCACTATTACTTTATTGCAATGATAGGCTACCTTCCATTCGTTAATCACAAAAGTTATCAACGATTCACAACTATATCCCTTCCTAAAACCTGATTGATATTCCGAGATTATGTAATTTTTATTCAAGTAATCAACCAATTGAAGGGCCTAGTGGAAGAAGTTGTTAAATCATTTTTTTTTCAATTTGTTGATTTTTATACTAATTTGTAGAGAATAAATGCCGCAATGTGAAAATGTGCTCAACTACAAATTGAAAAAAAAGTGACTTAACTACTTTTTCCACTAGGCCCTTCAATTGTGCATTCACTATCTTTTCCAAAATTTTGGATTGGATCATTACCATTGTAGTATGGTAGTGTTTAGTTGGTTAGTGTGAATTTACTTTTAGTTTATAATGTGTAACCTTAAATTATGCTAGTGTTGTAATTGCTGACTTATCCACATTGCAATTGCAGCAATTCTTCAATAAATACAAATTAGGCAAAATAAGTAGGTTTAAGAACTAGTAATAAAAGAGGTTGTAAAATAGTTATTAATCAGTATTGTTAGAAAGTAAGTGTATGTAGTATGTACAAGATGTAATAAATAAACGATTACACTACAAGATGAAGTATTACGCCCTTATCTCATGGCGATCTTGCTTATTCGAACCAAAGGAAATCTTAAAATTGGAAGATGATAAAATGTGGAAATTATAAAGAAAAATATGAAAATGGTAAAAATCTAAATTATTCATTAAATTGAAATTTAAGTGGAGTAAAATGTTAAAAATAAAAATGCAACAATTGTAAATATCGAGTATTGTCGTATTACTTATTAAATTGGAAATTAATGGAGTCATTAAATAAAAAATACAACGGAAAGAAGAATCAACTGCTGTTTTATGATGAAAAAACTTTGGGTAAAGGAAGAAACATCAATAGAAAATCGAAAATGGTTTCAAGAATTTCAAAACAATGATAATGTTCACAGGACATCTGTGAACATTACTACATTTAACTACAAATAAAAATTAAAATTACGTTATTTTCAGAAACTACAACTGTAAACCTATTTTGTTTTCTTAAAAAGTTAACATTGTTATTGTCACAACATTTAAAATAGTTACCTACAAACTTACAATATAATTTTAAATATTGGAACATCATATAAGTAAAACAAAATAGGGCGACTGTTGGGTTACTCTAACCGGCTGAAAAAAAATTTCTTCAGCTACACACTAAAGAACAGGCTTATTTTAGGCTATAGAAAAAATATTTTGTATGAACACAGTAAAAATAACCAAAATATCGACTTTTGAAAAGTACGGTAAAGTAGCATCGATTAGGTGGCCGACCGGGGTCTATGTACATCAGTCGCCCGTGCTCCGTCGAAAATGTGTAAAATTTTTTTCGCTCCGATTTGAATTTTTCTTTGAAATTCGGATAGATGGGGGTGTGATTAGTGGATATTAGTAATAAATAAAATCAAAAAAATGGAAAATAACCCGTGTATTGCCGAAAAAGCAAAAGAAATTAAAATTTTTTTTTGCCTTCTAATTTTTGGCTTGGCCAGAACTGTGAGCAACAAAAAACCTACCCTACGCTGCTCCGCAGCTCCGGGCGGCTTTTCATGCTCAGAGCCGCTAACGCGGCAGAGCTAAACATACGAGAAGGCGCCACCGATCAAGAACACCGGGATAAATGCAACCGGGATGTGAGAGACCCTCGAAATAGCATTAAAAAGTATAGTTGCGGTATGGGGCAGTATACTATTACGTTCCACCCCCTAAAAATCGCCTAAAAACAAAAAATAATCGATGTTGCATGTACGACGGTCGAGCCGCATCTGCCGCTGCGAAATATTCTAAGTGTTAGAGTATATCGGACTGCACGGACTGAGCACAGAATGGCTGATGCGCCCCTGAATCTCGTGAATCCACCACAAATTTCATGAAAATTAGCTAAGTTCAAAATCGATTATTTCAAAATTTTGATAATACTTTCATAGTTAATATTTTCACAATTTGCTAATATAAGTGTGTTCTTTAGTGTGTAGCTGAAGAAAATTTGTTTGGAGTGGTTGCAGTAAGCGTACAGTAACCCAAAATTGTTCTAAATTGTATTCAGAATTACTTATTGATGCATCTGATGTAAACTAGATAAATTATTTTATCCCATACATAACAATCCAAATGGCAAATTTGAAATTGTACAATATGAATTCAGGAAACAGCATCATGATATGAAAAAACTTGCTATCAACACTTCCAATATAAATTCTTTTTGATATTCAATAATGTTGTTGAGGCAATATTTGGAATCATTAAACAATTTGGGATTGTAAAACGTTTCTTGTTGATTAATAATGTAAAATTTGGTTTGTCGATTACTTTTGTAAAATATAATAGTGATCGATTATCGCCCAAAATAATATCTACAGCCTTGAATTTAAATCTGACCACAACGAATTTAACCATTGTAATTGATTTAATTTGTTTTTATTGAGTATCGCCAAGAGCTTTTGTGCTTGCAACAACTGTTACACGACAATACGCATCCAAGACACCTTCCGAACAATGATTAAACGAGATAGCTAGCTCTAGCCGCGAAGGGTGGTTCATAGGGTGGAGCAGAAGGGCTTGTGACTAAACGTCGCGTCTTGTCGGTCTCTCCTCAACGACCGGGCAATCCTCGATCGCGAGTTAGGATGTTATCTCAAACGGGGGGGGGATATATTTACACAAGGAGTATTTACAAGGGCGCCACGTGAATTTTGAACCAATGTCCATTTGAAAGGGGTGCAAAATCGCCCTTTCCAGCTGAATACACGACAGCTGTTGACTAAATTGATCGCGAGCATCTCACACTGGTGGCCTCTCTTTGGATTACATAGTAAATCTTGCAGTTATTAAACCTTACCTTTATACAATCGCTAAATAAACAAACACATAAACAATAATAAAAACACAAATATAAATAATAAAGAGATATAATAACGAAATATACAGGGGCATTTGGCATTTTATAACACATGTTTAATCAAATTTACAGCTACATAATGCTACAAAACTCAATATGAAAACTGACTTGAATAATAATAAAACGTTATCAATAAAAATATTGACTCGAAGTTGACCAGCTGTTCACCAAAATGTGACAGACTAGTTGATTTAATTAATTTAATATTAAATATGACACAAAATTCAATCTAAAATATGAATGGTTTAATTCATTAAACTTAAATGTGACGTAAAACATAATTCAAAAACGTGACGTTATTTCAATAAACAATTTAGAATAAAGATTTTATTGACGTGGTTACACCACGTCCAAGTAAATAGTAACACACAAAAAGGACATACAAAGAGGGTGCGATCGTCTTCATGGTAAACTTAAGGTTTGTAAAATGCAGTGGTCAAAACTGACCACTAAATACAATAATGCTTAGATATACTAAAATAATGCTTACATACAAAAGGTACAGATGTGTTCCAAACAGAACTTCCAGATAGATTTGCCTGTGTGAGATACGATAATGTTGTTCTTCAATAATCGGGATGACCAAAAGTGAGTTGCAAAGTCGAGACTGATTCGATAGTGGGTGGTTGGTGGTGATCACGAAAAATAGGGTTTTCCACTTTCGATAAATTCAACTCAATCCGGACCTGACTGTTTGTCGGTTCCGCGCAGCCGGATGAGTTTTTAGCGTAGATGGGTTACACCACGATAAACACCGAAACGTACTTCTGCGTTGAAAACGGCCCGAACGGATTTGTTAAATGTTAAAAACAAATTTAGATTTAGTTCATTGACTCAACTCGAAACAATTGGTTTAAGTCCGGTACTGAACTTCCATATCTTTGATAAAAAGTTAATTCGGAAACGCATCCACAACATGTCGCAGATTTGTACACATGTGGAATACCGGTGACACTCAAAAATGTTCGGCATAAAATTTATCCATATTAAAATACTTTACTGATGGTATAAAAACAATTTAGCGATAGCGGCGGTAGTTAGACGTGCCGAAAAATACGTAACGATAATTTATAACAAATTAAACGATCGATAATTAATTTAACCATACCGACCGGTGATAGAAACATCGACGAACCGGTTATAAATGTCGAAATGATTTTAAATAAAGTCCGTGTTGGTTGAAATAACGGCAAACTGGTTTACAATCGAAACAAAATGCTTGAATAGATGTCCAATATATTTAATACCGGAACTTGTTTAAATGTCGATAAAATGTCTAAAATATTTAAATAAAATGTCCGAAAAAGATTTAAAAATAACTTCGTGAATGACTGATAATTAATTCAAATAATGCCGCACCATAACGATGAAAGTTTCTACTATCGATAAAAACTGTTACCTACTATTGCACTATACACATATGTTTACACAAAATGACTGTTGATTTGAAATCTTACTTCGGTAAGATTTATATAATTGACTTTAACTTCAATTACTATAATTCCGCTTATACAAAAAGCGTTTTGACCCGAAGGTCGGAGAAAAATCTCCGGCCAAGTCTTTGGACTTCACATGAATCTCTCACTGATCAAACGGGCAGCGAGACGAGGTATGAAGACTTCAATCGAAATCTTGGCTTATGCACGCTCTGCAACGCTTTATATATCATTCTGCACCGAAAAATGCATTTGTGGGGACAATTATCCCACCACGGCAATCTCTAATATGTTCCCTAATTGGTCCTTAATTTTGACCTCGGGCCTCGATAGGCTGAAACTGTGAGTGAAAACACATCACTTCGATCTCTGTCCATGTAAATCGACGTGCAAAGTTTGGAAATGCAGCTGGGCGATATCGCATTTTTTGCTACTTGAATGTTTACGTTAATAAGTTTTTACTATACAAAAAGGTTTTATTTCTAAACTACAATGTTGCAAGTCTCCATAAGAGCAATGTATAAGATTTTATACTTGGTCGATCAAGTCGACATGTGGACGAGATAACAAAATAAAATACATAAATCACACGCGATTTGACAGGTACACGTGTGTATTTTGTACAAAACTGCATCGAGGATTTCCATATCAATTTAAAGTTTCATCATGTACAAAATAATTCGCTAAATAGGTATCTGGATTTGCGGACGTGAAACTAAAAATGCATCGGGATAAAGAGATTTCTGCTGACCGATAGAATTCTTGATTTAGCAATTTATGCTACGTCAAAACAGATACACTAGTTCGTTTACATGAATCTATAAACTTCGTATCGAAGAATTAATACATTTAATTTGTAACTTCAGACAATGGAAAATATTACACGAATTAAAAATATCGTTACGTCTAGATTTAACTTCGAAATATTTGATTGTATTATCCGAGTTAACAAAATGTATACTTTTAAAGTATTTTCATTTGAAAATTTACAAGGACGGGAGTTTTTATTCTTTACTTGATTATTATTCTAGTTGATCAAGAAATATGTAATTTTTTTAAAACATTTGATTTTAAAAATTTAAAAAGACGAGAAATATTTACTGTTTGATTGTTACGATATTTTACAAAAATTTGAATGCGCTGCGAGCGCAATTTTAACGTTACACAACTACCTATTACTTATTACAAATAATGAGAAATTTTTTTTGTTATGAAGTTCTTAATTTTATTTCACTGCTTTTATGTATTATTTTCTTTTATTGCAACAATATTTTCGTGAGGAAGATAATATGTTGTTTTTGATGTGCCTATAAAATTCTATTGCGGGATGAATTTCACAAACATGGTTTTTATTTAAATATTTACTATTTTAAATCAAACTTTATTTATTCAATACCTAATGATATTTGCTATTAATCCAAAGACTTCATGATATAAATATTAGTAATTAGGATCTTTTCAAGTGGTTTGTAGAAAAGAGAAGTTCAAAATTGTATCTAATTCGATTTTCTAACTAATATTTTTTTATACAATATAGAAATGGGGCAAATCGAGAACCTACATCAGAATTGTTTTTATAAACTAATGACCTACATTTAATTAGTTTAAAGTGATCGTGAAGTTGAGGTGGCATAGAACTTATGATTAATAGTCGACCACAACTTTTTCTCATTTTATATTCTATTTGAATTCAAACATGCATTGTAGTTTATATTCAAACAGTAATTTGTAAATATTCTTGAGGACTTGATCGAAAAGTTATATCCAACATTTTTTTGGAATATTGAAATTTATCTAAATTTGTCTAATTTTTTTACGTTTTCTATACGAAAACAATTATAATGCTTGATAATCGAATCTACAAAAGCATAATATAGTTTCAACTAAATGCTCTTAACAATCGATTTAAACTTGTTTCTAAAAATAGTGATATATAAATTTATTATATTAAATTATTAACAAAATGAGGAAATCTATTTTGATTAGAAAAGGAATGAAAACAAATTTAATTAATAATTACAAATCATAATTATATCTCGAGTTTAATCGAATTTTTATTATTCAAAAATTGTATATAAACTTGGTAATTGATCATTTTACAGAACATGCAAGTGCAACCTAAAATAACCGTTTTTTTTAAGTTAATACTATTGTCATTCGCGGAAATAACTCGGGAAAAAAATTTTTTTCTTAAATGGGAATTATGAGATTATTATTTTCATATAGTTTTGTATATAATCATAGTTTCCTTAATTTCAAAACAAGATTCAACAAAAATTTGTATTAATTCAACTTATCCATAAATATTACGATGATGAAGGTACGGATGGACCCCGTCAATCGCAATTTAATAAAATTTTCAATGCTACTGATTATCACGGCTAACTGGGTTCTTGTTGCATGTAAACTTGCTTATCTCAGTAGTGGTTTCTTTAGGAAATTGTAAATCAAATCTTTTAAAGCTGAAAAATAAATAGCCGGGAATACAAGAATCCCCAAAAATAATCCGTTTTGTAATGATAATTTTATTATAATAATTATCAATAATTTTGATGAAAATAAACGTATACAAATATTAAACAGTTTCTTATTACTTAAATTCCCCACAATTAAATCTAAAAGCGTGGCGTCGTATTCCGCACTCGTCGCATAAAATATAAGTTTTTGGTAAAAGTTTTCGCTTACCCTGTATAAATATAGTTCTCTCCTCCTTTTTGGTATAGCGAATATTATGTAGTATTAAGTACTTCTTCCCGTGGATAACTTCGTTTTTACCTTAATATTTCCAGATTTATCTTCGCTAAAATTTGTAACCCTCGTGGCAAGATTTTTATCTTCTCAAAAATATTCACGATCGGTAAGTATTTTTATTTTCCCTTACCGTATTTACATCCACATTTATCTTTTATCACTTTATTTTTGTAGGTTTCACCTATTTATCATACTTTTATGTAATTAACTAATTAATTTTCGAGCCGCTACAAATTACACGTGCGATCTCGATGAAAAACTAGGAAGAAGCCCCTTTTGTTTTTCGTATCGTCAAGGTGATACAAATTCATTGCTACTTGATTTTTTTAACCATGAATCGGTAAGTAAATCGAAACCACCATGTTTTTGTGGCGCGAAATTTAAAATTGTCTTTTAATTTATTTTTCTTATGTTTTTAGGTTAACCGTTGACTTGAAGCACATAATTTCTGTTTATCACTTGAATTGTCCAACGATGGTTTCTCGGATAACCTATCACTCTGTTTTTAATTAATTTTATCGACGCACAGGTAATGTTTAAATTTTTATACCTAATGTTTTAACAAATTATTTCTAACACCTTAACTAATAAATTTTACATGTAGTTTATAAGTATCTTATAACTAAACAATTTTAATATACTATTTTTAACAATTTTTGTCATTACGGATTTTAAATTGAACATTTTAATTTATTTTGTTAATCCTTGTATTCTTTATTATTATGATTTAAATGATTCTATTTGTTTTGACTTTGTAATGATAATAATAAACCTCCTATTTCAATTAACAAATTCCATGTATTAATTTTTCTATTCAACCAAATTGAATGTTCGTATTACGAATGGCGTCTCCATCAGATATCACCGTAATATGTGACGGTCTAGCACGTTTCGGCGCAGCCGTTTCGGCGCGAGTGCGGTTCGGCGCGGGGCGGTTCGGCGCGATGCCGATTCGGCGCAAGAAAAGAATCGTTATGAAAGTAGTTTGTTTTTTTTATTATTTGACTTCTATCTGATCATGGTTAATTAATTGTTTATTTAACTAATCAAAACATTTTTTTTAATATAATATTGATAGATAAATAATGTAGATAATAAATTTATTAATGTACAAAAGAAGAGGTTGTTATAGCTGTAATGCTGCAATGATTGTTTTCCTATGCACTCATCTCGTAATTATAAGACAATCCTCGCAGATAGTCGATTATATCCCGATTCGCATAATCACTCACAATGGTTTTGATACGTCTATCAGCATCACGATATTTCTTTAATTTTTTTGGTGACTCGTGACCTGCTAGTAAGTGTTCATAAAACATATCACGACCTTCCTGAATTTTTTTCAATCCGTCTATAAATTTCCACAAAATTGGATGATCCATTCCCATTTCCAATTGGAGACGTCGATGGGCCGCCTCAGCATGGTTGTTTGTTCTATCCATGTCGTTCAAAACGCGATTATATAAAGACCACAATTCTGGGCTGAAAACTGCAGGCCTTCTACCATTTCCTCGACGATTCATTCGGCCAACATTAAAATCTTCAAACCATTGCAACAGTGGTTGTAGTTCGATAGGCAACACTCCAGCTAACCTGTCTATTGCATGATCTAAATCTGCAGTTGGTACAAATGCAAGAGACACCACCATTCTAGCATACAAAGCAAAATTAGAGTCTGTATTGTAGTTCCCAATTACATTGAAATTTGTGAGTTGTTTTTTCATATTTTTAGTCAAATGAAAAAAGCATCCCTGCATTTCCGCTGTAGGATATGCGTTTCTAAACGCAGAAATCGCAGCCAATTCAAAGTCACGTGAAATATGTACTGGATTCAAATTTGGTTCCAAATTTTTCAACATATCTAGCATTGTTGTGTATGTTGCAGCTTGTTTGTTAGGAAGAAGCTCGTATAACAATGGATGAACTCCTCCATATTTCTCCGCCAAGATTACAACACCTGCGAAAATAACGGTGGCGTAATTTTAAAGGTCCCATCTATAAACCAATGGTGACATTCGCTCAAAATGCGAAGGTTTCGTTCACGACCAAAAATAAGAATTCTTCCGGCAACTTGACCACTATCAGCCAGTAAAAAGTTTTCTTGAATACCGGGCTGGAGATCGTAAATTTTCTATTTTTCAGGAATTATTAAATCTTGTACATTTTCAGGCACGGGGGGAACATGTAACAAAAATTTTATCTATTTTGTCACCTAATTTAACATTTAAATTATTCAAATTGTTACTCCAAGCGCCATCTCTCAATTCATTTTTACAACGTACTTGATAGTACAGAGAACGGACGCTCACGGCGACGAGAAACGACTTTGGCTTTGAAGTGCGATACGACAGGTCGATATTTATTGATCGTGTGTAAATCGATTATTTATCGGTTGATTTTCGTAACAAAATTAGTAGTACGCGGTAGTTAATTTCACCGTCATTGCGGATTTCGTGAAATCAGTGCGTAACTATTTTGTTTTAGCCAGTTCCAGTATTTTTGGAATTTATTCGATTTGTTATCTCGACCGACCATTTTTTATCTTTATCGAAGTACAAAGCATTGCCAACTAAAGTTTTGTTTGGTAACATTCGCATGGTTTTAATTTTTGGGACAACCATCTTGTTTACATTTGGTGTTTACCAAACATAACATCAAGTTCTTGAATGATCGTTACATTTTTGGACGATCATATTATCTTATTTGAATCGCCATCGTGTACCTTACTAGCAACACAGCTGAGTGCCGTCTGTCCATCTTCGTATCCGCCAGCCAAAACCTGCTAATCGAGTATTACGTCGGTGTACTGCAGTCCGAGGATCCTAGATTGGGAGCCATTGGAAGTCAACACCAACCACTACATTCCATACAAGGATTATTGCTGTCGTTATTATTGTGTGAACTCATCCTTGAGCTCAGGTGAGACAAATTTAATATTCTTGTTTGGATTTCTCTGTGGTATTGTGGTACATTAATTACAGTCAATTATTTGTATTGACGGGCCTACCATTCTGGTGTCCCGTATTGTGTCACCTTTGACGTACCGTTGTCACAATCAGTTAACGTGCTTCCTGTTCTTGGCACGCCACTACCACGAACGTTTATCATTGTCGATATCGATTCAATTTTCAATAAAACTTTATTGTTTAATCATTGTTTTATTTTTCGACGAAGCGTACCCTCGTTATTTTCCAGCACAACGCAGAGTGGAATTTTCATTGGACTTACGACCCTCGCTTCCAGGCTATAGCGAGTTAGCTTATACCAACATCAGGGTTACCACGAATATAAGTAGGAGTTTTACTTCTGCGTGGTCTTGTTTGCCTTTCCAAACCGTTCTCTCATTAGGAACGGAAAGGAGGGAAAACATATCACTGGCGTCCATACGTGGAACTCGAATTGTTAATTTTATAACTCTGTGTTTGTCCCGAGGTGCGCTTTCGTGTATACGATTCGACAAGGAAACGTCTGTGGTCGTGTTAATTTTTTATTATTACAGCAGTTTTTGGCAACTGGAGAGCGTTGTGGACTGGACGCTTTGCTTGTTTGTATGGTTTGGTACATGGTAAATAATAATAAATTGAGTTGTGAACTTAGTACTCGTACCGGCGAAAAACCTTTTTTTACTTTGGTAATTGCGATAAACAAGCTCGAGAGGTTAAAGAGCGATATATCCTTTTGTTGTGCTCTCGTTTTATTTATTTTTGCAATATATATTATTTTTAATTATTGCTTGCGAGTAACGCTACGCCCATTTTTCAAAATTCACACCGGCGAGAAACCATTTACGTATATATATATTAGAATAATTATTATCCATTTGTTGCGTTCCCTCCAATTGCAATTTGACTGTATTTGTTTTGTCGCGCAATTAGGAGTCGTGTTTACGCCCTATTTATTTTTTTATTATTCAATTCTTTGTACGATTTAGTTTCGTGTTGTATCGAACGCTTACATTTTTTTTCACTTCGTCTTTGTCAAGTTGATTATCATGTCTGAAAAAGCTTACGTGGCAGCCTTATCTAGAGAGGAGATCGCCGTTGAGTTGCAGCGACGCAAAGGCAACGAATTATCCGGAATACCTGAACATTTAGCTTCCCGTCGTAAATTACTATGTCAGTTGATGCGTGATGAGAAATATAATTCATCATTAGCAATGATTAAATATAAACCAGTTGACGTACCTGCCGAACTAGAAATATGCGAAAAATCCCTTTCAGTAATCAGTAAAGAGATTGATGATTTGTCTACTAATGTTGACGATAAACGCTTAGAAATATTAGATCATCGTCTGGCGCATTATAGCAATCGTTTAGATTTAATGGAAGGAGTTGGTTTTGACGACCCAGAAAGAAATACTTTAATTCTTAGATGTAAAACTTTACGTGAGCAGCTCGAATCCTTAATAAAAGATTCAGATACGCTGGAAAGCGAGGAGGTATTACCAATCACGAACTCTCCGGTTCAAGCAAGTAATTTTCAACCTGCACGTAGGTCCACTCTTACCGATTCAATTCCGATTAATCCAGACATTAGCACCGCCTTGACTAACATTTTATTAAATCAATCGCAAAATCGGGTATCTGTTCACAAATGGGGTCTTAGCTATGATGGCAAGGGTAATTTTAAAGCCGTTTTTGATTTTATTGAGCGCGCACAAGAGCTTGCACGTTCACGAGGGGTTAAAGAAGACGAATTATTTAGAAAAGCTGGGGAATTCTTTTCAGACGAGGCACTGGTCTGGTACCGTTCCTTGGGTCCTACTATTTCAAATTGGTCACAATTAATGGATGCTTTGAAAGTCCGATTTTTATCTCTCGATTATAGTAGAGAATATGCCGATCAAATCCGGGCTCGGAAACAATTACCAGGCGAATCTGTTCTGGGATTCATAGAATCCATGATTGCTCAATTTTCTAGATTAAATCCAATTCCTTCGGATGAGGAACAGCTATGGGTTATAAGACGTAACATGTCTCCACAAATTTCATTAACCTTAGGGTTAAACGAATACAAAACTAGAGAAGCACTTATTACAGCAGCTCAAGCGGCTGAAAGAGTCATAAAGTGGACTACTCCATCAGAGGCCACTTGTTCAATGTCTTCATCTCCCATTACTACTACTCATTTTCCATTAGACCCTCAGTCAGACAACTCTCTAGATAACTGTTGGAACTGTAATAATCCCGCGCATGGTTTTGAGGATTGCCCAAAACCTTTATCTAAATTTTGTTTTGTATGCGGCCAAAAAGGGGTAACTGCCATAACCTGTCCTAGAAAACATCAAGGACGTTCAAAAAACTTGCGAAGGCGGAGAGGCGTTTCGGCTCGCCCGGCAAATCCGCGTTAAAAGCCGACAAAAGAAGAAGAGCGAGATGGCATCACGGCGTGCGTCTCAAGAAGGCTCTTAAAGCCGATTCCTTGTGTTGGAAGGGGTGGTTAGGACGCGTACGCTCTTTTTGCGGATCATCGCAGACTACTTCCACTCTCTTTACACATCCCACGCGAGACATAAGACCTTATGTTAATTTAACTGTGGGGGGGGGGGTACCTCTTGCTGCTCTGCTTGACTCTGGAGCATCTGTTTCTGTTCTGGGTAGTGATGCGCACTTTTTAATAAATCAGTTAGATTTATGTTTTACGCGCGGCACCAAATCTCTTTTACATTCCGCTGATGGAACTTCACAAGATTTATTAGGTGAAGTCATGCTTCCTATCACCATTGGTGAAGTCACTAAAGTTTTAAACGTCATAGTTTGCCGTAGTATCACCACATCATTAACCCTAGGTATAGATTTTTGCAAGATGTTTGGTGTTAAAATTGATTTTGGTAGAGACCAATATTTTGTTAATCAAATTAGTGCCACGGAATTTATGCGTTCCGCTTCCGAATTATCAATAGAGCAGCAGGTTATGCTTTCTTCCATGAAAGACAAATATAAGGAACTGGACCGTGAGGGGTTAACTCGTACTGATAAGGTAATGCACCATATAGATACGGGTTCAGCCGCTCCTGTCAAGCAACGTTTCTATCCCTTATCTCCACCCATGCGAGCTATTGCTCACCGTGAACTAGACGAAATGCTACAAATGAACATCGTTGTCCCTTCTAAGAGTGCTTGGTCGTCACCCATGCTTTTAGTCCGTAAAAAGAACGGTTCCTATCGACTGTGTTTCGATGGCCGTAAATTAAATCAATTGACTAAAAAGGATGCGTACCCACTCCCTCGATTGGATGACATTTTATCTCATTTACAGGACGCTAGATTCCTGACCTCTATAGATCTTAAAAAAGCATTTTGGCAAGTTCCTCTCTCATCCTCATCTCGTGAAAAGACTGCATTTACTGTGCCTGGCAGAGGTCTCTTCGAGTATGTCGTTATGCCGTTTGGAATTTCCAACGCCCCTATCACTCAACAGCGATTAATGGACAACGTTTTTGGTTCATTGCTTGGTGAGAAGGTCTTTGTTTATCTTGACGACATAATCGTAGTTTCCAATACCTTTGCCGAACATTTAAGCCTTTTGCAACAAGTCTTTGAGAAACTGAAAGATGCTAACCTAACCGTTAACTTTGAAAAATGTGAATTTTGCAGATCCACATTAAAATTTTTAGGTCATGTTATTGACAAATCTGGTCTTCATACTGACCCTGACAAAGTTGAGGCTATAACTAAATTTGAACGTCCAACTACAACTGTTACTGGAGTAAAACGATTCCTTGGACTTATAGGATGGTATCGACGGTTTATCCCTAATCTCTCCACCTTTTCTGCTCCCATTACCGAGCTAATTAAAGGACGGGTTAAACGTCAAACCATTACTTGGACTCCTAACGCTATTGAGTCATTTGAAAGTTTAAAGAAACTATTAGTTACAGCACCTGTTTTAGTTAGTCCCAACTTTGAAAAGAGATTTTTTATTCACTGCAATTCATCAGGTTACGGTTTGGGAAGTGTTTTGACGCAGGGTGAGGGTGATGATGAACGACCCATTGCGTATGCATCTAGAACCTTGAACAAGGCTGAACGAAACTATTCGACAACGGAGCGTGAATGTTTAGCGGTCTTATTTGGTATCGAAAAGTTTCGACCCTATGTTGAGGGTACTCAGTTTACAGTTGTGACCGATCATTATTCGCTTTTATGGCTCATGAATATGAAAGATCCAGCCAATAAATTAGCCCGTTGGTCCGTTCGTCTTGCTCAACATTCTTTCGACATCCAGCATCGCAAAGGTCAATTGCATGTAGTTCCAGACGCCTTGTCCCGTGCTCCCTTGGAAGTCTCTTCATTAGTTTTAACTGATGATGACTTGGATCCCTGGTATCGGCGCATGCTGATCAACGTTAGAACCAATCCGCAACTGTATCCAGACTGGCGTATTGAGTCAGATCGTCTGTATAAGCTCATTACAAACAAACACGACGTTATTTCCAATTTGGTTGAATGGAAACAGATTATCCCTAAACCTCGTCGTAATGAAATTTTGAAAATGTGTCATGACGACCCTACGTCTGCACATTTAGGTACATTAAAAACTTTTAATAAAATTCTAGAGCTTTATTACTGGCCTAAGTTGCGTACTGATGTTGCTCGCTACGTGCGTCGTTGCTCTGTTTGTCTGGCTTCTAAAGCTTGCCAAGGCGCACGCTATGGACTAATGGGTAAAGAGAAAAAAGTCCGTTTTCCTTTTCAATGTCTTTCCATCGACCTAATGGGTCCATTTCCTCGTTCTGCAAAAGGTAATACAGTATTACTTGTAGTTTGTGACTGGTTCACGAAATTTGTATTAGTCAAACCATTACGAAAAGCTACGGCTAAGGCTATCTGTGAGTTTTTGGAAAATGAAGTATTCCTTCTATTTGGTACTCCGATGATTTGCCAAGTCGATAATGGTCCCCAATTTACGGGAAAAGAATTTCAAGAACTAATGAACAACTACAAGATTTCACATGTGTGGAAAAATGCCAACTACCATCCACAAGTAAATTTTGTAGAGCGATATAATCGAGTCATTGGTACCGCTATTAGGTCTTATGTCAAGCGTGATCATCGTAGTTGGGATGTAGAAATTTTTAAGATAGCACATGCTTTAAGATCTGCTACCCACGAAGTTACGGGGTATACACCATCATTCTTGAATTTAGGTCGCACTGTTCCGATAAACGGAGATTATTACGGTCGCATCCAACAGTTTAAAGAGGATGATCTAACCCTTGCTAACCGTGAAAGCGTCGCGCATGATATGCGAAAGTTAAATGGGGTGTTTGAAGATGTTACTAAGCGATTGCATAATGCTTATATTAGGGGGGCTAAACATTATAACTTGCGCAAGAGATCCATCAATTTTCGAGTAGGTGACATAGTTTGGCGGAGAAATTTCGTACTTTCTAATGCTCCGAATAAAATTAGTAGTAAGCTATCTCCTAAGTATATCAAATGCAAGGTTCGCGAGGTTACTGGCCCATTAACTTATCGTTTAGTCAACGAGCGTGGTAAAGATGTAGGTGTCTATCATATTAAGGACTTAAAATCACATCCCGATGACGACGATGATCGAATATCCATTCAGGGTTAAAATCCACATTACATGGGAGGAGGTTGGGTAATGTCGTCTCTTTTTGATCATGTTCCATCTCAGATCATATAAAACAGCCCGTAAGACATTCCATCAGTCTTACCATTTCCTTGGGGTCAACCAGTCCCGACCCACTTGCTTATCTGTGTTGACACTTATGGGGGCTAGCGGACTTCGTGCTTAGTGCAGGATCCAGGGGGACCGGTTGGTTGCTTTCTAGCGGGATGGACCACACCTGTACGCCCTGTCTAGGCTAGGCGTGCCTATGCACTGTTGCAGTGGGGTTGGTTCAATCTTAGTTGGGGGGTAGCCGGCTGGTTTTCCTCCTGTTACGGGCATAAAGGGTCGTTGGCCGTATTTTTGTCGACACATCGTTACCTATAGTCACATTCTAACAATGATCTCGGTTTTGAGAGAGAACCGAGTGAGTTTTTTACGTCTCTCAATGGCATATTGTCATTCCCCGGGGTACAACCTTTCTTCCATTCCTCAAAGATTGCTGTGTGCCCACTGCCTTTTCGTCTTGGAGGTGTGAGTCTGTTAGCTGGCTGTCCACGACGCGTTTTTTCCAACCATACGCGAGGACGGGCTATCGCTCATGTCATTGAGGCGGGGACGCATTGGCCATATAAGTCGTCTATCCTTCCCATAACCAGATCACTCCATAATTCCAATCACCTTATCTTCCTTTCCAATTTCCTTCCTTCGTTTTATCACATTGGGCACCTATTATTTATTTCCTGGGTGGGTCAAGGGTTTTATTTTTTTACTCCCTGGTTTTTACGTCATAATTAGTGCAGACCATCTCGCCACTAATTATTCCATCGGAATTTATTCCAACGATTCCGGAGAAGCTGTCAAAGTCTTGGTAGGACGATCTGTTGATCAAATATTCGTTTGATCAAATTATTTAATTATTTTGTTTATTTTGCAAAATACCATTTCCTTTGGGTTGAGAACCATGAGTGTCTCACACTGGAAAGTAGAATTAGTTGAAGATAATTTTTTTTTGTTTGACTATTCTAGAATGGATCCTATGTGACCCATTCCCAGGTTGATTATCAGACGTTTTTTTTTGTCTTGATGTCCCTAAAGATTTTTTTGTATTCACTTTTTTCGGTGCAGGTCCAATGCGGGCTGCCCATTTTGTACTCATTGATTTTTATCTGAGACAAAATCATTTATACATTATGGTTTTCAGTAGCTATCATTAGCTCTACCAATTGGTTTTCGTTTCCACGGATTTAAGGCGACATTTAGTCCCATAGGTGAAAAACCATACAATTATTATTTTACTCTTAATCCTTTAGAGATTTTTTTTTTTTTATTTTTTTTTTTTTATTGAAATATTTTAAGCTCATTTTTTTATTAGTAACGCTTAATATTTCTTTCCTACCAATTACTGCGACAAACTCTCTCCTCACTACAGTACGGTTTCTTCTGTAAATTCACAGTTCGTTGTAAATATCAACTACTTTATCTGATCTTTTTAGATCTTGGCCTGCGGCCAGATCGTTTAGTTGGGGGGTGTGTAACAAAAATTTTATCTATTTTGTCACCTAATTTAACATTTAAATTATTCAAATTGTTACTCCAAGCGCCATCTCTCAATTCATTTTTACAACGTACTTGATAGTACAGAGAACGGACGCTCACGGCGACGAGAAACGACTTTGGCTTTGAAGTGCGATACGACAGGTCGATATTTATTGATCGTGTGTAAATCGATTATTTATCGGTTGATTTTCGTAACAAAATTAGTAGTACGCGGTAGTTAATTTCACCGTCATTGCGGATTTCGTGAAATCAGTGCGTAACTATTTTGTTTTAGCCAGTTCCAGTATTTTTGGAATTTATTCGATTTGTTATCTCGACCGACCATTTTTTATCTTTATCGAAGTACAAAGCATTGCCAACTAAAGTTTTGTTTGGTAACATTCGCATGGTTTTAATTTTTGGGACAACCATCTTGTTTACATTTGGTGTTTACCAAACATAACATCAAGTTCTTGAATGATCGTTACATTTTTGGACGATCATATTATCTTATTTGAATCGCCATCGTGTACCTTACTAGCAACACAGCTGAGTGCCGTCTGTCCATCTTCGTATCCGCCAGCCAAAACCTGCTAATCGAGTATTACGTCGGTGTACTGCAGTCCGAGGATCCTAGATTGGGAGCCATTGGAAGTCAACACCAACCACTACATTCCATACAAGGATTATTGCTGTCGTTATTATTGTGTGAACTCATCCTTGAGCTCAGGTGAGACAAATTTAATATTCTTGTTTGGATTTCTCTGTGGTATTGTGGTACATTAATTACAGTCAATTATTTGTATTGACGGGCCTACCATTCTGGTGTCCCGTATTGTGTCACCTTTGACGTACCGTTGTTACAATCAGTTAACGTGCTTCCTGTTCTTGGCACGCCACTACCACGAACGTTTATCATTGTCGATATCGATTCAATTTTCAATAAAACTTTATTGTTTAATCATTGTTTTATTTTTCGACGAAGCGTACCCTCGATATTTTCCAGCACAACGCAGAGTGGAATTTTCATTGGACTTACGACCCTCGCTTCCAGGCTATAGCGAGTTAGCTTATACCAACATCAGGGTTACCACGAATATAAGTAGGAGTTTTACTTCTGCGTGGTCTTGTTTGCCTTTCCAAACCGTTCTCTCATTAGGAACGGAAAGGAGGGAAAACATATCAAACAGCTTGCACAACATTTCTCGTCCTTCGGATTACTTTTCGTAATGCAGCGTGGTTTGGCATAGCGGCTAAAGCGCCTTCGGATAATTCGCCGAGGCAAGCATCAATAATTTGCGAAGTTCTTTCCGGAACATTTTCTTCAATTCTTCGCTTCATTGCAGATACAGCTACATCAACCTCAACTTTAGCTGCCGAACTGTCATGAGAATGATCATTAACCATTTTGACTACAATACCATTTTCAGTGTGAATTCGACCTTTGCAAGAGTATTTCCTTTCACATCGCCAAAATATTTTCGATGCGGAAGCGCTCATACGATCGAAGATATATATTGCTATGTACCCCCTCGCTAATTGAGTTAAAGGTTCTGTTCGTTAATGCTTTATATGGGTGTACGTAATTGTACCCCGTCAATGGAAAAATATGTGAAATTTTATAAATACAATTTAATGAAATGATATGCCTCAGCTTAGCTCGTTCGTAGTGCATGTATCTTACCTTGTACAGGGTAGGTTCGTTCCGTTACCAATACTGTAAATAAAATTATGGCGTGGAACAGGTCAAAATAAATATCCTTCGTTACAAAATTATTAATGTTTTTATTTAGCACACAATTGTCAATAAAGATTTTGTTATAATCAAAAAGTTCTATTATTAAATCTATTATAAAAATTCTGAACGTTAAATTACGAAAAACACGTGTCGTATGGAGTCCGCAAAATCGCACTTAGTTATATTAAAATTGTATTTCAATGTGCACGTTACCTTAATAAATTCAGGAATGTTTTCTTTTATTTGAATGGGAGATGGTACAATTGCGCACCTAAATACACTCAATGGGTTCATTTACCATGAAAAACTTCCAGCTGCAGTTTGTTGACCTCGTTTTGTCGTGATTTCTATTTCTTCGAAAATACTTCCAATCCTTCACGTTTTTCACTTTATTTCCAGTTCTACGTAGGTAAGTAATTATTCTGATTAATTTTACACTTGTATTTTGTATTTTCACTAATTATTTTCACTAATTTATCAATTTTATCAGGACGATCAAAATTCGCCACCATTCACGTGTGAAAATTAACACCAACCTTCATCGATTGTTTTATTAATTTTTTCTCAAAATTCACCGCAATCTCGATGTTTGCATAGACGTTTTTTTATTGGTTGATCGAAAAATCAATATTATCTGAAGTTTCACAGTACAGGTATGGACTAAGCCCATTGTGGTTCGTTGAAATTTTATAAGTAAAATTTTCTTTTATATTTTTAGATTGGATTGCCTTCTTCCCAAGTGCTTCGTGATTGAATAAATAAAGATGCTGGACATGAAATTTCCATACGCAGTTCATTAAGTTGTGACATGTCGAACTCACGTAATAATTTAACAAACTTATTTTAAATTTAACGCTAACATGGATTTTTACATTTATCAATTAATTAACAAATTTCTAACTTTTAAAATACCTTTCTTATTACTGACAATCTTTCATTTACTATAAATTAACATTTTTAACAAAGACAATTATTAAATGATACATTTCAAATTTATTTTATTCAAACCTGTTTTATGTCCCTTTTTAACGAATCATTTGACTTTAAGCTAAATTTCTTGGTATCGGACGAAGTTTTTCCGATTACTTTGATAAGTTACATGCTTTAATTCATAACAAAATTTTATTACCGGAACTTAAATAAAATATTTCCATTGACGTGGTATCTCGATACCGCATTTACCCCTTGTTAATTTGCAATTTAAAAGAAAAATACCTATTTTTATGTTAAATTTCATAATTAACGTTCATGTGTTTTTATTCATAAACAAACTTAAATTTTTAATGTAACGATTATCATTAATGTTCAAATTGACTCACTAAATTATCTCATATAAACATTAACTAAAAGAATTCAATAAAATTAACTAAATAAATTCAAACAAAACTAACTGATCATTTTCAAAATTAATTAATTAACTAAACTATTACCTGTTCAAAGAAAACTAACTAATCAAATTCAACAAAACTAACTAAGCATATTCAAATTATAAACTATCCTATGTACTAACGTAATTAACGAATCTGACCAAGATTACTTATTGTTTGTCTACTAACACGTTTATTGTTCGTTGTTTCATAACTTTATTGATTTTACAATTTTAACTACTTGTTTAATTTTTACTTGATTGTTAACTCTGTAAACTTCATTTATTCAATTCTGATTATCTTTATTTAAGTAATTTTTTTTTTTTTTTAAATTCAATTCTTATTTACTCATATTTTGTGACCTAAAACATCTTTTCTCTTACCCTTTTATTAATTGGTTTTCTCTTTTAATTATTTTTGGTATCCCCTAATAAATTTTCTATCATAATATTTTCATTATCGTATATCATTATCATATTCAATTGTTCCCCCCCTATAATATTTCATAATATTTATTCATAATTCTTCATATTTCATTATCATATTCAATCATATTTCCCCATAATATTCATAATTCTTTATATTTCAATGTCAACGTATTTTTGGATACCAATCTATTTTAAACCCTTTTTCTTTCAATCCGTTATTTACTATTTTATTTCTTTTCATTTTTTGTCACCTAATAATTTCATTCATTCAAAACTGATCTACCTAAATAAATTTACATCATTTATCTTTTAACTGAACCTCATTAAATAATTTAAAATTTTCAAATAGTGATTTCTTTTCGTACATTTATTATTCTTTTTGCACGCAGCATTTTCAGAATTTCATCTTGGTCAAATCATTATCATATTCTCGATTCAATAGCTTTAATCAAATTTACATAGCTATTATTCAAATCAAATTTTAATTGTCTTATTCGGTATTTGTCTTTTTCTTTCTTATAATTATATTTACAATTCTTGTCTTATTGGTTTTTTGTCGTTTTCTTTTCTTCTCTTACTATTTTCCTCAGCGGTTTAAATTTTAAGTTGTTATTGATTGTTTATAATTTAAGTTTCGCTGTTGGCGAATTTATCTTTTCATTACTATTTTTCTTCAGCGGTTCTTTATGAAGTTGTTATTGGATATTCTATTTAAGTTTCGCTGTAATCGTTTTCATTGTTATCATTAATCATAATGGCCCCATCGTTCCATCTATAAATCAGATCGATGTGGAAGCGGCCTCGAATTTGTTCCGAATCGGGATGTCTTAGCTGATAGGTGCATTCGGCTACCTTTTCATCAACGATGAATGGTCCTTCATAGGGAAGTTGAAGTTTTTGGCACTGATTTTGTTCTCTACGTCCCAATCGTAGCTTTTTAACTATTACCCATTCGCCTATTTCAAAATTGCACTTTGTCTTTATTTTCTTGTTCATTTTTCTAGTATATTTTTGACTCCTTTTCTTGAGTCTTCTGCACTTCTTACTATTAAATTTTCCAATTTCTTGCTTTTCTCTTCAGTTTCTTCTTTTGTTGTTATATTTTTACATATCATGGCCATCATCTCTCTCAGTTCTTGCAATTCCGTTTTCTCCTCTTTCTTAGGTGTCTCGTCACCATCTAATTGTATCAATAAATCACTTTCGGTAACTTCTTCAGTTATCGATACACCCTCTTCTGACGTTTCTTCTTCCTTTTCCGTTTCTGTCTCTCCTACTTCCTGATTTTTCTTTTCGTACCTTAACGTCCTATCAGATTTTTCTGCCATTTTGATTTATGTTTTCAATATTTATTCAAATTAATTTCAAGAAAATAGTTATTAAGTAAATTATGATGTATTTTTATTTTAGTAATAAGAATATTTTTAATTTTAGTTTTAATGTTAATGTCGTAAATAATTTTAATGAAGTTTTTCGTTGTGACTAACCTGTCTAATATTTTAATTACGATACCCTAACTTTACTCGTGGTGCGAGGTTACTCGAGGTGACTCGTGCTCCCACGTTGTGACGCCAAAAAGTGCTATGTACCCCCTCGCTAATTGAGTTAAAGGTTCTGTTCGTTAATGCTTTATATGGGTGTACGTAATTGTACCCCGTCAATGGAAAAATATGTGAAATTTTATAAATACAATTTAATGAAATGATATGCCTCAGCTTAGCTCGTTCGTAGTGCATGTATCTTACCTTGTACAGGGTAGGTTCGTTCCGTTACCAATACTGTAAATAAAATTATGGCGTGGAACAGGTCAAAATAAATATCCTTCGTTACAAAATTATTAATGTTTTTATTTAGCACACAATTGTCAATAAAGATTTTGTTATAATCAAAAAGTTCTATTATTAAATCTATTATAAAAATTCTGAACGTTAAATTACGAAAAACACGTGTCGTATGGAGTCCGCAAAATCGCACTTAGTTATATTAAAATTGTATTTCAATGTGCACGTTACCTTAATAAATTCAGGAATGTTTTCTTTTATTTGAATGGGAGATGGTACAATTGCGCACCTAAATACACTCAATGAGTTCATTTACCATGAAAAACTTCCAGCTGCAGTTTGTTGACCTCGTTTTGTCGTGATTTCTATTTCTTCGAAAATACTTCCAATCCTTCACGTTTTTCACTTTATTTCCAGTTCTACGTAGGTAAGTAATTATTCTGATTAATTTTACACTTGTATTTTGTATTTTCACTAATTATTTTCACTAATTTATCAATTTTATCAGGACGATCAAAATTCGCCACCATTCACGTGTGAAAATTAACACCAACCTTCATCGATTGTTTTATTAATTTTTTCTCAAAATTCACCGCAATCTCGATGTTTGCATAGACGTTTTTTTATTGGTTGATCGAAAAATCAATATTATCTGAAGTTTCACAGTACAGGTATGGACTAAGCCCATTGTGGTTCGTTGAAATTTTATAAGTAAAATTTTCTTTTATATTTTTAGATTGGATTGCCTTCTTCCCAAGTGCTTCGTGATTGAATAAATAAAGATGCTGGACATGAAATTTCCATACGCAGTTCATTAAGTTGTGACATGTCGAACTCACGTAATAATTTAACAAACTTATTTTAAATTTAACGCTAACATGGATTTTTACATTTATCAATTAATTAACAAATTTCTAACTTTTAAAATACCTTTCTTATTACTGACAATCTTTCATTTACTATAAATTAACATTTTTAACAAAGACAATTATTAAATGATACATTTCAAATTTATTTTATTCAAACCTGTTTTATGTCCCTTTTTAACGAATCATTTGACTTTAAGCTAAATTTCTTGGTATCGGACGAAGTTTTTCCGATTACTTTGATAAGTTACATGCTTTAATTCATAACAAAATTTTATTACCGGAACTTAAATAAAATATTTCCATTGACGTGGTATCTCGATACCGCAATATGAATCCATTATTCGAGAACTTTTCCTTCTGGCGTTTACTTGCAATATTTAACATTTTTGTATTAGCGAAGAGATCAAAATGATATTTTGAGTCACTACAGTTTTTTAAAAATTTTGATACTGACAAAGTGTGGTGCATCATTTATATAGGTAAATTTTTTATCAGAAATACCAATCTAAGAAAATTTTCGGATTATCAGATTAGGGGCCGGCACGCCAACCCGGACCGCTTAATAAAAAATTTGCTATTGATAACGTGGTGGTTCCTAATGTCTGCCTGATGAAAATTCAAGTTAATCTTTTAACTCCGAGGCGTTGAGCCGGGTGCTTGTGCTATATACGAATAGAAATTGAAACGTGCAAAAGGCGTAAGGAGGAAAATAATGGCGAGGTCCCGTAAGAAAATGGAAGAGATGTTTGTAAAAATGTAATCCTCCCCTTCAAACGGATTTGTAAATCCCGAAAGATTGGGATAGCAATATTCAATATAGAATATAAATGCTACAAATAAAATAAGGCTCGCGCCAAACCGTCTCCGCGCCGAACCGGCATTGCGCCGAACCTCCCCGCGCCGAACCGGCTCGCGCCAAACCCGCTTGCGCCGTACCGGCCTCGCGCCGAACCGGCCCGCGCCGAACCGGCTGCGACGAAACGGTCGCGCCGAACCGGCTGCGACGAAACGGTCGCGCCGAACCGGCTGCGCCGAAACGTCCCATCCCGATATGTGATGTTTTTAAGTATGAAATCAATTTGGAAATTTTATTTTTTCAGTTAAATACTACAAGGTGGAAAATTGTGCCAATAAATATTCGAAAGCAATTAAAATTTTGAGAATTTGTTTGAAGTTTGTGGTCTTAAATTAAATTTATTATTTTGTGTACATAATTTCTGTTATTTACTTTTCTGATAACTTTTTGTCAATTTTGTTCCTGAAATGTACCGATTAACCTGAACTTGTTCTTTGTAACATTAATTTTATAAAAGTCTTGATAAATGAATTCATTTCTAAGTGAAAGTTGTTATGATATCAAGTATTAAATTAAATTTAAACATAATATATTGATTCGTTTTTGAAATATTACTTTAAGGTGGTTACGACCAGTTTCAAGCCGTAATTCAAAGCCGTAATTTTGGATAGGAAATATTTCTTATTAAGAATTAAATGCAATTTAGAAAGGAAAGACTAAAAAATTATCCGTAAACATCATAGTAAATTCAAACTTGGAAACATCTTTTATTACAAATTCTCCGGATTTGTTCGTTTAAATTGGTATTTAATTTATGGTTTATGTATCTGTCTAGTTATAAAGGGTCCGCTGTCAACAAAAAATTGTTCACCAAAATATGAAAAGATTAAAATGTAGGTTTTATTCTTTACACACAACAGAAAGAAACATAATTTGTACTTTGTACATAGGATAGTTGTATCCAATTAAAGAAATGTCGATGAGGGATTACTCATTTTCTTTATAGCATGTAAGGTTTAATAACATGGTTTAATAATAAGTTTTAGAATAAACACATTGTAATAGGTTTAATAATTTATGATTGGTTGCTGAACCTTTTTGGAGGCTGTGATTGGATAAAATTGGAAAGCCACACAGATAAAAGTTTTGTTAAAATTTGATTTTAGGGTTGTTGATAACCAGAGCTCATGACGAGTTGATCACGAGAGATCACGCTTTGCTAAAATATGAAATAATTAAATTACAATAAGTTTAGTGTGTAAAATGTTAATTTTTGAAAATTACATTACCGTAGACTTCATGATTGAGGAAGTATTACAAATCAGATATACTGTGAAAGAAAATATGTTTTTTTAATTTAGCTTAAAAGTGTTTGATAATAACCAATAAACTTTTGTGACGTATTGCATAAAATTCGAAATTAGTGTTTAACACCTTAATCCTGTGGGATAAAATGAAATAAACTTGTTACAATTATCTGGTGTTGTTATGATGATTTCCGTTTTAAATAAAGTTGGACACACCCTGGAATCTCCGTAAGAGGAATCATGCTCAAACTAAAAGGTCGTTTATCTACCTATTACCTGGAGAAGAACACTATAACAAGGTGTATGAAAGTCGATAAAAATAGTATAGAATACTTAAATTATGTATCTAATCGGAAGCAAGAAATCGGTAAATGTGATCCGATTTTAAAACGGTTATGATACCATGTAGGTGTCTAAAATTGCGGCAAAAAATACATTAATTTTATGAGTTAAATAAAATTTATTAGAAAGGAGACATGAGGGAGTGCTGTAATTACAGAGGAATATCTTTGTTGAATAACGCCTATAACATCTTATCGAAAATAATACATTCAAGACGATTAAAACACGTAAACAAAAAGATAGGTGACTACCAAGAAGGCTTCAGACCAGGCATATCGACAAAGGTCATATTTATAGTTAGTCAGATTATGGAAAGATGTTACGAACATGACATTGGGGTTGAGATGATATTTGTGGATTTTAAACAAGCCTTTGACAGAGTTACGTGGTCAAGATGTTAAGAGAAATGAAAGTACCTACAAAACTTATAGGTTTAATACAAATGACACTCAATAAATCGGCAGCAGTAGTAACAACATAGTGGGGTAATATTGAGGAATTTAACACACTATGTAAATGCTGGAGTGAGGCAAGGTGTTGAGTTGTGAGCCACGTTATTCAATATAGTATATAGTATATAGAGGCAGAAAAGGCGGGACTGGAAGTAAATGAAACTAAAACCAAAGTAATGAGATGCCATAGAAGAAGAAATAGAGAGCTGAATAGAGTTAAGATATTGGATTATAATTTCGAAGAAGTAAAAACCTTCAAGTACCTCGGAATACAGATTAACAACACGAATGAGACAGACGGAGTAGTTATGGACAGAGTAATGGCTGGGAACAGGGCTTTCTACTGCAACAAGAAGTTAATAACGAGCAAACAAATAAAAAAGGGACGAAGATGAAAATATACAGGACCCTAATTAGACCCGTGGTAATATATGGTATGGAGACAATGTGCTTAACGAGAAGGGAGGAAGAGAAACTGCGGGTTTTTGAAAGAAATAATAAGGAAGATTCTGGGGCTGGTCAGAGTTAGCGAGGAGCAATACAGAGTGAGAACAAATGAAGAAGTAGAGAATGAACTGCAGGGAAAAACAAGTGTGAGATATATCAAGGCTTTGAGATTGGCATGGTTTGGACCCGTTAAGAGAGCGAATGAAGATAGTGCAGTTAAGAGCGCCATGAAGTGGAGTCCGAGCGTCGAAAGACCAAGAGGAAGATCAAGCGCGAGATGGGACGAAGAGATTTACAACGATTTGAGAGTAATCGGGATAAGAAACTGGAGTGAGACTGCACATAATAGGAAGATATGGAGGGAGATCGTAGAAGAGACGAAAGCGCACAGAGAGCTGTAAGTGAATTAATAGAGAAATTAAATGATGGCAAATAGGGACTAATCCACCCTGAAAAACGGATCGAAGAGCGTCTAACGACGTGGCGATATTCCATAAGGAATGGAGTGCCGGCTTATTATTATTTAGAAGTCCGTCTACAAAGACATCTACAGAGTCCGGACTCAGATTTTCTAACTGAATATTAGTTTTAATCATTCTTGTTCGATAATCGGTTGGTCCTGTTGGTATAAAAATGCATGCCTCTGTGCATCGGCTCATTGGAATTTGAAGCACATTGTAAGCAGCCTCTTGAGCAGAGATGTAACGGCCTTTTGTTACATTCCTTTTTTTACGTTAACAAATCTTATTTGTCAACGCACTTTATTTTTTCGTTTAAAAATCACTTTTAATTTTTTACCGTAGCTTCGGCTTTATTTCTTTATAATTTCTAATTTTATTAGCATTTCCGATATCGACCAATGCGATTCATTTTCAATCCTATTTGTCAGGAATGTACTGCGCAAGAGGTCTGTCGGCAAGCATGGCTGAAAGACGCATAAAAATTTATGCTCCTTAAATTTTCAATTTTCTTAAAGTTTTTGTGGGGTAATTCACACCCAGACTAGTTTTAAAGTGACGATGTTTATAGTAGTAAAAGGTATGACAACCTTATTTTTCAATCAAGTGATTCATACGATCACAAATCGATTTTTATGGATCGCAAATTTTTCGTTGACGCTATCCACATGGTAATATGGCTGACCGACTTGAGCTGGTACAAACGGCAAAAGATGGCCGACTATCCGAACGAGGAATTTTTGTTCAATTCTTTCAACCTCGACCGGACAGGCAAAACTAGAGGATTGTTTTATCAATCCCAAAGGACAGTCCGACGTCCAACAGTTTCAAACGTTCGACTTTTCGGTTAGTTTTTTTTGAATATGGGAGTTTATGAAGACACCGTAGCGTTTTCATCGAAACTTCAAACGTTCAACTTTTCAATCGTTTTTTCGAATATGGGAACTTATGAGGACGCCGTCCAAAGTTTCAATCGTTCAACTTTTCAACACATAAATATGGTCGTATGGATAATCAAAATTTAAATAACTTATTTGTTTCACTTTCAAATAATAGCTATCTTTTTTTTATAATTTTAATTGACAATTTTCCTACATATGTGCTTTTCTGAAAATGTTTTAGGTCAAGTTTAATTAGCAAATTTTATGCTAAACAACAAAGAGGAACGGAGACATATGTCCCCTGCTACATTTTTAATCTTTACGTTACATCAAAAAACCGTAAGTTTATTTTAAGAATAGTTACATGTGGAAGTTGTCAAAATTTAATATTTGCCTTCAGCATAAAATAGTCAATTTCAATGAACATAAATTTGTTAGATTAATTTGTTGACCATCTTCAATGGCTCCAAATTTGTTACTTGCCTACCTAGGGTAGTTTTACAGCGTCATGTACACGCCGTCTTTTCACAAAGACATTTATATCCGGATTGATATTTTGATTCGATCCGAACATTACGATGTTAATACTTTTGAATTTATTTTGTGTAAATGAATATCTTTTGTGTTTTAAATATTTTGTTATCTTTTATATGTGCATATTTGAGAAATTGTTCCGTTTGCTTATATTTTTCGTATAAATTTATTTCAAATTAAAAGTGTGTTATTCTAATTAGATAGTCAGTTTTATTTTATTTTTTTATTTCAAATTTTTGTCTCGATAAGGACGACTAAGATTTCCTAAAGTCCTTACTCGATTCTGGCGCCCAAAATACGGAAATAATTAGTTAGTAAAGCATTTTCATAAGAACCTACGAATCTCTTCGGAGAACCCAGCTCTCGGTACTTAGTATTAAACATACAGAGCTTAGCCGATCCGTACAGAACAGCTACGATCACGAAAAGGTGCAAGGTGAATGCTAAAACTCGTTTTTTTTAGATGACCATTTGCCGGGTCATCGCTTTTAGTTTAGTGGCCTGTTTACGAGTGAAAGCTTTTTTAAGTCACAGAGAGTTCACTGTTCATGTGATGAGCCGCACCAAGAACCTGAAGACGTTGAGCCAAAGACTGGCGTCGACGGGCAGCTGCTGCTTTTCGCTCTTCAGGTCTCAACTGATATCTAGGCATCACGAAATTGTGTGGTTTTGACCCACACAAAAAATCGCGAAATTTCCCCTGAAGATGAATATCCTATTCAACAGCTACTTGAAGCTCTATACTAGCAGAATCCACCAATAGAAAAATTTAAGATGAATTAAATCAAACATACCAGCTTCAAAAGGATTAATCAAAAAAGCTCCTGGATACGATCTAATAACTGGTAAAATTCTACAAAACCTACCAGAAAAAGATTTCAAGCTAATGTTCCTCTCATTTTTGTATTTTTCAATTAATTAAAAGATTGCTTTCCGTAACGAAACCATGCAAAATTTATGATTGAAAACTATCGTGAAATTTCTGGATACCAATTTACCCATAGGTAAGATTTATTTATTATTTTATTTTAAGTTTTTTAAATTTTTTATGTAACATATTTTACTCTCAAATTTGTATAGCAAAATTTTATCAAGATTTAAACCCGATAGTTGTCGAAACGTTCAGAAGCGGTTATTTTTCTGAAATATTAATCTATCCCACGATCCAATTCGGATGAAGCGTTAAATTTTTTTTTATGTAGTGCTTCTACAATTTCGTTAGAAAGTTAATGACAAAAATTTAATTACTATTAAAATAATTTTTGGATGCATACATTCCAGTATTAAATTGTGCAAATTCGCACATATTGTTAACGTCGATTACCAAGTTGTCGAATATATACAAAGTTGCAGTAACTAGTATTTGTTGTAGTACGATGTTTCTCGGATAAAAGTATGGGTAGAACTTTAACTCGCCAGATGGTAAGGACGACTTGCGTCCTTATCACTCGCCCGATATGATTAGGACGCAAGTCGTCGACAAGGAATCGAGCTGTAAAAAAACTCACAGCCACCGTAGAAACGACTAGAACTACAACTTTTGCCCATTTTTATTTATAATTAAATGTACTTATCAACTACGCCTGTGATGATGACTGGGTGGATTGAGTAGCTCAGTAGTCATCTCTGCCGGTCCCAAGCCCGGACAAAGGAGGAGGGTTGGTGGGTCAGACTAGCAACCCACGCACCGTAAAAACACCTGTTGCTCCAAGTACTGCAATCACAGCCTCGGAAATTGGACGGATTACATGGAACTCAGACCAGGCGCGGATAAGGAATAAACGAAAATGGAAAAACAACATCATGAGAATAGGATCATGGAACATAACATCATGGACCAACAAGGATCAAGAAGTCATCATGGAACTCACAAAACATCGCATTGACGTCTGCGCACTCTTAGAAACGAAGAAGAAAGGGAGAGGCAATGCGAGATACCAGCAATACATTCTCTATTATAGTGGTAAAGATCAGGACCAGAGAGCACAGGCAGGGGTCGGTTTGCTTATACATGAGAAATATGACAACAACGTAGAGCAGGTCAACTATATAAACAGTAACATCCTACACCTTGTCACGTGGTTTTACGCTCGCGCGCAAGTAAAATTTTTGCAGCTTTGTATTGTTTGAATAACATAAATTATTTTTCGTTGAAATAACTTTTTAAAATTTTTAGTAGTATGTATTTAATATATTTCTTAAAATTATGCGAGAAAAATATAACATGGGAAATATATTTTAGTCTGCGATACAAAATTTAAGATGTTATAATTGTTTTATACACATAGTTAAAATTACGGGTCATTTGAGAGACAAAATGTGCTGACAAAGCACAACTTTATAGTAAAAATATTTTCGCTGACAATGCAAATTAAACAAATGTGGAAGTGTTTATTACACATAGTTAAACTTACGGGTTATGTAAGAGAAATAATGTGCCGACGTAATGTCACTTTATAGTCGGGATGTTCGTAGACAAGCAGCTGAACGAGACACGTGAGGTTCTCAAGCAAAATTGTTTAAGTTTTATCTCACGTTAGAGATAAAACGTGCTCAAATCCGAGCCTTATCTTGCCAATATGTTGAAATCTTTTCATTTCAAAGCAACAAAAAACCACCAAACTACGGCTGCAATGTAGATAACGAATTAAAATCTGCGATAAAAACAAGGATTGCTAACCAGATGTCTCAAGAAAATTCAAGCAAAGTTCTGCACTTTACGCCCGGATTCATAGACAAGGGATAACTTATACTTAGAACGTTACTTGGCTAAGGGACCACTGATACTTGAGCACCTGTTGTTTGTCATAGTGATAACTTCGTGTATGTTCGGATTTAAATACTTGAGCAGGGATTTTTTGGTGACTAAAAGTTATTTCATGTTACGTGACTATAAAATAATTTCATAAACGTCAGTCAATTAAAATTTGTATTTATTAACCTATTTATATTATATTTACGACGTTTATAATGCCAAATGCGTTAGTTCGTGGTTTATCCGTTACTTGAAACGCCACCTTGGAAAAGGAACGGTTGTTACTTGAGTATCTGTTTCTTTCTCGTCCATTTCATAGTCAATACTTCGTGAATACTCGGGAAAGGAACCCTTGCGCAGGGATATTTCGATATTTGGTAACTTCAGTGTTTCATGTTGAATACAATTGTTTGATAAATGTCAATGTAAGGTTATGTACAATCAATTTCCGGAAAGCTTCGTTTGTTTACGTGTTCCATAGTATTGGTTTTCGTACGAAGTTAAACGAAAATAAAAATTCAGAATAATTTTATATATAAAATTGCTTATTTATATTAAAATTATGCAAATTCTTATGCATTGAGATATTTTAATTTTTAAAACTAGTGTAAATATATTATATATTAAAATAAATTTTAAAAATTAACTTGTAACATTTTTATTGCCAATTAGGTTTGTTTCATCGCGAACAAATTGAACAGTTCTAGAACTACCGATTCTAGTTCAGAATGTTCTAATACGGATGCGTTCGCAATAACTACTTTAGAACTAGTATGAACTAGTAGTAAGAAAATAGTTTGATGAAACAGTTTTAAGAACTGAAAGCAACAAAATTCCTAATTTATATTACAGTTAATGAAAATACACAACTTACCTTGCACTTCGTCCATTTTAAAATAATATTTTGGCTTTATAAAATTATTTAACAATATTTATGTAGGTTTTATTATAAGAATATTAATTTAACCGCACGTAAGGTTATCTCAGCTTATGTTAACAAATTTTGTATGTACTATTGGCGGCAAATACACGTATTCGTACAAGTACGTCTTCAGTCGGGATATTATGGGCGGTCGCCTTTTCGAGTAACTATTAGTTCTTTCTGGTTCTTGCTTCTGAACAAGTGCTGATTTGAACCGTTCTGAACTGTTGTAGAACTCACAATTAGGCTGATGAAGCAGCGGACTAGCAGTTCGTAGAACTAGTAGTTCATATTTTAACGATTGATGAAACAGATTTTTGTTAAAGAGCATGCGCATAGCTCTAGAACTAATAATAATAATGCCTTTATTGACGGAATAAATCCTTATAACTATATACAAAAATCAATACAATACAAAAACAAATACAAACAAAGAAACTAGTTAATAAAATAATACAACAAAAAGAAAAAAAATAATACTACAAGAAACACCTATATGCGCAGATAGCATCTCGTCTTAGATTTGAACTGCGCCAGAGAGTTCGTAAAGAAGTTAGCATCGGACTTGTTGGCAAGATTTTGTATTGCCGAAACAGGCGAGTGCATCCCATAATTCGTCCTGTGTAAATCCGTCAAGAAAAGGTCTGGGTTCCGGACCACGCAGGGATGGGCCCAAAAATTAAATTTGAGCAGTAAAGCCGGACAATCAATTTTGTTGTTCAACAATTTAAAGAGGAAGCACAAATCTAGATACTTCCTCCTATTATCCATTCGAGACAATCCAAGATAACTCAGCAGCAGGTCATAATCCACATCAAAAGAGATGTGAAACCTGAAGCAAAGAAATTTTACGAATTTTCTTTGGAGTTTCTCAATCCGAGAAATATGGTTCAAATGGTACGGATGCCAGACCGTAGAGCAGTATTCCAAATGCGATCTAACATAAGCAGCAAACAGTAAATTTAAAACTCTCAAGCTGGTAAATTCGTGAGCATGTCGTAACATAAGACCCAACATTTTATTACTTTTATTAATAGTTTCATTTATGTGTGATGCGAAGCTAAAATTAGATTCGACAGTTACACCTAAATCTTTGAAGTTGGAAACAGCTTCAATCGAAGTTCCTGACAATTGGTATGTACGATATGTGCGGCTAAGCTTACGTGTAAAGCAAAGAGATTTGCATTTCGCAATATTTAATTGAAGAAAATTGGCGCTACACCACGACTCGAACGAGCGTAGGTCAATAGAGATTTGACTGAAGTCATCAGCCGAATTAGCGACCTTAAAGATTTTTAGGTCGTCAGCGTATAGTAAAAATTTGCAATACTTGAAGACTGATTTAATGTCGTTAATATAAAGAATAAATAGCAACGGACCCAGATGTGAACCTTGAGGAATTCCGGATTTTACGAATATATTCCGAGAGTAGGAGTTGTTAATTTTAACTCTTTGTTGACGATTGGACAAGTAAGAAGAAAGCCAATTGAGTAAGTTGGCACCTAAACCAAGCTTGCCCAACTTAAATATCAGCCTATTAATGTGTACACGGTCGAAGGCTTTAGTGAAATCTGTGTATATACAATCAACACTCGAGCCAGATTCCAGATTGTTTATAACATATTCAGAAAATGTGCATAAATTTGTTGCGGTCGATCGGTGTTTGAAGAAACCGTGTTGCTCGTCAATAATAATTCCTTTAACTGCCCAATAGAGCTTATCGGTAACGATCCATTCAGAAAGTTTGGGGATCACTGATAATATGCATATCGGTCTATAATTACCAACATGTGAACGATTTTTACCCTTGAATATGGGAGTAACTGATGAAACCTTCCAGGCACTGGGAAAGCTAGAGGTCTGCAGAGATTTATTAAAGAGTAGCGTTAAAGGTCTTAGAAGACTTTCGCCACAATTTTTAACGAAGATTGCAGGAATACCATCCGAGCAGGGGTTTGAGGATAACTTAAGCAAACATAATTTATCTGCCACTTCCTGTTCGGTGATGACGATATGCGACAAATCAACACAATCAACTAGATGAGAGTCCCATTCAGCATTGGATATCTTCGCTGGATGTTCACAATATGCATTCTCGAATGAGTTGGCAAAAAGATTGGCTATGCCGGTGGCATCATCACAAACGTTTGTGTCATCATGCATTTTTGAAGGGTAGTCACTATCACTATACACAGACTTTGATTTCATGAACGACCAGAATTTCTTGGGAGAATTGTTTAATATGTTGTCTTCAATATCTATAATATGGATTTTCCTGTCATGATCAATAGCGAGTTTGCAGTGTTTTCTTGCTTCTGTAAAGTTTCGATACGAGACATCATCTAGAGAGTTCTTGTACAACTTGTGTAGATGTTTCTTGTTAAAAATTAACAGCTTGGTGCTTTTGCTTATCCAGGTAGGGAAAGCATCACATTTAACCTTCAGTTGCTTTTTTGGTATGAACGATTCAATCATATGATGAACAATTTCGTTAAATTTACTAACACAGTTCTCGATGGAGGAGAAATCTTCAATAAACTTCCAATCAATTTGATACAAGTTTTCATTAATAATGGGAGTAAGGAGCATTTTTGAAATCTGAATAGTAGTAATTAGGGCATTCCTTCTGGAGAAGCTCAATGCCCAAATCTGAGAAGGAGACTAGCAATGATGGGTGATTTATATCAGCTGGTGTGATTAATGGCAAAGTTTCTTCGACTAACAAGTGTACACGATTGTAAAAAACAAGGTCAAGTATTACCTTATTGCTATTACGTATCGAGTTAAACTGGGATAAGCAATTAGTGGAAAGCTCATCGCAAACGATTTCCTCAATTCGAGAAGATATATTAACTGCTGATAATGCTGCACTAAAGTCGTGTGACTGCCAGGATAATTTAGGTAGATTATAATAGCCAACGATACACATTTTATGATTCGGAAACTGTTGAGAAAAGTTATTAACTTGGGTGAGATGATTAATGTACACATGTTCGGAGGAATGAGGAGGGATGTAAGTAGCACAAAGTAGTAATTCATCATTACACAATTTTATGGAAACCCACACTTCCTCACGGTGTTTGATTAAAGAGGGAATCTCATTTGATGATAGAGATTTTAACACGGCAATAAGCACACCACCACCCAGTAATTTATGGCTAGTATCGCTAGATCTGTCGTTGCGGTAAACTATGTATCTATTGTCGATAAACTCGTTGTTGTTAAAATTAGGAGACAACCATGTCTCGGTTAAGACGATTATAGGATAATTTTCATTTAAGATGCTTACGTATAAATTATTGAGTTTAGTACGCAATCCACGAACGTTTTGGTAAAATATCTTTAATTGTTGTTGGAAGACTGCAGGTGATTCTGAAAATTTGCTGTGTTAGTTTGACGATGACTAACTAACGAGAACTCGTCGATGAAACAAACCTAGTATCAATAACAAGTTTTCGATACATCAAACAACAATCGCAAAAAATTACCAGTAAGTGAGAAGAATTCGTTCATTATTGAAACAATAAAATCAAAATTATAATTTTTAAATACTATAAAATATATATTTTGTAACAAATAATGCGATGTTTGTTTGGTTTTCAGCATATTTGCCAATAATAATAATTATTAACAAGCCATTTGTACTTAGTTCGCAATTTATCCGTTACTCAAGTAACCTACTACCCATACTTGAGTTTTTCCAAGTAATACCGTCCCTTGAGTAACAGTTACATGACTATGAAATCGAAATTCGACACTTAAGTATTGACTACACTCAGAAAACTGTTTGGTTATAAAAAACAAATGTCGTTTGGTGTAACCAAATGCTGAGTATGAATACAGAGAACCAAATATTATCTTACTAGAATCAAAGTATTTTGTTGGTGAATATTTTCACAGTAAAATTATATTTAGTAATTATTAACATATCAGAATATTGGGCACACAAAATATTTGATAAATAACAAACATTCACAATTACTATTTAGAAAGTTATTTGGTTACTATAAGCAAATGAAGTTAACTACAAATTATTATTTAATCTATACTATCACAGATATAAGTCTTTTAAAAATACAATTAGTAAAAGGTACCAAAATGTAACGTTCAGTAAATAAATTGTTAATGATTATAAAAGAATGAGATGTTTGGTTGAAATAAATTTTCTTCACGATTAAGATATTACTCTCGTTGTTGTAAAAAATATTTTACACTATAAAACAATATTTAATTACAGTTAACTAAGAACTTGTAATTATATAAAAATAATTTAATTGTCTCAATTATTTATTGCTTTATTTTAAATTAATCATATTATATTTAAAAATAGATAGGTATATCCAATCGCTGGTTGGTAAATGAGTTTTGACTTCTAAATTCAGCTGATAATAGGTCTCTGTAACAAAACGGAATTTTAAGTCATAAAAATTAATTTTAATATTTTAAATTGAGATATAGTATTTATAAATAATAACTGATGATTATCAATCAACCATATTTATCACCAACGGAAGAGATAAGTTTTATAACGCGAACGAGAATTGATAATGTATTTTATCAATATTCGTCTGCATGCGAACTTCCTGCGTCTGAAGTTGACTTTTACACTGTTCTTTGTTCAGGTGAACTGTTTAATTTCAGACAACAGTGGAGCATCGATAATATGACCGGATATTTTCAATGCAGTCAACGCGATTTCATTGATGAAGCAATCAAGATTTGATTGCATTGAAGCAATCAGTAGACATTTGCTTCTCGTAAAAAAAAGCGATAGTGTTGTATCTATCTATAGGTGAAATTTGTCAGTGGTGCAAATTCTTACGCTATGGAAGGTCAATCTTCGTGATTACCAAAAGGTATAAATATGGTTGAATTAATTAGTCGAGAGTGAGAAGTCGGGGGTGCGCCCGTAGAGTCAGAAGTCGGGGGTGCGCCCGTTGAGCTGCGGCCGGGGGCCATGGGCTTTCGGGATTAATGTTAACAGGGAGTCCTTTTAGTGAGTACGACGGAGACTGTTGTAGATTCTCGCGTGCGGAACGGTTTGACGGATTGTCAGTTTTTATTTTGGTTTTGGGCAAATAAGACAAGGGAGTGTCTTGCCGAGTTGTCTTGCTTGTGTATTTTAAGTGTTTTAAAAGGTCAAATAGTTTGTTTATTGAATCCGTAAATAGATTGTGTATTCTCTGGTGTGAGACATTTGTGACGAATTTATCGTTGTTTTGGGCAATAGACAAGGCATTGTTTGGCCGCATTGGATTGTCTGGAGATCCAAGGTAGAAGAAAAAATTATATCACTTATGTAAGTACAATCTTGAATTATTTACTAACAGAAGGATGGTATTTTTTTTGGATAGTTATTTTAGATTGTATATCTATATGTGTGTAAAAGAGCCACCCCAAATTGTAAGGGAGATTTAAAGTGTATATGTATTTGTTTTAAATTTATCCATAGTAATAAATATTGTTTTTTTAAGATTCAGTGTTTTCGTTTTTCCTGTTGGGGAAAAGAACTTTTTTTTTAGTGTCTAGCTTAGTGTCGTTTTGCCCGCACCGAAGTTTCAACTTCGACATTTAGCCGGGGGACGTAACGTCAAAACGGGGAGTGTCTGGGGCTCATTACCAGGAAGTCGCTTACCAAATTGATAGGGTGGTTTTTTTGAGAACAGAATTCTACGGTGGGCATAATCGGTCGAACGGTGGTGGCAGCATAATCTATAAATATTCTCAGTAGATCGATAAGTGCCTAAGTGGGATTTTGTGTTCGATCAGCAAATTTGCTTAGTTTTTAATAACTCCAGCCGTTCCTGGGAAAAGTAGTTCCAAAGGACGGTCCGCGGTTACATCTCTATGTAAATTTGAATTTTACTATGTTTCTAATTATCAGCTCAATTTGGAAGTAAAAACTCACTCGCCAACCAACGCTTGGACCACTATTATAGGTATATATTTATGGGTTATATGTATATAGGGATTTATAAATAAAATTGCACTTTTTATAAGAAATAAATTTATAGGTACTTTTTACTTACAATATAAAACATAAAACAATAAGATTCTTAAAAACGAAATTAATTACATACTTATAATATATTTTTACAACTTAAAAATTAAAAGAACACAAAAAATTAAAATTAAAACTACAAATCAATTAAAAATGCATTGTACTTATACATTCAGATCCACAGTTCGTAGAATGTATTTGGTAACTTACAAGACCATTTTCAACTTTAATAATATGGAATATTTTACTGGTTTTACTGATATTTTCCAACTGAAAGGACTGAATATGTTTATTTACACCAATACAAGTACGTTCTTGACAAACAAGAAAAAAATTGTTATTATCACACATGACAATATAACTTATTACACCAAAAATAGGCTCATCAAAAATATTACTTTTTACATGTATATAAAAATTTGGTCGATATCTCTCTCTCTTCGATCCTTACTCTTAAAGAGTGTGGTGGCACTTTTGAACACATTACATCAAATTACACCATTAACTATTAGTCGCCATTGTTCTCGGTCCTGGGCACGTTGCGATGCTCCTGGTAAGTTCTCGTCAATCAGCGGTTTTGTCCTCTCGATCTTCTTCCGTCCATTTTACCCTGTACTATGAGGTTTTCCATTTTTCCTGTTCTTCGGGCAACATGACCAAAGTATGTGAGATACTGCTGCCGTATCCTGGTGAGAAGTCGTTTGGCTATATTTAGATCTTGTAGTATAGAGATATTAGTTCTGTGTGCCACCCAGGATATTCTCAACATCCTCCTACATCTCAAAGGCATTTATTTTGTTGCTATCTGTTTTCTTAATAGTCCAAGTTTCTGCTGCGTAGGTGGCAATCGGAAACACCAGCGCATTAACAAGCCTAAGTTTGGTATGCTTGCTGATTGTTTGGTCTCTCCATATTATAGTCAATTTGCTCATCGCTGATCTTGCCATAGCTATTCGTCTGCGGATCTCCACACTGCTTCCCCCTTCATTGGTGATTACTGATCCTAGGTATTCGAACTGGTTTACCACATCAAACCCACATATGTTTTGTATACGGGGCTGATTGTTGTTGGCTCTATCTACAATCATTACTTTCGTTTTTTGGGCGTTTAATTTCAGTCCATACTGGCCACTAACGTTTATTAATCTTTGCACTATATATCCCAGTTCGTCTTCGTTCGCTGCTAATATCAGAGTATCATCTGCATATCTCAAATTACTAATTTTTCTTCCGCCTATAACCACTCCACCACTCCAATCTTCAAGGACTTTTCTCATTACATACTCTCCATATATGTTAGACAGCATAGGGGAGAGTATGCACCCCTGTCGCGTGCCCTTGCACATTTTGAACTCTTGTGAGACAATTCCTCCAACGTCAACTGCCGCAGTATTTTTCCCATATAACTGCTTTATAAGGTGGATTAAATGTTTGGGACATCCCATTTGTTCTAATATTTTCCATAATTCACTCCATATTATGTTGTCAAAAGCCTGGGTATAATCCACAAAACACATGTATATAGGTACATTGTATTCACGTGATTTTTCTATTATTTGTCGTGTATTTAATATTAATTTGCTCTCTTGTGCCTTTACCAGGAACAAATCCAGCCTGTTCTTCTGATATCTCTGGTAGTAGAAAGTGTTTCATTCTTTCGTTTATTATATTAAGTATTATTTTACTGGCATTGGAAGTGATTGCTATTGTTCTGTAGTTTCGACATTGTTGTGGGGATCCTTTTTTAAAAATTGGAATAAATTTTGAGTGGCACCATTCATCAGGCCATTCGCCAGACTGCCATATTTTCTTGCATAATTCGTACATTACATCAATGCCTATGTCACCCATTGCCTTTATGACCTCAGCTTCAATATTATCAGTGCCCACTGCCTTATTATTTTTTAGCTTTCCAACTGCTTTCTCCACTTCTGATCTCAATATCATTGGCTCCTGTTCCGTCGTCTCTTGATCGCTGTAGTGCAAATCAGGCACTCCTCCATTGTGATGATACAATGCACAGCAGTATTTTCTTCATATCTCGGCAATTTCTGTCGGGTCTCGTATAGCATTTCTATGTTCGTCTCTAGTTACTTGCGTGTTCAGCTTAAATTCTCGTGCTAAATATTTTACGGTTCTAAACAGCTCCCGACTTTCGCCTCTAAATGCATGGTTCTCCAATTCTTTGCAAATTGTACCAATATAGTTGTTCTTATCTCTTCTACATAAAGTTTTTATTTGTTTATTTATATTGTGTATTTGGATTTCTTTATCCATAGGATCTATAGTTGATAAATTTATTTTTCTTCTTTGTTCAATTTCTCGATATGTTTCTTCGGACATCCAGTGCTTCTTTTTGGGTTGCCTCCTTGGTGTATCACATTTCTCTATGGCCCCTTTTATCCATATTTTAATGTTATTCCATGTTTCACTATTGTTGTTTGTAAACAGTGGTGTTTCACATTTCTCCAATGCTCTTTGTAGACAATCTGAATCTATTGGATTATTTCTTCTGGTTTTATTGCATTGCACTGTATTACGTAACTTGATATTGAATACCGCCACCAATAGTCGGTGGTACGATCCGCAATAAGCACCTGGTTTGGTTTTCACATTTCGGATGGTCGTTCTCCATCTACTTTGTATCAGGATATAATCTATCTGGTTTTTGTCTATTCCATCAGGCGATGTCCATGTTCTCAATCGGCGAGGGTGCTGTTTGAACATCGTATTCATTATAGTAAGGCTGTTGTCTATTGCAAATTGTAGCAATCGCTCTCCTCTAGGGTTTCTTTCTCCTATTCCATATTTCCCCACTGCAGCCCGAGCATAATTGTCATCGTCAGTTCTACCAATTTTTGAGTTAAAGTCACCCATTACAATTATCATTTCATTGCTCCCGATTTTTACCATTTCATCTTCTATTATTCTGTACAGTTCTTCAACATCTTCATCATCTGCAGTGCTGGTGGGCATATATACCTGTATCATATGCAGTTTAATAGGAGTGGTGTTCATTGTAACATTGGTCGATATAGTATATTATTAATTCTTAACCATGAGATAAAACATGGCGATTCTGATAAATGTAATTTGCATACTTCTAATAATTTCGCTCTGAAACTCAGACAATCTGGTAGATCTGAAGCATAACAAATTATTTTTCCAAAATATGTTTTAGTGCTAAGGCCAATTTTACAAAAAAAGTCTGTAAGACAATCGCAATTGATGCTTAAAAGAGATAGTATAGGGCAAATTTCTTCGAGATTTTACAATATTTACGCAAGATTTACCAATTTTATGATAAGACTCGAATCGAATTGTTGCAATATTAACCAAAAGCCCTTGTTGTTCTATAATGGTTGGATAATGTATCAAATTGTGCCGAATTAAACATATTAAACAAGAGGTTCATTAAACAATTGTAGATATACAGAGTGATGTTCGTGAATTAACTGTTTTAAGTGATTAATTTCATTTTGACTTATGCTCCTTGAAGTAATGATACTAATTATGTCATACATTATTAAATACACATCCCAATATTCGTCATCAATAGGCACACGATCTCCAATAAGTAAACCCAAATATGTGATTAAAGCAGACATTTCTGAAGCAGATATTAATAAACAGCCTTTGCTGATGTGATGGCTACTAATCTGGGGTGGTGGATTACCTTTGTCAATTTCTTTAAAATTAAAATACTTTTTGCAATATTATATCTAGCTATGCCTTCGAATACATCATGGGTAATATCACAATATATATTTTTTGTTACGTCATAATTCGATAAAACATTAAAAATTCATTTTTCTTCAACTCCAAAATCTGTGTTAATACAATCTCTCAAATAATTCGTTTTATTTCTATAGCTGTCTATATTATCAACAATCTGCGTTTGAGTTAAATTTTTTGAGTTATACGACAAATTCGACAAAAATAGTTTGAACTAAAAGATTCATTGAAACCGAGAATTCCATTTAAACCTAAATTATCACCTATTAAACTCATTAATATAAATTTCACTGTAAAGTTACCTATTTCTGTTTTTATTTGAATGCCGTGTTTTTCCAAATATAGGGATAAAATATTAATTGTACGCACCCTGGTGGCTGTAATATCAATTAAATATGTGACGTCATAAAGAGAATGTTATTGTTTCATATTGTTCAGTATTGTTTTCATTGAATTTTATACGGTAGAGATTATTGTTTGTCCTGGCGAAATAATATTAATATTATGTAAGTATAACAAATTTTTTAATGTGTTTTCATGTTTTACGTCACTATATTCAAAAGTTAACCTTGCAATTTTTCTTGTGTATTATACACGTGTAATGAATTCGAGGTTAAATTACTTAAAATTAATTATTTATTAATTAAAAAGTTTGCTTTTTACACTTCACATCATAAGATTATTATTATGCAGGTAAGGAAGAAATTAACGTTTTAAAGAGGAGAAGTTATGACTGTTACTGATTTTAGAATGGGTTGGTATCGACGATTATTACCAAATGCCGTTCCTTAACAAAAACTGCCAAGTAGATAACCCAACTTTTGTGATGTATGTGTAGTAATTAGTTTTATTTTTTAGATTATCAAACGAAGCAGCCACGTTTAAAAAAAAAATGCAGTTCCTTTCCAGAAAATTCCTAAAGAAAGTACGGTAGTAAAGCACAACATCGAATTTGTCGCAACTCCATATTACGTAGCAACTACGAATTTGAAACGGAGGTATCGGATGAATTGGAAGATGTGAAATTTAATGTAGAAGATGTGAAATTCAAGTTAGAAGATTTACATCATTCTATTGACATTAAAGAAGAGGTGAAAAAACACTGGCGAAAAACCATTTAAATGTGAATTTTGTGACTAGATTTGGATGTTGCTAGAACGTTATTGTTACACCGTTTATTAGTTTAATAAACACATGTGCTGTTGTCAATTTATCTTCGCCAATTCTTGCAGATGACAAATTTATGAAATAATCATGTAAATTAGAATTTGTTTTTTTTTCTTTATTTTTAATAGGTTTTTATCAGGTAACAATCAGTATAAATAACAAATAAATAGGTTTTATTATAAATAGTTTAAATAGTACCATAAATAATAAAATATTATATAAGTAAACAATTGTAAATATTTTGAATTTGAAATAAATTAAAACGTTTGTAGCTAAATAATTACCATTTCTGCATCGTGATACTGAATTCTGAAAATAACATATATTTTTTAACAAGTTTTTAAATTAAATTTCGAAACATCGATGTCTAGCGAAATCATAAATGCTGAAATTAATACATTATTGGCTATTTCTAGCAATTCTTGTGGCACTTGATCTACACTGACATTTCCTCGTTCCTCTTAACATATGACCACCGCTCAAAGGGTTCAGCATTGTACTGCTCCAAAGCTGCCTCTTTCGCAGAGGTGTTGCGGCTTCTGTAGTTGCAATTTCTCTACATCGAACACTAAAATAATTAAGAAAACCAAAATTAAATAAATTATGCTATTATAAATTTTTAAAAAATGTACCTCTGCAAAGCTAAAGCACCGTGATTTCTCTTCTTAATTAATTCTGGAAAATGGTCACTAACAAAGCCATGCCTACTATCTTCATTTCTTCCTCGTTTTCTATTAACACATGACCACCGTTCAAAGGGTTTAGCATTGTACTGCTCCAAAGCTGCCTCCTTGTTAGATTTCCAGTAGCATTTGATGTCGGTGCATGAAAATTCTTCAAAGTCAAAAATGCTGGTCCTGAAATTATTTATAAATTTATATTTTTTATAATTACATCAAATAGTATAAATGCATGCACTACACTATCTTACCTTGTACATAAAAGCAAAAATGCTGCAATATGCTTGCATCTTTGTGATTCGCCTGCCGTACAACTGCATTTCATTTCAGAAATCTGAAGTTCCGGTTTATCGATACGAAACGTGCCCTGAATTTCGTGAGGTGTATCAGAAAGTTCACTAGTTTTCAAACACAATGCAAGTGTTTTTACTACTTTAGCATCTGTACTGTTCACTTTACCAAACGCAATTATGTGTCTTGCATTCAACACATTTTCGCCAGTTAAGAAACTGCGAGTTTAAAGCCATGATAAAACCACTTAACCAACTAAACTATTGAAATCACAATATTAATATTATTCACCAGGAAAATTCGAAACGACAGCAAAGAAGTAAGGTTATAACCGAATCTCTCTCATTGACGTCACGCTTGTTGTTGCTTTCAGCGCCCCCATCGGTAAAATTTTATCCCTATAACAATTCCTTTACGAGTGGACCGAAAACAGCCTCGTTACCGAAAGTAGTTCAATCTCCGGTGTAAAAAAGTGAAGCCAAAAATATGTTTTCTAATTTAGAAGAAAATTCTGGAGGAATTGAACCAAGAGTGTAATATACACCTCCTAATTTCTGAATACCGGCGTGGCTTCCTAGAGGGTTCCCCGTCTCATAGTCGTCATAATAAATGTAAATGGGAAAATATATTTCATTTAAATTTTTGGGTCTTTCCACAAAAGACACTCGTGTAAAGCGAATTGTTATTCGAAGTTTCACGTTCCATATAATTTTTTAATGTTTTTAAAACACCAGATATTTCCAGAAAATATTTAATGCTCGTTTTTAAAGAAATAATTTGGCTTTCAGATTTTGTTCTCTGCAGTTCTACTGTATTGTCTCGACTTACTTTTTCACAGTAAAAACCCACGGTATGAGGCATAGGCTGAATAAAGGATTTTGACTCTTCAAACAATTTTACACGTTTATATTCCGTTAAATAATTGGAGAATACATCTTCAGATAAAAAGTTTAAAACATTACTAAGTTTCTCCTTGATATCAGCAATTTTCTCCAATTTTACTTTTATAGTATAAAAAATGTCATTTATCATTTCTGAAGTATTCACAATTATTTCTTGCACTACGGATCTATTAATAGTATCGTTAGCATATAGCTTCGCAATTAAAGTGATAAAAAAAGCATTAATAGTTTTTAGATCTATTTGGTCCTCGGTTTGAAAACTAGAATTTGTATTTGCATTTGATTCTTCTAGATCTTTCAAATTATTTGGTGATGTGTTAGTTCGAGGAGCATTGAAATTAATATTACAGTTTGAGTTTGCTACTTTTTGATGATGGTGTGTGTTTTTAATATGGTGTTTTAGAGAATACAAATTATTGTACGTATGTACGGGAAACGAAATTTCGATTTCAAATGCTAACTTGCCTACACTAGAGAGTTACCTTATAGGCTCATCAACAACATGTATTCGAGACACACTAATATTCAGGGTCTGACTAGGTTAAACCGCCGACTTACTAATTTATTTAAAATGAAACCAAAATAAATCCAAAAATATGTCATGTAGGGCCACACGGGCATTGTTACATCACCAAATTTGGTAGAGAGTTACCTTATAGGCTCATCAACAACATGTATTCGAGACACACTAATATTCAGGGTCTGACTTGGTTAAACCGCCGACTTACTAATTTATTTAAAATGAAACCAAAATAAATCCAAAAATATATCATGTAGGGCTACACGGGCATTGTTACATCACCAAATTTGGCAGAGAGTTACCTTATAGGCTCATCAACAACATGTATTCGAGACACACTAATATTCAGGGTCTGACTTGGTTAAACCGCCGATTTACTAATTTATACCGAAAGACTGCAACAGGAATGGGCTTGTATAATTATCAAATATCTACAAAAAATTATTTTTAATGTGCCCAAACGGTTACAACATGTTTTACAACTAAATATGGTGTCAAACTTAAAATTTTTGGAAAATTAAAGTAGTATGTCTAATACTGTCCGAATCATTTATTGATGTTAACCCTTAACCACTACCGTCAAATAATTGTCACACTGTCATTACTATGCGGTCTCAGAGACCGTGCTTTATTTGTATCGTTAATTCAGGTATAACTTAACTTTTTGGTTTTTTTTTGTAACAAATAGCTTAGTTGGAATTCTCGTAAGTCAGAAAAAATTTAAAAGCAATTAATTTTATACTTTTATTAACTTTTAATAACACAAAATGAAATTATTACCATATTAATACGCATTTATACTAATACCTCAAATTTAATTTTTATTCTTTTAACCCTCCAGCACAAGGGTGGCCTAGAAATTACACGGGCGCACGGGTGAGGCCTATCAAGCCCATAGTTAAAAGGCGTGTAAAAAATTTGTCTCAAAATTTAAAAAAAAATTTTTTCGAAAATATAAACTATGATTAGTTCTTTTTAAGATCAATGAAAAAATTTTAATAAAAAACCAGATTTACCAGTTATATATTCCAATAACTAATAAAATAATTATATAAGCTTGGTAATTTTCCGATAGATGATGTAACAGGAAATACTAATATTGTAATTGTTTATCCATTTGTCAATTTAGCAAAAGGAAGTCTAGAATGTTCTAGAATAAAAATTCCGCTAAATAAACCATTTTGAAAAATACATAAAAATCAATGTTAATAAAATTTCAGGCAGTATTGTATAAGTCTAGATTTAAGGTGTATCTATGTCCATTTTATAATTCAAGAAATATAATCATTTTTGTGGAAATTAAAAGTTAAATAAAAAATTTAAATCAAGAAAATTTAAGTGTTTTTAATAAATTAGTGTATAAGTTCAACGTATATAACTGGCGCAGTCGTTAAACGGATCCGAATTTTTTGGAAAAATAGGAACAAAAATCGTCCGAAAATTTCCAGAAAACCACGGAAAGCTGCAAAAATTCAAATTGGAAGTGGACAAAAATCGCCACAACTAGTTTGAGGAAAGGACCCAACAGCAAGCCAAAGGTAGACAAAAATCGCTGCCGATAACGTAAGCTGTGGACCAACCAATTAATTTTAAGAAAAGGACCCAACAGCAAGCCAAAGGTAGACAAAAATCGCTGCCGATAACGTAAGCTGTGGACCAACCAACTAGTTTAAGAAAAGGACCAACAACCTGCGAGCTACGTAGACAAACATCGCTACAAAAGCAAGCTGACCGTTGACCGAATAATTTTAAGAAGACAAATTATGAAGATATTGATATTAACGTGAGTAGAAAACAGCTCAATTATTCCTAAATCCTAAATCCATACTTAATAATTAAAATAATTTGAATTAGTCATATACGAAAAATAATTTAAACAAAAATTTTTACATTTTAATAAATTAAATTACATCACGTAATGATAAATACTTATTCATTAATTCTATTTTTAAAACCTAAGTTAAATGAACTAGCATTTCTGCAAGTTATTGTAAACGACACCGGAAATAACAAAGAAAACATTAACGCTAAATAACTCGATACAATTTTATAAATCTAAAAATCAAATCCAAAATAAAATGTCAACCTTCCATAATTTTAATACGTCTCAACAAACTTCACATTTCCAAAATTTTAGACCAAATAGTTTAACCATTCATGTAAATGATAATTATGATACGACAGGACGTAATCTGACATTTATATGCATTCCGGAGATTCAAGCAAAATTTTTAATCGAAACATTCAGTGAATATAGTCTAATAAGTCCAGAATTGGCTTTAAGATGTTTCAAAAATTACATAAAAACTGAAAATTTCCAAATTCAAACCTCGGAAAAAGTGTCACAACAAAACAAAATTTTATATACCCCGTTACCTAAAATCTTCAAAAGTAACGAAATATGCAAATTTTACATTTCTAAGTTCTCAGAAAATTATGACGGTTTAATAGGACGAAATTTATTACGTCAACTAAAAGCAATACTTAAATTTGGAGACAGCATTTTAGAAACACCCCAAGCAAAAATACCATTTTTTCATACTTTCTTCATGAAAACCTCTAACGTAAAAAATTTAAACACAATCGAAAATTATCATTTATCACGTCCACGTAAACCTATCAATTCTTTAGAATCCACAAATTTTAGAGAAAACAAAATTTTTCAAAAAATTAATTCAACTACTGATCTTATGAACGCACATGTCACAAACTTTCCAATTAACCAAAATTTTAGTCAAAATCAATTTAAAATTCAAGAACCGGTCAAAAAATGTAAACCCCTAATAAACAACAATGTTATCGAATTAGGAAACCAAATTTCAAAATTATATAAATAATATCAATTAGTTAAACAAAATTTAGAAACAGCACGATCAGAAATTGATAAAAAGCATAACGAAATTTTGATGAACCAAATTCTTAGAAAATTAACTTTACTGCAAAAAACAATTTCAGAAAATAAAAAATTAAGTCAATTAAGGGAACAAGAATCACCAATTCCATTAGAAGAGCAAAATTTTAGAACAAACAACTATCAACAAACACCCAATCAAAATTTCGATAACTCATTTCGACTTGAACCGAATTTTCAAAATTCTAATTTTCAAAATTTTAACAAACCCTTTGTATTTAAACCGAACTCCAACAGAACTTCATTTAAACCTACCCCAATGGAAGTAGACAGCGGTAGAACGAATCTCCAAAGGTCACATCATTTAGAACCGACAAATTTCCAAAAACAAAAACCGGTTAGAAATTTCAAATACATAAACAAAATTTCGACAAATAATTACAAAAGAAAAAATTTTAGAAAATTCAAATTATCTTCAAATAAATTCCAACAAATCTTCAAAAAACGAAATCTAGTTAAAAAACTCAAATACTTAAATAAAATTTTGATTAATAACAATATGGGAAATCATTTTAAAAATTTCAAATTATTTACAAACAAATCACAGCAAATTCTAAATTGCAATAACCAAAAACAAAAAAATTTAAAATTCCAAGTTTCAAAAACCAAGCAAATAACAGGACAAAATTTAGATTCAACAAAATTAGAAATTGATGATTCAAATAAAAATACTAGTATCAGTCATACTGACCATTCAAAATTAAAGTCTAGTGACATTGAAACAAATAATTTATTGTTGAAACTAAATAATTCTAAAATTCTTGATCAAAGTTATAAAAAATTAATAATGCCGAAAAGAACAATATCAAAAAATCAAATTTTAAAATCACCCCAATTAACGAATTCACATTATTTAAACCTAATAAATTTCCAAAAACAAAATTTAAATAGAAATTTTAAATACGTAAATAAAATTTCGATTAATATTAACTATAAAAGAAAACAGTTTAGAAATTGCAAATTAATTTCAAATAAAGCACAACGAATTTTCAAAAATGGCAACCGGAAAAGGAAAAAATTTAATAACCACTATATTGACCAATATTCACTTTTACCTCCAAAAAAAAAAAAAAACCAAAACAGCAATTTTCTTTTTCATACAATTCCACAATATATGATTTTAAATAAATAACATAAAACTTAAAAATTTCAAATTTTCAAAAATCCCAAAATTTCAAATTTACATATAGATTTACTCGATTATACAAACAAGCATATTTAATGATTATAGATACATCTACCAAACTGACGCAATTATTTAAATTAAATTCCAAAACTCGATTAACAGTAAAATAACAAAATTTCTTCCTGGACTTTTATCCAAATTTTTAATATGCAATCTTTTTATAAACCAATTTTACCCTTTAGAAAACAATATAACTTCATAAACCTTACATTTAATAACATCCTTGTCAAAAATCAATATAAACAAAAATTTATAAAATCAATCGAAATCAAAATTTAACTTATCAACAATTTCTTTTTGATGTCAACAATTCTAAATTTAATAAATAACTTTCGAATAATCAATGACTTGTTAAATAATTTGGAAATAACAATTAATTTTGCAAAAATTGATGTTTTTCATAATTAAATAATCACACTTATGAACCTTTTAAAATAAATGAAACTTGTAAACAATTAATTACTATTTGAACCAAATTTAGAAATTATCTTACTATTTGAAAAATTTTTATTAATATTAAAATTTATTCAAAATTAAATCAAAACACATTTTTATTCGATTTTCCAATTATTGAAATTGAAAAATATGACTATCTTCAAATTATCTTTTACCAATTCCTAGTTCCAAAAATAATTTAAAATGATCCTTCAAATTCAAATTTCCTTATGAGCAAAATTACTCCAACTTCGAAAAATATGTCAAATTAAACCATTAAATTAAACAACATCAAAATTCGAGAATGGAAAATGGATAGTGATATCAACAAAACCGATAATTGGACATTCAAAAGTGAAAAAAAAATTTAAAGTAAACATTTTTTAAGGGAACATATGTGATCGAAATCAACCAATCTCCGCGAATTAAAAGTAAAGGACATCAAGTTACAAAATTCGAAACAAAAATTTAAAACCTAAAATTCTTCGAAGTATTTGACAAAGGAACTTGTAGTGTTAATTTAGAAGTGAACTCTCTGAACTGTCCACAGTCGATTTAAGTGAACTAAACAAAATTTAAAGTGAAAGGATTCGAAAAAAAAATTTTATTTTACAGTGATACAATTTAAAGTGTTTGAACGATTTTAAATTATTTTGTTATTCTATTTTATCATTTTTATTCATTGTTTATTGTTAATTATAAAATCTTCATTTATGTAAAAAGGTATAGACATTATCAACTTGGAAATCAAATTACAACGTCGAAACGTCATCGAAATGGACACTGCTGAAAAATTAGTCACCATAAAGTTCCAAATTTTTCATCTAAAGGGGGGAGAAGTTATATATTCCAATAACTAATAAAATAATTATATAAGCTTGGTAATTTTCCGATAGATGATGTAACAGGAAATACTAATATTGTAATTGTTTATCCATTTGTCAATTTAGCAAAAGGAAGTCTAGAATGTTCTAGAATAAAAATTCCGCTAAATAAACCATTTTGAAAAATACATAAAAATCAATGTTAATAAAATTTCAGTCAGTATTGTATAAGTCTAGATTTAAGGTGTATATATGTCCATTTTATAATTCAAGAAATATAATCATTTTTGTGGAAATTAAAAGTTAAATAAAAAATTTAAATCAAGAAAATTTAAGTGTTTTTAATAAATTAGTGTATAAGTTCAACGTATATAACTTTACCTACTGTTTTTATCAACAATAAAAAAATTGTTATTTTACATGATTTATTAAAAATGCATTAGAAATATATAATATAAAGCATATAGGATTCAAAATTTAACATTTTATTTTTTTGCGAAAGAATGATAATTTTTACATTTTGTACAATTTGATTATATTATGTCGTTGAACATTTTTGAAAGGTATACAGAAGTTCGTAAACGTAAACTTCTTTTTTGAAAAGTTACAGCGATGTTTGTGTATTGCGTGGACTCACAGGCCCCACCCGTGTACTGGAGGTTAATCTAAAAAATACTGACCAAACTAATGATACTTTTTTTAAGTACATACTTGAATAATTATAAATAAATTGTGAAAATAAAAAAAAATCAACTATTTCGCAAAAATCACAACGCCTGAAAATCACAGTTTTTGTTAGCAATTCATGCACAATTCGCACTGCACTTCAAAAACATATTGCTTTGTGGCACAAAAAACAAAGATAAGAAGTCTTCCTTTTAATTTTGGAAGGACACACAGCATGATTTTCGGGTTTGTAATTTTTCTTCCGGATAACTGGATAAAATTGGGTTATCCGAAATTCCTAATATTCTCCTGAATATCTCCGGATATAGATATTAACCCTGAAACAGCACACTTAATTTTTATAACGTGTCCGCCACACTGGGGTCTTAGAGACCCCACCATTCTTTTTATGATATTTATAAGTAACCAACCAATTTAAACAAAATGAATTTTTTAATACTCTTCAACAATACAATTACGTGAGCTATAGGCGAAAACCGCACCTAGGGGGCTAGAATCCTCATTTGGGGGAACGCCGGCTTGGGATTTTTATCAGACATTTTGGGGGTTTATTAGAATACTTCAATATACATCTTTGCCAAATTTCACCTTGCCCGGACCTTCTGTAAGCTGAAACCAAAATTTCGGTTTCGTTACTTGGAAGATACTATAACTTTGGCAAATTTTGAAAAAATCAATTGTTCTCTTCATTTTCCAACCTTTTCCAAAATTTCAATTAATTTATTATTAAAGGCATTTCCCGTGACTGAAAACATTACTCTCTCTGCCATTTTAAGGGCGAGTCGTGTTTTCGGTTAATAATTTAAGTATTAGTGTCCCATTGAAAAATATGAAAAAAACCTATTTTATATAGAATTTTATGCTCTTCAATTATGGTCTGATCATAATTTTTCATACAGGCACAAATAAGCGAGTTATTGGCAAAAAATCGCGATGGGGGAACTAAACCCCCCGATGGTGGGGAACGCCGGCATGGGATTTTATGGGACTTTTGGGGGATTGATTAGTACACTCAAATATACATCTCTGTCAAAATTCAGCTTGACTGGATTTTTTGCAAGCTTGAGCCAATTTTTCGGCTTCGTTGCCTGGACTATATTTACCACACTTATGAAGCTTAGTCGGTGTTGCTTACATAATAACTGCTGGGTTTTTAATTGTTACACCTTGGTTACACCCAAGGGGATGATCGCTGGGGGGAGATCTTTGTACTAGTTGCAGGAACTCCGGGGAACCCTCGAAGAACTAAGCAGAATTACGATGGATAATTGAGTAAATTTTAAAAAAATCAAATTTTCTCTTCATTTTCCAACCTTTGCTCAAATTTTAATTAACTTACTTTAAAATCACTTCCCGTGCCTGAAAACATTTCTCTCCCTGCAAGGAATCAATATTTTAAGGGCGAGTCGTGTTTTGGGTCAATTATTTCAATATTAGTGTGCTATGGAAAACTTTGAAAAAAATCTATTCAATAGAGAATTTTATTCTCTTCAATTATGGTCTGATAATAATTTTTCATACAAGCGTAAATAAGCGAGCTATCGGCAAAAAATCGAGTTGGAGGAGCTAAAACCCCCGATTGGGGGAGACGCCTACTTGGGATTTTATGGGACTTTTAGGAGGTTCATTAGAACACTCCAATGTACATCTCTACCAAAATTCAGCTTGCCTGGATTTTTTGCAAGCTAAAGCCAATTTTTCGGCTTCGTTGCCTGGACTATTAAAACTAAATAAAAATTTACCTTGGTAATGTTGTAGAAGGTAATAGTTTTCATTAGTGGCCAGTTTTTATTGCTGGCACCATCACCCCAATACGGAAAAGTTCAAGATATTCTTTGTTCTCACAATTAGGTACGTATTTTTAATCTATATCGTTTATTTATTTAGCGTTTCGACTTTTATTAACTAATTTATTATATTATCGTTGCGCACATTTATTAACTAATTTATTGGTTACTCGCACTACTCCAATTAGGAAAAATTCAAGATATTCTCTTTTTTTACCATTAGAAACGCTATTTTAATTGCACTGTAAATACTGCACTTCACTTTTATATGTTTTCAATACAAGTGATTATATTTAGAACATAATTATGCACGAATAATGCAAAGATTTGCAGGTGTCTCTTTGATAAGACGCAAACGTGTGTAAAATTGCTATCTTCGTACATTTAGTAAAATAACACAGAATAGTATGCGTTTATGTTACAAGCTTATTACTTACAATTCATCTGTTAATCGCTCATGTTGATTATGTATTTTACTAACCAGTAGCCTCTATGGTATTCTGGGTTGCCTAACTCTGTGCTAATAAACTAAGATAAGCCTTTAGGCTAGCCGCTGGATATGTACTATTTCGAATTTATTTCAGGCGTAAGTCAAGTTCTTAAGCTAATTTTATTATTAAATTAAATTTTGTTTTAAACAAATTCAAAAAAATTAAAAATTGGAAAATTGGAAAATACTAATTTAAAACGAAATATAAATAGCAAGTCCGTCCAACAATTTGAGAGGAGGCTAAGCCTCCCTTGCCTCCATTGACAAACCGCCGCTGGCTTCGACTCAGACGCCATCGCAATGGGGGCGCTAAACCTCGACAAAACTCAATAAATAATAGTTTAAAATTTTTAATATGATGGGAATCTTTTGGGAGGCGGGCGCATATATTCAAATTTGCCTCAGGCGCCAGAAGAGCCTTCTACGGCGCTGGTAAAGTCACCTCGATTTTAAAAATTCTCTATATAGATATTCGGAAAGCTGAACATTCATAGATTTACTAGATTTAAAACAAATGCGGATAAATCACGTTTACCCTTCAAAATCAATCCTTGAAGTTGATTAAAAATTGGGTTTTTTACAGAGTCTTTTACAGAGTTTTTTACATACGTCACGCTTTCTGTTGTCGCTGTGAGTGCTCTGATATAAACTTAACACTTAGAAAATTTTTACCTCAGTAGTTCATCGTACGTTTTACATGTAATAATAAGTACTTTATATTTTAAATTAATTTTAATTTCCACAAATTTACTATTAAAAGCTAGATCCATTTATGTCGAATCTAAGAGATGTTGAATCTATCGCGCTCTCGAAATTATTTTCCAAGTTGAACGTAAAAAGTGAAATGGACACCCAAAAATTATAAGAAACCCAATTCGTAAATTATTTGGGTTTTACAAAGAACCCATTTTTTATCCATCTGACATGCGAAACACTTGCGAACAAGTCCTTCCGTGGTGGATCTCCTAAAACGTTCAGCTTTCCGAATCTCTACAGGAAATTTGTCGATTTCAGGTGACTAAATTCATGCTACTCCCGAAAGTGCTTTTATTCAATTAGAACGTAAATAATTAATAGTATCGTGTTTTACATTAACATTACCAACAGCACACTAAATTTAATTAAATAATTTTCAAATTTTAAAATTCAATTAAAAAAAATCTTTCGTAAGAAATTGTCTTGACCCCCCTAGCCCCGAATAAGAAAAAATACGATGTAAGCTATCCCCCTCCCCCTAAACGTCTTACGTAATACATGAACGGTCCCTAACTGAAAATTACTTCAATGGCACAATAAAACTAATTTTCAAAATTGAACATTTTACATTTTGAAAGAAAAACTGAAAAAAAATTAATGTTTACACGTCAAACAAGGGTTAGTGTTTGCGTCCAACACAAACAAACATTTCGGAATGCTTTGATAAGAAAGAGACAGAATTGTTTTTATAGATGACGTTTAGTTTTGTAATGGTTTTGTATAACAACATAATGTTGGTCGACAATACACACCATGCACACTGATATGTATTGTTTTATGTTATAATTTAATATTATTAACTTAATTTTAGTTATCCACTCCTGCCATAAACTTATATCACATTTAACCATATCTCAAGAAAGAATTCTATGTTAACCTGAAATCTTAAAATAAAACCTCTATAGAAAAATATCCTTTAATAATTACTGATATTTTTAATTAATTAATAATATAGTTTATTAATAATCACTTTGTTAAAGGATACAATGAAAAAAGTTTTTATCATAGTCAGTGGTGGCCATGGGTATTCGGTACTTCAAATTTGAAAAAACTAACAACAATCATTTCTTCTACCACTCAGGGCTGGTCAACTACATTTGAAAATGATCAACACTCTAATTTCACTCTTCCCTAGTCCACTTGAAGAAGTCTGAAAAAAAATTGGGGTTTTTTGCAGCTTATTGCGCAAAATTTACCTAAGATTCTCTATGCGGTTCAAGTCGGGGCTATTTCCTGACCAGTCAAGGGTTGAAATTTTAAAATAATGCTTTTACCTGAAAAGAGATAATAGAAAAACAATTAAAAATTATATGTATTTTCGTAAATAGTAAATTATTGATTTCGAAAAATTATCCTCACACTTTTTGCTCGATGACACGGTGCAGTATCGTCTTAAACATAGATTTATTTTTGCTTTTAAAATATTTTTTCATCAAGAGTACCAAACTTTCTTTTATAATTTTTTGATATTCTGTCGCATTTAAAGTGCCTTCTATGAAAACAAGATCCCCAACCCCATGGTAAGAAAAACACCCCCAGACCATTTTACTCGCAGGCAATTTCACCGTTTTCTTGGTGCATTCAGGGAGAAGTCGTTCACTTTTTGTCGTTCGATATTTTCTGTTAGCAATGGTTTTTCTTACCGGTCTACGAGCTAACAAATTGCTTTCTCGAAGACGACGACGGACGGTATGCACACCTATTTGCACTTCGGTCATTTCTTCAAACTCTTAAGGTAAGCGTTCATTTATCGGCATCGTACGCATCGGACGCATCGGACGAATCGTATCTTTTTCGTCGAGTTCGTTCACTTGTTCGGATCGTATGAAACGGCGTATTCTGCACGTACTAGAACTAATAACCGTGTTTGATATTTGTTACAAAAATTCAAAATAAATTCAAAATATGAGTGACAGTGAAAGTGAAACAGTAATAATCAGCTGTTTGTTAATGGAGGAAGAAAAGAAGAGACGTAATAAAAAAAAGTTTTGGGTGCATAATATATGGAACAAAAGATTTCCTCCCAAATATTATCTCGGCGTTGTTGGTTCGAATAATCTGCATGCCTTAAATTATACAGTTCTTCATAATTTTGCACTAACGAAATTAACATACCATCGTTAGGGGTGCGCGATTATGAAATTTCATAATCGATTATCGATTATAAAAAATAATCGATTGTTTTCGATTAATCGCTTATTGAAGATAATCGATTATTCATAATCGATTATGAATTCATAGTCGATTATGAACTCATAATAAGGGTTACTAAGTTACTATCTAATTTATTATACAAAAACTTAACAAAAAGTAACAATTACAACTAGGAACGTTTTGGAACATAATGGAAATTCATTGACAATAAAATCAATTGTTCCGAATGTTCAGATGTCAGTGAATTTCTTAAATCGGTAACATTTGGCCTCCACGGCTAAACACCGTTCTGAAGCAACACTTGTTCCTTGAATACATAAATATTTTCTTGCCATAGCTGTCAGTGCCGGAAATGTTCTCCAATTCCTAATTGGAGAATTTTCATTATTTATTTTCACAATCGATTATTTTCATAATCGATTATTTCCACAATCGATTATTTTCACAATCGATTATTTCTATAATCAATCAATCGATTATTATAAATTATCATAATCGATTATGAAATAATCGATTATTCGAATTACGGTGATCGATTAATCGATTATATGCGCACCCCTAACCATCGTCCATGTTTGCAACAAATACTGTGAGAAATGCGAACACTGCAGTCGAGCCGTTGCGATTACTATCGTTCATTTCTCGGATTTGTCGATGACATCATCCGAACGCATCGCATCATCGGAAAAGTTGCCTTGCAAAGAATACTTATCGGATTTACCGAGATGCGATGCGTACGATGCGATATAATGAACGATGGTTCATTAAAAACAATGTAAAGAATATTTTATTCCGATGCGTACGATGCCGATAAATGAACGCTTACCTTTAACGAATATCCACTGCCGTTTTAAAATGGTTTTTCAAACACAATCTCTTCATCAGGAGATTATGAGCGTCGTCCGTTATCTGTTTTTTCGGCCCGGTGCCTTTATTGTGCAAAATTTCATCAGTTTCTCTTTTTTTTTGATAATCGTGAAACTAGAATGGCTACACTTAACTATACGATTTACAGCCCTCATAGACATCCCTGTCGACAACAATGTCAATATTTGGATTTTTTACTTCGCTCAATTGATGTTTTGCCATTATTGGCAACAAAAAATAAATTTAACAAAGCACAGCCCAGTAATTAAAATATTTTCTTTTCGAATTAACAACTCCAAATAAGAAAGCACCACCATGTAATATAAGTGGTTAAATTAAAATCGTTATTTACTTATGCATTTTTTTTATCGTAGTTTTGAGTGATAAAAGTGACATTTAAAGTGATTGTGGTCATACTTAAACTCTTTCACAGCAACTAGTTCTTATTGTGAACTTATTTTCTCTAGGTAAACCGATTTAAACCACCATATTTGTTACATTTGCAGCGCCCCCACAGTTAATTTCAGTTCTCAATTGCTTTCACGAATCTTTATCTCGCCTTCCATTTTAGTAGCGCCATCTATTGATGAACTTTTGAACTACACTAGATGTACCCCGAACCCCAATTTTCTTCCAGTGGACTAGGGACGAGTGAAATTAGAATGTTGATCATTTTCAAATGTAGTTGACCAGCCCTGACTGGTCGAAGAAATGATTATGTCGTTAGTTCTTCCAAATTTGAAGTACAAAATACCCATGGCCACCACTGACTATGATAAAAACTTTTTTTGATATTCCGGGGGTAAAGTACTCACTTTTTACCCCGATTTGCGGGTGTAAAGGGGCACTTTTTACCCTGGAGGAGTAAAGTTAAAAAATAGGGGGGGGGCGGGAGAAAAAAGCTTTTTTTGCTCTAGGGCAATAAAAAAGGCACCAGATGACTGATAAAAAAAAGTCACTAGATTGCCACGTGATGACTGATAAAAAAAAGTCACTAGATTGCTACGTGATCGATGGGGTTTTCTTCGCCGTTCTTAATGACGAAAGTGCGCTCCACGCCGGTTTTAGATTTTTGAATCGTGCATATTAGCGTGGAAGAATCAAATTCTTTCACATCTGCCACGCTCAAATTTATTTCAAACAATGAAATAAATTGATGAGTCAATAAATAAATAAAAAGTAGGTACTTACTTTAGCTACCAAATAATTCTCACGAGGTGCCGTTTTTCAAAATGTCGCCACGTGGTCAGATTTTTTCGGCAATTTCTAGGTTCTCGCTCATGGTACGTCTTGCTGTTTCCAAGGCACAATAATGTAAATGAACTGAAATGAACCATTGGTAGAATCAGGGGTGCCAACTGCTATTTCCTAGTACATTTTGGTAGTAGTGCGTAATATTACTAGTGACATTTTGTGGTACCATCGAGCACGTGCATTATTAAAAAAATGCGTTAAATTTTTACTTTAAGTTTCTAAATTGGCGAAGTTCCTACTTTACCTCCCGGAATTGCAAAAAACAGTATATGCACGACGGGAGTAAAGTTGTAGGGCAGGTTTGTCTTGTAGGGGTAATTAAGGTGAACAACACTGAATATGATGAATACTTTTATTTATTGTAATCATTATTACGAAGTACAACTACTATACCACAACATATAATATTGTGACTACATCTGTTGACTATTGATTAATTACAAACTAACTAACTTATTGCAATACTAGCACTTATATTTATAATAACAATTGACTTACATTTTAATGCATGCGTGTAACCTACATAAATTCTAGACGCTCGTCAGCGTTTCCTAAATAACTTAACTATAATTATTATTATTGCAATGTTACTACATATGAGGTCACCACAAAGTGACTTTTGCTTTCTACGTACTCTTTCAGTTGTTTCTCAATGAGTATTGCCACACCCCTGCTGCGGCCATCTTCCGCGTCGGAGAAGTACACACAGTGCTTGTCACTTTCGAAATGCCCACTTCCTCTCCAGTGGGTCTCCGATACGCCACACATCTTCACCCCTACTCTTTCTATCTCTCCTTCCAGGATGTGTAGTTTGCCGGTTTGCAACAGTCCTCTTGCGTTCCATGTGCCAATTCGCCAATTGTTGTTAAGTTTTAGTTTCTATTTCGATCCAGTCGTTAATTTTCCATGCACGGCCCGGTATTCGACCCTCGCATGGCCGGTATCCAATTTCACACCAATTGGCCCGGACCCATTCTGGTGCCGGGCGCTAGCCGGATCGCATGGCCAGACACTATCCTTATATTTGTTCATCTTCATTGATATTACGTTCATGAGAAAGTAATCAGGTGGTTTCCCCTTGCCTGCCTGATCCTATGCCGTTGACCTTAGAGTATAGGTTCATCCGCCTTTAGGACGAAAGAGTGCCCTATTTTCACCATATCTGGTTACGCTCACTTAGTTTAGCCTGCAGGACAATGCAGTTTCCAGGGTGTGGCACGAGGAGCCATAAGTGAGCGCTGGGAACCCTATGAGGACCAGTCATCAATGTCCACCTCCTGTCTGAGACACTTGGCGTGACCGACACGATGAAGGGTACTACCTCTATAGCGTTACCCCATACACCCCGAAAAACGGAAAACCCCGGAAAACGTTTAGATGTACGAAATCTCCATCAAAATGCATGATGCAAAACCTATCTTTGGGAAAGCTACATACTTTTAGACATTGGAAAAACTCTTAGTTGTTCAAGCCTCTTCTCCATTTTCACTTCCGCCATGTAATCAGGCAACCATCTATACACGTGGTATTACTGCGCCATCTAATGTTATCAATTCAAAATGTTCATGTCAATGTCATTCTTTGATATTTTAAACGTCAAAATATTGCATTTGTCAAAAAAACTCAAGTTTTTGTATTTCTCTAATTTAATTTTACCAATAAAGTGAAGAAAACATGGATAAATTCGAGTGCAAAATTGAATCACCTGTTCTAAACACCGAAACTGATTTCCAGAATCCCACTTCTAACCCTTTCGGAAAATCAGGTTTGCATTATTACTTGCACTGTTTATTTCTAAATTAGAAATGTAATTCGTTCTTTAAAATTATTACCAACATTCTTTATACGGATTAAATTTTTAGAAAACTACCACCAAGAGACGAAAATCAAAACTGAAATTTTTGACTGCGAAATACAAGAACTGCATCATTCGATTGACATTAAAGATGAAGAACACTTTGCTAAAAAACGATATCTGTGTGAAATTTGTAACTACAGCACCGTAGAAAGAAGTAATCTAAAAAAGCATTTAAAAATTTACACAGACGAAAAACCATTTGCATGTGACTCTTGTGGTTATCGAGGTAAACGTAAAAATGACTTGAAGGTACATTTACAAAAGCACTCGGAAGGAAAGCGATTTATGTGTGATATTTGTGACTATAAAACAAAATACAAAGGTTACCTGCAAACGCACATAAAAAATCATACAGAAATTAAAGTGGTCAAGCCGTTTGTGTGCGACTACACGACTAACCAAAAAAATGATTTCGGTGTACATTTAAACAGCCACACAGGTGGAAAACTGTTCGAGTGTGAACTGTGTCCCTATAAGACTTACCACGAGAAAAATTTTAAGTCAACATTTACTTATTCACGAGCGAAAAACCGTTTAGTTGTAAGATTTGTAACTTCAGATGTAAACGAAAAGCATACTTGACCATTCATGTAATAACACACACGGAAGACAAACCGTTTTCATGTGAACTTTGCGACTACAAAACAAGCACAAGACAGATCCTGGATAATCATTCGAAAATTCACAGTTTTGAAGAACCATTTGCATGTAAATTTTGTGATTACAAAACTCACAATAAGAGGTCGGCATATCGTCATTTAAAACTGCACACGGGTAGCATCTCGTTTGAGTGTGCATCTTGTAATTATAAAAGTAAATATAAAAATAATTTGCGTGCACATCTAAGAAGGCACACAAGTGAGAAACGGTTTGAGTGTCGAATTTGTGGTCGTGGCTTTGTAGAGAAATGTGATTTAAACAGGCATTTACCCATACACACGGGAGAAAAGTCGTTTAAGTGTGAAATGTGCAGTTACGGAACAAATAGGAAAGATTTGTTGAGGCAACATTTGACAAGTCACACTGGTGAAAAACCGTTTGGTTGTGACGTTTGTGATTATAAAACTAAGCGTAAGCATGACTTGAATATTCATTTAAAAACGCAAACCGACGAAAAACCATTCGCATGCGGAGTTTGTAACTTCAAAACCACGCAGAAAGAAAACCTCAATGTACATTTAAAAAAACACAAGAAGGAAAAGCCGTTTGCTTGTACAATTTGTGATAGTCCGGACGTTATAGAACACAACCTTGCACTTTGTGATAGAAGCATGAAATTTGGTACAAGTGTAGATGCAAGTGTCGCGCGAGTGATACGAAGAGTGTTCGACGTGTTTCAAATAAGTGCTCCGTTATCGTGAATACCTAACCCTATTCAATTCGAAAGAATTACAACTTTGAATATCTAATATTTTGCTGCTAGTAATCTAATTAGAGGACAGATCAACATTAATTATTTAATTATTTTAGACACCTTTAGCTGTACCTCGGACGGCTAATCAGAAAAACATGACGACAAACATAGAAAATAATCTAGCTACTAATATAAAGCAATCAAATCTAACTCAAGATCAGCCACAAACTAACAACCTACAAGTTAATATAGACAATGTGGAAATGACCGATACCTCTAATCATCCATGGCAAGTAGTAGCCAATAACAAAAGAAAACGAATTAACAGCCCAGAAACCGAATTTCCACCAATAGCAATATCAAGAAGGTACCTACCACTTGTAAACCTTAGTGACAATAATCCAACCGTTAATACAGAAATAAATAATATACAACAAACGCAACAACCCAAAATTGATAAACCACCTCCTATCTTTGTACATGGCGTTATCAATTACCAAGAAATGATTAAAAATTTTACTAACGTAGTGGAACAAGAGCAAATTATAACAAAGACCTTAACAAATAATGTCGTCAAAATCAATGCCAGAACTATAGATAGCTACCGTAAATTAATAAAACATGTGAAAGATGATAATATAGTTCATCACACATATCAACTGAAAGAGGAAAGAGCATATCGAGTTGTAATAAGACATCTTCACCCAACAACGCCCATAAAAGAAATTCAAGATGAACTGGAAAGTAAAGGTTTCAAAATAAGAAACATTGTAAACGTTAAACGTTCAATTGGTTCAACGAAGGAGCCCTTACCATTATTTTTTGTAGATCTCGAACCAGCGGACAATAACAAAAGTATTTATGATTTGAAATTTTTACAAAATAAATCAATTAGAGTTGAACCACCCCACAGAAATACTGAAATAGTCCAATGTACAAGATGCCAAATGTTTAATCATACTAAGGGCCGATTTATTCATCTATTCAGTAAAGTCTCCGTTAGTTACGTGTCAGGTAAACTTATATGTCACCTGTAAGAATTTTGGGTATATTCATGCTATTTTATGTATTCCGTAGTTACTTAATATTTTACTGAACACCCCGTTGTTTTTAAACGGTTAGTAGTAATTTAGTAGTAGTTTAGTAGTAGTTCCTCGCGTGATTGGCTCCATAGATTGTACACATATAAAAATTCAAAGCCCAGGTAGGTATGTTATTTGTGTAATTATAATTTAGACTACGTATTTCTTAAAAAATAACATATTTTCAGGAGGAGCAAATGCAGAAGTATTCAGAAATAGAAAAGGCTTTTTTTCATTAAATGTTCAGTGCATCTGTGATGCAAATTACAAAATTCGAGATATTGTAGCTCGGTGGCCAGGTTCTTCTCATGATGCCAATATTTTTGATAATTCAAATATCAAGCAAAGATTTGAAGGGAATCAATTTGGAAATGGTATTTTATTAGGTGACAGTGCTTACGCCTTAAGTCGATATATGATGACACCTATTGCTAACCCACAAAATGATGCAGAAAACTTATTCAATGAAGCTCAAATTAGAACTAGAGGTCCGGTGGAAAGGACATTCGGAATTTGGAAGCGGCGTTTTCCTTGTCTATCGATGGGAATGAGATGTAAGATACCGATGGTGCAAAATGTAATAGTAGCTACAGCAGTGTTACATAATATTGCAAGAAACAATAGAATTGAGGAAGCACGGTTTGAAAATGAGCATAACGAAGAGCTTTTTGAAAACGAGACTATAGAAGAATTACAGGAAGTCTTTCAAGAAAATAATAATTTTCATCGTGCCGAATTTTTAAATTATTTTAGAAACTTATAAGGATACATGAATAAATTAATGTTTTAAAAGCTTTATTTTAAATTTTTTCAAGTTTGTACATATTTTGTATTTTTTAATTGGAACAGCTTCATTTCTTGTTCATGTAATTCAGTTGCCATTTTGATTCTTAGCTAGCTTTCGAATTCTTTTCTGGCATCGTCTTTCTTCAGCAATTCTACTCGCAGCGATATTTCTGCCAACTGCTGTTCGGCAACCTTCTTTTGAATAGTTAGCAAGTCTTCACGACTCTTGGCCATGGATGAATATTTATTTCCAACATTGTTTAGTTGATTATATAGTAATTAGTTAACTATATGATTACCAATCTAACCGGATTATCCTTTAATCATTATGTTCCTAATTCCAACAAAAACACGTTGTTTCGAAAAACTGTTTATTTACATGCATCAACTGCTAATTTGAGGTTAGGATCTTCTCTGTAACGACTTATAATTTGTAAAAACTGATCTGTAAATTTATCTGTTCGGTAACCTCAATTTACTGACAGGTTGCCACTACTGGAAGGTGAATAAACGTTTACCGATAACAATCTTATCAGTAGCGCTACTGAACACTTTACTGAGAGGTGAATAAATCGGCCCTTAATCTTATTGTAATCGCCCCTTTGCTTGTGTCAAATGTGGAGGACCGCACGATACCAAAACTTGTAAAAAAGAAAAAGATATGCCAGCTACTTGCTACCTATGCAACGGATCACACCCTGCAAGCTATAAAGGATGTCAGGTCTATCGAGATTTGCAAGAAAAATATAACAAGGATCAGAAACAACAACAGAAGAATAGACAAACCTCACCTTCCTTCTACAATAGAAGTCCAAGTGAACCCATTCGTACAAATGAACCTATTACTTCGCAAACCTACTATAATAGAAATAATCAACGAACATACTCCGAAACATTAAGAAACACACCTCATAATGCAACAAGTCACCCCGAAGATATTCCGCTATCAAAATTTCTCAACGAATTTAAAGAAATGTTTCAACAACTCATGCAACAGAACAACATGATGATGAACTTATTAAACACAGTCATCCAAAAACTAGTACGTTAATGGCGAACTACATACAAATTGCCTTATGGAATGCTAATGGCCTCCAGACAACAGAAGTTCGAGAAATTGAACTATTCATGAAAGCATATAATATTGGGATTTTACATTAACCAAACGCCACCATACGACAGCAATTGTAACTACCCTAACGAGTATACGTCAGTTTCTTTTAACGTGTGTTAATAGTGTTTGAGTTTGATTTTGTGAGATTTTTAATTCAGTGCAGTGTTTAATCTAAAAAACTATTATAATAATAATAGTACTTATTGTTAGTTCAGTGTTTAATCTAAAAAACAATATTATAATAGTAGTTATTTGCAGTGGTAAGTACTACATAACCTATTATGAATAAAGTGCAACCTAATGTAATTATTAATATTTTAGAAATTTTTACTTCGTGTCGAAATGAATCGTCCAGATAAATGTTCGCTTTCATTTAAGGACCTATTTAATTATCTAGAGGCAACACCAACTTCCAGATGTATTACGGAAGGTGAATCTGTTGCTAATGCCAATCACGTGATAACCTGTGGGATTTTGGAGAAAACAACAAATATGTTAAATATATTTGCACTTTGTTTGCAAACAACTGCTTTAACTCAGAAGCCGCACGAAATTCGAGGAGTTCTCAACATTCACTTGCTGCTGTCCTAATTGTGTGTTCAAGGTAAAAACTTTTTGTGCACTTGTTACTTGTTAACAGGCAAAACATCTGATTTTTAGAAAAAATATATTCGATTTTCCAATGTTGTCATCGACCGATATGAAATGTTATTGGAATAAAGGTACGGCAGTGGAAAAATATGCTCCGCAACGTTTGTACGACCACAAGTGCTTGGAGCCTAAGCAAATTACAAAACCGTTGAAACCAGCAATTGAACGTGACAACGATTACGTTTCATCTGTCCTAACCAATGACTTATTTGATTCTAGTCTTGCAAAACATATGTAAGTACAATAATTTATTAACAACAGTAATGCTTTTATGAAGTCGATGTTGGTTTAGCTGACTTAGTGGAATGGAAATTCATTATCTCTTGTAATGTTTACTAATATTGTCTTTTTTCACAGTTTTTTTTTCAATAGATTTTAGTAAATAATTTAATATATTTGTGTTCGTACAGAGCGTGTTATATTATAGTTCTGAAGATGGCTTTCATTTTGAGGCCGAAACGTAAACTTTAAAAACAATTGTTTAATTTATTTTGTCCACAAACCCGATATCCCATTTATGAACAAGAATCAAATTTGCAAGATGTCGATCCCGAATTATTAGACATTATATTAAGTAATGCTGAAGAAAATAATTTGGAATATGGGTCTTCCATTGCATTTGCAAATGAATGCTGTAAAAGAAAATATGAGGAAATTTCTACTGTTGATATATTCCAAGTTGCTGCAACTACTAAGAGCAATATCAAAGATTGGCATAAGCAACGACAGTATCGAATAACAGGATCCCGATGTTATCCCATATATATACATATAAATTGAATAACTGGGAAATGAAAGCTAAGAAATATTTCTGGCCTAAAAGTTTTCATAATAAGTATGTAGACCATGGTTTACAATATGAAAGTGCTGCAAGAAATGCTTACAAAATAATGAATAACTGTGAAGTTTTTGAAACGGGACTTGTAATCTGCAAAAAACATCCATGGCTTGCATATACTCCCGATGGAATTATATTTAAAGATAAAAGGCCAATAAAACTTCTGGAAATAAAATGTCCTTATGAAGGTAACTACTAACTATATAATTTTTATTAGTTTCCTCTTTAATTTATGTATATTTACAGGCAAAGAAAACCCAGCAGTACAGATAGTGGAGTCCTGCAAATTTTTACATTTTCAAAACAATGTTCCAATTTTAAAAAAGAATCATACGTATTATGCACAAGTGCAGTTAGGCATGGCTATTTTAAATTTAAAGGAATGCGATTTCGTTATCTATTCATCATTTGCTAACGATTTCGTAAATATTTGTGTACAAAGAGACGAATCTTTAATACAAGATTTAATTTGCAAATTAAAAACTAATTATTTTGCACACATGTTACACGTTTTGTGTATGAATAATAAATAAATCAATTTTAAGTAGTAATTTTTTATTTATTGAATTTATTATCTTAATAAGTTATTAGTTATAGTTTATAGTTATTAATAACTTATAATAATTATTGGTATAAGTTATAAGCTTCGCTGAAAGCTTAATTGATATAAAAAAATAAAATATTATTGTTAGTTTATCTTGTTCAGTTTAATTAATTTGTTAATTGAATTTATCATCACCTAAAATTGGTTTCGACAAATTAACAAGTATTTGGCAACCAATTTAGTTAATGTTTCCAACATAACCAAAGAAGACAATCCCGTTAACGACGATAATTTGGAATCAGTGTCAATGGCAGCAACAAATGGAGTAAATATATCTCCACTTTTCACTTGAATACCTTTATCCACCGCTACTTTGATACCAAGTAAATTAAGGTGCAGTAAACTGTCGATGGCAATTTTTTCCGCTTCTGTTATATTACGATCAATATTCTGATCGTTGCTAGTTCTTGCTGATGGCGTTGGCAAAGATTTTTCTGATAAATCATCAATCGTACTCGATGATGGTATTGGTGGAGATTGTTCATTTTGTACTATATTTTTTGATTGCCTAGCACAGCGATTCGATCTACACTTTGGTTGAACATCTGCAAAATGTTTTCTTGACAAGTTCAGAGAAGGAACAGCGTTGCTTTTTAATTTGCGTCGTTTACTGGAATGACCTAAAAAAAAAATTTAAATTAACACTCTGATCTATTACTGGTACAATGATATTCTTAAAAATATACGCTTACCCGGTAGTATATAATCGTCGTTTTCAAAATGTAAAGAACAGACTGTCATAGAAGGTGTTATTCGTTTTCCCATCAACAACTTTAGTTCCCAAGCTTTCTTTCGATCAATTTTTTCACGAATCCCGAATTTATTCACAATGAACACGTTGCCACTCCTGTCCTTAGGAAAATAATGAAAACTTAGCTCATTATCTCGTCCTTTCTTAGTATGACAACCGTAAACGCAACAATTCTTATTATTAATCTTGCGATTGTTCATTTTAATGAAAAGACACAACTAGAACAAACAAATGGTTTTTCGCCAGTACGTGCTTTTAAATGTCCTTGTGAACGTCTTTTGTGAGAGTTTAGGATCACAAATGTTACACTCAAACGATTTCTCTTGATTATGAGTAATTAAATGTAGCTTTAATTGTCCTCAACGTGCAGATCGATAATTACAAATTTTACATCCGTGCCACCATCTAAAAACACACATGCATTATTTATAACCTAATTTTTGTTTATTACGCAGATAAATACATTATTTTTTTACTTACCAATAGAAAACTTATGTTAAACAGTTTTGAAAAACAACCTTTTTTTAATTTATTTGAACACAGATAAACGAACAACTAAAAATTTCTATATAAACCCGTATAAACAAATCAACATTCTACTTAGGTATACCCGTTAGCGTAGACATATTGAAGTCGACACTAGCGCCATCATCGGTAGTGTAAAATCCCAATAGATATCCTGCTCATATCCGAGACACACTTCACTGAAAGATCATTTATAAAGATCCCCCACTACAAAATATATTCTACTAATCACCCAGATGGAACGGCTCACGGAGGAACTGCCATACTAATTAGAGAAACCCTATTACACCATGAAATGGACAAGTATGAAACTGAATATCTCCAAGCTACTACAATTCAAATAAACATGTTACATAATTCAATAAAAATATCAGCGGTCTACTGTCCACCTAGACACAACATTAAGGAAGATGATCTGAAGCCATTCTTCGAGTCACTGGGCAGTAGATTCATAGCGGGTGGGGATTATAATGCAAAGCATACGCACTGGCGATCCAGATTGATAACCACCAAGGGTAGGGAATTCCTAAAGATTATCAATGCGAAAAACTATTATACAGTTTCAACAGGCGAACCAACATATTGGCCTACTGATACAAATAAAATTCCTGACCTATTGGATTTTTACATTACCAGCGGAGTTTCTACTAATTTTATGGAAGTCCAATCTAACCTAGAATTGACCTCGGATCATACCCCTGTTCTATTGACAATTAGTAACTTGGTCATTAGAAAACGACAAAAAACAAGTCTACATAATAGAAAAACAAACTGGGAGCATTTTAGAGAGCAAGTAGCACAAAATCTAGACTTCACGCTGCCCATTAGAACAAAACAGGAATTAGAAGAAGCAACAAACCACTTTATTACAGCAATTCAAGATGCTAGTTGGAAATCGACTCCCATGCTAGAGGAAAAATCAGTCAATGGGGATAGCATACCCATGCAAATACGGCAAATACTAAGAGAAAAGCGAAGAGCCAGAGCTAGATGGCACCGAAGCAACAATCCTCAAGACAAAACTGAATTTAATCGATTAGCAAATAAGCTAAAAAGGCTAAATAAAGAAGCAAAAAATGAAACTTTTAATCATTACCTAAGTAACCTGTCGGTGAAAGATAACTCCATTTGGAATGCTACAAAAAGGTTCAAAAGACCACAAACAACCGTCCCTCCTCTTCGTAAACCCAATGGTTCTTGGGCAAGATCAAATAAAGAAAAGGCTGAATTGTTTGCACAACATTTAATTGAAGTCTTCCAACCTTATTCAGATGAACCAGATGAAGATGTCGATCAATACCTAGATGCCCCTCTGCAGATGTCGTTACCAATAAGTAAAATCAAGAAAACTGAAGTCGAGCAAGAGATAAGAAGATTAAAAAAGGCCAAGGCCCCTGGTTACGATTTAATAACAAGTAAAATACTTTCTGAATTACCCAAGACAGGAATAAAATTTTTGACAATCTTGTTCAACTCTATCCTAAGATTATCACACTGGCCATTACAATTAAAATTTGCCAAAATTATACTAATCTTGAAACCAGGCAAACCCCCCACAGATGCTTCATCCTATCGTCCAATAAGCTTGCTGACAATAATATCTAAATTGATGGAAAAACTTATTCTAAAACGATTAAATGATAACAATCTGCTAGATGATTTGATACCGACTCATCAATTTGGGTTTAGACGACAACACTCAACTATTCAACAATGGCATCGTATTGTAGACACAATCTATAGAACTCTAGAAGGGAAAGAATTTTGCTCGGCAGTTTTCCTAGACATAAAGCAGGCTTTTGATAAAGTATGGCACAAAGGACTTCTCTACAAAATTAAACATGCTGTACCACACCATTATTATCTAATTCTGAAATCTTATTTGGAAAACCGAAGTTTTCAAGTTCAACAAGATGAAGATCTGTCCGGAATTTATAGCATATCATCGGTAGTTCCACAAGGAAGTGTACTTGGGCCAATATTGTACTTACTGTTTATTGCAGAATTACCCACCACGCCGTTTACAGAATTGTTTACATTTGCAGATGATACTGGCATATTGGCAAGACACAGCAATCCTCAACGCGCTTCCGAATTATTGCAAATACACTTGTTTGAACTACAAAGTTGGTTGTCTAAATGGAGAGTAAAAGTTAATGAAGCCAAATCAAACCACGTTACATTCACTTTAAATCGTACAGAATGTCCACCTGTATACATCAACGATGTAGCGATACCTCAAAAGACAGAAGTAAAGTATTTGGGACTACATCTAGATAAAAGACTTACATGGAAAACGCATATTAAGAAAAAAAGGAAGGAAATGGACATAAAAATTTAAAAAATGTATTGGTTGATGGGAAGAAAGTCTATTCTATCCACAGAAAATAAAATACTCATCTATAAAGTTATTATTTATCAAACCAATATGGACGTACGGGATAGAACTGTGGGGATGCGCCAGCATGTCCAACATAAAAATAATACAACGATTCCAATCGAAGGCCTTCCGTATGATAGTAAATGCACCATGGTATGTAACTAACCAGACTCTTCACACTGACCTAGGCATTAATTATATCCAAGACGAAATCAAAAAACGAGCACAAAAACATGACCTAAAACTTCAAGATCATCCAAATCAAAGTACGACCCGACTCATAGAAGAAAATATTTTCAGACGCCTTAAAAGAAAATGGCCTCGTGATCTACTGCCATAAATTAATTGGTTACGGGTACCGCCGATGGGCCTATTCCCCCGCATGACAAGAGAGATCAAATCAACTTATAGAACATTATAATATTTATATTTATTGTAAAATTTGTTCTGATTGTTGATAATAGCAATAGTTATAATAAAAAAAGTGTAGATGCAAACCTCCTTTACAAAACAAGATGTGACGCCACGCCGACCCCCGCCCCCTTCAACCCCTAGACGCAAAAACACCCCCCAAATTTTAGTTTATCCTATGTATTTCGTAAACCGTTCATCACACGATAAAAATACACCAGAGCAAATAAATTTCTAATTAAATTTTAAACAAAAAAGGTTCTTAGAATATTTTTGATACGACTTACGGTTTCCATAGAATCATCACGTAAATTTAGGTCAAATATGGCGCGCACTGCAGAACTCGCGGATTTTCTCCAAATTCCCCATGTTGCGCCACTTGTACACAAAAATTACTGAAGTAAAAAATTAAGAACGGACAATTATCTATCTGTAGTTTAATTGCTTGTTCGTCAAAATGTATTTTTCAAAAGTTTTTAAGCACTATTGTATAAAAATAAGCCGGACTGTAAAGAACAAAATTACTGGAGAACCTTGAACTTTTTTTGATTTAATAAGCCACCTTTGTGCAAATTAATTATTGAGAAATATTAATTAGCCTTCGAGCGATAAGACAGGAAAAGTAAATCTACCACCTGAATTTCTTTTTCGGAGATGCAATGGAATATTTGAAGAGCGTTTTCCGTAAAAGCTAATTAATATTATTGAACCCCTGACAAAAGAAGACGGAACCTTTCTTTTAAGTGTTTCGAATTTTTCTCTCGGAATCTTGGCGTAGAACTAATGGAGTAATACTTCAAAATATCCGCCTTAAAGTACTGAATATAAATCTAAAGTTACAACATCGGCCGTTATAGGCTAAAAACCGAAAAGACACATTTTTTCTAATAAGTTTAAGGTATTTTTTATCGCGCTTGTGATTGAAAATCGCTAAAGTTGAGATGGTGTGACCAGGTGCTGGAAAGTTTCAGAAGCATGGGGTGGAGGTATGGAGGAAGAAAATGGGAAGGAGGCAGGAACGGAGGAAAATTGTAATAGAAGCGAGAACGAATAGTAATTTATAAAAGTCAAATGTACGAGGGGTCGTCTTTATATTCCCGGACTGGGCTGTTTTGAATTTTGATGCAATTTTTCATTATGCTGTTTTTTAATCACATATGCCTTGGTAACCTGTGTGGCAATTTACAAAACAATTGCATCATTATTAATTTTATTATCTGTCAGTTTGTGTCGTCGCGCGTTGTATATGTATCGAAATGAATACAATCGAATAGCGGGCTGTTATAAAATTCCTTACAAAACAAGGAAAACCTTCAAAAATTATTCTTGAAGAAATGTTGGCTGTATACGGGAATGATTGCCCTTCTAAGTAAATTATTTGCGAGTGGTCAAAATTGTTTTTGACCAGCCAAAAGCCATCCCAAGAAGTTTAAAGTCACCCCTTTTGCAGGAAAAATAATGGAAACAATTTTTTGGGACTCTCAGGGAATTTTGCTGATTGATTATATGAATAAGGGTAGTACGGTAACGGGAGAGTATTATGCAAACCTGATGCATCGCCTTAGAGATGCTATTGAAGTGAAGAGACGCGGAAAACTGACGCAAGGTGTCTTGTTGCTCCACGACAATGCACGAGTGCACAAGTCCAGACTTTCAAAAGCTGCTGTAGCTGATTGTGGCTTCAAAGAAATTGAACATGCGCCTTATAGTCCAGATCTAGCACCCAGTGACTATTTTTTGTTCCCGAATCTCAAAAAAACACTTAGGCCCAGTTGTTCAGTATTAGGTTATCTTTTAACCTGAATTATTTTGCATGGAAACAATTCTTGAAACAATAATTTCTATGGAAAATAACCCAGGTTAAAAAATAACCCGAAACTGAACAACTGGGCCTTAGGGGGACAAAATTTAGGGACAATGACGAACTTATAGCAGCTGTTAAGGGCCATTTTGCGGAAAAACCACGATACACTTACAACGGTATGCTTATTATTTTTCTCAAACACGTATACTATCGCGCATTACGTCACGTGCGAATTAAATTACAAACGATCGTATACGAACGTGGTACGAACTGTACTCGTGAACTCAAATTATCTGTCGAATTCTAATTATTTGAAATTATTCGAATTTGTGAAAATTCTATTATTAAATTCGAAAATGCCGGGTTGTGCAGTTGCGAAATGTGGTAATAATAATAAAACGACAAAAGGGACGAAAATCAAATACTTCCGATTTCCACAAATTGAAGACATTTCTAAAATAAAATGGATTGTTGCATGTCATCGTGAGGATAAAATAAACCTAAAAAATGGTATGTTGTTTTATGAAACAAAAATTTTCGAGAACCGTTGAAAAACAACCCCAAAATCGACTTTTTAAAAGTAGGGAAAATGAACATCGAACATGCCGCGGCTCCCAAGGCAAACGCGGGGAAATGCATCACACGTTCCCTTCGAATCGAGTGAAATTTTTTTGCTCCGATTTGAATTTTTCTTTGAAATTCGGATAGGTGGGGGTGTGATTAGTAGATATTAATAATAAATATTATCAAAAAAATGGAAAATAACCGGTGTATTTGCGCAAAAGCGCAAGATGGTTCGCATCACAATTCCAATTCGCACGTGACGTCACACAACCTGCGTATGAGCATACCGTTGTAAGTGTATCGTGGGAAAAACCAAATGAATATTTTTTATACTGGATTAAAGATGTTATTGAAACGGTGTTATACCTGTATTCAAAAGCAGGGGAACTATATTAAAAAATAAAATTTTGTTGCTCTAGTCTTTTGTTTTCATGCCTAGTCCGGGAATATAAAAACGACCCCTTGTATGAAAATAGGACTAATCCACCTAGAAATCGGATTTGTAAAGTCTGGAAAGACAGCCAAACTACTTCTGGAGTGATATATTTTATAGAGAATTTTATGCTCTTCAATTATGGTCTGATCATAATATTTCATACAAGCATAAATAAGCGAGTTATCGGCAAAAAATCGCGTTGGAGGAGCTAAAACCCCCGATTGTGGGGGACGCCGGCGTGGGACTTTTGGGGGGTTCATTAGAACACTCCAATGTACATCGGATTTTTTGCAAGCTTGAGCCAATTTTTTGGCTTCGTTGCCTGGACTACAAAGATTTGTAATAAAAATTCAATTCTTTAGAACAATTTTGGGAACTTGAGCTCCAATTTCCATCGATTGTACCCCAAAGGCGAGAAAGTTAGAGCGTTTCAAAGATTGTGAAATTGCAAATTTTACCAACATCGCTCCGAGCAAGTAGCGCCGATAACAATTAAAATAGATTTTTATTTTTTAATATTAAAAAAGAAAATGAGCATCGTGCTCGATAAAAATAGTTTACTAGTTCATAGTCTCGGTGTGAGTTTTTCGCGAATTATTTTTAGTCACGAATAAAGTTTTAAAATTGGTGTCAATCGATCGAGAATTGTTCGAGTTCCAATGAGCTTTCATACAAATCGTTCGTACCCGAATGGTTTTTAATATAAATTCAATTTTTTTAGAACAATAATTTTGAGAGGGACTGTAGAAATGTTATTTTAAGAAGTGATTTTTTCAATAAACTAAGTACAGATCGATCGAGAATCGAAGAATGAGCTTCAATTTCCATCTTTTAAACTCCAAAGGTAAAAAAGTTAGAACGTTTCAAAGATTGTGAAACTAACTGAATTTCATCGCACCGCCCCCCCTCGGCATCGTAAATTCTCTAATGAAATTAGTGTCAAAAGTTTGAGCTCCAATGAGATTCCATTAAATTCGTTTGAACCGAACGACAGCCCCCCCCCCCACTGCGAATTTTTTTATAGAAAAAAGGTGTTAATCGATAGAGAATCGTTTGAGCTTCAATTCTCACCATGGAGCCTTTCAAAGTTTGTGAAATTGTACATTTTACTATAAGCAAGTAGCGCTCAAAATTTTGGGTGTTATTTGCAGGGCCAGTTACAGCTGATATCTTTTCTATTATTGTAGGAAGTAAATTTCTTTAATAGAAAAAGAATTAAAAATGTATATCAAAGCACCCACAAACTGGGGTTCCATGAGTTCGAAAGAATTCAATTTTTATTAAAAACTTTTGAAGCTCAAACGACGGGAATAGAAGCTCAAACGATTGACGCAAATTTCATTAAAAACTTCGCATTGGGGAGGGGGCAGTGAAATGTCCCTCAATTTCACACTCTCAAACTTTTTTACCTATGCGGTCCAAATTTTATAATAAAATTAGCAATGTCATATCTACAGCCTCCATCCCCCAAAGTTTTCGAGAATAATTTTGCGATGAAATCTATTCGGTTAAGATGGAAAGTTTTTCTTTAATAATATTCTTGCGAGATCAAAATCTGAAAATTCTTGCACGTGAAAAAAGCAGAATTTTATAAGGAATATTGGGTACGGTCCCCTATCTTTGGCCACTCCAAATAAATTGAAAATTTCCTATTGCAAAGAGGAAGGTTTATATAGTATACTGATATAATTTAAACCTGCGAATGTATTATCAAAATTTTGAGTAAATCGAATTTGAAGTTTGCAAATTTACATGTAAAATTAACGAGATTCCGCGCGTCGCTCATTCTGTTGACGGTACGTGCCAGGCCCGTAGCCAGAATTTCATTTGGGGGGGGGGGCACTTGTAAAGGGGGTTTCCCTTTTTATTACAAATTTTTAAGTTTTATTTATTTATATATTAAACTACTTCTTTACAAATATTTTAAAAGTAAAATTTTCGGGGCAAACAAATTTTTTCAATATTTTATTTTTCTTAATTTATTTAAAACAAGCATTATAGTCCAGCCAAGGAAGGTTTTTAGATTGCAAAAAATCCGGGCAAGCTGAATTTTGGCAGAGATGTACATTGGAGTGTTCTAATGAACCCCCCCAAATGTCCCATAAAATCCCACGCCGGCGTCCCCCACAATCAGGGGGTTTTAGCTCTCCCAGCGCGATTTTTTGCCGATAACTCGCTTATTTATGCTTGTATTAAAAATTATGATCAGACCATAATTGCAGAGCATAAAATTCTCTATAAAGTAGTTTATTTTTCATATTTTTCCATGGCACACTAATACTTAAATTATTGACCGAAAACACAACCCACCCTTAAAATGGCACAATAATGATTCGTTGCAGGGGGAGAAATGTTTTCGGGCACGGGAAATGCTTTTAATAATAAATTAATTGAAATTGTGGTCAAGGTTGCAAAATGAAGAGAAAAATAAATTTTCTCAAAATTTGCCCAAGTTATAGTATCTTCCAAGTAACGAAACCGAAATTTTGGTTTGAGCTTACAGAAGATCCGGGCAAGCTGAAATTTGACCAAGATGTATATTGAAGTGTTCTAATAAACCCCCAAAATGTCTCATAAAAATTCCAAGCCGGCGTTCCCCCAAATGAGGATTTGTTTGGAAATGAGGAAATTTGGAAAACACTTTTTCCAAAATATAGGTACCTATTTTATTTTCGAAATTCAAATGTTTCACTTTTAAAATTTTTGTTTCTTTTGAAAATTTCGGGGGGGGGCACGTGCCCCCAGGTGCCCCCTCCTGGCTACGGGCCTGGTACGTTCAATATGAATAACCCTAACACTTAGAGTATTTCGCACCGGCAGATGCAGCTCGTCTCTCGTACATGTAACATCGATTATTTTTTGTTTTTACGCGATTTTTTGGGGGTGAAACGTAATAGTTTACTGCCCCCTACCGCAACTATACTTTTTAATGCTATTTCAAGGGTCTCTAAGCTCCCGGTTTCATTTATCCCGGTTTTTTTTATGGGAGGCGCCTTCTCGTATGTTTAGCATAGTAACCAGAGTCAAAACCGCCCTGGAGGGGTGCAGAGCGGAGCGCAGCGGCGCCCCGAAAGGGTAGGTTTTGACGATGGATAAACTTCCCTATAGGCGTTTCAATTTAAGATCGCAGCGCCATAACGGCTATTAGTGGTATTAATGGAATGGGTGCGTTTTTCGATAATTTGCTGTTGTGTTTATGTATTAAATATATTTTTAATTGTATTACGGCACCTCTGTGTTTGTTTACTATAATAATTTCATAAAATTAATTTTTGAATTGAATTAATTAATTGCTGCCAACTGGAAAGGGTTAGAAACTGTGACATTCCGTATATATTCGAGGTTAAGACAGTTTAGTGTGATTATTTGTAGTGTAAAATAGCGTGCAAGTACTTTCTGAAACATTGGATATTTATAAGAAGAGTTTGGCTTTAAAATAACCTGGTAAGTTGAAATAAATATGTTATGCTTTCGATAGTACATTTTAAAGGTTTTTGTTTTAGAAGCAATATCTAGCTCGGGGCTTCGTTTTAGCATTCTGCATTATCTTATTATGTATGGTTTCAGAGATGACCTACGTGAAATTGAAATTATATCGCAAACTGATATCAAATGTGTATGGTCACAGCAAAAACACACTACCAAAGAAAAATATAAGGCAGTCCCAGTACTCGATATGCCATGTTTCGACAACTATAAACCCACTTCCTATCAAGTCAATGTAGAAAAGGCGGAGAAGTTATATAATGAATTACCTAAAGGAGCATTTAACAAACATTGGTAAGTATTTAGTAGTTATACAATGATTAAAAGTAATAAGTTAAAATTACAGTGTTGGTCGTATGGAACCTGAACCTGAAGGGGCACAATTACAGAGCGAGCCTGAAAAAAACCACACCTTATGTTAATAAATAATTTGTTCATAATCACTTTGTTTTAAATTAAAGTCAGGATTAGATTGCAAAAATTTATTAAACAAATCACTTTATTTTATTGTATTTTACGATAGGTTTATTGTTTACTAAATTACTAAAAAAACGCTTATTTTTAAAAATTTTATAAATATAAAAACTTAATAACCAAATGTTTATTGTTTACTAAAAAATCGGTGCAGATATCACACAGATATCACATTACAGCTTTACAAGAGTTAAAATTATTCGCTCCCTGATATTTAATTTGTGAAGTCGTTCATCACAATAAAATGTTTTTACGAGTTGCTCGATTTTATTCAATATTTCGAAACAGCTCAGTCCTGTTGCACTATTTAAGGCAATATCGGTGCTTATCAAACTGCATATATTTCCGAATTTTGGGGTGTTCACTTGCACTTGAAAATCTCTAAATTGCTTTAGGCCTACATAAAGAGGTTGGGCACTTAATAACGCAAGTAGACCTTCTGCGGCATCTATTTCATCTTGCTCTAATACTTCTGCGACATCAACTTCATCTTGCTGTAATTCTTCGTCGTGCTCTAATGTTGCACGAAGTGGAGAGTGTGTTAAAAGCTGTTTAACTTTGCCTCGATTTTCAGCACGTTCATTGCGAGAATTTTCACTTGAAGTTGTTGCAGTATTTACAGTTTCTCCATGGCGCACTGAAGGTAAATAAAGTGTGGGAACAGCTGTTTTTTTCAGATACGGTTTTGCTGTTGAGCCACCTGTAAAAAAACATTAAGGTTAATTCTGCAGTTTTAGCTTTTACTGTGTGTAAATTGATTAGAATCATGAACACAACTAGACAAATACATACCTGGTCTATAAAAGTAATCATCCTTCTTAAAGTGACGCGAACAAACCCTCATATATTTTGATACTGGCTTCCCAATTTTTAAATTCTTTACCCAAGCTGCATGGCGATCAACAAGTTCACGAATGTTCAATTTGTTATTTATGTACACTTTTTCTTTTCCTATTTTGGGAAAAACATGAAAACTAATTTCGGGATTTCTTTTACTCGAAGAATTGCACCCGAAAACCGAACAAAACCATCTACCCATTATTAAAATTTCGATAGAAAATCTCACAAATTCACATTTAAATGCACGCGAGCAATATTGCCGTCACCTGTACAAGTAGTTCAAAAATTTGCCGCAAGGTAGCGTATCGCTTATATTGAAACGCCTATCGAATGCACACCCCAAAAATCGAAGAAAAATTCGCTAAATTTACGTACTTTCAAATTGATTTTTCTCGAAATTTTATGTATACTTTTGCAAGTGAAATTTTTACAGTATAAACCATCCTCTTTGCTATAGAAAATTTTCAATATTTTTGGGGTGACCAAAGTTAGGTTACCGTCCCCGGAATATTTAATACGTTTATATTATATATTTATTTTAATAAAGGACAGAGTTAAAAAACTAAAGTAACCACAACCTACTTTGCATATATACCCCCTACCGCATTACCGTTTTTCCGCATTTTATTTTTCAAATAGTAAATACGCCAGTTAGAGCAATGAATCTTGGTCCAGTCGCTTCCTCTCGTCAAACTACATAAGATCAAGTGGCAAAATGCCCTCCAGAACCATTAGAAACATTCCATGAAACATGTAATATTTGTTTAGTGAGACAGGAGGGCATGTTTCTCTTTTAACAGTGAAGGTAATGTGGGTAGACCTTGTGCTGTCGGCTCTAATTCGCCACATTCTCAACCGTTTCTGGACTTTATTAAGGGGGTTACCTACTGTGAACAGTCGTTTTCAAGCTGATTTTTAGGAATTAAATTTGAGAAAACTATTACAGCTATTGAGCTAAAATTTAGGATATTTATTTATTCACATTTAAACTAACACTTAAAATTTTTGTAAAGCTTTTTATTGAAAATTGTACAAGGTACAGATCGACGCGTAACTCATGTTTCGAAATGACGCGCCAATCGGACGCATCGTTTCCGACCGATCCAGTTATCTGAAATAAATGAATTTTTTAAATTCTTGTTCTATATGAATGTGGCTCCAGTTGGAACCTCAAAAATTTAATTTAAACAAAAAATGACAAAATGGCGAGGATTTAAAAAACAAACTTCGATTTTTACAACAAAATATTTACTTTTCACGGCCTGCAAAATGATAATTTTAAATATATTTTGGATATTTTAGGTTCTGACTGGAGCCTGAAATATATTCTAAATGCTTAAAATAAAATCAAGTTAATCCGCCAAGTAGTTTGTTTGGAAAATGTGCGCCCGACTTGAGAAATGTAGTTTTGAGATAAATCGTTTTAAACTTTTTCGTGCTGTAATGAGGTGGATAGTGGTTGATATTCGTAACTTACCCTTAATCGCGTATACTAGGGCCATACAGAATACATTCCTCGGCTTCGAAGAAGTGAAATTCGGCACTTATTTTTTCTTTTGTGGCAGTTCTCGCCTCTTTAGAATAGTAAGACGCTCGGTGATTAGACAGTATGATGCGCTCGCCGTCTCTCTTATATGCGTAAATTTTGGCCTTCTCGCCGATTTTTACATAATATATTATGTACGAATACCTCGGTTTTTATCCCGTCTTTATTTACAAAGAGACGTGTATTTTTTAGGAGCTCAAAAGTCACTGAAATTTTCCTATCAAAACTTTTTTTTTTATTAAAGAACCAACATATTTTTGGAACTCATATTATTTTGTCAGGTTTTACTGAAAGTAGTTTATTTTGAAAACTTTTAAAATAAAAATTAGCATAATAAATTAGTCAAAATAGATTAAAAAAACAAACAATTTTAGGGATTTTGTACCTAACATTATTTGTTTGTGTAAGAAATGTCAGTTGAAAACCTTGTATAGTAACTCGAACCCATAAAAAACATAGCAGTAAATTAGTTAACAACCCCAGATGTTCCTGGGGAGTTTCAATTTGTAAGAAAAAACTTTTAAGCTCCTTTTTCACAATCAATTCGATTTTAAGGGTGGACTAAAACGTCGATTTTTAATCATTTTCTTTTTTAACAATTTTTTTGGTTTTTTGGACTCCTAAAGACAATTACAAACAGCTACAACTTATATTTGTTAAATTTATGTTTGTATATTTTGTATAAAGTACAAAATACAAAAAGTAATTCCGTTTTAAAATGTAATTATGACTTCAAAAGTTTTAATAATGAACTCCATTACAGAAAATCCGTTATAATTCGGGTAATTTCATGAATTTTACTTGAATATTTTTTGGACACATTTGCAAGACCCCAAACTGTAGACCCCAAATATATGTAATAAAAAAAAATCGAAAAAATTTATCGGTCACAGTAGGTAACCCCTTAACCCGTAACTGGTATTCCGGGGTCTGGGAGACACTCTTGAATGAAATATTAATTTATGATTATTTCTCGATTTTTATATTCGAATTTTTAAACCACTTGTTATTAGTTTATGATGTTTTTCTTACTACAAATAAATTACCCTGCATTTGTTACGCAATGCATATTAGCCCAGTCATAACGACTTCAAATAAGAAAAATGTTACCCTTGTCCAAAAAAATTAAAACGTAAAACTCAGTATCTATGTTGTAAGTGTAAAAAAAAATTTGTAGTGAGTGTAAAATAATATTCATTATGAAATCTAGGGGTAGTTAGTTTTTATGTGCGTGTTAAAAATTTTGTATTATTTTAAGTTTTTATTATAATAGTTCAATGTATAAACATTTAATATTTAAATCATTTTGTCTAAATAATTTCAATATTTTTATAAATTTACTTACAAATATAAAAGCCTATTATTTCGCCGATATTTGAAAGAAATTCTAATTATTCCTTAAATTAAATTTTGTTTGATTGGTTTTTACGCGTATGCTAACTTTAAAAACACATACTAATGTTATCCAACCTTCAGATAACAAATATAATAACTTAGGCTAATTTTAAGGGCTAGTTGTCTCTCAGACCACGGCGTACCGTTTATGTATCTAAAGTAGGACGGTACCAGTTACGGGTTAAGTTCATTTACTAGTGTTTTTATATAGGAAGTTAAATCATTCAGACGAGAATTCGAAACAAATTTGTCAATGTTTATTCATCAATACAACAATTAGTATTTTGAATATAGTTTATTCAATTAAGTAAGTGTTTAATAACTTGATAACAAATTTTAAAAGAATTATTTGACTATTACATTTTCAACAAGTTAAAAGATCGATTCATTAAACATTACAAAAATTACATTTCTGTAATGAGGAACAAAATGACTAGCAAACACTGATAGGTTATATGAAAAACTAAAACACTTCATATAAAAATAGAAGAACCTTCACTTCAAAAGCTTTGGTCCTTTTTCAAAAAATTACATTTTTGTAATATGAGGAACAAACTGACTAGCAAATATTATTTAAATATTATAAAAAACAAAAACACTTCATATAAAACTATGAAAATGGAAGAACCTTCACTTTATAGGCTTTGCTTTTTCGAAAAATTACTTTTTTGTAATATGAGGAACAAAATTACTAGCAAACACAGACGGGTTAAATATTATAAAAACAAAAACCACTTCCGATGAAGCTATAAAAATGGAAGAATCTTCACTTTACAAAAGCTTTGGTCCTTTTTTGAAAAATTACATTTTTGTAATTTGAGAAACAAAATGACCAGCAAACAGACGGGTTAAATATTATAAAAAACAATAACACTTTAGATAAAACTATAAAAATGGTAGCACCTTCACTTTAAAAGCTTTGGTCCTTTTTCGATCGCTTTCAACTCCAAAGTGTGTTCATTGCCAATCAGCGTGACATAACCGTGCTTGTCCATAGCTGAAAACGTAAAGATATATTATTTAAGACTTTTAACTTATATAAAACTTACTGAGCAGATCTGCAAAAGTAGCAGCTATATTAAATCGGTTTATAGGCTTGGGACAAATATCTTCTAGTGTAAGTTCATTTTTCTCGTAATTCCAGTTCTTCACAATGTAACGTATATATTTGTGTCTTAGACGACGGACTGATTTGCGCTCTTGGTCGTTTTTAGGGAAGATTCTGTAAATAACAATATGGAGATTTTGTAAATTGCAAGCAAACTTCACTTACACTTCAAAAGGTGACTTTTCGGCTACGACGGGTTCAACCGCAGACACAACAAATTCCGTTTGAGCAGGGAGTGGAAAATGCTCTCTCCTACAAAAGAATTGTTTAGTTTCGAAATGATATAATCGCAATGTTTACTCACCCATTTAAACCGACAATATTGGATTCGGCGCAATGGGAAGCGTGTACTTCCACCGGAACCTCAAATTGATGCGATTGATCCACTCGACTCTCTTTCCTACAAAACAGATAGTTTAAATTTGAAACAACAAAACTGCAAGTTTACGCACCCTTCCAAATCAGAAATGTTGGGATCTGCAAAGAAAGGCGCCTCCACTTCCATTGGAACCATCAACTGATGCGATTGTTCGTGTGAAGCTTCCCCAATGGAAGGTAAATCTGCAAGGGGAAAGGTCGTATGCCTGGGAGATAATTTCTGTGCGGCTGCTACCGACTCGACATGCGATATAGAATGCTGCTTGCGATAAATGTGGTCATCAATATGCGGCAGATCGTGGAATAAAATTGCAAGTAAATTCGGGATGTCCACTGTAACGTGCTTCGGGAAGCGAGTGAAGTTTTCGGGTAATTGTTCCAACTGTGGGATTATCTCATGATTTTTATCCATCTGTAAAGATAACAATTTAAATTTCTGTTCAATTTTAATTGGAAGAAAACTTACTAAGCGATCAATGCATTTGTTGGACTGTTCATACATGCAGAAAGGCTCATTGGACTTGGTTAGTCTTGTGCCTTTCCTTTTGGTTTCCGTTTCAATGTTCACTTGAAATTTGGGATGAAGCCACTCTGGGTTGTATGACTCTTGTTCTTGTGGAGCGACTGCTGGTTCCACATTTTGGAGTGGCGGTGTAACTGGTTTTTCTACAATCTCAATCGGTGATGCTGGTATTATTTGGTCCTCAAGTTGTTTTTCTACTGCCCGCTTCTTTGTGGGAGTGGTAAGTACCTCGGTGGGAGGACGTTTCTTAGACGGAGTGGTAAGCACGTCATTGAATGCTTGTTTGTTCGACGATTCAACTTCTCCTATTCTGTTAGCCAAATAATATTCAAATTTTGTCAATATAGTGATTAAATATGTATTGATATATAGGAATTACATCAAGAAAGTCACCTTATATTGGGATATACATAATATTTTATGTGCGAACAAAACCACGTATCCCAATGTGGCAAACTGTTATTTCATTTTTTAAAATAGCGCATCAATTTTATTGCTACAAAATAAACAAGTAAATATAATCTTTGAAATTGGCTGTGAACTTCGATGACTTCAACACACAGGAACGAATGTGCTATGTTATCTATGGCCATGTATCAGGATAATTTGGTGGTTTGTGATTTATTGATTTTATAATATAAAATAATTTATGTCGTCCTCAAACAAAAATTTTAATTGCAAACACCGCAAGCCCTCAAATTTTCACCATTTTAACGTTCAACTTTCGAAACGTTTCAGGCCAAACGCGACAATTCTTAATCATGGTTTTCATTATGTAGTATCAGAGTTCCTGGTAGGTAAACCTTATGGAAGTTTTGGAAACACCACATGCGGCTATTTGCAGAAAAAGCTCACGGGCACGCGCAACTGCTACGGAACTTATCGTAATTGGAACTGTTGCAGTTTTACACTTTAAATTTTAAAATAGGTTTAATTTTATATTCATTGAACTTGCAGCATATAGGCAATCAAGATCCCAATTTTTACTAAATGCCAGAAAAATAATGACCGTCTCAGGGTTTTGTTTGCAAATGGGTCATTCCATTTCAAATCAACTGAAGAATTTACTCGACCCCCACCAAATTTGACGAAACTTGGTACACAACATCTTAGTAAAAAATAAAAAATACAAATTTAAAGATTTTTCCAAAAAGGCATTTGTTTCCTTGTTTTGGTTCTTCAAAAAGTTAGTGTGTAGACTTGTAGAAAACCGACTGGAACTTCATCCAAAGTGATCTAAATTTAAAAATAAAAAATGTTCTGCAAAAGTAAATGAACGCTCTATTCAAATATTCAACCACATTTTATTTTTTCAACCCCTAATTGGATTAATTTTCTAATATCTATATATATAAAAGAGCTTGTCTGTTTGCTTGCTTGTTCGCTATACGTTCCTAGACCCTTTGACCGATCTCAACCAAATTTTGCACAGTTATTCTGTAGGTCCAAGCGCAACTATTCGTGCGCGGGGAAAAAGTTATTCGCGTTTTTCGATTTTTTATTGATTCACCCTATACTACGGTGAATCACCCTATACTACGCTTTCACTAGATGGTGCACTTAATCTATCATATAAGTTACTGATTGGTGGCCAAAAATCTAAATATATTTTTTTAAATCAGTTATCCCACCCTGCAAATGGGAATGGGACTTTTCGGCGCCGCCGGTTCGGCGTAGCCAGTTCGGCGTAATACCGTTTCGGAGTGAGGACGATTCGGCGTGAGGACGATTCGGCGCGAGGACGATTCGGCGTAGCCTATTTAGGCGCAAACCCGATTCGGCGCTAAGACGATTCAGCGCTAACCTTTTTAGTAATTCGAGACGCTTTTCAAAAATTTAAAATATCCTCATTTTCAGTCGAGAGAGACTATAGTAATATTACAAAAATTATATTTTTGTAATTTTTAGAATTTCTGTTAGTAGTATTCGTAAGTTTCACTGTCTGTGTGTAAGTATTATAATGTTATGTGTTAATGTTTTCATTGGCTAATTTTCGGGTTTTTTATCCTACAGTGTCTTTTCGACCGAAGATGAGAATATTTTAAATTCTCTAGACGCGTCTCAAATTATTAAAGAAATAAAGGACTCTGGGGGAAAAGATTTAATTTTTAAATTACATGATCTTGGTTTTCAAACTATAATTTTTCATTTTGTTAAGGTTATTCAGGATCTCAAGATTAGAGTAATATAAATTTGTAATAAATTTTTGTATTATAGTTGACCTTTATTCAGGCCCGTAGCCAGGATTTCATTTCGGGGGGGCACTTGTAAAAAGTCTTTTGTAAAAAGTAAATTTTTAGGGGTTCCCCCTTTTATTGCAATTTTTTTTAAGTTTTATTTATTTATATATTAAACTACTTTTAAAAAAAAATTTTAAAAGTAAAATTTTCGGGGGTTCCCCTTCCGGGAATTTATATTATTACAAACAAATTTTTTCAATCTTTTATTTATCTTAATTTATTTTAAAAAAATTAAATTTATTTTTATCTAAAGCAAACATTACATGAAGACTTTATTCACTCTCTACTTTATAATTTAAACTCTAAGCGCCTTTCTTTTTTCATCGTAAAATTATCTATTATAATATCAGTATCAATGTAATTTTGTCGCTGAAAAGTCAATCGGTCAAACTTAACTAAAAGTTGTAATAGCGCTAACTTATATATATTATAATCTTAGATACAAATACCAACCAAATAATTACAAAAAATGTGGAAAATTCCAAAAATAAATTTTAAACAGAGTCAGGCCCAGCGCCGGATTTAGACTTGATAAGGCCCTAAGCTATTTGAGATACATATGACAATTGCTCACTCCGAAAAATTTTTTTGGGGGCCCCCAAGAAAGTGGGGGCCGGCCCTAAGCTATAGTTTGTGTAGCTTATACGTCAATCCTGCACTGGTCAGGCATGAATAGAGTTTATATTTTATTCTTAAGAGCTATTATGTTTACCATTACATGGTTTTTATATTAAATTAATTCCATGGCTTTCAGGTAAAAAAAGGGATAAGCAGGGTAACCTATAAGCCGACAAGGTAAATAACAATGAATTACGGCAAATAAACTTGGAAAAAAAACTTTTTCCCACTTTAAAATACAGCTATTTCATTTTCGAAATTTAAATTTTTTAATTTCCAAAAAAAATTTTTATTTCTTTTGAACATTTCGGGGGGGGGCACGTGCCCCCAGGTGCCCCCCCCCTGGCTACGGGCCTGCCTTTATTTGTTAATTTATAAGATACTAGCTGACCCGGCAGACGTTGTCCTGCCCGAAATTAATTTTTATGCCACTCAAAGAATTGTTTATCCAAATATAAATTATTCGAAATTATTAAACAAATTATGAAAACAACAAAAAATTTACATTAAAAGTAGTAATATCGAATCCTGACAGTTTCGGATGTATTTACTGAAGTTGCTTGCAAGGGTACCTCTGGATCTAATTCAAACGATGGTTTGAAAAACAATTAGAAAAAAATTAAGTCGGAATTTCATGTCAACCAACGTCAACTCCAAAATAAATTTCAGTTCATATAGGGTTATATGATACATTAAGAGCACCATCTAGCGAATGCGGAGTGTGCAAGCATTATAAAGGGGATAGCACGGCAGATCCCACCCGGCTTTGAAAAATTTCCTATTCATAAATGGGCCCAAAAATTAGGTTTTTGGGCTGGCATTTTTTCCAAAGAAATAAACCTTAAATTGCCAATATTTCCGGATCGGGTTTTCTATATACTCTACTGATGGAAACTTAATTAATTACAGGTTAAGGCGGCGCCACCTGTTGACTACTACTACTACTTTTACTACTTCTCTTCAACTCTTCGTATACTCTTCCGCTTATATACTAAACTTAGGATCATCGGCATTACCAATCGCAACAATATCGTTATCTTTACAGATGATCTTCCTAATACAGAGTTGACACAAAATACAAAAATGATGATGCATAGTATATATTTGGCAATTCATTTTTATATATATAGATAGAGGGTACAGGTACTTTGTCGGCAACAACTCAACAAAAAATCAACCAAATTCGTCGTGCCGTTCTCACGTGATGATGATGCATACATATTTGGCAATTCATTTTTAATATGGCGGCGCCACCTATTGACGACATTAAACGCACTTTCAGTTTTTTCCCGAATTTTTCAAATTCCCGGGCAACTTTTCAAATTTTTTTTCACACAAACCTTGTCGAAGATATAGGCAACAACTCACCAAAAAATCAGCCAAATTCGTCGAGCCGTTCTCACGTGATGATGATGCATACATATTTGGCAATTCATTTTTATATATATAGATTGGCAATTCATTTTTAATATGGCGGCGCCACCTGTTGACGACATTAAACGCACTTTCAGTTTTTTCCCGAATTTTTCAACTTCCCGGGCAACTTTTCCAATTTTTTTTTCACACAAACCTTGTCGAAGATATATGCAACAACTCACCAAAAAATCAGCCAAATTCGTCGAGCCGTTCTCACGTGATGATGATGCATACATATTTGGCAATTCATTTTTATATATATAGATTGGCAATTCATTTTTAATATGGCGGCGCCACCTGTTGACGACATTAAACGCACTTTCAGTTTTTTCCCGAATTTTTCAACTTCCCGGGCAACTTTTCCAATTTTTTTTCACACAAACCTTGTCGAAGATATAGGCAACAACTCACCAAAAAATCAGCCAAATTCGTCGAGCCGTTCTCACGTGATGATGATGCATACATATTTGGCAATTCATTTTTATATATATAGATTTTTTAAAATTGGGTATAGGTCTTTTAATATTAAAAGACAAAAATAATCAATAACAATTGATTAAATTTACATTGTCAACTATTGAATTTGTGCTAGTAAATTTGAATAGCTTATTTGCAAAATTTTATAGCATATTTTGTAGTTTTTTAGTGCCTAAAATCCGATGACTACTAATGAGTAATAAATAAATAAAAATATGACACTGAAAAATAAATTTTCCGAAATTTTTTTATGAAAACCACCCACATTGTAATTTCAAGCCATTTCGATGGTGTTTTTAGAATATCATTAAATTTATTCGTTTTTAAGATTTGCACCGAACAAAAACAGCGAATTTTTCGGCCACCTTAAAGAAATCTTAAAGTATAATACAACAAAAATGTTTTACAATATTTCTAAAAATTATTGAACCTCATGATTTACAAATGAAACCATTTTTGTTCTGTAAATACAGCTTAATACGAAAAGTATTAGCCCACCTCTGCATTTAGAATTTGAATTTTTTAAATCTACCACCTAGAAATGATTCTACGATAAATAATCAAAGGAGAAAATTTCATAGTATAAAATTTAGTAATTTAATTGCTAACCTGTGTGAAGTTAGCGGCCACTTTCTAGCGGCCAATTTACCGGAAACACCCGAACGAATTAGCAACAAATTTTTATATGATTGAGGTCTCCTATCGGGATCTGACTATTCCTATACATCAATAACCCTAATATCTGCTTACTCTGAAAAAATTATCCCAATCTAATGACATTAAATTGTCATTTTCATGGTTTTCCCGCGTTCTGATCACCGGGAGTGCATCAACAACCCAATTTCAAAGGAACAGTTGTCTGATCAGGCTACAATTTTCAACATAGCTCAAAAACGATCATGTTCACCGACCCTGAAAAATTGGTAACGTTCTACCGCGGCTGGAGGGAGATTTTCACGGTTTTTTCCGCCAGCGGCCGAACGCGAGGGCACTGAACGTTTCATTTTCCTAGGAAGAGTTGTCTGATCAGGCTACAATTTACAACATAGCTCAAAAACGATAATGTTCACCGACCCTGAAAAATTGGTAAAGTTCTACCGCGGCTGGAGGGAGATTTTCGCGATTTTCCGCCAGCGGCCAAACGCGAGAGCACTGAACGTCTCATTTTCATAGGAAGCGTTGTCTGACCAGGCTACAATTTTCAACATAGCTCAAAAACGATAATGTTCACCAACTCTGAAAAATTGGTAAAGTTCTACCGCGGATGGAGGGAGATTTTCGCGGTTTTTCCGCCAGCGGCCAAACGCGAGAGCACTGAACGTCTCATTTTCATAGGAAGAGTTGGCTGATCAGGCTACAATTTTCAACATAGCTCAAAAACGATAATGTTCACCGACCCTGAAAAATTGGTAAAGTTCTACCGCGGCTGGAGGGAGATTTTCGCGGTTTTTCCGCCAGCGGCCAAACGCGAGGGCACTGAACGTCTCATTTTCATAGGAAGAGTTGTCTGATCAGGCTACAATTTTCAACATAGCTCAAAATTGATAATGTTCACCGACTCTGAAAAATTGGTAAAGTTCTACCGCGGATGGAGGGAGATTTTCGCGGTTTTTCCGCCAGCGGCCAAACGCGAGAGCACTGAACGTCTCATTTTCATAGGAAGAGTTGGCTGATCAGGATACAATTTTCAACATAGCTCAAAAACGATAATGTTCACCGACCCTGAAAAATTGGTAAAGTTCTACCGCGGCTGGAGGGAGATTTTCGCGGTTTTTCCGCCAGAGGCCAAACGCGAGGGCACTGAACGTCTCATTTTCATAGGAAGAGTTGGCTGATCAGGCTACAATTTTCAACATAGCTCAAAAACGATAATGTTCACCGACCCTGAAAAATTGGTAAAGTTCTACCGCGGCTGGAGGGAGATTTTCGCGGTTTTTCCGCCAGCGGCCAAACGCGAGGGCACTGAACGTCTCATTTTCATAGGAAGAGTTGGCTGATCAGGCTACAATTTTCAACATAGCTCAAAAACGATAATGTTCACCGACCCTGAAAAATTGGTAAAGTTCTACCGCGGCTGGAGGGAGATTTTCGCGGTTTTTTCCGCCAGCGGCCAAACGCGAGGGCACTGAACGTCTCATTTTCATAGGAAGAGTTGTCTGATCAGGCTACAATTTTCAACATAGCTCAAAATTGATAATGTTCACCGACTCTGAAAAATTGGTAAAGTTCTACCGCGGATGGAGGGAGATTTTCGCGGTTTTTCCGCCAGCGGCCAAACGCGAGAGCACTGAACGTCTCATTTTCATAGGAAGAGTTGGCTGATCAGGATACAATTTTCAACATAGCTCAAAAACGATAATGTTCACCGACCCTGAAAAATTGGTAAAGTTCTACCGCGGCTGGAGGGAGATTTTCGCGGTTTTTCCGCCAGCGGCCAAACGCGAGACCACTGAACGTCTCATTTTCATAGGAAGAGTTGGCTGATCAGGATACAATTTTCAACATAGCTCAAAAACGATAATGTTCACCGACCTTGAAACATTGGTAAAGTTCTACCGCGGATGGAGGGAGATTTTCGCGGTTTTTCCGCCAGCGGCCAAACGCGAGAGCACTGAACGTCTCATTTTCATAGGAAGAGTTGGCTGATCAGGCTACAATTTTCAACATAGCTCAAAAACGATAATGTTCACCGACCCTGAAAAATTGGTAAAGTTCTACCGCGGCTGGAGGGAGATTTTCGCGGTTTTTCCGCCAGCGGCCAAACGCGAGGGCACTGAACGTCTCATTTTCATAGGAAGAGTTGGCTGATCAGGCTACAATTTTCAACATAGCTCAAAAACGATAATGTTCACCGACCCTGAAAAATTGGTAAAGTTCTACCGCGGCTGGAGGGAGATTTTCGCGGTTTTTCCGCCAGCGGCCAAACGCGAGGGCACTGAACGTCTCATTTTCATAGGAAGAGTTGGCTGATCAGGCTACAATTTTCAACATAGCTCAAAAACGATAATGTTCACCGACCCTGAAAAATTGGTAAAGTTCTACCGCGGATGGAGGGAGATTTTCGCGGTTTTTCCGCCAGCGGCCAAACGCGAGACCACTGAACGTCTCATTTTCATAGGAAGAGTTGGCTGATCAGGCTACCATTTTCAACATAGCTCAAAAACGATAATGTTCACCGACTCTGAAAAATTGGTAAAGTTCTACCGCGGATGGAGGGAGATTTTCGCGGTTTTTCCGCCAGCGGCCAAACGCGAGAGCACTGAACGTCTCATTTTCATAGGAAGAGTTGGCTGATCAGGATACAATTTTCAACATAGCTCAAAAACGATAATGTTCACCGACCCTGAAAAATTGGTAAAGTTCTACCGCGGCTGGAGGGAGATTTTCGTGGTTTTTCCGCCAGCGGCCAAACGCGAGACCACTGAACGTCTCATTTTCATAGGAAGAGTTGGCTGATCAGGATACAATTTTCAACATAGCTCAAAAACGATAATGTTCACCGACCTTGAAACATTGGTAAAGTTCTACCGCGGATGGAGGGAGATTTTCGCGGTTTTTCCGCCAGCGGCCAAACGCGAGAGCACTGAACGTCTCATTTTCATAGGAAGAGTTGGCTGATCAGGCTACAATTTTCAACATAGCTCAAAAGCGATAATGTTCACCGACCCTGAAAAATTGGTAAAGTTCTACCGCGGCTGGAGGGAGGTTTTCGCGGTTTTTCCGCCAGCGGCCAAACGCGAGGGCACTGAACGTCTCATTTTCATAGGAAGAGTTGGCTGATCAGGCTACAATTTTCAACATAGCTCAAAAACGATAATGTTCACCGACCCTGAAAAATTGGTAAAGTTCTACCGCGGCTGGAGGGAGATTTTCGCGGTTTTTCCGCCAGCGGCCAAACGCGAGAGCACTGAACGTCTCATTTTCATAGGAAGAGTTGGCTGATCAGGCTACAATTTTCACCATAGCTCAAAAACGATAATGTTCACCGACCCTGAAAAATTGGTAAAGTTCTACCGCGGCTGGAGGGAGATTTTCGCGGTTTTTCCGCCAGCGGCCAAACGCGAGGGCACTGAACGTCTCATTTTCATAGGAAGAGTAGGCTGATCAGGCTACAATTTTCAACATAGCTCAAAAACGATAATGTTCACCGACCCTGAAAAATTGGTAAAGTTCTACCGCGGCTGGAGGGAGATTTTCGCGGTTTTTCCGCCAGCGGCCAAACGCGAGAGCACTGAACGTCTCATTTTCATAGGAAGAGTTGGCTGATCAGGCTACAATTTTCAACATAGCTCAAAAACAATAATGTTCACCGACCCTGAAAAATTGGTAAAGTTCTACCGCGGCTGGAGGGAGATTTTCGCGGTTTTTCCGCCAGCGGCCAAACGCGAGAGCACTGAACGTCTCATTTTCATAGGAAGAGTTGGCTGATCAGGCTACAATTTTCAACTTAGCTCAAAAACGATAATGTTCACCGACCCTGAAAAATTGGTAAAAATATTTTTGCGGTTTTTCCGCCAGCGGCCAAACGCGAGAGCACTGAACGTCTCATTTTCATAGGAAGAGTTGGCTGATCAGGCTACAATTTTCAACATAGCTCAAAAACGATAATGTTCACCGACCCTGAAAAATTGGTAAAGTTCTACCGCGGCTGGAGGGAGATTTTCGCGGTTTTTCCGCCAGCGGCCAAACGCGAGACCACTGAACGTCTCATTTTCATAGGAAGAGTTGGCTGATCTGGCTACAATTTTCAACATAGCTCAAAAACGATAATGTTCACCGACCCTGAAAAATTGGTAAAGTTCTACCGCGGCTGGAAGGAGATTTTCGCGGTTTTTCCGCCAGCGGCCAAACGCGAGGGCACTGAACGTCTCATTTTCATAGGAAGAGTTGGCTGATCAGGCTACAATTTTCAACATAGCTCAAAAACAATAATGTTCAGCGACCCTGAAAAATTGGTAAAGTTCTACCGCGGCTGGAGGGAGATTTTCGCGGTTTTTCCGCCAGCGGCCAAACGCGAGAGCACTGAACGTCTCATTTTCATAGGAAGAGTTGGCTGATCAGGCTACAATTTTCAACTTAGCTCAAAAACGATAATGTTCACCGACCCTGGAAAATTGGTAAAGTTCTACCGCGGCTGAAGGGAGATTTTCGCGGTTTTTCCGCCAGCGGCCAAACGCGAGGGCACTGAACGTCTCATTTTCATAGGAATAGTTGTGTGATCAGGCTACAATTTTCAACATAGCTCAAAAACGATAATTATCACCGACCCTGAAAAATTGGTAAAGTTCTACCGCGGCTGGAGGGAGATTTTCGCGGTTTTTCCGCCAGCAGCCGAACGCGAGGGCACTGAACGTTTCATTTTCCTATGAAGAGTTGTCTGATCAGGCTACAATTTACAACATAGCTCAAAACGGATAATGTTCACCGACCCTAAAAAATTGGTAAAGGTCTACCGCGGATGGAGGGAGTTTTTCACGGTTTTTCCGCCAGCGGCCAAACGCGAGGGCACTGAACGTCTCATTTTCATAGGAAGAGTTGTCTGATCAGGCTACAATTTTCAACATAGCTCACAAACGATAATCTTCACCGACCCTGAAAAATTGGTAAAGTTCTACCGCGGCTGGAGGGAGATTTTCGCGGTTTTTCCGCCAGCGGCCGAACGCGAGGGCACTGAACGTTTCATTTTCCTAGGAAGAGTTGTCTGATCAGGCTACAATTTTCAACATAGCTCAAAAACGATAATCTTCACCGACCCTGAAAAATTGGTAAAGTTCTACCGCGGCTGGAGGGAGATTTTCGCGGTTTTTCCGCATTTTCATAGGAAGAGTTGGCTGATCAGGCTACAATTTACAACATAGCTCAAAAACGATAATGTTCACCGACCCTTAAAAATTGGTAAAGTTCTACCGCGGCTGGAGGGAGATTTTCGCGGTTTTTCCGCCAGCGGCCAAACGCGAGGGCACTGAACGTCTCATTTTCATAGGAACAGTTGGCTTGTTCAGGCTACAATTTTCAACATAGCTTATATACTTATAGATGTTGCACGCAATGAAAAATTTGGTTATAAGTTGGAGAACTTTGTACGCCAGATGGTGCTTTAAATCACCACATCGTCACGCAGCGTACAAAGTTATTATTAACTAGCCATGTATATCTGTTATTAGAGCAGGTAATAAATCCTTTATTGGGGGTTTATGTAGATTATAACAAGGGTTTCTTTTAACAAAAACATTCCTTTTTGATTTTAACAATACTGTTTGCTAAGATCCCACTTAAAATTTATTTTTACTTTCTGAACTCCTAGTGCCTGAAGTTATTTTGGCATTATGCTGTATGCATCATAACTTCGAAACTAAATTAAATATGTAAAAATATTAAGAACCAAAAATTACCGTTATAGAATTTACTACAGCTTTCTCCAAATTCCCTATTAAAAATTATTAAAATTAAAAAAAATAAAGATATTTTATTTAAAAAAATATTCAATATTTTCTGGCCGGGCCCGGCCCTGCAAACACGTGTTTTGTTGTTTAAAAATTTATATTTATAGCAAAACCGTGTGGTAGTAAAGCAATTTTTGAGGAATCTTACAACTTTTAGGACAAATATTTGTCCTTTATAATCGCGGCCCTAAATAAAATAATAATTATGAATACTTAACCCTTTCACAGGTTTATCCACAAATTTGTGGGTAAAAAATTAAGAAAATATTTTCAGAACCCCACAGATTTTTGGGTAAAAAATGAAGAAAGAAATGCAAAAAATTTGTCAATAACAATCACATAAATTTTTATATATAAGATATAATTTTTACCAAATTTGATCATGGGATGAGCATGGGTTCGGTTACTAAAAATAATGTAAGTATTTTAAATTTTTAATTTTAACTAAAATTTATGATATTTTATGGCAAAGTCGAAAAAATTTATGATTTTTATGGCAATTTTCAAAATTTATGATTTTTTATGAATTTATGGCAAGTGGCCACCCTGCGTTTAGCCGAACATAGGAAATTAACATGCAAAATCTTATTTATGTAAATTCCTGCTTTCCTAATTATTTAAGAATTTAATAAGAGTTTGCTTTAACAGGCTAGTAACAGAATCTTTCGCAACCCAGAGCCGTCTCGATCATATATAGGGGGGGGGGGGACAAGTCTGTCTAAAAATTTAAAAAGGGATGATTTTTGTTGGTTGCTTTTTTAACTAGTGCAATTAATTTTGAGCTTTTCATAAGTGAAGACACTTAGTTTTATATGTATAGAATGAGTTTAATCAATCAATCTTGATTTTTCGATGAGCGATTATAAAAACTTTAATTTCTGAAAAAGAACTTAGTACTGCCGCAGTGTCACATGGTAAAACATACGAAGATACTGCAAGAACCGAATATTTAAAAGATGAAAAATTACCATTCGTGCCCTCAGGTTTAGTTATTCATAAAGATTATCCCTTTTTAGGTGCGTCGCCCGATGGCTTACTTGGTTCGAATGGGGTTATGGAAATTAAATGCCCATATAAAAATAGAAATGAACACCCCAGTAAGGTTAAATTTCCCTTTCTAACAAATAGAAATTCTGAAATAAAAACTTCGCACGCATACTATTATCAAATACAGTGAATTGTGGAAATAACAAATAGAGATTGGTGTAAATTAATAATTTATACATTTGAGGGTATTAAATCGGTAAAAGTTTTACGGTGTAAAAATTTTTGGAACAGCATATTTCCCAAGTTAAAAGATTTTTATTACTTTTACATGCTACCTGAAATCGTAATGCCTGGAACTCGGTCGTCAGATAATTCAAACAAATGGACAACATCTAAACAATTACATTTCTTAGAAAATGGCCTGGTAAATGATATTAAGTACTACAAAGATATTAAAAGAGGTTATGCAGTTCTCAGAAATTCTGGTGTTGATTTCTCAATTAAAGAAGTTTTGATTAACGACTATACCCTTATGTGATAACGAATGGCTAAGTTGTTTTATAGTTGATCACTGCTTAGTATATGTCTTAAATTCAAAATTTAAAAAATTTCAAATTATTTCGGTCAATAAATCATCCATCATATTTGACGAGGAAAATAAGCTAACGCAAAATTTTATCAATGATTTATCCATCGTCCAAGATAATGTTGTTATGCCTGTAATTGTGAAAGGACATTTTATTTTAATTACCATTGATTTTACCAGTAAAGTTATTACAATATTGGATCCGATTGGAAATGATAAAGCGCAAATGACGTTTTTCAAGCTCATGTTTATAAAATTTCTTAATTTGAAGGAAATCGATAGCACAAATTGGAACATAATCACAATTGAACACATAACTCAAACTAATTCATTTAATTGCGGAGTCTACATCATATATTTTTTCTCAAAATTAGTTAAGAACGAATCTCTCACGGATGCAGTTAACATAACAAAATACAGAGAAGATTTACAGTGGATGTTGTTGAAAAACAGCAGTAACATGCGGGAAAGATGCTACTATGGATAGCATATCTGAAGAAGACTTCCGATGCAGTACATGCTTGAGAAAAATTCATACCAAATGTTTGTTTACCGTAGAAGAAATCGAAAGTGGCATTGCGAGAATTAAAAAAACACAAAATGAAATAATATGTGACTTGTGCAAGGTGAATTAAATGTAGTGGAAGTTAGCTTCAGATTCGAATTTGAGAAACGTGTTTATACGCTTTTCTTTTCAAATTTACCCCCCTCCCGTAATGCTAGCCCATCGACTGCGTAATGCTTGACTTTGTTGGGGTTTCGGGCCGGGTGACGTGGTCTAGATGCATTCCATCGGTAGAGTGCGAATTACGGGACTTCTCAGAGCTCGGTTATCGACCGGACGTCCCTGATTTTTAGTGCTTCCCTTTGTTGAGGAATTCTAGAGACCGCCTAACGGCTACCGTCATACCTAGCACTGCCGGCATTGTGGTTCAGTTTGAGGGTGAGCAAATAAACGGAGGTAGTACAAATAGATGCCCGTACAAATACATACATCCATCTGCATTTCCTTGTTAAATTGTATTTCAAAAATTTCCTAAAATATTTCGACCGTGGATTTAGGCCTATAGGGGATACCACCATAAAAAAAACGCACTTACTACTCGACCTCATAGGTGGTGTGGAACAGAGTAAATCCCTGATTACCAACATAAAAATAATTGGTGCAATTCCCCCCCCCCTTTTATCCGCGCCTGTGTGAAACCGAGCATAAGTGTATTTGCTCATCGAAAAATCAAGATTGATTGATTAAACTCATTCTATACATATAAAACTAAGTGTCTTCACTTATGAAAAGCTCAAAATTAATTGCACTAGTTAAAAAAGCAACCAACAAAAATCATCCCTTTTTAAATAATTTTTAGACAGACTTGTCCCCCCCCCCCTATATATGATCGAGACCGCTCTGGGTTGCGAAAGATTCTGTTACTAGCATGTTAAAGCAAACTCTTATTAAATTCTTAAATAATTAGGAAAGCAGGAATTTACATAAATAAGATTTTGCATGTTAATTTCCTATGTTCGGCTAAACGCAGGGTGGCCACTTGCCATAAATTCATAAAAAATCATAAATTTTGAAAATTGCCATAAAAATCATAAATTTTTTCGACTTTGCCATAAAATATCATAAATTTTAGTTAAAATTAAAAATTTAAAATACTTACATTATTTTTAGTAACCGAACCCATGCTCATCCCATGATCAAATTTGGTAAAAATTATATCTTATATATAAAAATTTATGTGATTGTTATTGACAAATTTTTTGCATTTCTTTCTTCATTTTTTACCCAAAAATCTGTGGGGTTCTGAAAATATTTTCTTAATTTTTTACCCACAAATTTGTGGGTAAACCTGTGAAAGGGTTAAGTATTCATAATTATTATTTTATTTAGGGCCGCGATTATAAAGGACAAATATTTGTCCTAAAAGTTGTAAGATTCCTCAAAAATTGCTTTACTACCACACGGTTTTGCTATAAATATAAATTTTTAAACAACAAAACACGTGTTTGCAGGGCCGGGCCCGGCCAGAAAATATTGAATATTTTTTTAAATAAAATATCTTTATTTTTTTTAATTTTAATAATTTTTAATAGGGAATTTGGAGAAAGCTGTAGTAAATTCTATAACGGTAATTTTTGGTTCTTAATATTTTTACATATTTAATTTAGTTTCGAAGTTATGATGCATACAGCATAATGCCAAAATAACTTCAGGTACTAGGAGTTCAGAAAGTAAAAATAAATTTTAAGTGGGATCTTAGCAAACAGTATTGTTAAAATCAAAAAGGAATGTTTTTGTTAAAAGAAACCCTTGTTATAATCTACATAAACCCCCAATAAAGGATTTATTACCTGCTCTAAGTAAGTACATATCTAAGTTTGAAACCATTATAACAGATGTACATGGCTAGTTAGTAATAACTTTGTACGCTGCGTGGCGATGTGGTGATTTAAAGCACCATCTGGCGTACAAAGTTCTCCAACTTATAACCAAATTTAACATTGCGTGCAACATCTATTATATAAGCTATGTTGAAAATTGTAGCCTGAAGAAGCCAACTGTTCCTATGAAAATGAGACGTTCAGTGCCCTCGCGTTTGGCCGCTGGCGGAAAAACCGTGAAAATCTCCCTCCAGCCGCGGTAGAACTTTACCAATTTTTCAGGGTCGGTGAACATTATCGTTTTTGAGCTATGTTGAAAATTGTAGCCTGATCAGCCAACTCTTCCTATGAAAATGAGACGTTCAGTTCTCTCGCGTTTGGCCGCTGGCGGAAAAACCGTGAAAATCTCCCTCCAGCCGCGGTAGAACTTTACCAATTTTTCAGGGTCGGTGAACATTATCGTTTTTGAGCTATGTTGAAAATTGTAGCCTGATCAGCCAACTCTTCCTATGAAAATGAGACGTTCAGTGCCCTCGCGTTTGGCCGCTGGCGGAAAAACCGTGAAAATCTCCCTCCAGCCGCGGTAGAACTTTACCAATTTTTCAGGGTCGGTGAACATTATCGTTTTTGAGCTATGTTGAAAATTGTAGCCTGATCAGCCAACTCTTCCTATGAAAATGAGACGTTCAGTGCCCTCGCGTTTGGCCGCTGGCGGAAAAACCGTGAAAATCTCCCTCCAGCCGCGGTAGAACTTTACCAATTTTTCAGGGTCGGTGAACATTATCGTTTTTGAGCTATGTTGAAAATTGTAGCCTGATCAGCCAACTCTTCCTATGAAAATGAGACGTTCAGTGCCCTCGCGTTTGGCCGCTGGCGGAAAAACCGTGAAAATCTCCCTCCAGCCGCGGTAGAACTTTACCAATTTTTCAGGGTCGGTGAACATTATCGTTTTTGAGCTATGTTGAAAATTGTAGCCTGATCAGCCAACTCTTCCTATGAAAATGAGACGTTCAGTTCTCTCGCGTTTGGCCGCTGGCGGAAAAACCGCGAAAATCTCCCTCCAGCCGCGGTAGAACTTTACCAATTTTTCAGGGTCGGTGAACATTATCGTTTTTGAGCTATGTTGAAAATTGTAGCCTGATCAGCCAACCCTTCCTATGAAAATGAGACGTTCAGTTCTCTCGCGTTTGGCCGCTGGCGGAAAAACCGCGAAAATCTCCCTCCAGCCGCGGTAGAACTTTACCAATTTTTCAGGGTCGGTGAACATTATCGTTTTGAGCTATGTTGAAAATTGTAGGCTGATCAGCCAACTCTTCCTATGAAAATGAGACGTTCAGTGCTCTCGCGTTTGGCCGCTGGCGGAAAAACCGCGAAAATCTCCCTCCATCCGCGGTAGAACTTTACCAATTTTTCAGGGTCGGTGAACATGATCATTTTTGAGCTATGTTGAAAATTGTAGCCTGATCAGCCAACTCTTCCGATGAAAATGAGACGTTCAGTGCTCTCGCGTTTGGCCGCTGGCGGAAAAACCGCGAAAATCTCCCTCCAGCCGCGGTAGAACTTTACCAATTTATCAGGGTCGGTGAACATTATCGTTTTTGAGCTATGTTGAAAATTGTAGGCTGATCAGCCAACTCTTCCTATGAAAATGAGACGTTCAGTGCTCTCGCGTTTGGCCGCTGGCGGAAAAACCGCGAAAATCTCCCTCCATCCGCGGTAGAACTTTACCAATTTTTCAGGGTCGGTGAACATGATCATTTTTGAGCTATGTTGAAAATTGTAGCCTGATCAGCCAACTCTTCCGATGAAAATGAGACGTTCAGTGCTCTCGCGTTTGGCCGCTGGCGGAAAAACCGCGAAAATCTCCCTCCATCCGCGGTAGAACTTTACCAATTTTTCAGGGTCGGTGAACATGATCATTTTTGAGCTATGTTGAAAATTGTAGCCTGATCAGCCAACTCTTCCTATGAAAATGAGACGTTCAGTGCTCTCGCGTTTGGCCGCTGGCGGAAAAACCGCGAAAATCTCCCTCCAGCCGCGGTAGAACTTTACCAATTTTTCAGGGTCGGTGAACATTATCGTTTTTGAGCTATGTTGAAATTTGTAGCCTGATCAGCCAACTCTTCCTATGAAAATGAGACGTTCAGTGCTCTCGCGTTTGGCCGCTGGCGGAAAAACCGCGAAAATCTCCCTCCAGCCGCGGTAGAACTTTACCAATTTTTCAGGGTCGGTGAACATTATCGTTTTTGAGCTATGTTGAAAATTGTAGCCTGATCAGCCAACTCTTCCTATGAAAATGAGACGTTCAGTGCTCTCGCGTTTGACCGCTGGCGGAAAAACCGCGAAAATCTCCCTCCAGCCGCGGTAGAACTTTACCAATTTTTCAGGGTCGGTGAACATTATCGTTTTTGAGCTATGTTGAAAATTGTAGCCTGATCAGCCAACTCTTCCTATGAAAATGAGACGTTCAGTGCCCTCGCGTTTGGCCGCTGGCGGAAAAACCGTGAAAATCTCCCTCCAGCCGCGGTAGAACTTTACTAATTTTTCAGGGTCGGTGAACATTATCGTTTTTGAGCTAATTTGAAAATTGTAGCCTGATCAGACAACTGTTCCTATGAAAATGAGACGTTCAGTGCCCTCGCGTTTGGCCGCTGGCGGAAAAACCGGGAAAATCTCCCTCCAGCCGCGGTAGAACTTTACCAATTTTTCAGGGTCGGTGAACATTATCGTTTTTGAGCTATGTTGAAAATTGTAGCCTGATCAGCAACTCTTCCTATGAAAATGAGACGTTCAGTGCTCTCGCGTTTAGCCGCTGGCGGAAAAACCGCGAAAATCTCCCTCCATCCGCGGTAGAACTTTACCAATTTTTCAGGGTCGGTGAACATTATCGTTTTTGAGCTATGTTGAAAATTGTAGCCTGATCAGCCAACTCTTCCTATGAAAATGAGACGTTCAGTGCTCTCACGTTTGGCCGCTGGCGGAAAAACCGCGAAAATCTCCCTCCAGCCGCGGTAGAACTTTACTAATTTTTCAGAGTCGGTGAACATTATCGTTTTTGAGCTATGTTGAAAATTGTAGCCTGATCAGCCAACTCTTCCTATGAAAATGAGACGTTCAGTGCCCTCGCGTTTGGCCGCTGGCGGAAAAACCGCGAAAATCTCCCTCCAGCCGCGGTAGAACTTTACGAATTTTTCAGAGTCGGTGAGCATTATCGTTTTTGAGCTATGTTGAAAATTGTAGCCTGATCAGCCTACTCTTTCCTATGAAAATGAGACGTTCAGTGCCCTCGCGTTTGGCCGCTGGCGGAAAAACCGTGAAAATCTCCCTCCAGCCGCGGTAGAACTTTACGAATTTTTCAGAGTCGGTGAGCATTATCGTTTTTGAGCTATGTTGAAAATTGTAGCCTGATCAGCCTACTCTTTCCTATGAAAATGAGACGTTCAGTGCCCTCGCGTTTGGCCGCTGGCGGAAAAACCGTGAAAATCTCCCTCCAGCCGCGGTAAAACTTTACGAATTTTTCAGGGTCGGTGAGCATTATCGTTTTTGAGCTATGTTGAAAATTGTAGCCTGATCAGCCTACTCTTTCCTATGAAAATGAGACGTTCAGTGCCCTCGCGTTTGGCCGCTGGCGGAAAAACCGTGAAAATCTCCCTCCAGCCGCGGTAGAACTTTGCGAATTTTTCAGGGTCGGTGAACATTATCGTTTTTGAGCTATGTTGAAAATTGTAGCCTGATCAGCGAACTCTTCCTATGAAAATGAGACGTTCAGTGCCCTCGCGTTTGGCCGCTGGCGGAAAAACCGTGAAAATATCCCTCCATCCGCGGTAGAACTTTACCAATTTTTCAGGGTCGTTGAACATTATCGTTTTTGAGCTATGTTGAAAATTGTAGCCTGATCAGCCAACTCTTCCTATGAAAATGAGACGTTCAGTGCCCTCGCGTTTGGCCGCTGGCGGAAAAACCGCGAAAATCTCCCTCCAGCCGCGGTAGAACTTTACCAATTTTTCAGGGTCGGTGAACATTATCGTTTTTGAGCTATGTTGAAAATTGTAGCCTGATCAGCCAACTCTTCCTATGAAATTGGGGTGTTGATGCACTCCCGGTGATCAGAACGCGGGAAAACCATGAAAATGACCATTTAATGTCATTAGATTGGGATAATTTTTTCAGAGTAAGCAGATATTAGGGTTATTGATGTATAGGAATAGTCCTATCCCGATAGGTGACCTTAATCATATAAAAATTTGTTGCTAATTCGTTCGGGTGTTTCCGGTAAATTGGCCGCTAGAAAGTGGCCGCTAACTTCACACAGGTTAATTGCTATACATCAACTACATAATATGTATATTAAAAACATTACATATTCAAGTTAATGATCGTATGTAGTTTTACAAACGTGAATTAAAGTTTAATTTGTGATTAAAAACTGCGAAATAATGCATTAATTTTCCATTACAAGAATTTAATTATATTTTAAAATGAATCGGAAAATCATTTCCCGCCGAATTCTCCTTGCGTCGAATTGGTCTTGCGCCGAATTGGGTTCGCGCCGAATAAGGTTGCGTCGAAATGGGCTCGCGGCGAATTAGTCTCGCACCGAAACGGCGGCGCCGAATCGGGTGCACGCCGAAAGGGTTGCTGAATCTTGGCCTCCCTGTCTTCCCTGTGACCGGATCAAACAGATTACTTTTTAATTGGTGACAAGCTTTTTCTATATAAGCAAACTAAAAAACCAAAAAAATTAAAGAAAATATGGAAGAACCCACCGATTCCGCGCAAGAACAACCTCCCGCCCCCACTACCGTGCGCACCGATTCCCCGCCCGTACATCGACGCAGACCGCGTCGCCGACCTATACGTCGTAGAGGTCGTGGTAGAGGCCAGCAACAAAAAATATTCGACTTGCGTTCGTTATTGACAAACAGAAGAGCCGTGGCCGGCACTTCCAATACGGAACGGCCGGTTTATAATTTCTATAATTGTTCACATATTAATATTGACAAGAAATAGTTTCATGTTGTTATTTATGTTGTTTTTAATATAATATAAGCAAATAAAAAGTACTTACAAATACACCTTATTTTATATTTATGTGCTATATTTATAATGCTTGCACACTCTGTATTCGCTAGATGGGGCTCTTAATCTATCATATTAGTGTACTGATTGGTGGCCAAAAATTTAAATATTTTTTTTAAAAGCGATCAGTTATCCCACCCTGTATGTGGGATACGGAAAGTGGTTGGTTGGCATAATACTATAATAACCACTGGCCAATCACTCTCTGTGAGGCCGAATGCCGAACAACTATGGCCTTCACGGATCTATTATGGTCCTCCCCCTGTGATGCCGAAAGCCGAACAACTATGGCCTTCACGGATCTATTACGGTCCGCCCTGTGAGGCCGAACAACTATGGCCTTCACGTATCTATTATGGTCCGCCATGTGAGGCCGATGGCCGAACAACTATGGCCTTCACGGATTTATTATGGACCGCCCTGTGAGGCCGAACAACTATGGCCTTCACGGATCTATTATGGTTCGCCCTGTGAGGCCGAACAACTATCGCCTTCACGGATCTATTATGGTCCTCCCCCTGTGAGGCCGAACAACTATGGCCTTCACGGATCTATTATGGTCCTCCCCCTGTGAGGCCGAACAACTACGGCCTTCATGGATCTATTATGGTCCGCCCTGTGAGGCCGATGGCCGAACAACTATGGCCTTCACGGATCTATTATTGTCCTCCCCCTGTGAGGCCGAAAGCCGAACAACTATGGCCTTCACGGATCTATTATGGTCCGCCCTGTGAGGCCGAAGGCCGAACAACTTTGGCCTTCACGGATCTATTATGGTCCGCCCTGTGAGGCCGAAGGCCGAACAGCTATGGCCTTCACGTATCTATTATGGTCCGCCATGTGAGGCCGACGGCCGAACAACTATGGCCTTCACGGATCTATTATGGTCCGCCCTGTGAGGCCGAAAGCCGAACAACTATGGCCTTCACCTGAACTATTATGGTTCGCCCTGTGAGGCCCGAGGCCGAACAACTATGGCCTTCACGGATCTATTATGGTCCTCCCCCTATGAGGCCGAACAACTATGGCCTTCTCGGATCTATTCTGGGTCTAGATGGCTAAGGGCGGCCGAAGGCCGCCCGTGCCAGCTAGTTAACCCTATTTCTAAAAGGTTATTTTTATTTTATTCATTTTTTCACTATTGTTTTGTACAATAATTGTGCTGAGCATGCGTACAAAATTTGATCATGGGATGAGCTGCATGAGATTGGTTAGTAAAAAAAAAATTAATTATAGCGAGAAACGGACAAAAATCAGTTTTTCGCCGATTTCTCAAGTTTCTTTGTACTTTATGGCAAAATAGTTTAATACAAAATTAGAGCTAATTAAATTCTCTACAAAAAACTTCTATATACGAATACGAATCTGACGAAAAATATGTATAGAAGTTTTTTTGTAGAGATTTTAATTAGCTTTAATTTTATGTTAAACTAATTTGTCATAAAGTTCAAAAAAACTTGAGAAATCGGCGAAAATCTAATTTTTGTCCGTTTCTCGCTATACGTAATTTATTTTTAGTAACCAAACCCATGCTCATCCCATGATCAAATTTGGTATGAATGCTCAGCACAATTTCATAAAACAATAGTAAAAGAATTAACAAAATAAAAATACCCTTTTGGAAGTAGGGGTTGAAATAGGGTTAATATTAGAAAATTAATCCAATTAGGGGTTGAAAAAATAAAATGTGGTTGAATATTTGAATAGAGCGTTCATTTAATTTTTAATTTTTAAATTTAGACCACTGTAGATGAAGTTACAGTCGTTTTCCTACAAGTCAACACACTAACTTTTTGAAGAACCAAAACAAGGAAACAAATGCCTTTTTGGAAAAATCCTTAAAGTTGTAATTTTTATTTCTTACTAAGATTGTTTGTACCAAGAGTTTTGTCAAATTTGGTGGGGGTCGAGTCAATTTTGCCTATTTTTCAGTTGATTTGAGATGGAATGACCCAAATGTTCCTTGGTTTTTGAGTTATGAATTTTTGAAAATACTATTTTGATGACTATTTTTCTCCATAATTGCTTATGTGCATTTATTCTCCAGTGTAATTAATTAAATTAATTTATTATGACTTCAAATTTAGTAACGTCATCTGTTGATTCCCTTTGCACCTACAAACAAGTATTTCCAAAACTTCCAAAAGGTTTGGTAATCTGATAGTATATAATCGAAGGCAATATTCAAGAATGCCCATTTTTCTCCATGTAAGGTTTACGGTGCCGTAGATCAGTGCGAAATTTCAGCTTTCCAGTAGTCCAGAAGTGGCCAAGAAATTAGAGCATGAGTTTTCCACTTAGCAGAAAAATGCTCTCCAATTTATGTACATCTAATATTACTATTATACTATGCATGGATGAATAGCATTATTTTACAGTCATTAATTTACAGTTTACAACTAAAAGCATTGTCACCTTATTCCGCGCATCGGGCGCACCCTTAGATTTTGCGTTTATGATCTATTAAACTTATATTTTAAATTTCGAATCGATCCGTTGAAAATTACTCTTTGAGAAAACATTTTTAGGTCGGGTTGTAAAAATAAAAGATTGAAACATTCGCTCAACTAATAAATTTACATTTTGCAAATGCACAATAATCTTAAGAATTGTATAGTTAGGAAAGTATCATCAAATATTTTAATACACGTACAATAAACCATACGGTAGATGAGGAAGTGTTAATAATGTTGACGTAGCATTAATCCATAATTCACCTCATCAGCAATAAATTCTCTATTCATTAACGTTGCAAACTAAACGTCAACTCATACCTATACTTTACTATAATCTTTCAAACGACTGAGAGAAACTTTTATGCGATCCATAAATCCACGTCGGCCGTCGATACAAAAAACGGGCACGTGCGATGGTAAGACCATGGGAACGAATGCATTCGACATCGTTATCTTAGACAGGCATCGACTTGCAAACTCATGTGTTAATTTTTAACATGGAAAGCATAGCGATTTCGCAATTTTAAAACTTCGATAAAAACCAACAAAAAGTGCAAAAGTTAGACCCTTTCGTCCGACCAGACGAGCAAAAAATTGTTTTGCTCGCACGTGTCCTGCAAAACTTCTCGATACACTTTGCATGGAGAAAGAAGAAAGTGTGCTCTCACACTCTAGGTATTGTCCAATTAAATCACGTCGCCCTTCTTTCTAAATTTATAGGACCCAATTACAAGGATCCAAATCAATCAGTAAGTGGGAAAAATCCTAAATCAGAGTAGGGAGAATGCATAAATTGAGCTGCAAATTGCATATTCGAGGAGATTCACTTGGAATCTGATACTACCTTTTTCGTATCTTAGCGCTTCCAAAAGCGGAATTAACTATCGAGGTCTCACATTTATTAGAGGTCTTTAAATAAATACAAGTCATTGGTGCTAAAAATTAGTGTGTGTCAACTGCAGGTACTATCGAACAATTAATATCGTCAATTGTTAATAAACAATTAATATTTTATCGAACATTAATACCGTCAATTGTTGTTAAACGATTAATATCGTCAATTGTTAATAAACAATTAATATTTTATCGAACCAGAATATCGTCAATTGTGGTTAAACAATTAATATTTTATCGGACCAGAATATCGTCAATTGTTAATAAACAATTAATATTTTATCGAACATTAATACCGTCAATTGTTGTTAAACAATTAATATCGTCAATTGTTAATAAACAATTAATATTTTATCGAACCAATATCGTCAATTGTTATTAAACGATTAACATTTTATCGAACCAGAATATCGTCAATTGTTATTAAACGATTAATATTTTATCGAACCAGAGTATCGTCAATTGTTGTTAAACGATTAATATTTTATCGAACCAGAATATCGTCAATTGTGGTTAAACAATTAATATTTTATCGAACCAGTATATCGTCAATTGTTGCTAATATTTAATAAGTGATCGAACAATTAATATCGTCTATGGTTACTAAACATTGAATCAATTATCGGACTTTTTATACCATCTGCTTATCACGTTAATCACGTCGAGTTATTGCTTGCCGCTCATAAGGCAAGTACGTAACATTGCTTTTATCGAATGGTACAAAACAGGTGTTGCACTTCCAACCCAGGTGTGCATCCCAATCGTCTTTTTTTTATCGGGCACCACATTAACATTTCTTGCTTAGACAGTGCCGGCTTGAATTATTTGTCACTTCGCGAACAACTAACTTAGTGAATTATTTCGTACGGAGACCCCTATTTTATCGCGAAATACAGTGCGTGAACCACCCTGTTATTTCACCACCTTCCGATTTGAAGAGTTTTTGGGAAGCTGGTTATTACGCTGCCCTTCTGATATGGTTTGAGACATCACATTCAGCTCCATTCTACGTTCTGAAGACGAGATCTCACTCCTGAAGGACCCGTCATCGACTTTACCTAGAGGTCGAACATCAACCATCCAGATTAAGTAAGAAACCTTTTTATATTTTTAAGATTGTGATGTTAATTGGTCCTATTGACCATTAGTTGTGTTTATGAACGTTCAGTTCAACCCTGGAAGACGATATCGCAACCATTTTGTATACCTTTTATTTAACTTAATATTATTATCTATTATTAACGTAACTTTTAACACGCCATTCGAGCGTTCAGAATGTAACCAAACAATTTAACGTAACGTTTCAAGTTTAGTATTGTAGCTAAAGTTTGTTTGTCCCGTTGTCGGGAATTTTGATGATCAATTGCATTGATTAAGTTCCATGATCAATTTTATGAATCATAGTTTTGAATATTATCAAGTTGCGCTTAAGTAACTATTTATTTTGGTGGAGTGCTGTATTCAATACGCCCCCCTTTCATGCAAATTAACCTGTTGTATTTTTGTAAGAGTAATTGTTTTACGAGTATTAGTTTCGCAACGGAAACCACACGGAAAGGTTCCGTCAACTGTACATATTTATTTTTATACAAGACATGTAAATTTGATAGTATCTTGTGTAAACTTTGTCAACTCCCCCCTGATATTATTTTATTTAATACATTTTTATTATTTCCCAACTTTGTGTGTTATTATTATTGTTGTGTTAATGTTTATTTAGCTATTTTCACCAACGGAAAGTTCGCCTCCTGTAAAGGTAAGGTCATTGAGCGAGGTTTTTCCGGAGTGAGAGTTCGCTGTAAGATCATCAAGTTGTCGCGTACCAGCTTGGAAGGTGTGATAACCAGTCCCCTTCAAAGAGATTCATTTCTTCGTATGCGTGGCGCCCATTCAAACTCCCGCGTGTATATTAACCCCACCGATTTTGACTTAACTCCCCCCCCGTGTAAATTATTCACACCGATTTTGACAATTTTTAGAATCGCGATCGAGGATTGCCCGGTCGTCGATAGGAAATACACGCTTTGCGACGTGCCGTCACACGACCCTTTCGTTCCATTCACCAACCCACCCCTTCGCGACTTTGAGCTAGCCAACCTTTTATTACCTGTTGGAAAGGTGTCGTGGATGCAGAACGTGGTGTAACAGGATAATAATTTGGCGCGGCCAACGTGGTGCTATCGATAAAGCCCTTTTGGCATGTTATGGTATCGAATTTTTTTTGTTTGTAAATCAAGTAAATTCCAAATTAATTTTTGTAGGTTAAAATATAACTTGGCACCCAACTTAGTAGCTATCGATAAAGCCCTTTTGGCACATTACGTCAAATTTTGTAAATCACGAAGTTTTGAATTAAGATTTCAATTTTTAAAAATAGTACCGACGCGCATGAATGGACTAACGAGATTCCATGACGCCCCCCTATTTATAATTAAAAGTAAAATTTATCGCGATTTTAAGATCAAATATTGTATTTCCGTTTACCATTAGTTGTTCAGAGAACAAAGTAGAGTCGTGTTCCGCGAATCCTTTTTTGTATTTAATTAAATTTATTCATTTCGATTAATAATGGCATTCAGGATTGTACCGGACAAGTTGCGAAAGGACGAGGTCCAATACGAATTAAAAATTAGAGGTTTACCTTTTCACGGTTCATTAAGAGAATTACGCGATGAATTAGTATCAGCCCTTATGAAAGAGGAACAGGGTGAAAAATACATTTTATTATGGTATCCGTTTTCCTTTGCGGAAGATTTAGCAGCTTTAAAAGAAGGCGTGTTAATTATTAAAAAGTTACTTGGTCGCTTAGAAGTTTCGCGTGATCAGAAACCCAATCTAGAAATGAACATAGAGACGAAACTAACGCATTATTTTAATCGATTATTTAAATCAAAACCCGTATTAATAAAAGATAAAGACTCCAAACTTAGGATTTTAGATCAATTGGAGGAATTTAGGTCAACTTATGGCTTACTATTAGCAGACTCCCGGACGGAGAGAGATTTTAGGTCCAATACCGTGGAGGAAATTACAAAAGAACCCCCTGTTGATCGCGGTACCGTCGAAGCGGCGAATTCGAATAGAAATTTCGAAATATCAACCCCGATCGTGAAGTTTCACTTACGAATTTCAGGTCAGGTCGAAAACGTCTCTATACTGACAAAAGAAAATATGTCAGTAAGAGAAATTGAAAATTTATCCCGGGACGAGTCCGAAAATTTTAGCGGACCGCGTAATGACGAGCAAAGTAATGGTGAATTCGGGTGTAAGAGCCGTATTCATAATAAGACAAATAATAACACCCTTTTGTGTTGGAATTGTGGTGGCACAGGACATTTAGCGTTGCGTTGTACCGTTCCGCAGAAACGTATATATTGCTATCGTTGTGGGAGAAAAGATGAGACCACAAAAACTTGTCCCCATTGTAACCCCAGACAGAGTAGGACCAAGAAAAAAATCGTTGCAGGGCATAATGCTCCAATTAAGAGAAACTAAAGCCCCGATTTTAATATTAAGATTTTTGTGTGTGTTTGTTTTTCGTGTGAATGTATGAATGAATTTTTTTTAGTGCGTGTGTGTCGTTGCGAATGTATTTAGTCCTTAGTCATTATTGTTAAATTTTTTTCTCGTTGTATTGTAAAATGTCATCATAACATTTTACCTTGCTTTTTGTACTTTTAAGGAAATGTCGCCATAACATTTCGCTTTGTTTTTATTGCGTGTTTATTAGGTTGAATCGAGGAGGTCAGGTCTGGTGCGGACCACCGCTGACTGTAGACCGAAACAACTTACATTTTTTTACCGGTTTATAATGCCGTTTTGGCGTGTACAACCCTTATTGTCCCGTGCATGACGTAAAACTGCGAACACCCTTACCGCCCTAACGTGGCGATGATATCGCAACCCTTAAATTTTGTTGAAAACTCTTACTTGTCACTCAACTTAGTTTAAAGTTTTTTCGTTTCACCATTTTTTTTTGTGTGAACCCTTACCGTCTATATCGGACGTTGAAAGTCTACCCTGTATTTCGCAACCCTTTCTGTAGAACGAAAACCACCCTAACGCACAATCCCTTAGCAATGCCACCCTCCCTCACATCGGAAATTTTAGTAACAAATTTTTATTAGCCTTCAGCATTTAACGATGAAAGATTTTGATCTGCGTCTTCTACGCACCTTTACGCATTATCACTGCATACCGTTTATAGCGAACCTTGTTTTTTCCATCTTTAGCAAATAGCGATAGAAAGTTTTTTTGTTGTGCCTAGCACACATGTTCACATCTAGATCAAGTATGTTTAAGTACGCATGTTATTTACGCACTCGTTTCCATACGTATTTTATGCTAGTAACACCGTACACTCATTACGTATTTTTTTTGTTTGCATGTGTCCCGGACAAGACACAAAGCGTTTCGTACGCATTCTTACGCTTGACTACGGGTCACGCACTCACGCATTTACGCACTTCATTAGGTTACGCATTTATTTTTTTAAATATTTTGAATTTTGTATGGACATTTAACGTAAAGTTGTTCTAAAATTTTTTTTTGAATTTAGTTTCCAGGTTCAATCTTCGAAGTTAGTTTTGTGGGTGTAGTTTTGAGATTTTATGCACACATTTAGTGGAATAGTAAAAGTTTTTTTGAATTTCATTTGCAGACGTATTTCCGAATTTTGAGTTTGATCTAGAGCAGTTTAAATTATTGTTAACTTCAAGTTTTTTAAAGTAAACATTTTGAATTTCATGTTACCATTTAAATCAAAGTTTGTTTTGAATTTAACGTCAAGTTTTTGTTAACTAAAGTAAACATTTTTAAATTTAATAGTGATACTTAAAGTAAAATTTTTTTTTGTTTAACGTCAGGTTTTTTTTTGAATTGAGATGAACATTTTGAATTTAATATCGGCCTTTGGAGCCAAGTTTTTTTTCAGTTTAACGAAAAGTTTTTTCGAATTGAGGGGAATTTTTTTTGAAATTAATGGAATGTTGTTTTGAATTTAATCAAAAGTTTTTCAAACTTGATTAATAGTTTTTCAAATTAGATTGAAAGTTTTCAAATTCAGTTGAAAGTTTTTTTTGAATTTAAGTTAAAGTTTTTTAAAGTTTTTTTGAAGTTTGACGTCAGTTAAAGTTTATTTTTGAGTTTTTTTTTGAATTTAAAGTTTAACGTAAAGTTTTCTTTGGTGAATCAAATCAATCAAAGAGTTTTGAATCCCAGTCCATTGTGACATTTTTCTTTAAGTTAGTGGTAGGGTAACATCTAGTTATTATTTCGGGTTGAGGTCAGTGCGTCACTGTCGCTTCATACACACTGACCATGTCTTTTTGTCAATCGCACGACGTTAACTTGCCCCCACCATCCCTCACCGTTCTTTCCTGGTATCGAGTACCGTTTAAAATAGATTTTTTTTAGCTTTTTCGTTTTCGTTTTTGAGATTAGAAATTAAGATCAGGGCTGAGAATGCAATTGCATTAGACATTGCCTCATGCCGTGTTGTATTGTTTGGACTTGTGTCCAATTTCGGACAAATCATTTGTCGCAACACACCCTTTAGGGGAAGTTTTTTGTAACATACCCTTTAGGAAAATTTTACCGAATTTTATTTTTTGTAGTAAGGTTGTCATAGTTAATAGTTGTTTAGAGTGACCCACTTCTCATCGAGCTATCGAATTATCATGCTGGACATGGTTCCACTGCTAGATAAACATTTTTTTTGGACGTCGATCCACATATGGACGACGATCCAAACCCCAGGGTTATAAAGTAATTTCGTGGGCTTAGTCCATTCCCCGGTGAATTATCGTCCCATTTATTTTTTTTGGCGGATGAAAATCTGCCCCAAAGGAACCTTCTTAGTAAGGGAATTTCGTACAGAAGTAAGGGGTTATAACTCGAAGCAACACTCTGGGAAATTTACCTTTTGTTAGGGAATAATAGATTGACTACAACTATGCTACACGGTCATAACACCTGCCGGTCTAAGGAAGAACAAACCCATTAGGGGTGAACTTGTAAATTTGATCCGTTCATCCCAGAGGCATATATTTTGACGCCTCCCAACTTTTACCACGTTTTCGGGTCCAACCCAAGCTAGAGTTCAGCGTTTCTGTTTGTGATTGTGGGTCTCACGGCAAGCGAACGATCCCGTGACTTCGCGAACCGCCCTCTCTCGCAACGGTCACAACGGCTTAAGATTGTTTAAGACTTGGGACGTGGAATTTTTTTTTCTGTGTAACTTTTTTTTTCTCTCGCGCTTTTAGTATGTAAGGATTAGTTTAGATTTCGGTTTAGTTAATTTTAGGTATCGGTTTAGTTAGCGTAAAGTTTGGGTATTTTTAAGCTAGTTTTAAGTCAGTAAGGTTAAGGGAGATATTTGTTATGTCCTTATCGTACGACATAAAACTACGTGCCCCCAAAGTATAAACGGGTCATTTTTCTTTTGCTTCATTGTTTATCTCGCAAGTCATTTTTGTAATCCCGAGTTTTTTTTTGTTTTGAATTTTTAATCATGTCATTTTGTAATCTCGAATTTTTTTTGAATTTTCAGTCAACCATTTCAGAAATTATTGTTTATGGATTTAGAGGGTACGCTTAGCGAGCCATTGGCCTAATCACCCAATCAATCGCTCAGTTGAATCAAGTAGAGACTAGGATTACATTGAATTGATTACCCAATGTTATCATTAGTCATGCGTTAATTTCATAGTTACGTTTTGACCTTTTGGAGAAAAATTATTTCTCACATTCGTCAGTTTTATACAGTAGAGTCACTTCATATATTTTTGAGCAAACATTTAGGTGCAACCCGGACGGTTGTCACCATTTCGAATTTCAGTCAGTTTTCGTATATCTTTTTTTGTTGTTAAATTTTTTTTTCGTGTATAACGATCACTTTAGTCCCGTTTAAAATAATCAACCCCCCCCCCGCCTACCGAATTAGATAGGACCGGCTTTGTAAATTTGATCCAGCCGTCGTTCAACTTCTAACCCCCCCCCCCTTTTTGTTACATGTATTATCTTTTGTGGCCTTGTACCCTAGTGGATACGTTCCACTGGTACAACGTCCCCGTCTTGCACTAACACTACCTGTGTAAGACAACATTTAGAGTGAAGTTTACTCCGGTGCCGATCACCGCAGGACTTCTCAATAAATGACGATGTATTTTGCACATCAAAACTCACCACTAGCGTTGGTAGAGTCAACCTTAGTTGTGCTAGCTTCATTTTTTTTTGTGGCGATAGATTGTGTAGGTCCACGGTTAGGCCCCACGTAATATTTTTTTATTTTTTTTAATGAAAGCTCCCGTTTACATCAGTGTGGTTCAAGGACGTTCCCTTCGACTACACTGATGAAAGCAAACCATCCCGACCTGTACCGTCAACTATGCCCCACGAATATTTTTTTATTCAGTGGAAACCATCTCAATTTTTTTTCTCGCCCCCCCCATCATTACCTCTTCTCTCTCTTCCGATCATCTCGTCCGGATCGAAGTCATGAGGAAGGTTAGTGATCTCTCAAACGGCTTTGTAAATTTGATCAAGCCAAGCGCAAGTTTTTTTCTCTGTTTCACCAACGATAACTGATAAAACAGACAGTCCCCATCTACTGAAGTGCCCCAAACGGCTTTTGTAAATTTGATCCAGCCAAGCACGCGTTTTTTTTTACTCTGTTTTTTCAACGTAATGAAAAAGGCAGACAGTCCCCATCGACTGAACCATTTTAGAGAAGGCTTTGTAAATATGAGTACGCCAAGGAAGTGTTACCTTAGCTCAGGTCTACCTTGATCTAGAGTCCGGTGTCTTCACAGACATTTGTGGGTCCCACGGCCAGCGAATGATCGCGTGATTTCGCGAACCGCCCTCTCATGTAGGAGTCACTACGACTCACGGGTTGATTAAGCCTAGGGTTAGGTGAACCTTCTCTCTCTTTCCCGGCATATACGTATAGTCTAGTCACTAGCTGAGTAGTTGTTTCAACACTACAAGTGTTGATGGTTTATCGCAGGACAGTTTTTGTTTCGGTTGAGGTTGCGCGCGTCCCAGTTGAAGAGTAGTTAGGGATAACAACTCTTGACGTAAGGGGAGTGTCACCTTATTCCGCGCATCGGGCGCACCCTTAGATTTTGCGTTTATGATCTATTAAACTTATATTTTAAATTTCGAATCGATCCGTTGAAAATTACTCTTTGAGAAAACATTTTTAGGTCGGGTTGTAAAAATAAAAGATTGAAACATTCGCTCAACTAATAAATTTACATTTTGCAAATGCACAATAATCTTAAGAATTGTATAGTTAGGAAAGTATCATCAAATATTTTAATACACGTACAATAAACCATACGGTAGATGAGGAAGTGTTAATAATGTTGACGTAGCATTAATCCATAATTCACCTCATCAGCAATAAATTCTCTATTCATTAACGTTGCAAACTAAACGTCAACTCATACCTATACTTTACTATAATCTTTCAAACGACTGAGAGAAACTTTTATGCGATCCATAAATCCACGTCGGCCGTCGATACAAAAAACGGGCACGTGCGATGGTAAGACCATGGGAACGAATGCATTCGACATCGTTATCTTAGACAGGCATCGACTTGCAAACTCATGTGTTAATTTTTAACATGGAAAGCATAGCGATTTCGCAATTTTAAAACTTCGATAAAAACCAACAAAAAGTGCAAAAGTTAGACCCTTTCGTCCGACCAGACGAGCAAAAAATTGTTTTGCTCGCACGTGTCCTGCAAAACTTCTCGATACACTTTGCATGGAGAAAGAAGAAAGTGTGCTCTCACACTCTAGGTATTGTCCAATTAAATCACGTCGCCCTTCTTTCTAAATTTATAGGACCCAATTACAAGGATCCAAATCAATCAGTAAGTGGGAAAAATCCTAAATCAGAGTAGGGAGAATGCATAAATTGAGCTGCAAATTGCATATTCGAGGAGATTCACTTGGAATCTGATACTACCTTTTTCGTATCTTAGCGCTTCCAAAAGCGGAATTAACTATCGAGGTCTCACATTTATTAGAGGTCTTTAAATAAATACAAGTCATTGGTGCTAAAAATTAGTGTGTGTCAACTGCAGGTACTATCGAACAATTAATATCGTCAATTGTTAATAAACAATTAATATTTTATCGAACATTAATACCGTCAATTGTTGTTAAACGATTAATATCGTCAATTGTTAATAAACAATTAATATTTTATCGAACCAGAATATCGTCAATTGTGGTTAAACAATTAATATTTTATCGGACCAGAATATCGTCAATTGTTAATAAACAATTAATATTTTATCGAACATTAATACCGTCAATTGTTGTTAAACAATTAATATCGTCAATTGTTAATAAACAATTAATATTTTATCGAACCAATATCGTCAATTGTTATTAAACGATTAACATTTTATCGAACCAGAATATCGTCAATTGTTATTAAACGATTAATATTTTATCGAACCAGAGTATCGTCAATTGTTGTTAAACGATTAATATTTTATCGAACCAGAATATCGTCAATTGTGGTTAAACAATTAATATTTTATCGAACCAGTATATCGTCAATTGTTGCTAATATTTAATAAGTGATCGAACAATTAATATCGTCTATGGTTACTAAACATTGAATCAATTATCGGACTTTTTATACCATCTGCTTATCACGTTAATCACGTCGAGTTATTGCTTGCCGCTCATAAGGCAAGTACGTAACATTGCTTTTATCGAATGGTACAAAACAGGTGTTGCACTTCCAACCCAGGTGTGCATCCCAATCGTCTTTTTTTTATCGGGCACCACATTAACATTTCTTGCTTAGACAGTGCCGGCTTGAATTATTTGTCACTTCGCGAACAACTAACTTAGTGAATTATTTCGTACGGAGACCCCTATTTTATCGCGAAATACAGTGCGTGAACCACCCTGTTATTTCACCACCTTCCGATTTGAAGAGTTTTTGGGAAGCTGGTTATTACGCTGCCCTTCTGATATGGTTTGAGACATCACATTCAGCTCCATTCTACGTTCTGAAGACGAGATCTCACTCCTGAAGGACCCGTCATCGACTTTACCTAGAGGTCGAACATCAACCATCCAGATTAAGTAAGAAACCTTTTTATATTTTTAAGATTGTGATGTTAATTGGTCCTATTGACCATTAGTTGTGTTTATGAACGTTCAGTTCAACCCTGGAAGACGATATCGCAACCATTTTGTATACCTTTTATTTAACTTAATATTATTATCTATTATTAACGTAACTTTTAACACGCCATTCGAGCGTTCAGAATGTAACCAAACAATTTAACGTAACGTTTCAAGTTTAGTATTGTAGCTAAAGTTTGTTTGTCCCGTTGTCGGGAATTTTGATGATCAATTGCATTGATTAAGTTCCATGATCAATTTTATGAATCATAGTTTTGAATATTATCAAGTTGCGCTTAAGTAACTATTTATTTTGGTGGAGTGCTGTATTCAATACGCCCCCCTTTCATGCAAATTAACCTGTTGTATTTTTGTAAGAGTAATTGTTTTACGAGTATTAGTTTCGCAACGGAAACCACACGGAAAGGTTCCGTCAACTGTACATATTTATTTTTATACAAGACATGTAAATTTGATAGTATCTTGTGTAAACTTTGTCAACTCCCCCCTGATATTATTTTATTTAATACATTTTTATTATTTCCCAACTTTGTGTGTTATTATTATTGTTGTGTTAATGTTTATTTAGCTATTTTCACCAACGGAAAGTTCGCCTCCTGTAAAGGTAAGGTCATTGAGCGAGGTTTTTCCGGAGTGAGAGTTCGCTGTAAGATCATCAAGTTGTCGCGTACCAGCTTGGAAGGTGTGATAACCAGTCCCCTTCAAAGAGATTCATTTCTTCGTATGCGTGGCGCCCATTCAAACTCCCGCGTGTATATTAACCCCACCGATTTTGACTTAACTCCCCCCCCGTGTAAATTATTCACACCGATTTTGACAATTTTTAGAATCGCGATCGAGGATTGCCCGGTCGTCGATAGGAAATACACGCTTTGCGACGTGCCGTCACACGACCCTTTCGTTCCATTCACCAACCCACCCCTTCGCGACTTTGAGCTAGCCAACCTTTTATTACCTGTTGGAAAGGTGTCGTGGATGCAGAACGTGGTGTAACAGCATGCAAACTTTAAGGCTGTTCAAACTCTCTAATTTTGATAGTACCAATAAAAGGATGATGGATAGACTCAGTCTATTCACTTCGTAACTAAAAGTAGTATGTCACCAAAGTATTAATAGAAAAAAAAATCTTGCGAGGCTGAAGACCAAGTTTATCATGGCGGCTACGGACTGCCAGCCTCTCATGACTAAATAGTAAAGCAGCTGTTAGGTTAACTTATAATTTGAGACCACGGTGTATAATATATTAGGTGAGGTTACAAGCACTGCTTGCACATGCCGCGAAACTGGCCGGCTATGTTAGACAAGGACAGACACACTGCCGCTAGTAGTGGTTGATTTATGCAGTAAATGAGCGATTTTTGACGCTATTTTTCGGTTTTCTCAGAATATCAATAACAAATATTTATCTCTCCGGTTGCATTCGATAGGTTTTTACATTATCTACAACTGCCTCATTTAACTTTTTTATATATGATGCTTTGTTTTTTCTTAAATCGCAAAAAACCTCGAAAATTGGTAGTTGATTTATACAGTAAATTGAATTACTTTAAAATGTAATACTATTACATTTTAAAGTAATTTAATTTATAATTTCACATGTTAATAACCCAAAATATATTTATATATTATTTTAATTCTAGATTTATGCAGTAGTTGAAATGTTGGAAATAGTATTTCATAATTATAGTACCATCATACCTTCAAGAAATAAATGAACAACTTAAGTACAAAATATTTATTCAATAATAATTTTAGTTTAGGCACAATTCCAAACAATATTAGGTATTATTTTTACATCAATAAAAGTGTGTAGGTACTATAATAAAAGGTTAAGAAATCATATTGTCGTCGCTGTTTTGTAAATGGGCGAATTAACCAAAATGTAAAACTTTACATGCGAAACGTTTATCAATTATCACTATTGTGTGAGTTATCTTAAAGTCCTACTTAAGCGTATTACTTACTATAAAAAACTGAAAAGTGAACAAAAACTTTTTAACAAAAAAAAGGAAACCAAAAAGAAAAAAATAAAAATAATTAGTCTTAATAATAATTAACATCCTAAAGTAATGTAAGTACAACATTTTCATGTTGTTTTGTTTTGATTATATTTTTCTTTAAAGTAATTTAATGATCTTCGTTGATTGTTTGGCCTGGCATTAAAAATTTAATTAATTATGATCGATGCAATGTAGATTTTTTAAACAACGAAACTTTATCGTTATTGTATCCACTAGTACAATTAGGCGCAAAACAACACCTTCGAGACATTGCCAAAAACTAATACAAAGCCGTTTATATTAGTCTTAAATTGCCTTAAAATGCACTGTAATGCATGCAGGACTAATGCATTATGTGATTATGTGTTTTCGCAAGGCGCTGTGCCCATCTCTGTCGATAACGTCTCTCTCGCACACAGACTACATTCGCGGCATGGAAATATCTGATGAAAACATACGCCGTCAGCTCACCTAATCTATTATACACCGTGTTTGAGACTAATACCTGTAATAGCACCTATTGAAGTAGGTGTACTCTGTCAGTCTGCCCTACTACAGATCGATAAAGGATTATCAAAAAGAGAGCTTTACATTGTAAATGAAAATTGTTTTTTTATCAATTTTTTATAAAATACCCTTTACCATTCTTTATTTCACATTTAGAAGTACAACTTCATTCATCAAAATCAAGGTATTATTAAAAAATTTTCAATCGTACATTCTTAAAGAAAATTTCAAAATCAGGATATTCTATAAAAACCAAGAATGGGGTACAAAATTCGATCATTAGAAATGTCTTTTATTGGTGCACTCAGCATGGCAAGTCACTGTTTAATGTGTTTAATTCTACCAAAATGGCTTAAAATGACCATTATTTAAATTTTATTGTTTTGTTTTCGTGTGGCGGTTGTAGCATTTTTAAATATTTTCAAGGTTTTAATAGCAAATACTTAAAATGGTACAAGTAAATCCTATTTTTATAAAGTGAAAAGTAATTTTAAATACCAACAGAAGATTTTCAATAGAAAATACTTCAAATTTTACTACTAAATCCTGAATTTTTGAAGTAAAAACTAATTTTTAATAGCTAAAGCTGGGTTTTAATATCAAATACTTGAAATGGTACAAGTAAATCCTGTTTTTATCAAGTGAAAACTAATTTTAAATACCAACAGATGATTTTCAATAGAAAATACTTCCAATTTTACGAGTAAATCCTGAATTTTTGAAGTTAAACTAATTTTTAATAGCAAAAGCTGGGTTTTAATAGCAAATACTTAAAATGGTACATGTAAATCCTATTTTTATAAAGTAAAAATGAATTTTAAATACCAACAGAAGATTTTCAATAGAAAATACTTCAAATTTTACTAGTAAATCCTGAAATTTTGAAGTAAAAACTAATTTTTTATAGCAAAAGCTGGGTTTTAATAGCAAATACTTGAAATGGTACAAGCAAATCTTGTTTTTATCAAGTGAAAACTAATTTTAAATACCAGCAGATGATTTTCAATAGAAAATACTTCAAATTTTACTAGTAAATCCTGAATTTTCGAAGTAAAAACTAATTTTTAATAGCAAAAGCTCGGTTTTAATAGCAAATACTTAAAATAGTACAAGTAAATCATATTTTTGTCAAGTGAAAACAAATTTTAAATACCAACAGATGATTTTCAATAGAAAATACTTCAAATTTTACTAGTAAATCCTGAAGTTTTGATGTAAAAACTAATTTTTAATAGCTAAAGCTCGGTTTTAATAGCAAATACTTAAAATAGTAAAGTAAATCCTATTTTTGTCAAAGGAAAACTAATTTTAAATACCAACAGATGATTTTCAATAGAAAATATTTCAAATTTTACTAGTAAATCCTGAATTTTCGAAGTAAAAACTAATTTTTAATACCAAAAGCTCGGTTTTAATAGCAACCACTTAAAATGGTACAAGTAAATCCTACACAGAGAAAAAACATCTTGTGATGTTAAGTATTTTATACTTCAAATTGAAGTACAAATTCGTTTCGCATCAATTTGATGTCAATTTTACAACAAATGAAGTAAATTTGACAACAATTCAAGTAATATTTATTTCAAATTGTTGCGAGACGAATTGAAGGGCCTAGTGGAAAAAGTAGTTAAGTCACTTTTTTTTCAATTTGTAGTTGAGCACATTTTCACATTGCGGCATTTATTCTCTACAAATTAGTATAAAAATCAACAAATTGAAAAAAAAGTGACAACTACTTTTTCCACTAGGCCCTTCAATCCCTACTTCAATTTTTTTCTCAGTGTATTTTTGTCAAGTGAAATCTAATTTTAAATACCAATACATTGTCAGTTTCATAATATTACACCTTTTAACATTTCGGACATAATCACCAATAAATTTATTACCAAATTATACATATCCTATTGCAAATTAATCATCAACACATTAAAACAGTTCAACACCCCCCCTTAACTTGTCTACAATGAGTTTAATGGATTTATGCTCTCACCTGCCAATTGTTACCTTACCAATAAATTCACATTCTATTTAAATTTCATTCAAAGTTACATTCCATTCAATTTCACTCAATTTAATTCAATTCAAGTTTTTACAACATTATTTCGTTCATCAACAGCCGCAGTTTTGCTCTAAATATTTATTGTTAATCATTACCCATCATTATTTATTTAATCACCCCCAATCACCATTCACCATATCGTTTTTGTTATTGTTAAGTTATATTAAGTTTTATTACAATGTATCCATTTGCATTAATATACTGCCTCTCTAGAGAGGAAACAGGAAAAAAAATAGAAAATACTTCAAATTTTACTAGTAAATCCTGAATTTTTGAAGTAAAAACTAATTTTTAATAGCAAAAGCAGGGTTTTAATAGCAAATACTTTAAATGGTACAAAATCCTATTTTGATCAAGTGAAAACTAATTTTTAATAATAAAAGCTGGGTTTACATAGCGAATATTTTAGGTTTCACTAGTAAAACCTAGTTCTAGCAACTAAAAACTACATTTAACAGTAAAAGCTGCTTTTCAATAGAAAATACTTAAAATTTTGCTAGTAAATCCTATTTATACAAAGTAACAACTAATTTTTAATATCTACATATTATGATTTTCAATTGAAAATACTTAAAATTTTATTATAGTCCAGCCATGGAAGGTTTTTAGCTTGCTAAAACTCCGGGCAAGCTGAATTTTGGCAGAGATGTACATTGGAGTGTTCTAATGAACCCCCCAAAAGTCCCATAAAATCCCACTCTAAAACTCCCGATTGTGGGGGACGCTGGCATGGAATTTTATGGGACTTTTGGGGGGTTCATTAGAATACTCCAATGTAGATCTTTACCAAAATTCAGCTTGCCCGGATTTTTTGCAAGCTTGAGCCAATTTTTCAGCTTCGTTGCCTGGACTATTAGTAAATCCTGAATGTTTGAAGTAAAAACTAATTTTAATAGCAGAAGCTGGATTTTAACAGCAAATACTTTAAATGTTACTAGTAAATCCTGTTTTTATCGACTGAAAACTAATTTTTAATAGCAAAAGCTGGTTTTACATTGGGAATATTTTAAGTTTCACTAATAAAACCTACACTGAGAAAAAAATTGAAGTAGGAATTCGGCTAATGGGGCATGGGGCTAAAAGAAATTTATTCAGACAAAGATAGGCTACAAAATTGCTCATTACATATTTTCACTTAAATACAATAATACAGAACGGTGAAATTTCAGCTTGAGTATTAGTTTTTTTTACAGTTCCATCTTCACTGAGAAGTTTTTGCAGGTAAGAAAAGAGTCCTTCTCTATTTTGCTCGAAGTTCTTTCAAATATCCAGTCCACTCCAGGACTATAAGCCTTTCCTCATGAGGGGGGAAAGCCTCAAGAAAAAAGTCTACTCGCCAATTATTTTTTACAGTGGTGGCAATTTATATTCACACACCAAAATTTAATCCTGAGGTCATTCTTCTTCAGCAATATGTTCAAGCATTCACGATGTTTTTTCTGGTGTTTTTAAAGGAGAGTTTTACACTTTTTTTGAAGGAATAAGTTTTGATGTGTAAACATAGCGTCATCACCTCTTTGTAATAAAATAATTGACTTATAGACTCTCTCCCTTCCTGCAAACACTTTCCCACGAAGATTAGACTGAAATTTCAGCCTTTAGAATTGTATTAAATATAAATATTATGTAATGAACACTTTAGCAGTCCGTATTTTAAATCCTTTTAGCTCCATGTTGATAAGACCAATAGGAGCTGAAATATTTCAATCTTAGCAAACACACGAAAACAATAAATATTAAATAACGGCTCATTTTGATTTAGCAACATGTTGGGGAAATTTCACACAAAAATCACTTTTAAACAAATTACACCTCAGTGATTTACTATTTAACACTCCAAATGGAAGTGACCATAATAAAATTCTTACTGTGCCTGGGATTAAATTAAACTGGCTATGTCAGGACTTAATTTGCTCTACCTTTATTTTTAATGATTTTGAATCTAAATATAAAATAAGCTGCAATGTGTAATTATTTTTATAAATTAGACAGCAAAGGTAAAATATTTTAGTAAAGAATTTTTTAATTAATTTTTATGTTTTTATTTGAAGTAGAATTTTTAGATGCTATCTTTTTTAAAGGTTTCTGTCGACAATTTAGAAGAAAATTTGTGGTGCCCTTGTTGTTGAATTGATAAAAAATTAGTCCAGTTTTAGTAGCAAATACTTAAAATGGTACATGTAAATCCTATTTTTATAAAGTAAATACTAAATTTAAATACCAACAGATGATTTTCAATAGAAAATATTTCAAATTTTAATAGTAAATCCTGAATTTTTGAAGAAAAACTAATTTTTAATAGCTAAAGCTCGGTTTTAATAGCAAATACTTAAAATAGTACAAGTAAATCCTATTTTTATAAAGTAAAAATGAATTTTAAATACCAACAGATGATTTTCAATAGAAAATACTTTAAATTTTACTAGTAAATCCTTAATTTTTGAAGTAAAAACTAATTTTTAATAGCAAAAGCTCGGTTTTAATAGCAAATACTTGAAATGGTACAAGTAAATCCTGTTTATAACAAGTTAAAACTAATTTATAATATCAACAGATGATTTTCAATAGAAAATACTTCAAATTTTACTAGTAAATCCTGAATTTTTGAAGTAAAAACTAATTTGTAATAGCAAAAGCTCGGTTTTAATAGCAAATACTTGAAATGGTACAAGTAAATCCTGTTTATAACAAGTTAAAACTAATTTATAATATCAACAGATGATTTTCAATAGAAAATACTTCAAATTTTACTAGTAAATCCTGAATTTTTGAAGTAAAAACTAATTTGTAATAGCAAAAGCTCGGTTTTAATAGCAAATACTTGAAATGGTACAAGTAAATCCTGTTTATAACAAGTTAAAACTAATTTATAATATCAACAGATGATTTTCAATAGAAAATACTTCAAATTTTACTAGTAAATCCTGAATTTTTGAAGTAAAAACTAATTTGTAATAGCAAAAGCTCGGTTTTAATAGCAAATACTTGAAATGGTACAAGTAAATCCTGTTTTTATCAAGTGAAACAAATTTTAAATACCAACAGATGATTTTCAATAGAAAATACTTCAAATTTCACTAGTAAATCCTTAATTTTTGAAGTAAAAACTAATTTTTAATAGCTAAAGCTCGGTTTTAATAGCAAATACTTGAAATGGTACAAGTAAATCCTGTTTTTATCAAGTGAAACTAAGTTTAAATATCGACAGATGATTTTCAATAGAAAATACTTCAAATTTTACTAGTAAATCCTGAATTTTTGAAGTAAAAACCAATTTTAATAGCAAAAGCTGGATTTTAACAGCAAATACTTCAAGTGTTACTAGTAAATCCTGTTTTTATCGACTGAAAACTAATTTTTAATAGCAAAAGCTGGTTTTACATTGGGAATATTTTTTATATAATTAATTTTATAAATTATACAGCAAAGGCAAAGGTAAAATATTTTAGTAAAGAACAATGAAAGCAGCAAAATATTAATAAAATAATTTTTTATGTTTCTATTTGAAGTAGAAACTTATAAGAAAATTTGTGGTGCCATCGTCGTTGAATTGATTAAAAATTTGAGATTATAAAAGTTTGCAGAGGTCAAGCATTTAGCCATGCTTTTTAAACACATCTCCCTTGTGTAACAGCTGAGAAAAGTTTGAACAGTCTTAAAGCAGAAAGGTATACCCTTATGAGAAAAAGAAAGTAAGAGGTTATGTTCATGCAAAATAAAAGGAAACTAACATAGGAAATACCGCATCATCTAATGGAAAAGGACCAGGTTGCACATTATACCCGATATCTCCAAAATTCAGCTATAAGCAAAACAAAAACTATCGTAAATAAAAAAGCCACACCAACATAGAAACTATAAAAATAGAAAGTACGAACCACTTCAGATCGGAAATCATTTAATTCATTAGACGCTTGTAGAGGCACCTCATTCATCGTGATATCTTCCAATGAAGCCGCATTCGTAAAACCACCATCTTGTGCTGCTGGATCGACAGGTGCACACTCTATTGCTAATCTCTTTTCTGCCTTATTTTTGCGCTTACGTTTTTTCGAAGTAGTCGTATCATCTTTCTTCTTCGAGTCACTAAAAAGTAAAACAACTTAGGCGACACAAAACTTTTCATTTACACTTACGATGGGCTACGAAGTTTGGGAATTCTGCATTTGTATGAAAACTTGATGACGTCGTCTAAAAATAAAAATCATGACATAATAAAAAAAACAAGAGAAAAAATCAACTCACTTAATAAAACAGTAACCCTGTGTTCGAACAAAACAATCACGCCGTGAACCAAACGAGAAGCGAGCATAAGCGACAAACATTCTTCTGGACGTCTGTCGCTGTAATCGAGCATCTCAATGATGCCGTTGCTGAAACAAACAGTTTAGTCGGAAAAATGAGATGGCACAACCTTTTACCATAACTCCGGAATGTTGACTTCTATCACATCCTTCTTGTTCACATACGCGATCCCCCTCACGTCTGCTATCCAAGCTGCGCTAAACTTCCCACCAAATTGTGGGAGAAGAAGTTCGGCAGAAAAATTCATTTTCTTGCTGAAAAAAATTAACCTTACTTTTTTGCAAAATTGTACGTGCTAACTATTTATCTACGCAATAGTTTGGATATTTGTTAAATGTTTAACAAGTTTTCGATATACTTACGTTAGAAATCTATTAAAACTGCTTAAAACACAAACAAAATGTTTAGTTGTTCGCGTCAACTTCGTAAAACGTTAAATTAAAATGGATTGGCGGCAAACAAACGATTTTCACACAGTGGCGTAGCATCGAACAAATTCGGACGGAAATATTACATTTATATTATTTTGAACTTGTTAGACATGACTTTCCCAACAATTATTAATAGACCTGCACATTTAAGGGTAGTCTATTGGCGCAGGCGCGAAAAAAGTAGGCGTTAGTTCGGACAAACTTTGAATCTGTCACCATTTAAAACATACATAAAGTGAAGTTTTTCGTGTTGTTTTTACTAATGAATCACAAAAATCTTGGCGGTAGACCTAGAAAACCAAATTATATACAGAGTTATATAATTTGCTTAAATATCAATCTTTAAGTAAAAAAAATTATTTATAGTTTATGTATAAAATTTTGTTTAAAATTCTCCAACATGTTGGTGACTAATGAAGACAATTTTAGTGAAATAAGTTATAAAAATCCCCGAAAAATCCTATATCAAAAAACTTAAATATCGAATATAATTTATTACTTATTGATTCTACGTACAATATCAATAGCATGTTTGCTACTTCTTTAAAGGAAGTTGAGTATAGAGGAACAAAATATAAAAAAATTATTATTTATGTAAAGTTTTAGAACAAAATATGGAGCTTTATAAAATTCACGATTTAATATTAAATACTAATGGCGAATTATTTTTGATAGTTTTTAAAATAAATATTATATGCTTCTCTAAACACTTTCAATCATTTCAAGTACGTACAAATTCAAAAATTTTATTGATAAAGCCAATAAACTATTTTACAAGTCCACCACTACATAATACTATATAAATGTGAACAATAATTACTTCCTTACAAATAAGTTTTTATAATTTTTATGTTTAGTTTTTAAGTTAATTTGATTTTGGTTAAAATTGTATTTTTATTATGTATGTTATATTTTCATCTTTTTATATATTTATGTATTTTTATAACACGTACAAATCTATAGTAAAAATAAACAAAATTATCAATAATTATTAAAATAGTTTGATTTCAAAACAAAAATTTCCAAACGTTAAATATAAAACGATGGTTTTCAAAAGGAAATCAAAAATTTTTTAAATTAAAAGTAACTGATTTTGATTTCAATTACATAATTGAAATGATTTGCTTTTGAATTGATGGTTATATTTGATTTGATGAAAGTATTGTACTATTCAAATAAAAGTAATAAGTTTTAAAATTGAAAACATAAATTTTTAAATTAAAAGTAAGCAGATGAAAACTATATATAATACCATTAAAATAAAAGCAGTCTACTTTTATTATAGAAGTCAAAAGTAATGTTACTTTTGAATTAAAAGAATAAAATGTCGACGCCTTTTTAAAAGTTAAACTTTCGATTTTACCTGCAATTTTTTCGATTCTAAAGCAAATTTTTTTTGCGTGTACTAAGATATTTTATTAAAAACATTTGTGTATAATGCGTAAGTTACTTATCCTTAAAAATAATTAAATCTAAAAGTATGTTTATTTTATGTACAATAATTGGAAAAATAAAGCATGTAGGTAATACCTACAATATTTACAATAAAACAAATGGATTTAATTTCCTTGGCACTCGCATCTCAAAATATTCTGGTGAAATCACATTTTCATGTAAACTTAACAATTTGGGAAAAATGGTGTTCCAAAAAGGTTCATTAAAGTTTACCCGTTGAATATTATAGCCTTTAAATGTCCAAATAAAAAAGTCGCACCAAGGTTTTTCCAGTATAGCCATTTGCATTTGTACCTGGTAATAATACTTATGGTCTTCTTTAATCTCTAACTGATTATTATCTCCTAGAGTAGAACAAAATGAATGAATTTGTTGCAAATTTAGATCTGAAAAATCTATTGGAGTTTTATCTTTCAAAATGTAGGGGCATTTTATTTCTAGAAGACCATAAGTATTAGTTACAGTATCAAACACCAACGCATCAGGGGTAGCGCCTAACCCGGCATACTTTGGATTAACCCACAAACCTGTTTTGGATACTCCAAATCCCGTGACGTTGGAGTATTGTTGAAGTGCCACATCTTCGTATTTAGTGCCATGATCTACATATTTGTTCTTAATGAACTGAGGATGCCACATCATGCTCTGCAGTTTATTGAACATGTTGGCTGGATTTATCGTGCTATATTCTTTACACCGGGAAGCTGTAATTAAAACCCTCCGCAGTTGGTGCCAACGTTCACTATCTGCCTGCCCTCTCGTATCACTTATTTCACCTGGAGTGGTGAAGTTAAATTTAAGATTTTGTTGTAATGTGTGGACATTTAATTTCAATTCTTCTGCTCTAGTGTTCTCAATTTCATAGTCCTCGTATTTAAACTCGAGAAGCAGCTCCCACATTGTTAACTTTTTATAACTCTGGCACTGGTACAACAAGCTGTTGGTGATCTCCTGTGGTTCATGGTTATTTGGCACAGGGTTAAATTGCTTTTTAATTGAAGGGTCAACTTTGTCCGAATACTGTCGACTGGCTATTGTTGTTGGAGCTTTTTCTTTTCGGCCTTGATTCCATTCGCATAGCTTGCTAGTGCATGCTACCGCAGAATAACCAAAAAGAATGGTGTAATCTTCCAGCGCAAAGAGCACTCCTGCTACATGATTACACCTTCCCATTGAGGAAGCTGCACATTCACATGTAGAATCAACAACGCGTCCATTTTCATCAAGCATGACCATTACTCGAAAATTAATATTATCCCGATACGATGCCTGCACAGTTGCTTTAAGGCAGAAGTGATTGTCAACATAGTTGTCCTCTAAATTCTTTACATGGCCACTTTTAAAAAATAACCTCCCTTTTTTCAAAGGCTTTGAAGTGCCACAGAATTCGGAATCATCCTCTTCGCTACTCCCAGTACCGTTATGACTTCTCGGTAGCAAAGCTTTCACTTCAACAAAATGTTGGTAAATGCTTCCATAATCAAATTTTTTAGGAATTTCGCTTCCTGGAAACGCTTTCCAACCATTTATGGGGAAAACGGGTGGCTTTATTTTAATATTTTCAAGGTTCTAAAAATAAAACTTGATGAGTAAACAAAAAACAGCAATTTTAAACATACATACTTCTCGCCTAGCCTTGAGTCTTTTTTGATGATGCCAAACGCCACCATCGATGGTAGGAGTAATTTTCGTCCCTCGCAACAAATGTTCTTTCACTCTATAAAATAATTTATGTACTTAAGCAAAAACCGATCGAATCATAATAAGACCTCGCTAACCTTGCAATTAAATCTGCCTTTTTCCCAGAAGTTGCTAGCCCTCTGCACTGCAACCACCTTTTTAATTGAACAACAGAGTGTTCTTCTACTATTGCACAAGGTAAAACTGCACCGGGAACTTCACTTTCATCCAAAATAACACTTACAAACGGTAAGGAAGACGCCATGTTTTGCACGTGATTACGATAACCAGCAACTGCAGTTGTCCGAACTGTTCAAATTGCCGCGTCTTTAACGCATGCGTAGATTATAGCATTTCTTAAATGTGCAGGTCTATTCTTAATATTATAAATATTATAAAAATCGCAAATAATCCTATTTGAGGTTATTATTAAGGGTTCTTAGTAATTATTGTTTTATAATAATTGCCAATTTTGTGCTGATAAGTTGTTAAAAGTTGAAATCATAGTTGAAATATAATATAAAAATAGAAAGCCGCCAGTATTTGGTTGGTCAACTTTAAAAAAGTGAATCTGAAAAGTTTTACAACAATTTAGAAGTTCTAATAAAGAGACTAAAATTTATTCCAGCTTGCCCCCTTCCAGCTTAAGCAGTTTATTATCGACGACCGATATAATTTTGCTTTAATATTTTACAAAAACTCTAAGACTTTTCTTTTCCATTCTGATGTTGTTCAAGGAGTGCAAAAATTATGTCCGTTATTGAGAAAAAGTAAGGTTAGATCAACCTTAATGGAAATTTTCATGGGGAAACGTGATTTTATCATATTAATCAGGGTAACGAAATTCCAATGAACAATTTTCAGTTATAAAAAGGGCAATTTTTAAGCATGCATTCATAATAACTATATAGTTTTTACCTTTACAAATGTAATTAACAACACCTCTTGTATATTCACCTTACGTTGACGTTGCACAAGAAAACAATGGCGTCAAAAACACCTCAAAACCATGATACAATAAGTTTAAAGATATGATACTAACCGATCCCATTTTCGTCCGAGTTTGCGCATGACGTCACTCGGAGAGTTGACGTATAATCACGATATATAATTTGTTCTTTTAAACCCGCTGTTGAACTAGCAAAATCACGAAAGTAAAGAGTTTTTGTACTTTCCTTGAACGAGTAATGAAACAATGGTTATTGCTATACTATAATATTATAATAAATTATTTTATTAAATTAATAAAATGAGAATATTTCGCACAGACGGAATAACTTTATACGCTTTAACTTTTAACTGAAATAAAAGTACCTACCCACTTAATAATAACTATTTTATTAACATTTCAAATTATTTTTTAATACAAAATATTGTATGTAAGTAAATTCTGGCATTTATTGTTATTATTTAAACGCTAATACGAACTGAGAAAATAATAAATGTGAAAATAACAAACAATAGCTTAAGTAAAAATCTGTAGTAATAAACAAAAATAATTAATTGCAGTGTTCGGTTTTTAATAATTTTACTTGAATTTTTAATACTAGGAAATTTTTATGGCACTTGACATTTTAACATAATCGTTACACTGTATGGCATTTAGAATCAATTTGCATCAAAAACTTAAAATTTAATGTTTTGGTACTTGACTTTTATTTGAACCGGACTCTCTTTCAATTAATAAAATTGAAAATATGTTTCGTTATTATGACGATATTGAGTCTTTTTGAAATGATTTTAAACTCCTAAAACCCCCCGCCTCGTAGAAAAGAAGAGGAAAACTTTTATAAAATTTCTTCCCTAACCGCTTCCTTTACGTCGCAAATAATAATTGTTGACCTGCGGTATGTGCGAATCGCCATCGATGCATTAGTTTTTATTAAATCTGGACCTTATGTGAAGTTTTTCGACGTATCTACATAATAAACGATGGGTAGAATAAATCTAAATAATTTAATCGCACCGTTTGACTAAACATATTTATTAAAAAAATTAAATTACAAAATTTCCTCCCACCCGGAGCACAAATCAAAGTAAAATAACACTTTATATGTCTATTTTTAGGCACACATTTCTAAATGCACTTTGTACACGGTGTTCGATTCCATTTAGACTCTTTGGCTTGTGAAATTATTGTGGATTAACAAAAAAATCAAAGATCGTGTCCCATTCGTACACGGTCGATATACTATCTCGATTTGCTTCATAACAAAATGATTACGAAGCAACTTAATGAGATGTAGTACTGCTGCAAAGACATAAATATTGTGCCCATTTGCAGGATTTGTAAACCATGTTTTATCAGAACTTATTTCTAGCTCTTTGTGCAATGATCTATTACCTCCTCCAAGATCACTAACCAATCCCACAATTTGGAATCCTAAAAAAATAACATACAGATAAAAATATTAAAGTAATTTGTTGTCTGTCTCACCTGATTTTTCCACAAAATTTATTATTTCATATAAAAAGGCCTTTGTCATTTTACAATCGTAATCGAAGAAAATTGCAAGCGTTACATTTGATAGAAATCGGTAAAACATCACATCTCCTGCAAAGTTCTTGGCTTGATTGTCGCTATTACAATTCCACATTGCACAACGCATTGTCAAATTACACCACAGCAACTTTTAACAATAAATAACTCAAAAAAAACAGGAACAAACTGCGAATATTACAAGATTTGACAGCAAGTAGCGATATGTCATTTCCAACTCACCGAGTGACGTATACAAGATGGCGCCGAACCTGCGTAATATCATATCTTAAAAGTTCATTGTATCATGCCTCAAAACTGCACGCCGACTAGTTAAAGTACTATAAAAATTTTGAGCAGTCAATAATTATCGATGACCGATGTGATTAATTATAAAATTTTTATATTGGATATACGTTTTTTAATATTTTAATAATATTAAGCGTTTCGGGCTATTTAAATTTTGGCCATTTTCAAGGCTAAAATTAAATAAACTATTAATTATCTTAATATACACGTTTGGATTGAAAATAATTGACAATGACAATTTTTTTTTTTTCTGCAGGGAAGGGGGAAACCTTCATAGGCACCACCCCATCAGGGATGGTAGTGTCAGATTCTAACTGACTAAAACCCCCTCCCCGACGACAGCGGGCTTTACCTTCTCGGCATTACTTCCGCTGTCGTCTGCGATCTTCCATGCTGCATCGATGATGCAGGCTCCCGATGACCTCCCGGTTTAACACGAAAGTTTGTGTCCGGGAGGTCAGGCACTATCACTTGATTCTACTTTTCCAATTGAACCGGACACACCGCTCGCCGCGATCCAACACGTCTCACCGGGTCACCTAGTGGTCCACAATCGTCAGCATAGGTGAAAGTCCACTCGTCCTTAACTTAATAGGCGGAAATTCCGGCGACAAAGTCAAGGCCGAGCCGACCGTCATCCATACCGGAGACTCCGAGCCCCCAAGCGACCCTGCAAATCATATTAAATCACAGATCGCGATGCGACCGGGTCATCTTGAAAAACTTGTGGTCGCTGGCAAAGTGCCAGTCCACTCGTCTTTATATTTGACGGCACTGTTTTCGCGATCGTCCCCCTCTGGATTAGCACGAGAGTTTGTGTCCACAGAGGGTCTACGCGCTATCGTCGTACCGACACTAACCTACCCCGTCGAACGACCGTCACTACTCGACCCGACCCGACCCGCCGATCAATGACGATATCCTTCGGGAATTCTCTTGGGAACTTCTCGCGCATCTTCTCGCGGGAACTTCTCAAGGGAACTTAAAAAGGCTCCAAACTGTGGCAGAAGGGGGTCCTCAAGATCCTACTCAAGAACCCAGATGGGGAAACAAGCAACATTAAGAACTACAGGCCGATCACCCTCTTGCCGGTGTTCGGCAAAATATTGGAAAAAATTATAAAGAAACGAATACTCGAAAGTAATACCCCTTACCACGATCGGTACCAATATGACTTCGTGGAAGGTATGAGCACCACAACAGCCCTTAAGGCATTTTATGAAAAAATAGATACTACGGAGATGAAGCGGAAGAAAGCCAAGGGTTTTCTCGCGGTAATCTTCTCTCGACTAAACGACATCTCCGGAGCTTTTGATAACATGTGGTGGCCGGCTCTTTTCCGCTCGCTGAGCGAAAAAGGGCTCCCACACAGGTTAAAGGTCATGATCAAAAGCTACCTTTCAGCCCGGGAGGTGACTCTCACTTCCGGGGTCTCAAAGGTAGGGAAAAGATCCACGAAGGGATGTCCTCAGGGCTCGGTTCTCGGCCCGATCCTGTGGAAATCACTTCTGGATCACTATCTAAAACAAGGCAAACAAGAGGGTACTCATACCTTCGCGTACGCGGATGACATCGCGACCGTCGTCACGGCGTCTTCCCGAAACCTATTACAAGAAAAACTCCAAACATGCGTCAACGAACTTAGCGGATGGTGTAAGGACATGAAACTCGCTCTCTCGGAAACGAAGACGAAGATCATGTGCTTGTACCCGAAGCGAGTCCACAACTACGATCTAGATGTTAGACTCAACGGGAAGAAAATAAAGGTGGCAAGGGAATATAAGTACCTTGGGGTCCTTATTGACGAAAACCTATCGATGCAACCGCATGTAAACTACGCTTGCGGCAAAGCCAGCAAACTGGTCCATGCACTGCATCGAATGGCAAAAAGCGGTTGGAACTTGGACACCTCGAACTCTATGCGAAGGATCTACCAGGGGGCGGTAGTCCCCATCTTGGCTTACGGAAGCGAGATCTGGATACATAGAATAGGGGATAAGCACACGTTGGCCCGGCTGATATCGTGCTATGGATTTTGCTGTCGGGTGATAGCAAAATGCTATAGGACTGTGTCGGCCATAGCCGCGGGTGTTTTGGCAGGTATCCACCCAATCGACTTAGAACTCTTACGACTATTGTCATGGCGTGAAGCCAGAAACAAGAAAGTAACCACCTTTATGGAGGTAAGAATCGACCCAAATGACTATAAATACAGAGTGGACATCAAACGAAAAATGGAGGATATAATCCAACAAGAGTGGCAGAAAAGATGGGACGATGGAGTGGTAGGTAGAATTACCTACCAATTCATCCCCAAGGTAAGCAACAAAATAATGAATAATTCCTTTCAGATGACCCAAATGCTAACCGGACATGGCGAGTTCGGCCGACACCTCAAGAGATTGGGGAAATCGGAGGACGGACTATGTCCGGCTTGCGACATTCTCGATGAACCTACACATCGGATACGGGAGTGCGACTTGTACATGCAAGAACAGTTGGAATTGGCGGCCTATCATGGCATCCATCTCCCTGCAAAACTGGACGAGCTGTACGAAGAAACACCACCCGACCTGATGTGTAAATTCCTCGAGAACAAGACCGTCAACATTACCGAGACTGAGATCTAATCAAACTATCCAATAACCAGATATGAAACAAGGTCTGGGTGCGAACCGATAATGACATAAATTCATCCGAAAAGAAAATTAATACCTAAAAAAAATTGATACTTACCTATGGTGAAGATTGAATAACGCCCATGCAAACTGGATGTGGAAAAACCTAAAACAAAAATAATTAATTAGAAACAACTCCATAAACTCATGCAGATTAAATTGTACGTTACAATAGAAACCAACGTAATACGGTTTGAAATCCCACCAAAATTCACACCAAATGACTACCATGAACCAGCAAATTTAATTTTGATATCATTTAAATTATCATTATGACAACATGAATTTTCTGCCAATATGCAGATTAAGTTTTTTGATTGGCAATAGCTAATCTGTTTTTATTCTATATAAATAAATAACTTCAATTGCTCAGCTCGTCCGTCCCCCTCCTTGGTCTTCATCACTTGACTGATGAAGACCGCTACAGCCAGCCATTCGTCTTCGCCGGACAGCATGAAAGCAATCATGTTGTCCGGGCTTAGTGTGTCGCCCATCCGGAGAGAAATCATCACTCTCTCCCTCTCCCATCTTAGGCATCCGAAAAGAGTGTGTTCCGCCGTATCTTCGTCTCCGCAGTAACGACAGGCAGGTGACTCGGTCAACCTGAACCTGTGGAGATATGCCTGGAAGCATCCGTGGGCGGTGAGAGCTTGTGTTATATGAAAGTTCACCTCTCCGTGCTTTCTCGCTACCCAAGGACGAAGATCCGGAATGAGCTTTCTGGTCCAAGCGGCATTCGTGCCGGAGGACCAGCTCCCTTGCCAATCGTCGAGCGTCCGCTGCTTAATGGTGGGGTCCGGTCCCGCTCGTACGTCTGCTCTCTCTCTAGCTAAGAGCTCTATGGGAGGCATGGAGGCCAAGACTCGCACGGCTTCGCCGGACACGGTCCTGTAAGCGCAAGTTACTCGAAGTGCCATCTTGCGCTGGACCGCTTGCAGCCTCTTACGGTTACGCTGGACGTTGACGGCCTCTTGCCAAACGGGAGCGGCGTACAACATCACGGACTGTGCGACGGTGCCCAACATCCTTCGCTTCGTCGGTTTTGGGCCACCGATGTTGGGCATTAGTCTAGCGAACGAAGTAACTATCGCCGTCGCCTTGTTGCACGCCGTACGGATGTGATCGGCAAAATTCAGGTTCTTGTCTATCTTTACCCCCAGTATGGTGACGAAGTCTTTGACTGCAATTGGGGAACCACCCAAAAGCAGCCTCATAGTGGGGGCTTTTCTTCTGCCGCGGATTACGACTGCCTCGGATTTCTCCGGCACCAGAGTAAGTCCGCGGCTGCCCGCCCAGGTGTTTATGGTGGCTATCGCTGCGTTTGCTTTGGCTTCCAAAGCCGACGACTCTCTGTCTACAACGATGAGGGTGAGGTCGTCGGCAAAGCCGTACAGCGTAGTGCCGTCTGGGTATACCAGCCCGAGAACTTCGTCATACATTACGTTCCACAAGGTTGGGCCAAGTACTGAACCCTGTGGGACACCGCTGGTAACTTCCCTAGTGGCACCGTTGATGATAAGACTTCTATCTTCAAGGTAACTGGCCACCAGGTTGAAGATCTCGGGACTGATATTTCGGGCTCTCAACGAGTTCAGTATGTGCCTCCACCCTGCGCAATTAAATGCGTTTCTTACGTCCAGGGTGACGACAAGGCAAAAGCATCTAGTTCTCCGTGTACCTTGCACTGCTTCTCCCGCGACTCCGACTATTGCTTCCAGAGCATCCACAGTCGATCGGCCGCATCGGAAGCCAAACTGCCTTTCGTTGAGGTCGCCCGATCTCTCTATGTCCTGGATGAGCCTGTCCAGGATCATTCGTTCAAAAACCTTGCCGACGTGATCGAGGAGGCATATAGGTCTATAGCTGCTCGCTACGTCGACAGGTTTGACACCTTTGCGGGCCAACACCAGTCTCGCCTTTTTCCACCTCGCCGGGAAATCTCCCTTAACGAGGCAGTCGTTGAAGGCGGACAGGAAGGTTAACCCGCACTCGTCGAAAGCTATCTTCACGACCCGACCAGGAATGTTATCGGGACCCGGGGCCTTGTCCGAAGCCATTCTTTTAACTGCGGCTTGGATTTCAACGGTTGTAAAGAGGTTAATCTGCTGGGGTGGGAGCATTCTTGGCTCCCGGAAGATCGGATGCTCAGGGAAGAGCACCGTCGCTATCTCCCGGACCTTGGGTGGGCTCGGTCCGGTCATGTTTCTTCCCCCTCTTAGCTTACCCCTCACTACCTTATAGGCCAAGCCCCACGGGTCGTCGTCCAATGACTTTAGAAGCTCCAGCCAACATTTTCTTTTACTATCAGCAATTGCATGGCGGAGCTTTTTCTTTGCAGCTTTGTATTCTGCGATAGAGTGCAGAGTTTTAACTCTCTGAGCCACTCTGCTGAGCTTCTTCGCGGTCTTACGAGCTTCGTAGATGGCCTCAGTCCACCAGTAGACCGGGCGTCTCGACTGTCCCCCCCTTCTCGGCATAGCCTCGTTGCAAGCTCCCACAAGTGCATCCGTGAGAGCGTCGGCGTCTGTTATCTGCCCAGTTGAGGCTATACGAGCAAATTCAGCTCTGAGCGCCACCACATTCATCTTGAAAGAGCACCATCCCTCTGCCTGTAGAGTATCGACACTCTCTACTCTTTCCAGACAAAAGGAGATGTACCTGTGGTCGCTCAGGGTTTCTTCATCAAGTACCCTCCAGTCGACCAACTCCTGGAGGACACCACTGGTCGCCAGCGTTAAATCCAGGATGGAGGTTGAGTTGCCCCTTACGAACGTGGGGGTGTTACCAACGTTACCCACCTCCAATCCCGCTGGGCCAAGGAAGTCGCAGAGAGCCTCTTCTCTCTCGTTCTCATCTGGCGATCCCCACTCAGGGGAGTGGGCGTTAAAGTCGCCCCCGACTAACACTTGTTCACCGTGCGCTCGGGCCGCTCTGACCTCTGCGGCCAGCAGGTCGAGTTGGGTTCTAAAATCTGCGATCGGGTCGTTGGGTGAGTAATAACAACTAATTACCTTCACCACTCCGATCTTGACCCAAGCGTAGCCTTCGCCGCTTCCTATCCCCTCTGTAGAAGTTGTTGGAGGCAGGTATATGGCTGCTCTGCCAGTCCGGTCTCTAACAAAGTTAGCGGACCCTAGGAGGTTTGGCTCGGACAGGAGTGCCGCATCAATCTTTAGGCGGTGCACGGTTTCAAGCAGTAGATCGAGGTCTGCCCGTGCCGTGTGCAGATTTGCTTGTATGAACCTGACACGGCCTGTTCTTTGCTGGGGTTCGCTCTCCCCAGCCGTCTCTGGCAATCGTCTAGGCGACTGATCGGGCGTTGGCCCCCCTGCGGGAAATGGTGACCCCGAAGGTGTTGCGTCTCGGTGCCGGTGTTGGCACCGCGCTCCGGGTCGTTGGAGACATACATGACCCATCGATGGTACGATGGTCGTGTCTCCCGCATTTAGCGCAAGTTGGTTTTCTGCTACTACAGTACTTGGCCAAGTGGCCCGACTGGCAGCAGTGCCAGCAGAGTCTCGTTCTATTTGGGCCTCTGCAGTTCTCTGACTTGTGGTCAGAGGCCCAGCATCGAAAGCAACGACTTAGGGCAGTCACCCTGCACGCTCCCGAAAGTCCGACGGGGATCGTCCGGGCGGCGGCGAGGATGTTGGCGTTGTTAATGTCCGCCCTAATCGTTGCCGTTTGGGTCCCATTTCGCTCTCTTTTTAAGAACTGGAGGGTTATGGATCCTCCAGCCCCGATGATCGTACTTACGCTTAATAGAACCTCTTCCTCACTAACCTGAGGATCCAGGTCGCGAATTGAAATATTCGAAATGTGTAACTTGTTCTTGTTACAATTACGGCCAGTTGCTTTTCGGTCGTCAACTGCCGATTTGACCTCCTTGAGAAGTTTCTCAGGAAGGTCATCTTTGTCTTGCAACACCAGGATGGCATTGCCGGCCTTTGTTAGCCTGGTGTTTTTAATTATAGAGGCAGTCTCTCTGGTTAAACTCTCTTTTAGTTTCCGGACCACCTCTGCAAATTCCAATTGAGATCCCGGTTGTCTCAGGGTAATGAAGATAACCGGATCTTCATGTCTATTTCTTCCAACATTTCTATTTGTATTCGGACTCGGTGCCCCGGTTTTTCTGGGCGCTGGCGGGCTCCGAGATTTAGTTGCTCGTCTGCTAGCCGCTCTTTTTTGATGCGGCTGCAGCTCATACCCTTCGCCCGAGGTGCTCGCTACTGCACCGTCTGTCTGTGTGGCAACCGTCGGGAGGGATGATGGAAGTATTTGTGTCGATGCCGGAGTAGTAGGCGTCTCCGGCTCAGTCATCAAAGTGACTTGAAACTGAGGGACTTGCTCAGCCTCAGCTTCTGTATTTAGGTTTCTAGGGGAAGGAGCGACCAACTCAACTATACCGGCATGCGGGGTTGTGGTCGAGGGGTTGGGGTGTTGGTTACCCCTATTTCTAGCTCTCCTACCCCTCTTATTTTTTGATATATTATTTGTGGGGGGGGGGAGTCACCTTGAGTTTGTTATAGGCCTCCACCATCTCAGTTTTGTTTAACTCAAGCTGTAGTTTTAGGGCCTCTTGCCCTTCGCGGAGCTCAGCTTGCCCTTCGCAAAGGGAGACAAGCAGCTCACTGCTAAAGGGCCGGGCTTGAGTGTTAACTACGAGAAGCTCTAATGTGGCTTGGAGCTGTCTTACCTGTTGGGACAGCTCTGACTCTACCTCGTGATGCGCCTGGTCTTTGGCGAGTCTCGCGTAAAGCCTATCTCCAACCTCACGGACGACTTTGGGCGTACGCGAGTTGCTCGCCAGGGTCGACTTCCATTCGTCCAGCAGCGTTGCTGGATCGAGTTCTTTTTCGATTTGATTATCCATGTTTATGTTTTAAATAATAATTCGCCACTAGTAGGTCTACAATTAATAATAGGTAATTTCGCTCACCTGTAAGTTAACAGCGGCACTTCCAATTACACTATTAAAACTAGTTAGACCTCCGGGAGTAGTTATTAGTTAGTAAATAATTTTTCCTTTACTATTTAATTCCAAAAATTAGATTTTAGTTGTTAAAATTTTTGCCGATGTCAGTCAGTTAATTTTCTTGAAAATTAAGGTTTTTCGGTCCTAATGTGTTCTACAGGACACCTTTATCGCTAATTATGTCGTAAATAATTTTTCCTTAGTATTTAAGTTTAAAAAATCCAATTTAAAATACAAATTTTGTAGATGTCACTTGCCAAAAATAATAATTATACCTATAAAGTTCTAAACGCACTAAATTGACAATGACAATTAATTATAATCAATTTAAAATTGGCGTTTATTATAATAAATTGTCATTGTCAATTTAATATTTTTCATATTCGCGATTTCGATTAAGGAAAATCACGTGATCAAATATTCAAAATGGCCGCTCAAAACGAGTAGTTCTATGTTTTGCCATCATAAGCAAGGTTATTATGTGCACATTAACGGGTTCAGAAACGTGTTGTGGTTTGTTTATTATATTCGTTTGTATTTAAATAATATCTAAATATGAATAAACAATTACCAATAAACAATATTTTGAAATTCTGTGGCTAGAAACTTTTGTGAGGGTGAAGCTTTGGCAAACGCTGAGCACGTTGTGTTGTGTGGGAAAACGCCTAGTAACGACGGATTCCATCATATTTATAGCTTAGTTTTACAAACTACAGCTTTGTCTGCACCGCCTCATGAGATATCAGGCTAATTGACAAGAAAAGCTTGTTGATATCTAAGTTTTTTTGTTCCTGCAAAGCTGGGGCATCGGAATGCTGTAAGCACATAGTTGCAGTTTTAATATATTGTAGCAGGTAAGATTAATTTAGACGACTTAGAAAAGCTCTCTGCAACCGACAAAAAATGTTTGTGGTCTAACTTGAGAAAGGGGGCTATAGATAAATATCAAGTAACAGCCGAAATACTGTTGCTACACTCCTGTTCAAGTAAATTTAAAACATAACGATCACGATCAAGATAGGTACAAAAGAATGTTAAACCGACTTCCCAATACTGCCGTGGCATTACATTCAATGGGCTGCATTTCTGACGAAATGGAAACTGAGTTCCTAGAAGACCATGTCGATGAACAAATTAAATGTGTATTGCAAAGCGAAGGACATTATATGGAGGAGTTGTGTAAATTTGAAATAGATACTCCACAATCTTGTTGTAGGAAATTTTACACCGAGAAAATTGTATGTCTCAACCGCTTGGAATTATGTGAGAAGATAAGAAAGGATGATTGGCTGCAAGTAAGAAAATATAGAATTACTGGTGAGTTGTAAATTTTAATTTAATTTTTAACAGAATGTTATGAACTTTGAAGAACCCCATGCACGGTGCAGTTTATCTCTGGCAAAAATGTACTTGCAATTTGGCACAGCTCAGTTGACACATTTTCTGAGATAAATTACACCGTCTGTGTGAGTTTTACATCAAAATCTACTACGAGTAACATTAATTTTGTTTCTTTCCAGGTACAACGTGCTGCCCATTATTTACCTATAAAGGAAATAATTGGAGTGAAAAAACAAAGAGTTTGTTCCTTCCCAAGGAATTCACAAATAAATATGTGGAACACGGAAAGAAATATGAACCATTCGCCAGATATGCATACCGTCAACTTTTAAAATGCAACGTTGTCGAGTGTGGTCTAGTTGTAAGCGAGATGAACCCATGGCTAGGTTTTAGCCCCGATGGTGTTGTCGTTGAGAGTGGGAGACCTGTCAAGCTCATTGAAATTAATTGCCCATTCGAGGGCCGCAATTTAACCATTGAAGACCTCCTGCCAACTTTGGATTATTTGGTTTTTAATGATGAATCACAGGTGTACGAGTTAAAGCAAAAACATTCCGGGTACAGTTACCTATCTATAACTACTCGAAACAAACTTTCTTCTGCTACACACTAAAGAACACAGTTAATATAACAAATTCCCAAAATATGAACCGAGAATTTATTATCAAAATTTTGAAATAATCGATTTTGAAAATCATTAATTTTACATGTTTCACTGAAGCGCGGGTGGAATCTCACTCATTTTGTTGACGGTACGTATATGGTAAAGGCACTTATAAATATACCGAGAGGAAGTTTTGGAATTTGCCACTTGGCTTAAGTTGGCCAAAAACTAACACTAATACCCGTACTAATAATTGGGCTTTAGATCTAATTTAGGATCATGTGTCTGAGATTTCCTTAAGATAATTGGTGTTGCTATGATTCGAATTAAATTTCACCGATCTGATGTGTAGAATTGACGGATTGACGAATCTAGGATTAATCCTCTGACTATTAGTACGGGCACTCACGAACATAATGGCAGATGCACCTCTTTGCGGCAGATTTAAATTTTCGCGGAGATTCAATTGTTTTCCATGAGTTTTCTAAACAAATATCAAAAACTAACACTAACCTAACGGCAGATCCACCTCTCTGCGGCAGATTTAACTTTACGCGAAGATTGGAAAACCAAGGTCAAGTACCTTGGCATTACCATGGACCGGCGCCTCAAATGGGACGCTCACATTTCCTCCGCAGCCGGTAAAGCCAAATGCCTCTTCAATAGACTGTTCGTCCTCATGAACGCAAAAAGTACCATGTCCCCCGCTAACAAACTAAGATTATACAAAGCCATAATCCGCCCGACAATGATTTACGCCTCCCCGGGGATATGCTCGCCCCAGGGCCATAAATAAACTTCAAGTCATTCAAAACAAAAATCTCCGAGCTATTTTCAGCGCCCCCTACTACGTCACTAACAGACGACTACATGCAGACGCCAAACTAGACCTCATTAACACTCTTAATCGTAAACATGCCACCAATCTCTACAACAAATCCAAATTCTCAGAAAACCCACTAGTAAACCAACTAGGTCAATACAACCCAGCTGACTTTCTCATTCCCCGTCCCAAATCACTCCTGACCACGGACAACTCCTGACCATAACTCACCCCCACACAGACTAATGTATGTTCATAGGTTTAACTTACACAAATTCTCTTCGAAAGTGAATTTATTCACTAGATTTGTGTAATTTTCGTAATTTGTGTAATCAATTATCACAAGCTTCGTTAAATCACCCCCCATAGCATCACTATAATCCCACTAGTCGCCAATTCTGACTAGTTCCAAGTAGAAGCCACTCACTCCGAGGTCATCAATAGAAATTAATTCATAATTTCTTTCTTCGAATTAGGGACTCTACTATATCGGCAAACGTAAAAATTTTCTTTTTCTTCTCATATTACATATTCACAGTCACAGCTCAGGTTTTTACCAGTCAGTCCGCCAAGCGCCAATTCCCAGAGACCCACCGGTCTCTATAAATTCCAATGTCACTAATGTATTCTTTCAGATGAAGGAGAAGGCCGGCTGCGCCGGGATGCTCCATCAAATACATATCAGGTAAGGTAAGGTAAGGTTACGGACCGGCAGTTGCAGCTCGACGCTCCTACATGTAACATCGATTATTTTTGGTTTTTAGGTGATATTTTGGGGGTGAAACGTAATAGTATACTGCCCCATACCGCAACTATACTTTTTAATGCTATTTCGAGGGTCTCTCACATCCCGATTTCATTTATCCCGGTTTTCTTGATCGGTGGCGCTTCTCGTATGTTTAGCCTAGTAACCAGAGTCAAAACCGCCCTGGAGGGGTGCAACCCGGAGCGGAGGGGCGCCCCGTAAGGGTAGGTTTTGACGATGGATTACCCTCCTTATCGAATGCACACCCCAAAAATCGAAGGCAAAAAATTTTTTAATTTTTTCGGCAATACACGGGTTATTTTCCATTTTTTTGATTTTTTTGATTTTATTTATTACTAATATCCACTAATCACACCCCCATCTATCCGAATTTCAAAGAAAAATTCAAATCGGAGCGAAAAAATTTTACGCATTTTCGACGGACCACGGGCGACTGATGCACATAGACCCCGATCGGCCGCCTAATCGATGCTACTTTACCGTACTTTTCAAAAGTCGATATTTTGTGTTTTTTTCATCAGATTCTCGCAAAATATTATTTCTATAGACTAAAATAAGCCTGTTCTTTAGTGTGTAGCTGAAGAAATTTTGTTTCAGCTAGTCAGAGATACATAACTCTCCCCTGGCAAAGATAACTCAATACTTGTTTTTTCTGTTCATGTTAATCATGATTTCCTAGCAACTTTTTTACCAACATTAAAAACAAAGTAATTCAGTTTTCTTCTTCCTTAAATTTGTAAATTAAACAATTTTTAATTGAAAAGTATTGTCTTTATTACTATGCACTTAATCAAAATTTATCATTTGCCAATATATATAGGTGAGCATAAATTAACTAAACCGCATACCACAGTAAAAGCTTCATTTACAACATTTAAATATGAAAACTCGCATCTACCATTAAAAAACTTAAATAATTTAATACGCTGGTTAGACCTTTCTATGTGTACTCTAGCACGAGCGATCTCTTTGTTCAACAAAGCTTCCTCCTTAGAGAATTGCTTCTCACTCCTTAAACAAGGTGGAACTCGCTTTAGCGGCAGTTCTTAGGCTTCTATACAGCTACCTTTCTGGTGTGGAAAGTTGTTATTATCTGGTTATTTTTGATCGCCATATAATGTAACACCACATAATCAGATAATCTGCACCAATTAAATTTTTTGCGATTGGTAATTATCATTTACTATATAAGTAATAACAATCAAACTTTTCCATTCTATTAGAAATTTTACTTCTCTGGAATGTATGGTCCTTTTTTTGAGGTGGACCAATCCTCTCCTTTCTCTTTTATTTATAACTTAACTTCACTAACCACATCAATAAAAAATTATTTTTTCACATCAAAGTAAAACACGATTTGAAACGCTCTGTATGATTTTAAATTATGCGGACGGACAGACGGACGGACGGACAGACGGACAGACACGGAGCCAGATCATAAGGCTTCTTGCTATACTTTGTATAGAAGCCTAAAAGTACACAGCAGTATCAACAGATCAACTTATCAACAGATCAACGTATCAACGTATCAACGTATTTAAATTTCCTATATTACTGAAAAATTATGAAAATAAAATATAACTTATATTTAGTGTGCATTGAAAATATATAATCTGCACTAAATATATTTTTGCGGTTGGTATTTATCATTTACTATATAATCAATAATAAGCAAACTTTTCCATTCCATCCGGAACTTTACTTCTCTGTAATGTACGATCCATTTCTTAAGGTCGATCAATCCTAATCTTTCTCTTTTATTTACAACTTAACTTCACCAATCACATCAAGCCACTGCTGTGGTTACAATAAAACCGGATCAACGTATCAACAGATCAACGTATCAACGGATCAACGTATCAACGTATCAACGTATCAACGTATCAACGTATCAACGTATCAACGTATCAACGTATCAACGTATCAACGTATCAACGTATCATCGTATCAACGTATCATCGTATCAACGTATCAACGTATCATCGTATCAACGTATCAACGTATCATCGTATCAACGTATCAACGTATTTAAATTTCCTATATAGGTGAAAAATTATGTAAATAAAATATAACTTATATTTGGTCTGCATTGAAAAAAAAGTTGTTATTTTTGGTCGCCATATTATTATAAGGTAATATCAGATAATCTGCACTAATTAAATTTTTGCGGTCACAATCACAATTTCGAAGGTTCTGATTAGATTTGAATTATGCGGACAGACAGACGGACAGACGCGGAGCCAGATCATAAGGGTTCTTGCTATACTTTGTATAGAAGCCTAACAAGTAGTTTATATAGGGAGACCTCTTTGAAAATATCTTTAACTTAGTAAATTTCTTTCCAACATTTGCGTATTTGTAAATTGCATTAGCGAATCGAAACAACGGATTAACAGATTAACGCAATACTATATAGACGAAGTATTTACAATATAACAACGTATCAGTTGATCAACGTTATGATTGGCTCTGAAACATGCGGACGGACACGAAGCCAGACCATAAGGCTTCTTTCTATACCTTGTATAGAAGCCTAAATAAGGCTTCTTGTTATATCGTACTTTGTATAGAAGCCTAAAAGTAGCGCACTGGCTACCCAGTTCTTAGACCTCTATACACACAGAGTATTTCCAACACGATTTGAAACGCTCTGTATGAATTTGAATTATGCGGACAGACAGACAGACAGACGGACAGACGGACAGACAGACGGACACGGAGCTAGATCATAAGGCTTCTTGTTATACTTTGTATAGAAGCCTAAAAAGGCGGACGAATTACCTTAACTCCTTTTAGGCTTCTATACAAAGTATAGCAAGAAGCCTTATGATCTGGCTCCGTGTCTGTCTGTCCGTCTGTCCGTCCGTCTGTCCGTCCGTCCGTCTGTCTGTCCGTCCGTCTGTCTGTCTGTCCGCATAATTCAAAATCATACAGAGCGTTTCAAATGGTGTTGGAAATACTCTGTGTGGATAGAGGTCTAAGAACTGGGTAGCCAGTGCGCTACTTTTAGGCTTCTATACAAAGTATAACAAGAAGCCTTATTTAGGCTTCTATACAAGGTATAGAAAGAAGCCTTATGGTCTGGCTTCGTGTCCGTCCGCATGTTTCAGAGCCAATCATAACGTTGATCAACTGATACGTTGTTATATTTTAAATACTTCGTCTATATAGTATTGCGTTAATCTGTTAATCCGTTGCTTCGATTCGCTAATGCAATTTATAAATACGCAAATGTTCGAAAGAAATTTACTAAGTTAAAGATATTTTCGAAGAGGTCTCCCTATATAAACTACTTGTTTTACTTTGATGTGAAAAAATAATTTTTTATTGATGTGGTTAGTGAAGTTAAGTTATAAATAAAAGAGAAAGGAGAGGATTGGTCCACCTCAAAAAAAGGACCATACATTACAGAGAAGTAAAATTTCTAATAGAATGGAAAAGTTTGATTGTTATTACTTATATAGTAAATGATAATTACCAATCGCAAAAAATTTAATTGGTGCAGATTATCTGATTATGTGGTGTTACATTATATGGCGATCAAAAATAACCAGATAATAACAACTTTCCACACCAGAAAGGTAGCTGTATAGAAGCCTAAGAACTGCCGCTAAAGCGAGTTCCACCTTGTTTGATGTAAATGTAATAAAATTTCTGCTACTTCCCGATCAATTGTTTGTGCCGATTGTGTTTCTTCCTGGTGTTTGTGTTTTTTTAATCTCTCGTCTTCACCTCCATCAAGTTAGCCCCCCTTTAATCGAATTTTTAACTTTTTCTTATGCCAAACGTTTGGTAATCGTTAGGTAAAATTTGGTAGTTCGATTAAAAGTTTTGGTAGTTCTTTGTTTTTTCGTAATTAACCAATCAAATTTTTTTGTCAAGTTAGCCCCCCTTCAATCGATTTTTTAACTTTTTTTTAGCTCATTTGATCGATTATAATACGCAGAGGTTTGGTACCCCAATAAAAAGTTTTGGTAGTTTCTAATTTTTGGTAAATAATTAATTAAGTTGGAAGTTTACTTATACGCACGCGCTAAACTTCACGTGTATACAACAACAATTGTTTATTGCCAATTTGGCCTAATTTAAACCATTTTTTAACCTTTTTTTAATGCCAAGCGATAGGTCATCATTATGAAAGGTTTATTAGTTCGATTAAAAGTTTTGGTAGTTCTTTGTTTTTTCGTAATTAGTTAATTAATCAAATTTTTTTGTCAAGTTAGCCCCCTTCAATAGATTTTTCAACTTTTGTTTAGCTCATTTGATAGATTATAATATGTAGAAGTATGGTAGCCCTATAAAAAGTTTTCGTAGTCACTAATTTGGTCAAATAATTAATTAATTTTGAAGTTTTACTTATGCGATATACATACAATGTATAGCGCAGATTGTATTTCTTATAATCCTATTAAATCATCTTATTAGAATTCTTCTTATTAGAATTCTTGTATAATGCATAAATACATTTTTTATGTTTGTTGTATAAATGTTTCATCTTATTTACGATATATTTTTTTCAAGGGCGGATCTAGTCAAAGATTATGGAGGGGGTAAATACATGTTTTGTAATCAAATTTAGGGAAATCCCCTCATTCAAAAAAATGTAATACAGTATGGGGGGGGGGGGTGATTCTGATGGGGAAAATTTAGAATAATATTATTTGATTTTAAATTTTTATTGAAAACATAACTACGTAAAACTAATTTTATAATTAAACAAGGTGGAACTCGCTTTAGCGGCAGTTCTTAGGCTTCTATACAGCTACCTTTCTGGTGTGGAAAGTTGTTATTATCTGGTTATTTTTGATCGCCATATACGAGTAATGTAACACCACATAATCAGATAATCTGCACCAATTAAATTTTTTGCGATTGGTAATTATCATTTACTATATAAGTAATAACAATCAAACTTTTCCATTCTATTAGAAATTTTACTTTTCTGTAATGTATGGTCCTTTTTTTGAGGTGGACCAATCCTCTCCTTTCTCTTTTATTTATAACTTAACTTCACTAAGCACATCAATAAAAAATTATTTTTTCACATCAAAGTAAAACAAGTAGTTTATATAGGGAGACCTCTTCGAAAATATCTTTAACTTAGTAAATTTCTTTCGAACATTTGCGTATTTATAAATCGCATTAGCGAATCGAAGCAACGGCTTAACAGATTAACAGACACGAAGCCAGACCATAAGGCTTCTTTCTATACCTTGTATAGAAGCCTAAAAGTAGCGCACTGGCTACCCAGTTCTTAGACCTCTATACACACAGAGTATTTCCAACACGATTTGAAACACTCTGTATGATTTTGAATTATGCGGACGGACAGACGGACAGACAGACGGACACGGAGACAGATCATAAGGCTTCTTGCTATACTTTGTATAGAAGCCTAAAAGTAAGTATTTACAATATAAAATCTAGATTTCTCTTTTTACATTTTGCAAAAGAATCTATTATTTCTTCTTCATCAATTATGATGTTTCTGTGTATATGTAAAAGAGCTAAACCGGTAAGACGATTTTGGTTTATAGTAGACCTTAACCATGACTTTAAGCGTTTCAATGCGGAGAAACTTCGTTCTCCGGAAGCTACACTAACAGGTAAGGTACACAATATTTGCAAAATTATTTTAATGTAAGGATATATGTGTTCATTACATTCTTCATGTGCCTCTAGAGCACAACCCGATACTTTCCCTGTTTCTTCAGAAACTTTCTTCCAATGTAGAATCCAAAAGTCAAACTCGGAACCAAGTTTACTTTTCATTATTTCTGCATTAAACGGTTCTTCCCATTCAAAACCTTTTAAATATTGAATCATGTTATTTATGGCTGATGCTATTTGAATCTTTATTTTTTTTAATAAATTTGTAGGAACGGCTGTATGGAAGTCAAAAACGTTTAATGTTTCCTCGGGAAATCTTAATTTGATATTTAGAAGAATATGATCTAATAAAGGTATATAAATCGCTGCTCTAAAATATTCTTCTGGACTATAGGCGATCGAATTTAAGATCGCAGCACCAGTGCGGTAAGAATCGTAACTAATTCCACAGACATGGTTTAGTTTGTTTACATTGTTTTCAATGCGAATACATAGATGTTTTAATAAAATTTTTGTGATTTAGTGGAAGTAATAGTTTTTCAGTGTTGATGTTAACATCATCGTATAATCTTAAACTTATTAAACACCTTTGAGGTTGGTACAATCTCTTTTTCTAGTTATAACCTATATAAAAGGACATTATTTTGTATTTCTAGGTTATCACAAGTTTTATAATAAATAATGAAAGCTTTAATAATTTGGAATGATACTAACGTATGTTGCAAAGAACTCTTTAAAAAACTGTTTGAAGACACAGATTTGTCTATCATTACACAACAAACAAAACGGTGGTTTCAAGCAAGGCGGTATCGAATTACTGGATCTAGGTGCTATGAAATTTTCACCTATGGAAGACGCGGAAAAATTATAAAAACAGCAAAGGATTGGAAATTGAAAGCTCTCAAGTACTTTTTCCCTACGCCTGTGATAAATAAATATGTCAAACATGGGTCAAAATATGAAAATGAAGCCAGGGAAATGTTTACGCAATCAAAAGTCTTCCACGTTATTGAATGTGGAATGATCATTTCTAATTCAAACCCATGGTTGGCATATTCCCCTGATGGGATAATAATGGAAAATGGAAAACCAACCGCATATATGCATAAAATGCATATATGAATGTAAGTTCTTTTATTTAACTATAAAAATAATAACTTACAACAAAAGTTTCTTTAGGTGCAGGAAAGAATATTCACAATGGTTTACCAGGGGTACAGTATATTACCAAAGAAAATAATAAGTGGACTTTAAAAAGATGTAGTAAACATTATGGGCAGATCCAAATATGAATGGCCCAATTTTAAATTTATACAAAACATATTTTGTATTGTAGGTATGCATCATACGACAAAAGTTTTTTTACTATTGAAGTAGATTATAATTATGAATTTGCAAAAGAAATGCTATTTGTAATTAAAAAAAATTTTATGGAAAACATGTTTCATAATTTGTGTGATAAAAACATTATTAAATAATAATATACCTAGTTAATTTATTTATTTAAACTTAATAATCTAAGTTATTTTCTGTAGTTAAAAATCTAGAATCTGCTAATATAAGATGCGGCAAGTTTGTAATTCCACAAATAATTATCATAATCTCTTTAATTTTAGGAACCAAGCTCCATTGCAACTTATCGCTTAAAATTTTGAATATTTTTATCCTTTGATTGGATCTCTCGATGTGCACCCTAGCTGCAGCTATTCTTTTATTACGAATAGCATCCTGTGCACTTAATTGCTTTTGGTTTACCAAAAAAGGTGGCCTTATTAATTCTATTTATCGACCGTTATCGCATCTTCTCCTGGAGTCAATTTTGCGACAATTCCACTATTTTCAAAAATAACCTTATCTGAAGCCCGTCCTCCATGCGGCTTACTAATAAATGTGATATTGCCTCCGGGTGAAACGCCAGTCATAAACTTGACAGTCAAGTGGGATTTGTAGTGCGAATAGAACCTCACCCGGCAACATAAACATTTAGGTGTTTGTACAAAAATTTCAGTGCAATCTAAAACTACTCGTACATTTTGGAAATCTCGAAAACAGATTGGCATGTATTCCTTAATTTTTTCCGCAGGCGGAAATCTAATGACCGACTTTAAAACTTGACTTAATATCGACAACATTTCGAAAATATAATTTGAACAGAGTTCTGCAGATATACTAAATAAAACCGATAGCGTTGAATACGTTAAATTTGTTTTCAACTTGCACAAAACTAAAACAACTCGCTCTTTTATTCCCAACCGATGTGTTCTCTTATCTGTATATATCTTTTCGACACCTTGCACTAACACTTTCAAAAATTTTAAACTATTCAGGCCAGTAAAACTGTTTAAAGTTTGATCTGTTGTTATTAAATCGCACACTGTTTTAACTTCTGGCATATTAACCTGCACTTCAAAGTCTCGGAAAGTTCTCAATCCAGCATTGTTCGGTAGCATCTCGGGTTTCAAATTGAGTAACTGTAGTAAACTCTCGGCTGCTTGTATTTCATCTGGATTTCGAATTTCATTTTGAAAATCCTCAAGTTCTTCTTCATTGTCACATATAAATGCCTCGTCAGATGAATTGTTTTCTTTCACTTCATTTCTTTTATTTAATCGCTGACTACGTTTGCTGGGGCCTGGTATGGCATTTTCTTCAACATGTGAGGGCATATTTATTTAATACTATTAGAAAACTTGAGAAACTTGTGATAACCTAGAAATACAAAATAATGTCCTTTTATATAGGTTATAACTAGAAAAAGAGGTTGTACCAACCTCAAAAGTGTTTAATAAGTTTAAGATTATACGATGATTTTAACATCAACACTGAAAAACTATTACTTCCACTAAATCACAAAAATTTTATTAAAACATCTATGTATTCGCATTGAAAACAATGTAAACAAACTAAACCATGTCTGTGGAATTAGTTCAACCGGCGACCGTTGGTGGCGTATCGCTTATCTTGAATCGCCTATTATTAACTTTTATGTTGGCTCGATGAACTTGTTTTCCCGTAATTCTGGGCATAGTAATTTGAAGATTAAAATTATCGGAAATTTGAACCACATCTTGATATATTACGTTAAATTCTGATTCAGCATTCTCTCGCTTGTTGTTCAATATAAGTATTACACTTTCGATATGCGATTTGGCAAGTTCTTTATCAATAGATTTTGTCTGTAGTAAATTACTTAACGAAGCTTTAATACTTAATACATCTGCCATAGAACATAATGCTATTAAAAATGTTGATTGTGTAATGTACTGAATTAGATTTTGAAATGGACAAATTCAAAGGGTGGTTCTAGCAAGGACATCTGATTGCGTTACTAAGAGATTTTTGTAACGTTACAACAGCACCATTATTTTGTCCCATCATTACGTTGTAACGAATTTTTACATCCGTTACGAATAATAACATCATTAACATTTCCAACACCGTGTATATAAGATTCTGAAATCGTCGAGTTTCTTTAATCTCCGTGACCGCTCGGAAAAGCAGCCATCTTACCATTTTTGCATTTGATCGTGCTGTTGAGTCGAATTTTTGTTCCGACTAATATTATTAATTAGACGATTAATTAATTCTTTTGATCGTGTAACTTGGTGGATGGATGTTTTGCGCTACTGCGGATTACCATAAAACATCATTTTTACTTCCGTAAGTAACTTGTTGAATGATAATTTCCTTGAAGTAAATTCATTTCATTATTTTAGAACACATGTGTCAATAATCAAGGACACATTTTTCGCAAGGGCTGTTTTAAATAAAACTGTAGTTTTAACCAACGATTTATTCTTGTTGATGTCAACACAAGTCAAGTCATTTTATGAAATTTCGATAATAAATTACACACTGGAAAACGACAACTTCGGGAGTAACATTGAATTTTTGAGGTTCTCTTCAATCAACGAATTTTATGGTGTTCCCGACCTAATCAATTGCACCTGCTTCCATATTATCAGTGCAGCCGAGTACAAGACGTATTGCAATTCATCTCTGGTGCTACAGAAGTCAAATTTGGAGTCCGCTTACTTGTCACAAGCGAGTAATTTGTATGTGTTTAATTTTACCAAGGTACCTTTGGGTGAGTTACAATTTTTGTAAGACTTATAAATTTGATCTGTACATTTAACTACACCATTTTATTATTATTACGTTATCAGCTCGCTGATTTCTATGAATTGTAGTTGCATGATACTGCCACATCTGTTGTACAGAACTTTCAACGAATATAGTTTGATTATCATTAATTTTTGCATTCTTTATTTTTTGCATCATTTGAATTTACAACCCATGACTCTAGCTCCCGCTAAATACGAGTTGGTTTAAACGTACATCAGGGTTACTGCCGACAGCAAATTTTACTGTCATTTTTTTGGCAGATGTTATTTTGACACCTTGTAATACCAAAGACCTCATTAGTCTTCGGAACTTGCAAGGGTGGAAAAAGTTACATTGGCGCCCGCTGTGGAGGCAAATTTTTGTTCATTTTGATGTCAAATAACTTAATTAGTATATCGTTGAAATCTGTGCAGCACGTGGTAGATTGTTTATTGATTAAGCGACGGAACACCTTTGACGATTTTGTTGTTGTCTTGTTGACAAGCGACCTGAAGTTGATTGCTGTTGTGTGTAATTTTTATAATTATCACTGTAGTGTTGATAATTTTGTTGACAATTTTAACAGCCCTAGCGAAATATTTTACTGCGTTTTTCATTTTTATTTTCAATCAAATATTGCTAAAGGAAGTTGTTATCACTCGTTATCATGTCAAATGTTAAAAAGTATCTTACGTCACTCAGTAACGAGGAGGTAATGGTTGAGTTAACAATAAGAACGGAAGATATTAACACCATCCCTGCTCATAAGGCAACACGTCGAGCACAGCTAAGAAAACTTTTGCTCGATGAAGCTTTTAATTCTCGTCTTGCTATACATAAGTACACTCCACCTGATGTTCAAGCCGATTTATTAGTTTGCAAGAATGCTCTTGACGAAATTTCAATTGAAATAAATAATCTTGAACAGAAGTTTGATGCACAAACTCTAGACAATATCACTAATCGTCTTGCACATTATTGTAATCGCTTAGACATTATGGAGGGAGCTGGTTTTAAAGACACTGAAAGGGGAAATTTATTAGAACTATCTAAACTATTGCGTTCTAAAGTAGAACATTTACTTCGTCTGAATGAAAACGAAAGTGATGATGACGATGAAATTTTAAGGCAACCCAAAGTTAGCAATCCGTCTGGAACAGCAACTAATGATGAATCTCCGGGTTATTCTTCTTTTAAGAGATCTTCATTGTTGCCAGCAGTTGAATTAGCTGAGGTTTTAAAGAATATTTTACCTTTTAAAAATAATGACCGTGTAGCAATCCACAAGTGGAATCTTTCATTTGACGGCAGTGGTGGTTTTCAAGAAGTTTTTAATTTTATTGAAAGAACCAATGAACTTTCAAAAACTCGAGGAGTCAATTCTCAAGAGCTTTTCAACAAAGCGGTTGAATTTTTCTCTGGAGAAGCTTTAGTTTGGTACCGTACGCTAGATTCTAATATTAACACTTGGGAACAATTAGTAGAGGCACTGAAAATAAGATTCCTAGCTGTCGATTTCAGTAGGGTTTATTTGGCAGAAATCAATAAATGTAAGCAAAATTCGAATGAATCTGTTAGCAGTTACATCGAATCAATGTTTGCAAAGTTTGCTAGAGTTACACCTATTCCTGCTGAAAGCGATCAACTATGGACAATCAGGGAAAATATGCTTCCTTCGGTTTCATTAGTGATGGGTACTGCTTCTATTACAGAGAAAAGCGAATTTATTCGAGTAGCTCAACGAGCTGAACTTTTAGCAAAAAAGACTCTTTCAAAAGAAGTCCCCACCGCAGCTTTGACTTCTGTTGTTACCCCTACCGCTCCTAAGGAGTCACCTTCTGTGAATCCTCGCAGACCTCTCACTTGTTGGAATTGTTCGACACGCGGCCATTCTTACAGATTCTGTTCCAAACCTACTACTACGTTTTGTTATCTTTGCGGACGCAAAGGAGTTACTTCACTAAATTGCAGTGGTAACCACTCAAAAAACGCAGGTGGGCCAAGCGGAAACACTGCTCGCCGCTAGCCTTAAGTATTAGAGCAGACAGGTTGGGTTGGAGTAATTGGTTGGTGCACGTTAGCGCTTTTTGCGGATCAACCGCCAATTCCTCTGCTTTATTCGCTCATCCCACGACTGATCAACGACCCCATATTAATCTTTTTATTGGTAAAGAGCAATTAACTGCACTTTTAGATTCCGGTGCTAGTGTATCCATACTCGGTACGGATGGACACTACCTGATTGACTTGCTAGACCTTGATTTAAAACGTGATCAAAACGTATTTGTACGGTCGGCTGACGGTACTTCGCAACAAATTTTAGGCTCGGTTGAGTTGCCTATTTCAATTTGTGATGTTACTCGTTCCCTTAACGTTTTGGTATGCAATAGTATACGCACTAGTTTGACTTTAGGAATTGACTTTTGCAAATTGTTTGGAGTCAAGGCAGATTTTTCCCGCGATCAATTTTTTGTTAACGAGGTTAAATCAATTGAGTCTATCAGAGCCGCTGATGATCTCAGTATTGAACAACGAGTTGCTCTTGCCGCCATAAAAGATAAATTTAAAACTCTTTCCCACGATGGTTTAACACGAACCCACAAGATATTCCACCATATCGACACTGGAGACGTTGCTCCGCTGAAACAACGTTATTACCCTTTATCACCTGCTATGCGTGAAATTGCTCATAAAGAGCTCGATCGAATGTTAGAGTTAGATGTAGTACGACCTAGTCACTCCGGTTGGTCATCTCCCATGCTTTTGGTTAAGAAAAAGGACAATTCTTATCGTTTATGTTTTGACGGTCGTAAACTTAATCAATTGACGAGGAAAGATGCCTACCCATTACCACGTTTAGATGACATTTTGACTCGTTTGCAAGATGCGAGGTATCTGACTTCGATCGATCTTAAAAAGGCATTTTGGCAAATCCCTCTATCTCCCGAATCATATGAAAAAACCGCATTTACCGTGCCTGGTCGTGGTCTTTTTCATTACGTAGTAACCCCGTTCGGTATTTCAAATGCTCCCATTACTCAACAACGATTGATGGACACAATTTTTGGACCCCTTCTGGGCGAAAAAATATTTGTTTATTTGGATGACATTATTGTCGTTTCTCGTACTTTCAAAGAGCATTTAGAATTACTCGAGCAGGTCTACGACAGGTTACTGGAGGCTAATTTAACTATCAATTTGGATAAGTGTGAGTTCTGCAGGTCCAGTTTGACTTATCTTGGACATGTCATTGATAAGAACGGACTACACACTGATCCAGCAAAAACTCAAGCCATAACTGACTTTCCAAAACCTACGAATACTACTGGTATAAAGCGATTTCTGGGAATGATCGGCTGGTATAGACGATTTATACCGAATTTTTCATCCTTGTCTGCGCCTATTACCGAGTTAATCAAGGGTCGTGGTAAACGTCAGACTGTCGTTTGGAATCAAAACGCTACTGAGTCTTTCGAAAATTTGAAGAAACAGTTAGTTTCTGCCCCTATTTTAGCAAGTCCTGACTTCAGTAAACGTTTTTTTATACAGTGCGACGCTTCAAATTATGGCCTGGGCTGTATTTTAAGCCAGGGAGAAGGTGAAGAGGAGCGTGCTATCGCATATGCATCAAGGACGTTGAATAAAGCGGAACGTAACTATTCGGTCACTGAACGTGAATGCCTAGCGGTTATTTTTGGTATAGAGAAATTCAGGCCTTATGTTGAAGGTACCGAATTTACAGTGATCACAGATCACTATAGTCTTTTGTGGTTGCTTTCTATGAAAGATCCAGTAAATAGATTAGCCCGTTGGAGTGTTCGCTTATCACAGTATTCTTTTAAAATCCAGCATCGGAAGGGAAATCTGAACGTCGTACCTGACGCATTGTCTCGCGCACCCTTAGAAGTCTCGTCTTTGGAATTGTCCGAGAATGACCTCGATCCGTGGTATCATCGCATGTTGACTCGAGTCACTAAAGCACCAGCTGATTATCCCGATTGGAGGATAGAATCAGGGCGTTTGTACAAACTCATACCTAACTCTCATAATGTTGTTTCTAATTTAGTAGAATGGAAGCAGTTAGTTCCTAAGTCGCGTCGGATTGACATTTTCAAAGAATGTCATGATGATCCGACTTCTGCTCATTTGGGGACGCTTAAAACTTTTAATAAAATCATAGAGTTGTACTATTGGCCCAGGATGCGTGCGGACGTGGCGAGGTATGTGCGGCGGTGCCCGGTTTGTTTGTCATCCAAGGCTTGCCAAGGTGGACGGTTTGGTTTAATGGGTCGAGAAAAGAAAGTGCGTTTCCCTTTCCAATGTATTTCAGTTGACTTAATGGGACCGTTTCCCAGATCTGCGAAAGGTAACACCATGTTGCTAGTGGTTTGCGACTGGTTCACTAAATTTGTTTTAGTACAACCGCTACGTAGAGCTACTACCAAAGCCATTTGTGATTTTCTCGAAAATCATGTTTTTCTCCTTTTTGGCACTCCGCAGATTTGTCATGTCGATAATGGTCCACAATTTACCAGTAACGAATTTCGGAAACTCATGAGTGATTATAACGTCAACCATTTATTTTATAATGCATTATACCATCCCCAAGTTAATTTTGTTGAGCGAGTTAATCGAGTCGTCGGTACCGCTATGCGATCATACGTTAAGGAAGATCATAAGACTTGGGATGTAGAAATACATAAAATTGCTCATGCGATCCGATCTGCCACTCACGAGGTGACAGGGTTTACTCCGTCTTTTCTTAATCTCGGGCGTACCGTACCCGCTAAGGGAGATTATTATGGTCGTATAATGGATTTGAGGGAAGAGGAATTAACTTTAGAGAATCGTGAACGGGTGGCTGGGGAAATGAACCGGTTAGATAAACTTTTTGTAGATGTAAAGAAGCGATTACACGACGCTTACCAACGCAATTCTACTCATTATAATTTTAGGAAGCGTAGTATTCAGTTTAAGAAAGGAGACGTAGTTTGGCGTCGAAATTTTGCATTGTCGAATGCTAGTAAACATTTTAGTAGTAAACTGGCTCCTAAATATTTGACAAGTCGTGTAAAGGAAGTTACTGGTCCATTAACCTATCGTCTCGTGAACGAACGCGGTAAAGAAGTTGGAGTATTTCACGTTAAAGATTTAAAACCCCATCCTTCGGTTTCCGATTTAGTGGAACCTGAGGATCAGGTTGAGAGATGTCGTGGAGGGTGAGCGAAACCTTTTTTGTCCATAAGTCATACCATCTGACTTATCCTATCCTTGGGGTCAATCAGTCCCGACCCACTTTCTTTTGTTCCGTATTGGCGATTATGGGGGCTGGCGGATTTCTTTTCTTATGCAGGAATCAGGGGGGCTTTTCGGTTTTCTGTCTGCGGGGTTTGACTGCACCTGTTCGTTTTGCTTCGGGAAAGCGTTCTTTACACTGTGCGCAGTGGGGTCGGTCAACCTTTAGTTGGCAGGCGGTCGATTAGTCTCTCCCTGTGTGAGATTGGAAAGGTCGTTGGCCGTATTTTCGTCGAAACGAAGTTAAATTCAATGTCCCCAACAATGATCGTGAGTTTGAAGGCGACTCGCGTGAGTTCTTTACGGTCTTCAATGACATACTGTCATTCCACGGGCACCTTTATCTTCCCATCCTCAAAAATAGTCCAGTGTCCATGGCCTTCGCCATTCTTTGATATGGGTTTGTTGACTGGCGGTCCACGACGCGTTTTTATGATCCATACGCGAGGACGAGTCATCGCGTGTATCATTGAGTTGTGGACTCCTTGGCCACTTGGAACGTTTATCCTTTCCCATAACCCAATAATCCAATCACCTCATTACCTATTCCTATCTACCTTCCTTTCTTAAGTCACATTGGGTTCCTAAATAATTCCTAGGGGGGGGTTCAGGGGTTTATTTTTATCCTGGTTTTTAATTATAACGGCTGTGAACATTAACATCTCAAGTTCATAGTCGTACCATCTGAGATTTTTTCTCACACTTTTTGAAGTCGTGATGATGCAGTATTGGAAGCCCTTTGTTGGTCAAAAGTTGACCAAATGCCAATTAGTTTGGAATTTTTTATTTTTTTAGTTCAATTAAACGTTTCTTTGCCCAAAGGACTTTGAGTGCCTTTGTCTGAAACAAACTTTACTGCTGGGTGAATGTTCTTTTTTTCACTTTCGAGCCGTGCAATGGGTCCCATGAGGTCCATTTGTTTGTACGGTTGGTTTTAGACCACCGTTACATATTTTGTTTTTTTGTGGATACAGATCCTATGTGGTGCTGTACCAAACCATTTGAGAATTCCAGTGCATGTCGATAGCCAGGGATGGTCTCAACATTTATTTTTGTTGACTTTTTGAAGCGCCACGCGTTCTGTCAAACGGGTTAACGCTTTAAGCAGATTTGAATAGCAATCGTTGCGATTACTGTTTAGATAACCCATTTTGTTATTTTTTCTTTAGTTAATTTATGAATCGTTTGAAGGATTCAAATTTTTTAGTTTATTTCCAATATTGTAGAAGAACGTCTTCAACGTCCTAGTTAGCGTAGTACAACTGAGTGCTTAGTATTCAGCAGCGACTATCATGTTCACGGCATGAAATGCAGTTGGGAGAGGGCAATGTAACGAATTTTTACATCCGTTACGAATAATAACATCATTAACATTTCCAACACCGTGTATATAAGATTCTGAAATCGTCGAGTTTCTTTAATCTCCGTGACCGCTCGGAAAAGCAGCCATCTTACCATTTTTGCATTTGATCGTGCTGTTGAGTCGAATTTTTGTTCCGACTAATATTATTAATTAGACGATTAATTAATTCTTTTGATCGTGTAACTTGGTGGATGGATGTTTTGCGCTACTGCGGATTACCATAAAACATCATTTTTACTTCCGTAAGTAACTTGTTGAATGATAATTTCCTTGAAGTAAATTCATTTCATTATTTTAGAACACATGTGTCAATAATCAAGGACACATTTTTCGCAAGGGCTGTTTTAAATAAAACTGTAGTTTTAACCAACGATTTATTCTTGTTGATGTCAACACAAGTCAAGTCATTTTATGAAATTTCGATAATAAATTACACACTGGAAAACGACAACTTCGGGAGTAACATTGAATTTTTGAGGTTCTCTTCAATCAACGAATTTTATGGTGTTCCCGACCTAATCAATTGCACCTGCTTCTATATTATCAGTGCAGCCGAGTACAAGACGTATTGCAATTCATCTCTGGTGCTACAGAAGTCAAATTTGGAGTCCGCTTACTTGTCACAAGCGAGTAATTTGTATGTGTTTAATTTTACCAAGGTACCTTTGGGTGAGTTACAATTTTTGTAAGACTTATAAATTTGATCTGTACATTTAACTACACCATTTTATTATTATTACGTTATCAGCTCGCTGATTTCTATGAATTGTAGTTGCATGATACTGCCACATCTGTTGTACAGAACTTTCAACGAATATAGTTTGATTATCATTAATTTTTGCATTCTTTATTTTTTGCATCATTTGAATTTACAACCCATGACTCTAGCTCCCGCTAAATACGAGTTGGTTTAAACGTACATCAGGGTTACTGCCGACAGCAAATTTTACTGTCATTTTTTTGGCAGATGTTATTTTGACACCTTGTAATACCAAAGACCTCATTAGTCTTCGGAACTTGCAAGGGTGGAAAAAGTTACAACGTTACAGCCATCAGTACCAATGCCAACGCAGTTCTTCAAATTAAATCCCGCTTCCGACAATGATTTAACTACAGTATTTGCTAATATTTCTCCTGTTAATACAGGTTCGCAACGATAGTCTTCAAAATTTTCAGTGTGGCAGTTGATAAATTTGAAAAAATCTTCTTTTACTTCACCATTAATAATGTATCGGAGTACCAATGTCATTTGTGAATTGTGGCCGATATCTGTGGTCTCGTCAAATAGCACGCTATAAAATCTCGACTTTTCTACATTGGATTTGATCGATTCTTGTATCTTTTGACCACATAAATCAATAAGTTCGTTTTGAACTGTTTTGCTAATGTAGGTAGCTCTGGAGGAACTATTTTCCAGATGAGCCCGTAACACCGCGTCTCCATCACTTCGATATCGCAACAATTCACGAAAATTTCCATCGTTTTCGTTCACGACAGTTTCATCTCCTACTTTTAATTTTCCATCATCACGATGCCCTCTGAGGGGAATATTTTGCCTACCAACAAGCAAAATAGTTTTGATAATCGGTTTTAACCGTTCTCGATTATCTTTGATTTGGGCTGTGCGATGTTCATCCAATTTACTTCTTATATATCTAACGATGCGTTTTCGTAAGTTTTTATAAAACCAAAAGCTGCGATCTTAGCTTCTATGTGGTATTTAAAATTATCGTGTTTATCTAAATCACCATCTTTTCCTAAAAGTTTTGAATAAGCCTTCAGAGGTGTCGTAACTAATTTTTGTAAATTCGCCTGCCTAAATACACCTCCACCTGAAGCAAAGAGGGAACAATATTTACAAAATATTCCATTTTGCTTTTTCGATATCATTATCCACTTAAATTTGTTCAAGTGTTTTTCGGAGAGAAAACAATTTACATTTTTGTTATTTTTTTTGTGTACTGAATGTGGATACACGTAATTTTTGTCCGGTAACCATTTGCATTTTAATATCCTGTATTTGTCAAGATCGGATATTTTATTTCTTTGCGTATCAAATTTTCCAATATCGATATAAATGTTTTCATTATCAGTGGTTAGTACTTGTTTATTTCGTGTTCACCTTCTTCTACAATTCCAGATTCAGAGTCACTAACATGTTCAATTGCTTCCTTAGTTGCGGGTTCAATAATAGCTTGTTTATTTTCCAAATCGCTGTTCTGATTCAATATTTCAGAATTTTTCCAACTCGGAATGCGATCTTCGGTTTTTATTTTACAGGGGTTCAAATTCAAATCTTCTTCCAATCTTTTTCTTTTAAAAAAAAATTTATCTAACGGGCCAGACTTCTTTTCAGTTGTCATTTTAATTTTTAACTTCACTATTAAATACACTGTATATCTCACTATAAATTTGCTATAAATGAAATTTAAAAAACGCATAGAATCATATCACTTCATAATATAATATAAGAACGTACAACTATGCAAATTATTGCGATAACTCACCTGCACAATAATTGCTATACAGTGTAGGAGTTAGGTACACTTTGTGCTATACTATTTTATTTTGAGTTCTTGTATTTTATTCTTTCAATTTAAAAGTTTTACAATTTCCTGAATACGTGCCTTTAGCAATGCATATTATGCTGTCTTGCGTCTTGGTTGGCGCGAAATCTTATCTCTATATTATATTTCGTACATTTGTACGTTTTTATATCAACGTAATATGATGCTATGACTTTTATTAATTCCATTTATAGGTATTTATAATGAAACTAGCTGATAGCCCGTCCGAGGACGGGTAGCTAGAAGGACGGGCAGGCAGCCAAGGTCATATGGCTTTTGGATTGCACTGAGAGCTTTCCTTCATCTTCATTCAACTTAAGTTACCTTGGCTGGCTGCCCGTCCTTCTAGCTACCCGTCCTCGGACGGGCTATCAGCTAGTTTCGTTATAATGTAATTCTGCTTATATAGTAATTTTGAGTAGGATAATCGGATTAACTGATCCGATGATACGTTGATCCGATGATACGTTGATCCGATGATACGTTGATCCGATGATACGTTGATACGATGATACGTTGATACGATGATACGTTCATCCGATTGGTTATGAAATTATCCGTTATGGGTTCGGTTCGGTTTGCTTCGGGTATTTACATTGTCGACGGGATTTCGAGAATAGATACGGATATCACGTTCAAATGGAGGTTCGCCTTGATCATTTACGAACACCATTGCAATTTCATTGGACGTTGGAGCATTGTAACGTCTTTGATCAGACTGCCGATCGCGCCGCATCACCATATTGACGACCGGAACTGGTTGTCCTTCTTCTTCGGCTCGTACACGCTCTTGTTGCTCAATTTCTTTCATCAGGCAATATGAAGCTGCGATACGATTGTTGACGCGGAAGAAACGATCGATTTTCTCAATCACTTCAGGTAGACAACCTCTATTCTCATTGACCGCTTCTGTCGTGTCCATTACATACAGTTGTGCAAACTTTCTTGTTTGTCCTTCAGGTGGATACAGGTTTGTGGTTCTGTGGTACGTCTGTCCATGAATTTTGAAAACGTATGGTCTGTTACCCGGCATTGAAACAATCTCTGCTCCCATTGAAGCGAAAGAAACCGAGGAATTGTAAGAGCGGATGTGCTGACGAAAGTTCTTGTAGTAAGGATTATCTGAATCTGAAAGCATAGAGCGAAGAAATTCGGGATATAACAATAGATTCCCATGTTGATTCCTATGAAGATTCCCGCGGTTGCGGAATCTTCACTTTTCCTTTATGACAGCAGTTGTTAAATTGTTAAGTTGTTAATTGTTAAAATCAACTGGACGCTCCTTGGCAAAATTCTTGGAGCCGCAGAACTGACAGATGGAATTCATTTCTCCACAATCGTGTCGAGTAACGTGAGATTCATCAAATCTCAATGCTCTTATTTGGAGTTGAATTGCTTGACTTTGGTATCGATTTTCTTTCTGTCCATGTATCGCATGGGACCTAGCGTCAGCTGCTTGCCGCGCTTGAGTTTCTTCTAAAGTTTCACGTTGTTGACGTATCGCATGGGACCGAGCGTCAGCAGCTTGCCGCGCTTGAGTTTCTTCTAAAGTTTCACGTTGTTGACGTATCGCATGGGACCGAGCGTCAGCAGCTTGCCGCGCTTGAGTTTGTTCCAAAGTTTCACGTTGTCAACGTATCGCATGAGACCGAGCGTCAGCTTGTCGCTGTGGTCGAAGCTGCTCTTCTGTGTTATTAGCTCTTGTACGTGCTTTTCTCTCACGATTCAATCGCCGTCGCTTTGCAGCAGGACTTTCAAAATTTTCATTATCCATTATGGAAGTTCACATAATGCTTTTTTGGAAATAGCTGTCCTATATAGACAAAATGGTACGATGATACGTTGATCCGATGATACGTTGATACGATGATACGTTGATACGATGATACGTTGATCCGATGATACGTTGTGCGTTCGGTTCGGTTCGGTTTGCTTCGGGTATTTCCGTGGGACGGACAGAAAGAAAGAAAGACTTGGCCTTTTATAATAAGAGATATACAGCTGATATAATAATCTGTAATTCTTAGAATAATAATTATTTTCAAATTGGTAACGGTCTAATTACACTATTATAATGCAGGTGGTTGTATAATACCAACTATTATAGATTACCTGCACTGTAAAAAAGCACATAAAAATACATTCAAATATGTGTAATTTTACATTTTAAATTATACTAAAATTACATATTGTGTATTATTCCATTGATAATAATGTGAAATTACATTATTATCAATGGAATAATACACAATATGTATTTTTACTATTATTTTGAATGTAAAAATTACACGTATTTGAATGTATTTTTACGTGCTTTTTTTACAGTGTGTATAATATTTAAAACTTAAAAGGTACCTGTTTACCTGTACAGGGGTGAATTTCATTATAAAGAGATTAAAAAGATTTAACAAATAATGCAAAATAGATCAAATGCAAAATTAAGGTATATTTTTAAAATTTGTATTGCAATATTAGTTTATTTAACCAATTTTGTTGGTTAAATTGAAGATTCATGGGTGGGGTTGTTACCCCCATTACCCCCCCCCCGTAGATCCGCCCTTGATTTTTTTTGAGTCATCAAACATGAAAAATGAATAACTGCTTGCGCTGCACTCCAATTTGAGTAATAAGCTATTACTGTATCCAGTGGCGTCTTGCGACTTGTTTGTCTGTTGTTTGAAAGCTTGATAAAGAATCACATCAGTATTGTTATTAATAAATTACATGGTTTCTCATTAACTCAACCAATCCTAAGCTCGCATTAAATTATCAGGTGATTTACAACATCATAATATGTACGTATTGCTGTGATCCAAGCTACCGAGCCGATACAAAACATAAAATTTCAACTTAATTTAATACAACATTAAAAGCTTGACCTACTTAATATTACACTGATTTAAAAGATAAACTATTTGCACTAAATTTCAGAATTATGAGGATATAAAGATCTACAAAGATTGAAACACTTGATATAAAGCTGTTAGATTAATTCATTAAAGTTATTGCCACATCAAAATTTGATAAAAAAGGATATTTAAGTCAAAAATAGTAGTTTCGTTGAAAATTGTTATCAACAGAAACATAACCAATAATTTGGTAACATAAAAATTGAATTTATTCTGTAAATAACTTGTTATGTGTAAAACTGATTATATTGAAATGTGTAACACAATCTGCTCTTTGTAATAATGATAATTTGCTTCTGTAAAACCATAAAAAGATCAATAATGCTCAAATTCGTTTGAAAAGGTGATAACAAATTTTGTGATAAGAAAAGGTTCAAATATCCACCAAAATTGTGCATACTAAAGTGCTACTGTATTTAAAAACGGCTGGAAACCATTGGAAAATTCATCACATTAGAAATGGAAGGAACCCTGTAAATATAAAAAGATTTGGTTAATATAAAATTTAGTGAAGTACACAATTTGACTTGCCTGTTATCAAAAATCGATGAAATTTTGAAAGTGCGCAACCCAAAAAGTCAGTCTTCTTTTAACGCTCGAAAACGCAGGACGTGTGTGGTTCCAAAGTGAACGAACAAAAGTAAAATCATCCAGATGTTCAACGATGCCAAATATTTGTTAAAACTTAGATGATGTGTATTATCTAAAATGGCGAACTACTAGTTGAAATATCTCACTACCAACAACGTGTTAAAATACGACTCACCTTTCGTATATCCTGGAAGCAAATATTCACTAATGACTCACTAGTACTTCAAAAATTTGGAACAACTGATCAACAAGTGACAACTTAAAACAGGAGCGAATTTTGTTATCAACTTCTACCAACGCGACGTCAGTTGAGTGTATCGCTACGGAGTGCGCGCCCATCGAAATAGTGTTTGTGCGCAAGGGTTTTATACAAACCGGATATGTTGACAGGTATCTGAAAAACTTATCATTTATATTAAAAATTTGGCCATCAGCACATTAAAATAGGACGTGACAAAATTATCGCACCATCCTCATTAAAATTTTCATTATAAACATTTTTCTATTATTTACTTTTCTACGAAGACGAAATTTTACATCAAAACATTTAACCCGTTACTGGAAAACGGAGGCTTTGAATTTTATTCAAGCCACACAAAGAAGACGAAGAAGTTTGGATCGACGCATCTCGATATTATTGTTAACATTTTATAATTGTATTTTATCAACAGATAAAAATTTATCTGCAACTACTTGTAAATTTAAATTTATGGCGCATGCGAATTCATTATTTGATCAATATAAAACTATTCTTGATTTAAAAAGCATCTTTATTTAATTCAACCACAGCTAAGCATTTCAATCTTTAAGATTATCAAAAACAAAGGTGAATTAGTTTATCTCCAACCAATTATTTTTGTTTACAATTTCAATTTACGAAGAGATTTTATTCAACTCCGATAAGCATCCCTTAAACACGCAGAACCTACAATACCTTGAGGGAATCTCAACCACTGAGCTAAACAAGAGGGACAAGTGTGGTGAGTTTCTTAATAAATTTGCACCCTCGAAAATTTCAATTTTCTATTTAAAAAAAAAATTTTTCAACACTTTCAAACACGAACCCGAGTTGTGCAATTTATGATAGAAACTTCACAGCAACTTTTGGCGCGCCAATTACGTGGGGCATCGAGTTGAATTAGGGGTGCATTGACTAAATTAAGGGTTGAAAAGGTTGTAAAGTAAAAATTTTTTTTCTTTTTCAAAAATTATTTCATTTTATAAATCTTTGACATTTAAATATACATCAGAGAGATCATCTTCAAGATTCAATATACTTCAATTCCAATTAAAAGCAATTTAAAAACAAACAAAAATGGATTCTCAAAAACAAGCAGAAGAGATTTTAGAAACTGTAATTGATGATATTACAACATCACAAAATCAAGAACTAAACATTTCAACCGAATCTAGTAGACAAGCTATTTCTGACACCCAAAAAGAAGAAAAGGAAGAAAGAAAGAATCTAAATATGATGGAGTTAATTTTGAATGAAATCAAATCCTCAAGAAAAGAAATGTCATCATTAAACAGTAAAATTGAATCTTCAAAAGAGGAAATACAAAGTGAAATAGCTTCTTCAAAGGAAGAAATGATCAGAAATCAGGATTATATGTCTAATGAAATAAAATCAACAAAAGAAGAATTATCTACCGAATTGAAGGATATGTCAAGAAAGTTGGATGCCACTAATAAAAGGATTGATCTGACAAACATAAAAATTGAATCGGGAAGAACTGAACTCAAAAACGAAATTGCAGATCTAAATACTAAAATGGATGTTGGATTCAAAAATCTTGAAACCAAGCTAAAAATTGAAATTGATGCACATGATGGGAGGATCACTTTGCTTGAAACTAATATTGAAGAAGTCAAAGAAGACATCATTCACATCAGGCACGATATTGTCAATGAAGTAGTCATTGATAAAAAGATTGAAAATTCCAACAACACAACAAGATATCACTTGGAAGAAATTATAAAAACAAAAGAAGAAAACATTCAGTTAGCAATACAAAAGAAAAGCGAAGATTGTAAAAAGAAATCTGAGGAAATCGAATATCAGGTTAGCATTGAGTTATATACTCAAAAGAATAAAATAATGGCAGTGAACAAAGAAGTCAAAGAAATGCAGAAAAATATGGAGGAGATCAAAATTAATAATGAATCCCTGGTTAACCATGCCAATACGTCAAATTTTCATGAAATACAGTGGCAAATAAACAATGCTGCACCGATAAAATTTTATACAGAAGGAAACATAAATCCAAGGCAATTTATTAAATATGCTAGAAGAGCTACCACACACATTAAAGATTTGGATAAGCTAAAAAATTACATTTGTACAATTATGGGTGGTAATGCAAAAGAATGGTTCGGAATAATCCAAGATTCATTCAATAATTTCGAGCAATTTGAAAGTTTATTCTTAAAGAGATTTTGGGATCAACAAGCTCAAGAGAAGGTAAGACGTCAATTGATGACAGGAAAATTTAATGGCATGGAAAACAGGAATGAATATGCAGAAAGGATACTCAATAAAGTATCACAACTAGAACCTGCAATTCAAGAAACTGATATTGTTCGATATTTAGCCAATCATTTTAACATTGATATTAGAAATCGCGTCACGGTAGAGAACATCAACAATATAAGTGATCTCTCCAACTTGCTAAGAAGATTCGATAGTTATTATGTGAATTCAAAATCATATGATGGTAATAATAACCAAAATTTTTATAACAATCGCTTCAACAATAATAATAATAAAAATAATAGTGATAATGAGCCAAGAAACAACTTTAATAATAATAATAGAAACAATTTTAGTGATAACAACAGAAACAATTACAATTTTTACAATAATAATAGAAACAATTACAGTGATCGCAATCGTTCAAGTTACATAAATCAAGTGAATCAAAATAATAGAAGTGATCAACGACATGGCCAAAATCGTCAAAACAAAAATCGCAGTCGTGGTAATAATCGACATCATTTTAACAATAATGACGCACGCAGAGATCGTCAACATTATAATGATCATGATACAAGACAGCAACGTAATGGGCGAAATTATGGAAACTATGATCCAAATGATGACAGTCATTTCGAAAGAGAGACACGAAACCGAAGTAACTCTCCGAACAACAGACTTCGTCGAATTTTCAGCAATAGACAGCCAAATTGATCTGCAGGTGAATTCATATCAGCATCCGAAAGAATTCATCCTGACAGAAAACAACGAAAAGATTGATTCCACTTATGAAAATGACTTGCCTTACATTGAAGTATTAATTAACAATATCAAAGTCATAAGTTTAATCGATACTGGTGCTGAAGTATCAATAATTAACCAAAGTGTAATTGATAAAAATAAAAAGTTATTCGAGAACAAAATTATAAAAACCAAAGGAGTAAATTTAATTGCGGCAAATAAAAAGAAATTCTCAACGGCAAACCAAAGTCTATTAACAGAAATAAAGATAGGAGATTCCATAATAAATGATACAATTTTAATTCTAAAGGATATTACAATGCATGTTCGATTTAATTGAAAAATTCAAAATGATAATTAATGCAAAAAACAGAACAGTTATAGTATTTCTAATGAAGTGATTCCATGAACAAATGCAGGAGGAAGGGAGGTGTTAGTTGAAAATAATGAAAATTTGTTAATAAGCGATGAACGCGTTAACAACATAAATTATGTAGAAAAATTTCAAAATGATTTAAATGATGAAAATATAAAAGAAAGTTTTAAATTAAATATTGATGAAATTAACTGTCCGATCACTAACCGAAATAAAGTTCTGAAAATTTTAAATGAACATTTGAATTTAATAGATAATCAAGCAAGCTTCGCAAAAAACTATATACATGAACTCCAAATAATGGAAAATAAATTGTTTAGATGCAATACTTATCCTATACCATTTGCATACAAGAAGCAGGTGAATGAAGAAATTGAACAAATGATAAAAAATGGAATCATTAAGAAAACTCCTACCTCATATCTAAATCCCTTGGTTATTGTTAAGAAAAAAGACAACAGTCTACGTCTTTGTTTGGATGCAAGAAATTTAAATGCAATTACCAAACCACAGTTTGAAATGCCGGAAAACATTGAATCACTATTAGCAAGAATAGGCAATGCTCGATTATTTACAAAACTTGATCTAAAAAACTCCTTTTGGCTGATAAAATTGCACCCGAATTCACAGAAATACACTGGTTTCTCTATTGATGGAAACACATACACTTTTCAAGTTGTACCTTTTGGACTGTCTACATCTACCTCAGCGTTAGTACACGCCATACAAGCAATTTTAAATAAATATAATAATTTCTCTGGACATTATGTTGATGACATTATCATTTTTAGTAATTCTGAAGAGCAACATTATGCACACATAAAAATTATATTAAAAGCTTTGGATGAAGCTGGTTTAAAATTAAACATCGCCAAATGCGAATTTTTTCAAAATTTTTTTTTATTTTTTCACTTTTTCGGAAATACACGGGTTATTTTCCATTTTTTGATTTTATTTATTACTAATATCCACTAATCACACCCCCATCTATCCGAATTTCAAAGAAAAATTCAAATCGGAGCGAAAAAAATTCACTCGATTTCAAGGGACCGCGGAAGAAATATGTATGTGGCAGCGACCGGGGTCAATCGCATACATTTTGCTACTTTTCCCTTCTTTTCAAAAGTCGATTTTTTGGTTGTTTTTACTCCGTTCACCCTTTTTTTGTTTTATTAGACAAATATAAGCCTGTTCTTTAGTGTGTAGCTGAAGAAATTTTTTTTCAGCTAGTCAGAGATACATAACTCTCGCCCAAATTTTTTTTAATAAAAAGATTTTTTTTGTTTGTAATAAAGTGTTAAGTCGGTTGCATATTTTTCTAGAAAAATATTCAAAATTCCCTGACTTTTCCAGATCGCTGGGTACCCTGATAAAATGCTTGTAAATAATTTTTTAATGAATGTAGAAGAATGCATTTTAACAGAAATATGATCGCATAAACCGAATTTTGATTACTATACGCCATGTTTTTTCTATAGCGGACAAGTTCTTCACAAAAATGAACTCATTATCCGTGATTATAATAAGCGGCGTCTACTGTACAATTAATTAATTTTTAAGTGGAATATCTCTTTTCGGGGCTATTAGTAGTATTGAAAAGATTCACAGATAGATTCTTGAACATATTTTTATTAAAAAAATCGGATCTTTTCAATCATATACTGACGCGCACGAATATATTAACGAGATTCGTATACGCTTATTCGATAGGATCACCCTGTATGAACTGCTTTCGAAAATAAATAAAATTGTATTTAGTGAAGCATAGGCGAAAAAGTGCATAATTTGTAAACGCGACTGTTTTCTTATACTCACTACCCATTAGAAAGAAAAGAAACAAAGCTTGTTCTGCTTTGGAACATAACCAAAAGCCTAAAAACTAATTAAACTTCAGATTTGAACAATAAATTTCTACTGAATAATAAATAGTAAAGTTTATAATTACTAATATGTTGCAATCTACTTAAATTTGAAAGTTTCAAGTTAAATATTTCACTTCTTCACAGTGAAAATTGCGCTAATCAGGATCACAGAGGGGCCACCAAAAATTTAATAATCTTCTAGTGTGCGTGGGTTAGTGGTATATTAAAACGTTATCTTTCTCTTTTATTTACAACTTAACTTCACTAATCACATCAAGCCACTGCTATGGTTAAAATAAATAAAAAATTATTTTTTCACATAAAAACAAAAAAATAGCATTTTAAGTTCCAATATAAATCCCAGAACATTTCATTTCTCAAATCATAAAAAAAAATTTTTTACAGAACGTGGCTAGAAAGTCGATTTTAAATTTAAAACAAATTTTATTTAATTATATATAGGTACACGATGTGTTTACAATCACAATTTCGAAGGTTCTGATTAGATTTGAATTATGCGGACAGACAGACGGGCAGACGCGGAGCCAGATCATAAGGGTTCTTGCTATACTTTGTATAGAAGCCTAACAAGTAGTTTATATAGGGAGACCTCTTTGAAAATATCTCTAACTTAGTAAATTTCTTTCGAACATTATTTCTTTTCTTTCTATACCCTGTATAGAAGCCTAAAAGTAGCGCACTGGCTACCCAGTTCTTAGACCTCTATACACACAGAGTATTTCCAACACGATTTGAAACGCTCTGTATGATTTTGAATTATGCGGACAGACAGACGGACGGACAGACGGACAAACACGGAGCCAGATCATAAGGCTTCTTGCTATACTTTGTATAGAAGCCTAAAAGGGAATAATAGAGGTACAAAAACAATAAAATGTGAAGCTGTTAGAATGGGACTGGAAATTAATCACGATAAGACGAAATATGTGAGGTGCACAAGAGAAATTGATGGCAATATGAGCGAATTAAATATAGACGGCGACGTGTTTCAGCAAGTAGAGGACTCTTCAACTATCGTGGTGTACAAATTAATAATAGAAACAATAGAAACATGGAGGTCACAGCAAAGATTCAGGCAGGAAACAGGGCGTATCATGCAAATAAGCAACTGTTAAAGGATAGACAAATATCGAAACAAACAAAAATTAGGATATACAAAACATCAATAAGACCGGTCCTCACCTACGCAGCTGAAGTGATTTGCCTGACAAGAAGAGAAGAAGATGACTTGAGAGTATTTGAAAGGAAGGTCTTGAGGGTGATAGTGGGATACAAACAAATAATTGGACAATACCGAAGCAAGAATAACTCGGAACTACTTGAAGAAATGTCTGGGGAAGACATAGTGAAATTCATTAAGGCCCAGAGATTAAGATGGTGGGGCATATAATGAGATCTAATAATGAGGAAATCGGAAAATTAATAACGACATGGAAACCAGAGAATGAGAGAGCGAGAGGAAGGCCAAAATTGAGATGGAGCGATGGAGTGGAAGGAGACCTTAGGAAGTTGGGTGTAAGAGACTGGACGTGGAAGGTGAAGAATCGAGCAGAATGGAGGGAAATTGTGCGTGAGGGACCTGTAGTGTAATAATATGTATTTATGAGGATTAATCCACCTCATTAAATGGATTTTGTAAGTCCGTTAGGACAGCTCTATCCTATAGTAGGATGTAATGTTAAAAATAATTATTACCACAATTTTGATAATGTAGCTGTGTAGAGATAGTTTCAAAGCTCAAGAACCCTAAAATTCAACGCAGAAGCCTCAAATTCATATATGTATGTATTTCGCCCTCTTGGTTCCTCCTTACGCAGATTAGGGTTCTTGAACTTTGAAATTATCTCTAAATAACAAAGTTATTTATTTGTTTAGTTTTAATTAGTTTTATTCATATTTAATTGGAAATCAGAATTTATTCTTCTAAGATATAACATGCTTTCAAAGGGTATTGACCAACCTTTTCTCCTATATCTGTGTTGTACCTTTAAAATGTTAACATACTGAACTGCAATTTTCCTGCCACATTGCTTGCAAAAATTGATCCTCCACAATTTTTGCAACGGGCATTTGAATTTGCGGTCACGAGTGTTTAAGAAGATAACTGGAGTGTTAATGGAGGTAAAGCGGAAAAATGTGGAGCCGTGCAGTTGGGCCCGCGCGAAGCGGATAGCGAGTTGAATTTAGTATTTGGTCGAAGTTGAAAATAAAGTTGAAATTAATTCAAAAATAGAGTGTTCAAGTTTTCTGCGTGAAATTTTAGGGACGTAGGAACACGACAGGGGTGTAGGGCTGCGCTTCAGGGGTAGTACCTTTTTGACAGAAGGGCCACATCGAGTGTCATAGACAGGAGATGGTTCTTGATAACTGGTCCTCGCAGAGCACCTAACTCTCACTTATGGCTCCAAGCGCTACACCCCGGGCAACTGCATTGGCCTGCAGGCGAAACTAAGTGAGGGTAGCCAGATATGGTGACGCAGTAGCGTCTGTCCCACATTGGGCGGCTACAACAGCGTCTGTCCCAAAATGGGCGGCTGAAATAAAGATGCAGAAGGGAGAGGGACCCTCACTGCATCCATATCTTGTCCCAAGAGAGCAGCATGATATGAGAACAAAAGGAAGGCTGCCACGATGCCCGGACACGGGCGTACCGAACAAGAAGAAGGAACACGACAATACATATAGACAACCTACAGTGTAACATGAACTCCGAGGCACGGGAAGGTACACTTCGATGGTTTGCCAATGCCTCCGAGGAAAATAGAACTGGGAGGGAATATTCCTATTAAAAACTATAATAATATTCCCTCCCTGCGATAATTATTTATCACCAAACGAAAAATCATACGCCACAACGAACTCAGGCTCAACATGCTGCTAGCGTTCTCCGAAAGATTCGAAATAAAAGATACGGGCAACGCAAGTTACTGTCTGGGAATAGATTTCTCTCGTAATGAAAAGAACATTATTTTACATCAACGAGGGTATGTAATAGATTTATTAAATCGCTTCGGAATGGCGGAATCAAATCCGGTGGCCACACTTATGGATCCAAATACGAAACTATTGAAGCCGACCGAACCAGTACCCGATTAACAGAAGAATCTACCCTACCGAGAGATAATCGGCGCCTTAACCTACTTGGCCGTGGCTACTCGACCCGATATTAACTATGCGGTAAGTTGCCTTAGCCAATTTAACAACTTTTATAGCAATGTCCATTGGAATGCAGCCAAACGTGTCCTTCAGTTAAAATTGATATTTTCTATAGTAACTGCAAATGTAATTACGCCGCTGCAAGTAAAAACTACGAATCCTTGATTTTATTAGATGACGCGAAACTGTTTTTGGAATTTATAAAAACTGCTTTCGGATTTTTACTTTCCCCCAATTTAGTCGAAAGTAAGTGTGGTTTTCTACTTGTCAACAGTACGTACATAATATCTAATGTTACAATTAATGGTGAAAAATACGTCCCATTACTTTATTTCAACGACAGCATTATTTTATAAATGGTGATGAAGCGAAAGGTTCGTGTGTGGTGTTGTGCGTCGTTTGGAATTGCCGGAAGTAAAGCGACGTTCTTTGGTAGTTTACCAGCCGCAGGTGGGAAAATATCTTCGCCTTACTTATTCGTTCCTGTGTTTTCCCAATTTCCGTTTCGAGTGTCGTGGGAAGCAGGATTGCTTCATTTCGAGGGATCACGAGGGTGCATACTCTTTTCAAATCGCTAACACAAGCATCATTATTTGTAACAAGGAGAAGACCGTATTCCTAGCAGCACCGATGCCTTCCTTTTCGAGAAGATTGAGAGACTATCCATTGCCATTGTCTAAGCTGAGAGAACCTGAGCTGAGACAACCTGAGAGGAGACAACCTGAGCGGAGTTCTTCTTTGAAGGATCACGAGGGCACATACGCTCAATCGCTGACACACGCCATTCTTGGGGCTTTTGCTGAGGCAGAAGTATAATTTGTGATAAGGTATCTCGATATTTTAATATACCGGTTTTAATTACGATGCAACGTGATGCTTTCTGGGCCATGGAGTGGCCCGCCCGAAAACGAAAATGTTCTTTTTGAATAGTTTGCGTTTCGTTTGTTTCTAGGGTCAGCTTATTCAGAACCGCCTTCTCCGCGAGTTTACCTAGGGACGGGAACAGGCTGAGGGGTCGATACGAGGATTGATTTTGCGGGTTTTGTCTCGGTTTGGCAAGCATGATAACGTTGGTCACTTTCCAACGACATGAAATGTGTTCGAGTCGCAATATAGCATTTATGGTTACTACGGCCACGCCAACCTTGGGGAATTCCATGATAGTGAGGGTGGCCAGACGATATGTCTGGGTCGGGGGCTTTCTATTCGGTAAGTTTCCGGACTGCGATATGGACCTCCTCGTACGTCCAAGGAGTGATAATGTAGTCGGAGAATTCCAGTGAAAACCGGGTTTAGATCTCGGTGTCGATCCTTATATTTAAGAGTCACACCGAACCGTCCTCACGCCGAACCGTCCTCGCGACGGTTTTGATGAGAAGTCAATAAAACAACAATTTGGATGGTTCTCCATAAACAACTGGCGTCTTCCATACATTTTTCGGTATGGTGAGGCGTATTGTTCAACGGATATGTTTCAGAACATTTTTCTGAAAACGTATTTATCGCGTATGCGATCAATTGTTTACTGTGCTTGCACCAACATTACCAGTTTCAAGACTATGAAAGCAGAACGGAATTTGTTTAAGGAAAGTGATATTTTCTGTAGTAACTGGAAATGTAATTACGCCGCTGCTAGTGAAAACTACGAATCCTTGATTTTATTAAATGACGCGAAACAGTTTTTGGACTTTATAAAAACAGCTTTCGGATTTTTACATTCCCCCAATTTAGTCGAAAGTAAGTGTGGTTTACTACTTGTCGACAGTACGTACATAATATCTTATGTTACAATTAATGGTGAAAAATACGTCCCATTATTTTATTTCAACGACGTACAGCAATATTTTATAAATAGTATCACGGTAAAGAGTTGGGATAGCTCTTACTTAAAGTTATGTTTTACAATACAAAAAATTCGAAATGAGTTTATTATAGAGGACGAAATTAAATGCACTGATTTAAAAACTATAAAGGAACAGTTAAAACCCAACACGCGTATTAAAGAGGCATTGTTGATGTACTGATGAACTGATGTCGTTCATTGCAAGTACGAGCTAGTGCAAAACAATCCCAAATGAATGGACTGGATCCATAAACCAATACCTGAAATGTGAACGTCAACCTGTAATTTTACTTAGATTAGGTTTCCTAAAAAGGTTGGAAGAGGGAGAAATAAAGGGGGAAACCATGGAAGAACTGAAGGCGATGATGGCGGGTTTGACCAAAATGGTAACTGATGGCAACAAGGTAAACGTAGAAATAAAGGCTAAACTGATTACGATGGAAGCAGGCTGGAACGCTAAAGTTTAGGAAATGGAACAAGTGATTGGAGATTTGGCAATTAATACAAGAAAACAGAATGAAAGAATAACCTTCCTCGAGGAGCAACTCGAAAGACAGGAAAGGGAGAAAAGAAAGGACAACATAATTATAAAAAATCTAGCAATGGAAGGAATTGTAACCCCTGGTAAAGTGGAGGAATTTCTGAACAATAAGATGTTGATAAATATTGAAGTGGTTGACGCCTTTAAAGTGGGAAGAATAGCCAAAAAACAGGTAACTGTTGCAAAATTAAGAAACAACGAACATAAACGGCTGATAATGGAAGGAAAAAGTAAACTTAAGGGCACTAACACTTACATTGAAAATGACATGACCGTGAAAGAAAAGGAGATACAAAACCGAATATGGTCTTTGGCAAAAATTGAAATGGGAAAAGGACAAAAAGTGAAGGTCGGGTTTCAGAAGATGATCCGGCAAAATCTATATATATAAAAATGAATTGCCAAATATGTATGCATCATCATCACGTGAGAACGGCTCGACGAATTTGGCTGATTTTTTGGTGAGTTGTTGCCTATATCTTCGACAAGGTTTGTGTGAAAAAAAATTTGAAAAGTTGCCCGGGAATTTGAAAAATTCGGGAAAAAACTGAAAGTGCGTTTAATGTCGTCAATAGGTGGCGCCGCCATATTAAAAATGAAATGCCAATCTATATATATAAAAATGAATTGCCAAATATGTATGCATCATCATCACGTGAGAACGGCTCGACGAATTTGGCTGATTTTTTGGTGAGTTGTTGCCTATATCTTCGACAAGGTTTGTGTGAAAAAAAAATTGGAAAAGTTGCCCGGGAAGTTGAAAAATTCGGGAAAAAACTGAAAGTGCGTTTAATGTCGTCAACAGGTGGCGCCGCCATATTAAAAATGAATTGCCAATCTATATATATAAAAATGAATTGCCAAATATGTATGCATCATCATCACGTGAGAACGGCTCGACGAATTTGGCTGATTTTTTGGTGAGTTGTTGCCTATATCTTCGACAAGGTTTGTGTGAAAAAAAATTGGAAAAGTTGCCCGGGAAGTTGAAAAATTCGGGAAAAAACTGAAAGTGCGTTTAATGTCGTCAACAGGTGGCGCCGCCATATTAAAAATGAATTGCCAATCTATATATATAAAAATGAATTGCCAAATATGTATGCATCATCATCACGTGAGAACGGCTCGACGAATTTGGCTGATTTTTTGGTGAGTTGTTGCCTATATCTTCGACAAGGTTTGTGTGAAAAAAAATTGGAAAAGTTGCCCGGGAAGTTGAAAAATTCGGGAAAAAACTGAAAGTGCGTTTAATGTCGTCAACAGGTGGCGCCGCCATATTAAAAATGAATTGCCAATCTATATATATAAAAATGAATTGCCAAATATGTATGCATCATCATCACGTGAGAACGGCTCGACGAATTTGGCTGATTTTTTGGTGAGTTGTTGCATATATCTTCGACAAGGTTTGTGTGAAAAAAAAATTGGAAAAGTTGCCCGGGAAGTTGAAAAATTCGGGAAAAAACTGAAAGTGCGTTTAATGTCGTCAACAGGTGGCGCCGCCATATTAAAAATGAATTGCCAATCTATATATATAAAAATGAATTGCCAAATATGTATGCATCATCATCACGTGAGAACGGCTCGACGAATTTGGCTGATTTTTTGGTGAGTTGTTGCCTATATCTTCGACAAGGTTTGTGTGAAAAAAAATTTGAAAAGTTGCCCGGGAATTTGAAAAATTCGGGAAAAAACTGAAAGTGCGTTTAATGTCGTCAATAGGTGGCGCCGCCATATTAAAAATGAATTGCCAAATATGTATGCATCATCATCACGTGAGAACGGCACGACGAATTTGGTTGATTTTTTGTTGAGTTGTTGCCGACAAAGTACCTGTACCCTCTATCTATATATATAAAAATGAATTGCCAAATATATACTATGCATCATCATTTTTGTATTTTGTGTCAACTCTGTATTAGGAAGATCATCTGTAAAGATAACGATATTGTTGCGATTGGTAATGCCGATGATCCTAAGTTTAGTATATAAGCGGAAGAGTATACGAAGAGTTGAAGAGAAGTAGTAAAAGTAGTAGTAGTAGTCAACAGGTGGCGCCGCCTTAACCTGTAATTAATTAAGTTTCCATCAGTAGAGTATATAGAAAACCCGATCCGGAAATATTGGCAATTTAAGGTTTATTTCTTTGGAAAAAATGCCAGCCCAAAAACCTAATTTTTGGGCCCATTTATGAATAGGAAATTTTTCAAAGCCGGGTGGGATCTGCCGTGCTATCCCCTTTATAATGCTTGCACACTCCGCATTCGCTAGATGGTGCTCTTAATGTATCATATAACCCTATATGAACTGAAATTTATTTTGGAGTTGACGTTGGTTGACATGAAATTCCGACTTAATTTTTTTCTAATTGTTTTTCAAACCATCGTTTGAATTAGATCCAGAGGTACCCTTGCAAGCAACTTCAGTAAATACATCCGAAACTGTCAGGATTCGATATTACTACTTTTAATGTAAATTTTTTGTTGTTTTCATAATTTGTTTAATAATTTCGAATAATTTATATTTGGATAAACAATTCTTTGAGTGGCATAAAAATTAATTTCGGGCAGGACAACGTCTGCCGGGTCAGCTAGTAAAGTATATATTTGGGACAAAAATGATAATGTTTTGAAACTGAAATGATCAAGAACACCCTGCAAAAAACTAATGCCGCTGGGGGGTGGAGTATCTGGACCTTCTCAGACAGATGCTGCAGAAAGGAAAGCTGGGGATGATACGCGGATGAGGCATGGACCAGGAATAATCAAAATGGGTCAGACAGATAAACAAAGACGTACGATGAGAAAGAAAAGACATGATAAAGGGAAAGATACAATTAGAATAGCGACGTGGAATGTAAGAACGCTTTTAAGACCCCGAAAAATGAAGGAAGTTGTTAAGGAGATGATAAAATATAGAATAGAGTTCGCTGCAATACAGGAAACTAGATGAAAAAACGAAGAAGTAAAAGGAGAAGATTTTGTATTTCTGTATTCAGGAGAAAATAAACAGAGAAGTAAAAGGTACGGGTTTCATGGTCATGAAGAGGTATAGGAAAGAAATATTGCAATTTAAACCAATGGGGGGAAGGCTGTCTTACTTGAGAATTAGAATGAAACCAAATAACCTGTCATTAATTAACGCATATGCACCGACAGAAGAGAGTACAGAAGAGGAGAAGGAACATTTCTACTATGAATTGGAACTGCTGTATAACCTGATACCAAAACACGACACTGCAATTATAATGGGCGACTTTAATGCACAAATTGGCAAAGTGAAGCATATTGAGGATGTGGCTGGAAAGTATACAATACACAATAAAACAAATGATAATGGAAGCAGACTATGCTGCTTGGCAGCCTCACTAGGAATGGTTATACTAGAACCAAATATGAACGCAAGAAACTACACAAGATTACGTGGATGTGGCCCGGCTGCAATAATGATGAAGGAAACCAGATAGACCATGTACTAGTGACAAGAAGGAGAGCCACATCAATAAAGGACGTGAGAACTTACAGAGCGCCAATGCTGATACGGACCATTTCCTGGTAGTCGCAAAAGTGAAGCAGAAAACTGTGGTAACGGACATAAAGCACCAAACAAGAAACATAATAGCAACAGAAAAACTTAACAATGAAGAATGTAGAAAAGAATACGAGGAGAGAGTAACTGGAAATGTAATTACGCCGCTGCAAGTAAAGACTACGAATCGTTGATTTTATTAGATGACGCGAAACAGTTTTTGGAATTTATAAAATCTGCAGAACATCCAGGGCGGGAGATGTGGAAGATCCCGACATCTCGGACCGAGCATCCCGGAAGAAATGCCTGACGGCGAAACCCGGGTGCTTGGCATGATACAATGAACTTTTAAGATATGATACTAAGGAGTCTCAATTGCGTTCGGTTCTGCGCATGACGTCACGCGGTAAGGAGACGCGACTTTATTTAAATACAAGTATGGAAATTATATGGCAAATAAGACCAAATAATGAAAATTAGTGATTATTTTTTACTTTAAATCACAAATATTCTGCGTCATAAGGCAGTAAGTACTTTATTTTCGAAATTAAGTATTTATATTTACAGCTTTTTACGCAGATTTCAAAAATATAAATAACTCAATTTCCAAAAAACAGAACTTACTGCCTTCTTCCTTATGACGGCAGTATTGAAATAAAACACATTTAGTAATAAGATTATAAAATAATATATATTTAATAATATCCTAAAAAAGAAACGGTTTACCACAATAAAACATGTTTTCTTCTTTTCAATGAAAAGAAAAAAATCTAAAAGCATACATTTTAAAATAATAAATTAAATTTATTAAAATTTAAAATTTTAAAATACATTTTAAAAAATGGTAGACTAGAAGCCTACGTAGGCTTCTAGTCTACCAGTCTACTAGTGAGTTTGCTTCCATAAGAGTCAATGCATTACAAATGTTGGGCTACTAGAAGCTCGGCTGCTAGAAGCTATAGTGAAATGCGGGCTTTACGGTTGATGTTTTGGTCACCAATCAAAAGATAATTTATATGAAATTTTTATAGTTATAGCTATAGATCAATTTAATCTACAAACGTCAATGAAATATTTACAAGTAAGCGTTTGAACAAATAATTGTCTCAGACCGTATCCAGAGTTGTTATAAATCGAAAAATAAGCAAATCATCAATGAAGTCGAAGACTTAAATATATTATAGCTGTTTCAACTTTAAACACAATTTTTTTATTTTAATAATCTCGTTTCGCACTCTTTCCAATAGTGCATTTCTGTAGCCAACAATTTTCGTCTATTAACTGCACTAAAATCTTATTAAAAATCTTAAAAATTTTATTTTATAACTTTATAACTTTAGAAATTTTATGAGCAATTGTTAAATCAGATGTGCTAGTAATGTCTAAAAGCTTCTCAATGACATTTTTGTTAATTTCCTTGCCTTCGATTATAAAACCACTATCAACAAAATGATTCCTAATTAATTTAACGAGGTGAGGGACATCGGCAAATACATAAATTCTATGTTCGTTCGCAGGATTTTTAAACCAGGTTTTTTCTGGGGTTATTTCCAATTGATTATGTAATGATCTATTCCCTCCCTCAAGATCACTGACCATACCCACAATTTGGAAACCTATAAAAATACAACGATTAAGAGCAGTTAGGTACATGGTTTGTTAATATTACTCACCGAATTTTCAACATAATTTATGATTTCAAATAAAAGATCTTTAGTCGTTTTACAATCGAGGTCATAAAATATTGGTTGTTTCCAATTTGAAAATAATCTTCTCAGCATGACTTGTGCATAGGTTGATGGCTTTAATGTTTCATCGTTAGCCTTGTCATACAAGTGATTTTGCGAACTTTTATTTCATCGAATGACAATACACATACTTTTTCCATATTGTTCATCTCTTGCAGTTTGATCACATTAAATACTGGTCTTTACGGCTGCAAGCTATTTTCCAAGCCTTACAAAGTCCTGGGTCAGTCGGAAAGCGGAAAAACATCACATCACCTTTTTTTATAATTTTTGGCTCCATCATCCATATTACAACCAAATATTGCACACCGCATTATTAATGTAACGTAAATTACTGATTCACCACAAAAAACGAGCAAAAACAATAACACAAAACTGAAAAAATTCAGCTACAACAACTAAAACCGTTATGCGTTCGGAGTTACGTACCACAACAACACTTTCTTACTTACCATGTGACGTGACGTTTTAAACAAGATGGCGCGGGACCTGCGTAATATCATACCTGGTAAATTTATTATATCATGGGTGCTTGGTAGGGTGGAGTTTTAGTCAGTGAAGTCTGACACTATCCACTTCGATTAAGTGGGTGTCTCGCACGAGATTTCTCCTCCCTGCGTCGTGCTAAAAAAAATAGTATCACGGTAAAGTGTAGGGATAGCTCTTACTTAAAGTTATGTTTAAAATACAAAAACTTCGAAATGTGTTTATTATAGAGGACGAAATTAAATGCACTGATTTAAAAACTATAAAGGGGTACACTTAAAACCCAACACGCGTATTGAAGAGGTATTGTTGAACGACGTCGTTCATTGCAAGTACGAGCTAGTGCAAAATAATCCCGAATATATCGACTGGATCCATAAACCAATACCTGAAATGTGAACGTCATCCTGTAATTTTACTTATATTAGGTTTACTAACTTATATTAAAATTTCTTTCAATTATTGAAGCAAAGGATATTGCAGTTTGTTAATGTTCAATTAAACAATCTTAAGTGGGATTTGTAAATAGTATTATTACCACAATTTTGATAATGTAGCTGTGTAGAGATAGTTTCAAAGCTCAAGAACCCTAAAAATCAACGCAGAAGACTCAAATTGAATTGAAGACTCTTGGTTCAATTCAATTTGGAAAAATAACATTTTTCCAAATCTTGTAAAGATTTATTATGTTTTGATTGATTTATTTTGCAAAAATAGTACATTTTTGAAAATTTCATAACATAATTGGTTGCATACCCGCCAGGTATCATTTGCATAGTAAATTACAGGTCTCTATTTCAAATGTAAACAAACATTAATTTATAAGTTACAAACAGAGGAGGATAGTGATCTAATTAATTTATTAAGTTTCTGCCTTCTCTGCACGTACAGTGCTTTGAAATTTCGAAAAGTTGTCTTTTAGACCGCCAATCCCTGTTGTCTTTTGGACCACCAATCCCCGGTGTCTTCTAGACCACCAACCCGAACCGTCCGTGGTCGAAAGACCAGTCCGAGATTGATTCGCTGGTCGAATCAATCTGTCCGATCCGAACTACCGCTCCGTACATATCCTGTTCGATTCGTTGTTTAAGTTTCTAGACAATAATCACATTTCCAACCAAAAAAACCTGTCTTAGGTTATGATTCTAGTCGAAGACAAAATTCCTCCGTCCGGATTAGCAAAAGTTTATGTTTCTAGGCTTCTTGCCAGAAAGGAACTTCCGATTAGATAAATTCCCGTCAGGAAAATATCACTTACCTAAAACTTTCCGATTCGACAACCGTTCATATAAGAAGTCACTTCCTGACTTTAGTAATCCCGAGTATACCGTTGGATTTTGCTAATCAAAATTCCAGTAGCCGTTATTTTTGGTAATAAAGTAAATTTTCACTTCGTTTTCTAAAGTACATTCAAAACGTCAAAATTCATAGGTTATGTATCCATGACCACCAGTGCCGTATCAATTAAATTTTGTTTATAGTGTAAATATTTTAAATATTGAAATCTTTTCTTTTTTTTCTAAAATTATTAAATTATTAAATTGTAAATATTCTCTTAATAAAATTTTTGTTAACTTTCCCAGAATTCTTTTTTTATTTTTAAAAGTTTTAAAGTTTTTCTCTTCGCAAAAGCTTTTGGCGCCCGAGTTACAAATAAGTGCCAATTCAACAGAATTGACGAGACGTCCTCGACCCTGGCTACCCAAGGGGCAATTTGAACGAGCCAAAATATCGTCACAATCTAAACAAGGTGGAACTCGCTTTAGCGGTAGTTCTTAGGCTTCTATACAGCTACCTTTCTGGTGTGGAAAGTTGTTATTATCTGGTTATTTTTGATCGCCATATAATGTAACATCACATAATCAGATAATCTGCACCAATAAAATTTTTTGCGATTGGTAATTATCATTTACTATATAAGTAATAACAATCAAACTTTTCCATTCTATTAGAAATTTTACTTCTCTGTAATGTATGGTCCTTTTTTTGAGGTGGACCAATCCTCTCCTTTCTCTTTTATTTATAACTTAACTTCACTAACCACATCAATAAAAAATAATTTTTTCACATCAAAGTAAAACAAGTAGTTTATATATGGAGACCTCTTCGAAAATATCTTTAACTTAGTAAATTTCTTTTGAACATTTGCGTATTTATAAATTGCATTAGCGAATCGAAGCAACGGATTAACAGATTAACGCAATACTATATAGACGAAGTATTTAAAATATAACAACGTATCAGTTGATCAACGTTATGATTGGCTCTGAAACATGCGGACGGACACGAAGCCAGACCATAAGGCTTCTTTCTATACCTTGTTTAGAAGCCTAAAAGTAGCGCACTGGCTACCCAGTTCTTAGACCTCTATACACACAGAGTATTTCCAACACGATTTGAAACGCTCTGTATGATTTTGAATTATGCGGACGGACAGACGGACAGACGGACAGACGGACAGACAGACGGACACGGAGCCAGATCATAAGGCTTCTTGCTATACTTTGTATAGAAGCCTAAAATCGAGGAGATAGAAAATAACGGTTATTAATGATTAACTTAAATCCGGATTAACGGATTAACGTTAATAACGTTAATACGTTAATCCGTTAATATTTAATAAAAATACTATATAATCCAAATGATTTATTATGACTTAAATGTGTTGAACGTGAACTAAAAATGTCTTTACAAAAAATGGCTTTGCGAGAATTAAATAAGGTTGTGGAAGGGGCGCTAAACAGGGCTTTATCGTTCGCTAAATATGAAGATTTAACATGGAACCTGTTTTTCGGTACCAAACCATTTATCATAGTTTTCATCGAGATTTAGGGGTGCCGCGGGAGTGGCGCCTATCTCGTTTCTTCTTCTTTTTACCGTTTTCCGAAGTGCTGCGTAGTTGTGTAACCGTGTATTACACGTAGTTGTGTTACACGGGGGATAATCCCTTAATTTTTGTGTTGGTAATAAAAAATTTACTATATAAGCAAATTTGCTTTTTGCGATCGGTTTCGGATTTAAATTTTTGGTAATGAAAATTTTGTTATTGAAAATTCATTATTGTGAATGGGAAGATGTTATTCGATAATCTACTCTATTCAAATTATAAACTATAAATTTGAATTATACATGTGGTGCCAATTTTTGGTATCGATTTTTGGTGTCGGTTTTTGCTGTCGGTTTTTGGTGTCGGTTTTTTGGTGTCGATTTTTGCGAGGTAACGACCGTGAAAACATGTTCCATGTTAAAAAACTCAATGGATCAATAGATCAACGGATCAAATAAAGAGATCAACAATATATAGGTAAACCACTCAGTTATGTATATTTCAGCAACCTTCTTCACATATCTACTCATTTTCAGAGTGTTTCCCAACACAATTTGGAGCGCACTGGCTACCCAGTTCTTAGACCTCTATACACACAGAGTATTTCCAACACGATTTGAAACGCTCTGTATGATTTTGAATTATGCGGACGGACAGACAGACGGACAGACGGACGGACGGACAGACACGGAGCCAGATCATAAGGCTTCTTGCTATACTTTGTATAGAAGCCTAAAACAGATATAAGTCTATATAAGACAGCTATTTCCAAAACTAGATGATACCCCGTCCGAGGACGGGCAGCTAGAAGGACGGGCACCCAAGTAACATTTTTAGCCTGCAAATAGCCTGTAAATAGCCTGCACCTGACACAGGCCTGTGTCAGGCCTGCAATTTGTCTGTGCCTGCATTTAACCGGTAATTTAGCCTGCGTCAGGCCTGCCGTTGGGTTATTTATCTGGGCCTGTAATTAGCTAATAATTTAACCTGCGGCAGCCCTGCGTCAGGCCTGCCGTTGGGTTATTTATCTGGGCCTGTAATTAGCTAATAATTTAACCTGCGGCAGCCCTGCGGTTATGTTATTTATCTGTGCCTGCAATTTAGCTAATAATTTAACCTGCGGCAGCCCTGTCGTTAGGTTATTTATCTGTGCCTGCAATTTAGCTAATAATTTAACCTGCGACAGCCCCTGCCGTTAGGTAATTTATCGGCATAAAACAACATAACATTTTTTTGAAAAAAAATTTAATTGTAAAAATTAATCAAGGTAAATTAACGGTATCTTGGAATATATATTTTCAGAAATTGAAAAATGCATATCCATTATAATAACCTGGTATAAGTGTGTACACGTGTTGCTCGGAGCTCGATTTTTAAACATTTAATAATTATCGGCGTTTGTTCTTTTTCCGAATGCTGTTAGGAAAAATTCTGTTCACACATACAGTGGAAAGTGTATTTTAATAAATGAAAATTTTTAAAAAATTACATATAAAACTTAATACACAAAAGTGTAAAAAAAAATTGTGGGTTTCTGAGATTTGAACCCGGGGCCTCTCAGTACCAATGGTTTGGTTAAAATTTTTACAGGTTTACACTGCCAAAATTTTATTTGCGATTGATGACTCACGAATATTTTTTTCTAAAAGTTTCTGGAAAATTTAAATAATTTTCAATTGTAAAAATTAATCAAGGTAAATTAACGGTATCTTGGAATATATATTTTCAGAAATTGAAAAATGCATATTCATTATAATAACCTGGTATAAGTGTGTACACGTGTTGCTCGGAGCTCGATTTTTAAACATTTAATAATTATCGGCGTTTGTTCTTTTTCCGAATGCTGTTAGGAAAAATTCTGTTCACACATACAGTGGAAAGTGTATTTTAATAAATGAAAATTTTTAATAAATTACATATAAAACTTAATACACAAAAGTGTTAAAAAAAAATTGTGGGTTTCTGAGATTTGAACCCGGGGCCTCTCAGTACCAATGGTTTGGTTAAAATTTTTACAGGTTTACACTGCCAAAATTTTATTTGCGATTGATGACTCACGAATATTTTTTTCTAAAAGTTTCTGGAAAATTTAAATAATTTTTAATTGTAAAAATTAATCAAGGTAAATTAACGGTATCTTGGAATATATATTTTCAGAAATTGAAAAATGCATATTCATTATAATAACCTGGTATAAGTGTGTACACGTGTTGCTCGGAGCTCGATTTTTAAACATTTAATAATTATAGGCGTTTGTTCTTTTTCCGAATGCTGTTAGGAAAAATTCTGTTCACACATACAGTGGAAAGTGTATTTTAATAAATAAAAATTTTTAATAAATTACATATAAAACTTAATACACAAAAGTGTAAAAAAAATTGTGGGTTTCTGAGATTTGAACCCGGGGCCTCTCAGTACCAATAGTTTGGTTAAAATTTTTACAGGTTTACACTGCCAAAATTTTATTTGCCATTGATGACTCACGAATATTTTTTTCTAAAAGTTTCTGGAAAATTTAAATAATTTTTAATTGTAAAAATTAATCAAGGTAAATTAACGGTATCTTGGAATATATATTTTCAGAAATTGAAATATTCATATTCATTATAATAACCTGGTATAAGTGTGTACACGTGTTGCTCGGAGCTCGACTTTTAAACATTTAATAATTATCGGCGTTTGTTCTTTTTCCGAATGCTGTTAGGAAAAATTCTGTTCACACATACAGTGGAAAGTGTATTTTAATAAATAAAATTTTTTAATAAATTACATATAAAACTTAATACACAAAAGTGTAAAAAAAAATTGTGGGTTTCTGAGATTTGAACCCGGGGCCTCTCAGTACCAATAGTTTGGTTAAAATTTTTACAGGTTTACACTGCCAAAATTTTATTTGCGATTGATGACTCACGAATATTTTTTTCTAAAAGTTTGTGGAAAATTTAAATAATTTTTAATTGTAAAAATTAATCAATGTAAATTAACGGTATCTTGGAATATATATTTTCAGAAATTGAAAAATGCATATTCATTATAATAACCTGGTATAAGTGTGTACACGTGTTGCTCGGAGCTCGATTTTTAAACATTTAATAATTATCGGCGTTTGTTCTTTTTCCGAATGCTGTTAGGACATTACATTCGAATCCAACCATTTAGATTTTTTAATACCAGTACTTTTTAAATAGCAATTTTCCATTTTCGTTTCGTGCGCAAATTCAAATTGACTGACTCACTGAAAATCGTTTACCTAGTCTGTCATATTATGTTCATATTATATAGATAAATGTTATTACCAATTACGGCTTAAGGGATTAGAACTTTTAACGGTAATTTTAGAAATTGCACTACATAAGTGTGATAAAAGTGTTACCGAGATTTTAAATTTGTTGAAAAAATTAAAAATCAATAAAACTTTTATATATCGAACCATCAAACGTTACAATGAGACATCTACGAAATTAGATCCGATTAGAATTTTTTTTCTTATAAAAGTAATTCCCTCGACTTATAATTTTATCACAACTAAAATAAACAGTTCTAAGTGGCTCAGACGCCAACGCGGTAGTACATGGAAGGCAAAGGTCCAGGGTTCGATCCTCGGTAAGGGTAAGAATTTTATTTCAAAAATTCAACATTTAATTTCAGATTTTTCAGACTCCAAGAACAAAGAAGGACGACAACATCATCAACCAATAAATATTAGAAATATTACAAGGTCCTACAAATATTAAAAAAAACGGGTAAAATAAAAAATTATATGCTGTAGAGTTAAAATTGTAAAATTAGCAGCTGAAACGAAGAAATAAAATAAATGGTAAAGTAAAAAAATTAAATTTTTTTATTTTGATTTTCAAAATTGATTATAGTAAATTAAATTTATTAAACGAAATTTAATCTATATAAATTATTTTTGTGCCAGGCGCTGCCTCGAGCCTGCGATAAAGTTTAATGCAGGCTTTTTTTTGCCTGCGATAAAGGTAACCGCAGGCTAACCGCAGGCCTGTGTCAGGGCTGCCATGAGGCTGCCATTAGGGTAATTTTTTACCTGCGATGAGCTAACCGCAGGCTATTTGGTGCCTGTAATCAAGTTTAACACCGGCTATTTCTTGCGCCACTTAAGCTGTTTCGTACCTGTGTCAGGGTGTTATTGAGGCTGCCGCAGGTACAGGCACAGGGACAGGCTGTACCTGACAGGCTGTTTACAGGCTATTCGCAGGCTAAAATGTTTATTGGGCAGCTACCCAAGGTCATATGGCTTTTGGATTGCACTGAGAGCTTTCCTTAATCTTCATTCAACTTAAGTTACCTTGGGTAGCTGCCCGTCCTTCTAGCTGCCCGTCCTCGGACGGGGTATCATCTAGTTTAAAATAAGTAAAAAAATTTTAAATATTGATTAAGTTTAATTTAATTTAAAAAAATATATGTAAGTTTTTTGTTTATTTATTTAATGTTGTTCTCATCTCTTATTATAAAAGGCCAAGTCCTTCCTTCCTTCTGTCTGTCCCACGGAAATACCCGAAGCAAACCGAACCGAACGCATAACGGATAATTTCATAACCAATCGGATGAACGTATCATCGTATCAACGTATCATCGTATCATCGGATCAACGTATCATCGGATCAACGTATCAACGTATTTAAATTTCCTATATAGGTGAAAAATCTCTTATTATAAAAGGCCAAGTCCTTCCTTCCTTCCTTCGGTCTGTCCCACGGAAATACCCGAAGCAAACCGAACCGAACGCATAACGGATAATTTCATAACCAATCGGATGAACGTATCATCGTATCAACGTATCATCGGATCAACGTATCGCATGGGACCGAGCGTCAGCAGCTTGCCGCGCTTGAGTTTCTTCTAAAGTTTCACGTTGTTGACGTATCGCATGGGACCGAGCGTCAGCAGCTTGCCGCGCTTGAGTTTGTTCCAAAGTTTCACGTTGTCGACGTATCGCATGAGACCGAGCGTCAGCTTGTCGCTGTGATCGAAGCTGTTCTTCTGTGTTGTTAGCTCTTGTACGTGCTTTTCTCTCACGATTCAATCGCCGTCGCTTTGCAGCAGGATTTTCAAAATTTTCATTATCCATTATGGAAGTTCACATAATGCTTTTTTGGAAATAGCTGTCCTATATATACAAAATGATACGATGATACGTTGATACGTTGATACGATGATCCGATGATACGTTGATCCGATGATACGTTGTGCGTTCGGTTCGGTTCGGTTTGCTTCGGGTATTTCCGTGGGACGGACAGAAAGAAAGACTTGGCCTTTTATAATAAGAGATAATAGCGCACTGGGTACCCAGTTCTTAGACCTCTATACACACTGAGTATATTCAACACGATTTGAAACGCTCTGTATGATTTTGAATTATGCGGACGGACGGACAGACAGACGGACGGACGGACAGACGGACGGACAGACACGGAGCCAGATCATAAGGCTTCTTGCTATACTTTGTATAGAAGCCTAAAAGGGCATCAAAGAAAATGTCATAAAAATATTTTTGCGTATTTCAAAAATTAATGCCGTACAAACATTTTTCAAATATTTTATTTTCCACTAAATTTTTAACAGTAGTTTTACAAACTATTGTATGTTGGTAACTCCGATGAAAACTAACAAATTCTCTTTTTTAAGTTGGTAATTTTCTTGAACGATTTCTTGGAAATAAAACAAATTTTTAAAATATAGAGATTCCTTACTTAAATGGGATCGCCAATTTAGAAGTTGGTAAGCTTTATAAGAGTAGCGTTCATTATCTAGCTAATGGAATGTTTTGGTATCCATTATGTTTTTTAAGCTTACCAACACAAACAGAAGCGGTCATGGTCTAGGAATCAAAGCAACTATTTACCTAACATAACATCGACTAAAACAGAAAGAAGGAAAAATGTATTAATGGTAGACGGACGAGTGTTCGAAGAGGTTCAAAAGTTTAAATACCTGGGAATACAGATAAACAGTACTAACGAGCGATCACAAGAAATAAAAGAGAAAATACAGACGGGATGGAAGGCGATATATGCGAACAAAAAGATGCTTAAATGCAAAAGCCTGGCTATAAGAACAAAAATAAGAATCTACAAGACCTTTATTAGACCGGTATTGACGTATGCCTCAGAAGTGCTAAACCTGACGAAAAAGGAGGAAGAGAAACTGAGGGTGTTCGAAAGAAGGGTGATCAGAATAATCATGGGACCAAAGAAAACAAACGAAAATGAATACCAAATAAGAACAAATAGCGAGATAAACAAGACCTTTGGAAATGAAGACTTGGTGAGATGTATAAAGTCGCAAAGAATAGCCTGGCTCGGACACCTAATGAGGAAAAAACCTGATAGTATGTTGAGAAAGATCACGGACTGGAGGCCGAGCGAAACAAGAAATAGAGGAAGAATCAGAGCGAGATGGATTGACGAGGTGGGGGAAGATCTTGAAACCATGGGAGTAAGAGAATGGAGAAAGAAGTGCAGTAACCGGAATTTATGGAGAAGAGTAGTGAAGGAAGCCAAAACATGCACAAAACTATAAGTGATGGAAAGTTTGGAAAATCAGGAGTAATCCACCTGGAGAAAAGGATTGTAAAGACTTCCAAAACTAGGAAGTAGGCATATTCCTTAGGAATGGACGCCTTTATTATTATTATTATAACATCGACTGCAAATATATGTAACTCGATTATGCATCAATCGAAAACATCGTTTTCAGTTTATTTAACATCAAGTTACGTAGATATCTTAGATTGTACCAGAATTGCTGATTTTCTAAGAGATAAATTATAAAGAAAGTAATGATTTCACGCAATCGTGGAGAAAAAAGCTTTTATAGGTTTCACCCTATCTGCCCCATTACCTTGAGGAGGGGGGGGTTGTGTAACTAATCTGCTCATCATCGGAGGCTCGTGGTTCGCTATAATGGGGGGGATCCGACTCCCCTGTTTTGACTTCCGATTGTTTGTGTCGACAGAAACAATCCAAAAAGGTAGTACAAAAATTTTGGGGGGCAGCGTAGTGGTAAGGAGGTGACATTCAATTTTTGTCAAAAAAATGTGTATTTTTAGAAAATTCGACGCTAGAAGTGACCTATTTTTGCACATATGCGATTCATTTATAGTGTATTCACTTCGAAAGTGGACAAAAATCATTTTAGATCAACAAATACATTGAATTCATTATATCGACGGCGCTTTATATCGCTTCTATTAAATAATTTGTATTTCCGAGAATGCTTACACATTTTATAACACCCATTTACTCAAAAACTGTCAGTTTTACTAATAAGAACATCGAAATAAGAAAGTTTTGGGATCTGAATTTATTTTTAAAATGGTATACGATATGTCTCAGCCAAATGTGAGTTTTTGAGAAAATGCAATCAACTTTATAACCTTCTTGTAAATCAGCTTATCGTTGATTAGAGGTGATTTTCCGCATGTTAATCAAAAAGAGTGTCAATAATTATTAGTATATCTAAGAACTAAAGCAAAAAATGAAAAACTTTCGATTTTAAAGTGAAAAATGGCGCTTAGGAATTTTGCATTTACTACACAATCAATATTATACATTTCGCATAAGTTGACTACGAACCAACACTGTCGCTTAGTCAATTTATGCAAAATTAATAAATTAGATTCACCCAATATTAGTTAATTTTTTTATGAATAAATGAGTGAAATATTTATTGAAAATTAAAAAAATTAATACTGTGATACAGCAAAATTTTATTTTGATTTAAATCAATCTTCTTCAATTGGGATTTTACACTACCGATGATGGCGCTAGTGTCGACTTCAATATGTCTACGCTAACGGGTATACCTAAGTAGAATGTTGATTTGTTTATACGGGTTTATATAGAAATTTTTAGTTGTTCGTTTATCTGTGTTCAAATAAATTAAAAAAAGGTTGTTTTTCAAAACTGTTTAACATAAGTTTTCTATTGGTAAGTAAAAAAATAATGTATTTATCTGCGTAATAAACAAAAATTAGGTTATAAATAATGCATGTGTGTTTTTAGATGGTGGCACGGATGTAAAATTTGTAATTATCGATCTGCACGTTGAGGACAATTAAAGCTACATTTAATTACTCATAATCAAGAGAAATCGTTTGAGTGTAACATTTGTGATCCTAAACTCTCACAAAAGACGTTCACAAGGACATTTAAAAGCACGTACTGGCGAAAAACCATTTGTTTGTTCTAGTTGCGTCTTTTCATTAAAATGAACAATCGCAAGATTAATAATAAGAATTGTTGCGTTCACGGTTGTCATACTAAGAAAGGACGAGATAATGAGCTAAGTTTTCATTATTTTCCTAAGGACAGGAGTGGCAACGTGTTCATTGTGAATAAATTCGGGATTCGTGAAAAAATTGATCGAAAGAAAGCTTGGGAACTAAAGTTGTTGATGGGAAAACGAATAACACCTTCTATGACAGTCTGTTCTTTACATTTTGAAAACGACGATTATATACTACCGGGTAAGCGTATATTTTTAAGAATATCATTGTACCAGTAATAGATCAGAGTGTTAATTTAAATTTTTTTTTTAGGTCATTCCAGTAAACGACGCAAATTAAAAAGCAACGCTGTTCCTTCTCTGAACTTGTCAAGAAAACATTTTGAAGATGTTCAACCAAAGTGTAGATCGAATCGCTGTGCTAGGCAATCAAAAAATATAGTACAAAATGAACAATCTCCACCAATACCATCATCGAGTACGATTGATGATTTATCAGAAAAATCTTTGCCAACGCCATCAGCAAGAACTAGCAACGATCAGAATATTGATCGTAATATAACAGAAGCGGAAAAAATTGCCATCGACAGTTTACTGCACCTTAATTTACTTGGTATCAAAGTAGCGGTGGATAAAGGTATTCAAGTGAAAAGTGGAGATATATTTACTCCATTTGTTGCTGCCATTGACACTGATTCCAAATTATCGTCGTTAACGGGATTGTCTTCTTTGGTTATGTTGGAAACATTAACTAAATTGGTTGCCAAATACTTGTTAATTTGTCGAAACCAATTTTAGGTGATGATAAATTCAATTAACAAATTAATTAAACTGAACAAGATAAACTAACAATAATATTTTATTTTTTTATATCAATTAAGCTTTCAGCGAAGCTTATAACTTATACCAATAATTATTATAAGTTATTAATAACTATAAACTATAACTAATAACTTATTAAGATAATAAATTCAATAAATAAAAAATTACTACTTAAAATTGATTTATTTATTATTCATACACAAAACGTGTAACATGTGTGCAAAATAATTAGTTTTTAATTTGCAAATTAAATCTTGTATTAAAGATTCGTCTCTTTGTACACAAATATTTACGAAATCGTTAGCAAATGATGAATAGATAACGAAATCGCATTCCTTTAAATTTAAAATAGCCATGCCTAACTGCACTTGTGCATAATACGTATGATTCTTTTTTAAAATTGGAACATTGTTTTGAAAATGTAAAAATTTGCAGGACTCCACTATCTGTACTGCTGGGTTTTCTTTGCCTGTAAATATACATAAATTAAAGAGGAAACTAATAAAAATTATATAGTTAGTAGTTACCTTCATAAGGACATTTTATTTCCAGAAGTTTTATTGGCCTTTTATCTTTAAATATAATTCCATCGGGAGTATATGCAAGCCATGGATGTTTTTTGCAGATTACAAGTCCCGTTTCAAAAACTTCACAGTTATTCATTATTTTGTAAGCATTTCTTGCAGCACTTTCATATTGTAAACCATGGTCTACATACTTATTATGAAAACTTTTAGGCCAGAAATATTTCTTAGCTTTCATTTCCCAGTTATTCAATTTATATGTATATATATGGGATAACATCGGGATCCTGTTATTCGATACTGTCGTTGCTTATGCCAATCTTTGATATTGCTCTTAGTAGTTGCAGCAACTTGGAATATATCAACAGTAGAAATTTCCTCATATTTTCTTTTACAGCATTCATTTGCAAATGCAATGGAAGACCCATATTCCAAATTATTTTCTTCAGCATTACTTAATATAATGTCTAATAATTCGGGATCGACATCTTGCAAATTTGATTCTTGTTCTTTGTCATTGTGAACAACTGCTTCTGTACGACACGCTCTGTACGAACACAAATATATTAAATTATTTACTAAAATCTATTGAAAAAAAAACTGTGAAAAAAGACAATATTAGTAAACATTACAAGAGATAATGAATTTCCATTCCACTAAGTCAGCTAAACCAACATCGACTTCATAAAAGCATTACTGTTGTTAATAAATTATTGTACTTACATATGTTTTGCAAGACTAGAATCAAATAAGTCATTGGTTAGGACAGATGAAACGTAATCGTTGTCACGTTCAATTGCTGGTTTCAACGGTTTTGTAATTTGCTTAGGCTCCAAGCACTTGTGGTCGTACAAACGTTGCGGAGCATATTTTTCCACTGCCGTACCTTTATTCCAATAACATTTCATATCGGTCGATGACAACATTGGAAAATCGAATATATTTTTTCTAAAAATCAGATGTTTTGCCTGTTAACAAGTAACAAGTGCACAAAAAGTTTTTACCTTGAACACACAATTAGGACAGCAGCAAGTGAATGTTGAGAACTCCTCGAATTTCGTGCGGCTTCTGAGTTAAAGCAGTTGTTTGCAAACAAAGTGCAAATATATTTAACATATTTGTTGTTTTCTCCAAAATCCCACAGGTTATCACGTGATTGGCATTAGCAACAGATTCACCTTCCGTAATACATCTGGAAGTTGGTGTTGCCTCTAGATAATTAAATAGGTCCTTAAATGAAAGCGAACATTTATCTGGACGATTCATTTCGACACGAAGTAAAAATTTCTAAAATATTAATAATTACATTAGGTTGCACTTTATTCATAATAGGTTATGTAGTACTTACCACTGCAAATAACTACTATTATAATATTGTTTTTTAGATTAAACACTGAACTAACAATAAGTACTATTATTATTATAATAGTTTTTTAGATTAAACACTGCACTGAATTAAAAATCTCACAAAATCAAACTCAAACACTATTAACACACGTTAAAAGAAACTGACGTATACTCGTTAGGGTAGTTACAATTGCTGTCGTATGGTGGCGTTTGGTTAATGTAAAATCCCAATATCAAAATCAACTTCTCCATTAAACCCTTCTGTATCCTCTTCAATATTGGGATCACCCAATAAATTTTCATAAAAATGTTTAGCATCATTTGGAATCAAATTCAATAGGAATTTCAAGTCGGCCACTGCCCATTTGAGCTTCTTACCAAATTCTTCGTCGGAAGTTGAAATTTTTAATGAAGAATTAAAAATTATATTTTTCGGCAAAATACTTTTAAACTAATTTCTATTTCAGCTAGAAAAAAAGGAATTTGTTTAAAAATATCGTTAAGAAGTTCAGGGCTTAGATACAACGATTTTTATTATGTTAAAATACGAACAATTGCCTAACGAAATCCGTCGACAAATCGCATAAATCCGATTGCGGAATTTTTGATTAAAATTCTTCATTAGGTGATTTTGAATGTCAATACTTTAACCGGTTTATTTTGCAGCACCTTGTAATTTTGCTGCTTTTCAACTCAACAGAGGGCGTACTTGTAGAAATGTATAATTATGTCAAAATCACGAAATGTGTGTCAATTTACTGTTTTAGGTTTTACTCGTGGTTTTTACAACATTATTTAATATTAAATTGTCGTTTTGAATGCAATCAAGATTGAATCACTATAATTCTCACTTAGAATTAAGAGAACTTTTGGTGTAATTTGGGAATACGTGCCGATCCATATTTTTAGGCGCAAATGAAATAATATCAAGATGAATTTTTTATTTCAAGGTTAGTCTTTTTAATAGTATTTTTCTGGATTTACAGCCAATTTTGATTTTAGAATCGCGTGTGAATTGTGTGATGTGTTTTACTGTGAGAAAAACCTGTGAATTTTCTAAACATTTTGAACACTCGATAAAAATTCACAACTTTAATATGGAACTGATAAGAAAAACTGGGACTAAAAGCAGCGGACTGCGTGGTTACAGCAAGCTGTAGAGAAGTCGAAGCTGACAACGAATAAGGTAGGATTTTATTTTTATTATTTTATTAAATAATATATACATCCCGATATCTATGTAACAAAACTCGGGAATTATTATCGGTATCGAATTAAACTTTGGTAGAATGTGTTATCTTATTGTTTTTGTTAATTTAACAAAGATTATCAATTAACAAAGTAACGACAGTGAAGTTATAAATTTTATTAAGTAATTGATATTTATATTGAACCAGATCTCTATAAATACATAAAACAAAGAAGGTAAAAATGAAGGTTAGAAACTTGCAAATGATATGATCATTAAATTTTATTGGCATACTTTAAAAATTCGAATTCTATTTGTTAAACCCATTTTTAAATAAACTAGGTTGTTGATTTGAACACATTCCGGATAACAAATCTTGAAAATTTACCGACTAGATTTTAACACGTATGACTGGTTGCATACTCAACTCAGGTTACAATCATGGTTAAAACATTTGATTTTGGTTTGGTCGGGAAGCAGGACCCCTGCTTTAGGGTCATTGCATATCAAATAAAACAATGTTTTGCAGTTATTTTCATGTCCAATTTTATCACTTTCATAAAAGCAAAGTGGCTTTCCGGTTGAAAGCTGTTGAAAATGATTATCACTATCACTTCTCAAAAGTTGCTAATTTATTGTATTTTGAAATCATAGTAGTGTAAGAAAATTGGGCACATTTTGATCAAAAAATCCAAACCCGGTCTTCTGCGATTTTTTGACGGTTTTCGTTAGGTTCGTACTAAAAATCGTCGTATCGGAACCCTGAGCTTCTTGCAGAATTCTTCGTGGGAAGTTGAAATTTTTTGTTTGTCCGCAAAATATTTTTAAACAAATTTCTATTTCAGCTATATTGTTATTATATAACTCATTAAAAATATTAATAACATTTAAAATATTTTAACATCTTCGAAATCATAAAAAAGATTTTCTTAAAAATGGTCAGGGGCTTCTGATTTTTGGATATGTTTTAAGTTTTGGAGTCCTAATAAAAACTCTGAGTTGGCGACCGCCCGGAAGTCCCGCCATTTTAACAGAAATGGCGAAAACAAAATGTTTCTGCGCAATATTTCTTTACCAATAAAATTTGTTCTCTATAAGATCTATGCGGATCTATATAAGTCATTTTCGTCCTCAAATCAACTGGTAAGGAAATATTGCGAAGAAATATTTTGTTTTCGTCATTTTTGTTAAAATATTGGTACTTCCGGGCGGTCGACAAGGTCGCCAACTCAGAGTTTTTATTAGGACCTTAAACCTTAAAACATATCCAAAAATCAGAACCCCCTGACCATTTTTAGGAAACTCTTTTTCTAGATTCGAAGATTTCGAAGAAATATTTTAAGCGTTATTAATAGAGTCCGGATTTATATGCGGTAAGAAACATCAATATATATAAGTATTTTATATGCGGTTAAAGTTGGTCGATATATGCGGTAATATTGCTGAAATTTGAATAATATGTGGTTAAATGAAAACAAAGGAATATAATGCAAAATCGAAATTTTTAGTATTGTATACTACATAAAGAATATTTACATATTATTTACTGTCGCCAAATTTTCTGGATCGGGCAGGTCAAGATTAGTTTAGAAGTTACAAAAAGATGGTAATATTTTTCAGACCCCAACAAATAAGAAGATAAGAAGAAGAAGATTATTATATGGATAATAATTTTATATGCGGTAAAAATCCAAAATATTAAATTATATACGCAATAAAATAATAAAAAATTTTGCTTCATTTCGTAGAGAAAGATATAGATACTAAAAATTAGCTTTCTATCATAGAGCAAATCTGTACCAGTTCGGAACAACGGCCTAAGTCCATCTTTTTTCACTTTTTGAGATATATATGTTACCGTGAAAGCGTATTGTTAGGAAATATATACAATTTCTAGTGAAGGTATACTCTCACTAATATGGGCAGTGAAAGTTTACAATAACATAAAAAAAAAACACTTTCACTAGCGAATGTATACAGTCACTGATACCGTTTAGGAAATGTGGAATAATATTTAAACCTAATCCCATAATGTGATATTTTGTTTATTTTATTTTAAAATTTGAAATAGGTGTCATAAGGTTGGTGATACTTAAAATGCTCCATATTTATATTGTGTGTATGTTAACCTCAAAATGCTCAAAATTGTAAAATTTACAATAAAAAAACGACGAAAGAGCAGGATTTCTACGAAAAACTTAGAAGTGAACGTAAAACGTGTGCATTAAATAGGTTAGTGTTAGTTTTTGATATTTCTTTAGAAAACTAATTAAAAACAAATAAATCTTCACGTAAAGTTAAATCTGCCGCAATGAGGTGGATCTTCCGCGAAGTGGTGGATCTGCCGTTAGGTTAGTGTTAGTTTTTGATATTTCTTTAGAAAACTAAAGATATATTCTAAAACTAGAAGAAAAACTAAAAAGATATTCATACATAAAAAAAATTTTGTATGCAAACGAGATTAACAATTTATTGTCAATCTACTATTCCTGACCTCTTGTAGGAATAGTATACATTCGCTAGGTGTTGTACTCTCACTAGTAAGAGTTGATCTTTTTTGTGAATCAAAAGTAAATTATCTACTTTTCCTAACTAGTCCTAAAAAACTGAAAGTGCGTTTAATGTCGTCAATAGGTGGCGCCGCCATATTAAAAATGAATTGCCAAATATGTATGCATCATCATCACGTGAGAACGGCACGACGAATTTGGTTGATTTTTTGTTGAGTTGTTGCCGACAAAGTACCTGTACCCTCTATCTATATATATAAAAATGAATTGCCAAATATATACTATGCATCATCATTTTTGTATTTTGTGTCAACTCTGTATTAGGAAGATCATCTGTAAAGATAACGATATTGTTGCGATTGGTAATGCCGATGATCCTAAGTTTAGTATATAAGCGGAAGAGTATACGAAGAGTTGAAGAGAAGTAGTAAAAGTAGTAGTAGTAGTCAACAGGTGGCGCCGCCTTAACCTGTAATTAATTAAGTTTCCATCAGTAGAGTATATAGAAAACCCGATCCGGAAATATTGGCAATTTAAGGTTTATTTCTTTGGAAAAAATGCCAGCCCAAAAACCTAATTTTTGGGCCCATTTATGAATAGGAAATTTTTCAAAGCCGGGTGGGATCTGCCGTGCTATCCCCTTTATAATGCTTGCACACTCCGCATTCGCTAGATGGTGCTCTTAATGTATCATATAACCCTATATGAACTGAAATTTATTTTGGAGTTGACGTTGGTTGACATGAAATTCCGACTTAATTTTTTTCTAATTGTTTTTCAAACCATCGTTTGAATTAGATCCAGAGGTACCCTTGCAAGCAACTTCAGTAAATACATCCGAAACTGTCAGGATTCGATATTACTACTTTTAATGTAAATTTTTTGTTGTTTTCATAATTTGTTTAATAATTTCGAATAATTTATATTTGGATAAACAATTCTTTGAGTGGCATAAAAATTAATTTCGGGCAGGACAACGTCTGCCGGGTCAGCTAGTAAAGTATATATTTGGGACAAAAATGATAATGTTTTGAAACTGAAATGATCAAGAACACCCTGCAAAAAACTAATGCCGCTGGGGGGTGGAGTATCTGGACCTTCTCAGACAGATGCTGCAGAAAGGAAAGCTGGGGATGATACGCGGATGAGGCATGGACCAGGAATAATCAAAATGGGTCAGACAGATAAACAAAGACGTACGATGAGAAAGAAAAGACATGATAAAGGGAAAGATACAATTAGAATAGCGACGTGGAATGTAAGAACGCTTTTAAGACCCCGAAAAATGAAGGAAGTTGTTAAGGAGATGATAAAATATAGAATAGAGTTCGCTGCAATACAGGAAACTAGATGAAAAAACGAAGAAGTAAAAGGAGAAGATTTTGTATTTCTGTATTCAGGAGAAAATAAACAGAGAAGTAAAAGGTACGGGTTTCATGGTCATGAAGAGGTATAGGAAAGAAATATTGCAATTTAAACCAATGGGGGGAAGGCTGTCTTACTTGAGAATTAGAATGAAACCAAATAACCTGTCATTAATTAACGCATATGCACCGACAGAAGAGAGTACAGAAGAGGAGAAGGAACATTTCTACTATGAATTGGAACTGCTGTATAACCTGATACCAAAACACGACACTGCAATTATAATGGGCGACTTTAATGCACAAATTGGCAAAGTGAAGCATATTGAGGATGTGGCTGGAAAGTATACAATACACAATAAAACAAATGATAATGGAAGCAGACTATGCTGCTTGGCAGCCTCACTAGGAATGGTTATACTAGAACCAAATATGAACGCAAGAAACTACACAAGATTACGTGGATGTGGCCCGGCTGCAATAATGATGAAGGAAACCAGATAGACCATGTACTAGTGACAAGAAGGAGAGCCACATCAATAAAGGACGTGAGAACTTACAGAGCGCCAATGCTGATACGGACCATTTCCTGGTAGTCGCAAAAGTGAAGCAGAAAACTGTGGTAACGGACATAAAGCACCAAACAAGAAACATAATAGCAACAGAAAAACTTAACAATGAAGAATGTAGAAAAGAATACGAGGAGAGAGTAACTGGAAATGTAATTACGCCGCTGCAAGTAAAGACTACGAATCGTTGATTTTATTAGATGACGCGAAACAGTTTTTGGAATTTATAAAATCTGCAGAACATCCAGGGCGGGAGATGTGGAAGATCCCGACATCTCGGACCGAGCATCCCGGAAGAAATGCCTGACGGCGAAACCCGGGTGCTTGGCATGATACAATGAACTTTTAAGATATGATACTAAGGAGTCTCAATTGCGTTCGGTTCTGCGCATGACGTCACGCGGTAAGGAGACGCGACTTTATTTAAATACAAGTATGGAAATTATATGGCAAATAAGACCAAATAATGAAAATTAGTGATTATTTTTTACTTTAAATCACAAATATTCTGCGTCATAAGGCAGTAAGTACTTTATTTTCGAAATTAAGTATTTATATTTACAGCTTTTTACGCAGATTTCAAAAATATAAATAACTCAATTTCCAAAAAACAGAACTTACTGCCTTCTTCCTTATGACGGCAGTATTGAAATAAAACACATTTAGTAATAAGATTATAAAATAATATATATTTAATAATATCCTAAAAAAGAAACGGTTTACCACAATAAAACATGTTTTCTTCTTTTCAATGAAAAGAAAAAAATCTAAAAGCATACATTTTAAAATAATAAATTAAATTTATTAAAATTTAAAATTTTAAAATACATTTTAAAAAATGGTAGACTAGAAGCCTACGTAGGCTTCTAGTCTACCAGTCTACTAGTGAGTTTGCTTCCATAAGAGTCAATGCATTACAAATGTTGGGCTACTAGAAGCTCGGCTGCTAGAAGCTATAGTGAAATGCGGGCTTTACGGTTGATGTTTTGGTCACCAATCAAAAGATAATTTATATGAAATTTTTATAGTTATAGCTATAGATCAATTTAATCTACAAACGTCAATGAAATATTTACAAGTAAGCGTTTGAACAAATAATTGTCTCAGACCGTATCCAGAGTTGTTATAAATCGAAAAATAAGCAAATCATCAATGAAGTCGAAGACTTAAATATATTATAGCTGTTTCAACTTTAAACACAATTTTTTTATTTTAATAATCTCGTTTCGCACTCTTTCCAATAGTGCATTTCTGTAGCCAACAATTTTCGTCTATTAACTGCACTAAAATCTTATTAAAAATCTTAAAAATTTTATTTTATAACTTTATAACTTTAGAAATTTTATGAGCAATTGTTAAATCAGATGTGCTAGTAATGTCTAAAAGCTTCTCAATGACATTTTTGTTAATTTCCTTGCCTTCGATTATAAAACCACTATCAACAAAATGATTCCTAATTAATTTAACGAGGTGAGGGACATCGGCAAATACATAAATTCTATGTTCGTTCGCAGGATTTTTAAACCAGGTTTTTTCTGGGGTTATTTCCAATTGATTATGTAATGATCTATTCCCTCCCTCAAGATCACTGACCATACCCACAATTTGGAAACCTATAAAAATACAACGATTAAGAGCAGTTAGGTACATGGTTTGTTAATATTACTCACCGAATTTTCAACATAATTTATGATTTCAAATAAAAGATCTTTAGTCGTTTTACAATCGAGGTCATAAAATATTGGTTGTTTCCAATTTGAAAATAATCTTCTCAGCATGACTTGTGCATAGGTTGATGGCTTTAATGTTTCATCGTTAGCCTTGTCATACAAGTGATTTTGCGAACTTTTATTTCATCGAATGACAATACACATACTTTTTCCATATTGTTCATCTCTTGCAGTTTGATCACATTAAATACTGGTCTTTACGGCTGCAAGCTATTTTCCAAGCCTTACAAAGTCCTGGGTCAGTCGGAAAGCGGAAAAACATCACATCACCTTTTTTTATAATTTTTGGCTCCATCATCCATATTACAACCAAATATTGCACACCGCATTATTAATGTAACGTAAATTACTGATTCACCACAAAAAACGAGCAAAAACAATAACACAAAACTGAAAAAATTCAGCTACAACAACTAAAACCGTTATGCGTTCGGAGTTACGTACCACAACAACACTTTCTTACTTACCATGTGACGTGACGTTTTAAACAAGATGGCGCGGGACCTGCGTAATATCATACCTGGTAAATTTATTATATCATGGGTGCTTGGTAGGGTGGAGTTTTAGTCAGTGAAGTCTGACACTATCCACTTCGATTAAGTGGGTGTCTCGCACGAGATTTCTCCTCCCTGCGTCGTGCTAAAAAAAATAGTATCACGGTAAAGTGTAGGGATAGCTCTTACTTAAAGTTATGTTTAAAATACAAAAACTTCGAAATGTGTTTATTATAGAGGACGAAATTAAATGCACTGATTTAAAAACTATAAAGGGGTACACTTAAAACCCAACACGCGTATTGAAGAGGTATTGTTGAACGACGTCGTTCATTGCAAGTACGAGCTAGTGCAAAATAATCCCGAATATATCGACTGGATCCATAAACCAATACCTGAAATGTGAACGTCATCCTGTAATTTTACTTATATTAGGTTTACTAACTTATATTAAAATTTCTTTCAATTATTGAAGCAAAGGATATTGCAGTTTGTTAATGTTCAATTAAACAATCTTAAGTGGGATTTGTAAATAGTATTATTACCACAATTTTGATAATGTAGCTGTGTAGAGATAGTTTCAAAGCTCAAGAACCCTAAAAATCAACGCAGAAGACTCAAATTGAATTGAAGACTCTTGGTTCAATTCAATTTGGAAAAATAACATTTTTCCAAATCTTGTAAAGATTTATTATGTTTTGATTGATTTATTTTGCAAAAATAGTACATTTTTGAAAATTTCATAACATAATTGGTTGCATACCCGCCAGGTATCATTTGCATAGTAAATTACAGGTCTCTATTTCAAATGTAAACAAACATTAATTTATAAGTTACAAACAGAGGAGGATAGTGATCTAATTAATTTATTAAGTTTCTGCCTTCTCTGCACGTACAGTGCTTTGAAATTTCGAAAAGTTGTCTTTTAGACCGCCAATCCCTGTTGTCTTTTGGACCACCAATCCCCGGTGTCTTCTAGACCACCAACCCGAACCGTCCGTGGTCGAAAGACCAGTCCGAGATTGATTCGCTGGTCGAATCAATCTGTCCGATCCGAACTACCGCTCCGTACATATCCTGTTCGATTCGTTGTTTAAGTTTCTAGACAATAATCACATTTCCAACCAAAAAAACCTGTCTTAGGTTATGATTCTAGTCGAAGACAAAATTCCTCCGTCCGGATTAGCAAAAGTTTATGTTTCTAGGCTTCTTGCTAAAAAGGAACTTCCGATTAGATAAATTCCCGTCAGGAAAATATCACTTACCTAAAACTTTCCGATTCGACAACCGTTCATATAAGAAGTCACTTCCTGACTTTAGTAATCCCGAGTATACCGTTGGATTTTGCTAATCAAAATTCCAGTAGCCGTTATTTTTGGTAATAAAGTAAATTTTCACTTCGTTTTCTAAAGTACATTCAAAACGTCAAAATTCATAGGTTATGTATCCATGACCACCAGTGCCGTATCAATTAAATTTTGTTTATAGTGTAAATATTTTAAATATTGAAATCTTTTCTTTTTTTTCTAAAATTATTAAATTATTAAATTGTAAATATTCTCTTAATAAAATTTTTGTTAACTTTCCCAGAATTCTTTTTTTATTTTTAAAAGTTTTAAAGTTTTTCTCTTCGCAAAAGCTTTTGGCGCCCGAGTTACAAATAAGTGCCAATTCAACAGAATTGACGAGACGTCCTCGACCCTGGCTACCCAAGGGGCAATTTGAACGAGCCAAAATATCGTCACAATCTAAACAAGGTGGAACTCGCTTTAGCGGTAGTTCTTAGGCTTCTATACAGCTACCTTTCTGGTGTGGAAAGTTGTTATTATCTGGTTATTTTTGATCGCCATATAATGTAACATCACATAATCAGATAATCTGCACCAATAAAATTTTTTGCGATTGGTAATTATCATTTACTATATAAGTAATAACAATCAAACTTTTCCATTCTATTAGAAATTTTACTTCTCTGTAATGTATGGTCCTTTTTTTGAGGTGGACCAATCCTCTCCTTTCTCTTTTATTTATAACTTAACTTCACTAACCACATCAATAAAAAATAATTTTTTCACATCAAAGTAAAACAAGTAGTTTATATATGGAGACCTCTTCGAAAATATCTTTAACTTAGTAAATTTCTTTTGAACATTTGCGTATTTATAAATTGCATTAGCGAATCGAAGCAACGGATTAACAGATTAACGCAATACTATATAGACGAAGTATTTAAAATATAACAACGTATCAGTTGATCAACGTTATGATTGGCTCTGAAACATGCGGACGGACACGAAGCCAGACCATAAGGCTTCTTTCTATACCTTGTTTAGAAGCCTAAAAGTAGCGCACTGGCTACCCAGTTCTTAGACCTCTATACACACAGAGTATTTCCAACACGATTTGAAACGCTCTGTATGATTTTGAATTATGCGGACGGACAGACGGACAGACGGACAGACAGACGGACACGGAGCCAGATCATAAGGCTTCTTGCTATACTTTGTATAGAAGCCTAAAATCGAGGAGATAGAAAATAACGGTTATTAATGATTAACTTAAATCCGGATTAACGGATTAACGTTAATAACGTTAATACGTTAATCCGTTAATATTTAATAAAAATACTATATAATCCAAATGATTTATTATGACTTAAATGTGTTGAACGTGAACTAAAAATGTCTTTACAAAAAATGGCTTTGCGAGAATTAAATAAGGTTGTGGAAGGGGCGCTAAACAGGGCTTTATCGTTCGCTAAATATGAAGATTTAACATGGAACCTGTTTTTCGGTACCAAACCATTTATCATAGTTTTCATCGAGATTTAGGGGTGCCGCGGGAGTGGCGCCTATCTCGTTTCTTCTTCTTTTTACCGTTTTCCGAAGTGCTGCGTAGTTGTGTAACCGTGTATTACACGTAGTTGTGTTACACGGGGGATAATCCCTTAATTTTTGTGTTGGTAATAAAAAATTTACTATATAAGCAAATTTGCTTTTTGCGATCGGTTTCGGATTTAAATTTTTGGTAATGAAAATTTTGTTATTGAAAATTCATTATTGTGAATGGGAAGATGTTATTCGATAATCTACTCTATTCAAATTATAAACTATAAATTTGAATTATACATGTGGTGCCAATTTTTGGTATCGATTTTTGGTGTCGGTTTTTGCTGTCGGTTTTTGGTGTCGGTTTTTTGGTGTCGATTTTTGCGAGGTAACGACCGTGAAAACATGTTCCATGTTAAAAAACTCAATGGATCAATAGATCAACGGATCAAATAAAGAGATCAACAATATATAGGTAAACCACTCAGTTATGTATATTTCAGCAACCTTCTTCACATATCTACTCATTTTCAGAGTGTTTCCCAACACAATTTGGAGCGCACTGGCTACCCAGTTCTTAGACCTCTATACACACAGAGTATTTCCAACACGATTTGAAACGCTCTGTATGATTTTGAATTATGCGGACGGACAGACAGACGGACAGACGGACGGACGGACAGACACGGAGCCAGATCATAAGGCTTCTTGCTATACTTTGTATAGAAGCCTAAAACAGATATAAGTCTATATAAGACAGCTATTTCCAAAACTAGATGATACCCCGTCCGAGGACGGGCAGCTAGAAGGACGGGCAGCTACCCAAGGTCATATGGCTTTTGGATTGCACTGAGAGCTTTCCTTAATCTTCATTCAACTTAAGTTACCTTGGGTAGCTGCCCGTCCTTCTAGCTGCCCGTCCTCGGACGGGGTATCATCTAGTTTAAAATAAGTAAAAAAATTTTAAATATTGATTAAGTTTAATTTAATTTAAAAAAATATATGTAAGTTTTTTGTTTATTTATTTAATGTTGTTCTCATCTCTTATTATAAAAGGCCAAGTCCTTCCTTCCTTCTGTCTGTCCCACGGAAATACCCGAAGCAAACCGAACCGAACGCATAACGGATAATTTCATAACCAATCGGATGAACGTATCATCGTATCAACGTATCATCGTATCATCGGATCAACGTATCATCGGATCAACGTATCAACGTATTTAAATTTCCTATATAGGTGAAAAATCTCTTATTATAAAAGGCCAAGTCCTTCCTTCCTTCCTTCGGTCTGTCCCACGGAAATACCCGAAGCAAACCGAACCGAACGCATAACGGATAATTTCATAACCAATCGGATGAACGTATCATCGTATCAACGTATCATCGGATCAACGTATCGCATGGGACCGAGCGTCAGCAGCTTGCCGCGCTTGAGTTTCTTCTAAAGTTTCACGTTGTTGACGTATCGCATGGGACCGAGCGTCAGCAGCTTGCCGCGCTTGAGTTTGTTCCAAAGTTTCACGTTGTCGACGTATCGCATGAGACCGAGCGTCAGCTTGTCGCTGTGATCGAAGCTGTTCTTCTGTGTTGTTAGCTCTTGTACGTGCTTTTCTCTCACGATTCAATCGCCGTCGCTTTGCAGCAGGATTTTCAAAATTTTCATTATCCATTATGGAAGTTCACATAATGCTTTTTTGGAAATAGCTGTCCTATATATACAAAATGATACGATGATACGTTGATACGTTGATACGATGATCCGATGATACGTTGATCCGATGATACGTTGTGCGTTCGGTTCGGTTCGGTTTGCTTCGGGTATTTCCGTGGGACGGACAGAAAGAAAGACTTGGCCTTTTATAATAAGAGATAATAGCGCACTGGGTACCCAGTTCTTAGACCTCTATACACACTGAGTATATTCAACACGATTTGAAACGCTCTGTATGATTTTGAATTATGCGGACGGACGGACAGACAGACGGACGGACGGACAGACGGACGGACAGACACGGAGCCAGATCATAAGGCTTCTTGCTATACTTTGTATAGAAGCCTAAAAGGGCATCAAAGAAAATGTCATAAAAATATTTTTGCGTATTTCAAAAATTAATGCCGTACAAACATTTTTCAAATATTTTATTTTCCACTAAATTTTTAACAGTAGTTTTACAAACTATTGTATGTTGGTAACTCCGATGAAAACTAACAAATTCTCTTTTTTAAGTTGGTAATTTTCTTGAACGATTTCTTGGAAATAAAACAAATTTTTAAAATATAGAGATTCCTTACTTAAATGGGATCGCCAATTTAGAAGTTGGTAAGCTTTATAAGAGTAGCGTTCATTATCTAGCTAATGGAATGTTTTGGTATCCATTATGTTTTTTAAGCTTACCAACACAAACAGAAGCGGTCATGGTCTAGGAATCAAAGCAACTATTTACCTAACATAACATCGACTAAAACAGAAAGAAGGAAAAATGTATTAATGGTAGACGGACGAGTGTTCGAAGAGGTTCAAAAGTTTAAATACCTGGGAATACAGATAAACAGTACTAACGAGCGATCACAAGAAATAAAAGAGAAAATACAGACGGGATGGAAGGCGATATATGCGAACAAAAAGATGCTTAAATGCAAAAGCCTGGCTATAAGAACAAAAATAAGAATCTACAAGACCTTTATTAGACCGGTATTGACGTATGCCTCAGAAGTGCTAAACCTGACGAAAAAGGAGGAAGAGAAACTGAGGGTGTTCGAAAGAAGGGTGATCAGAATAATCATGGGACCAAAGAAAACAAACGAAAATGAATACCAAATAAGAACAAATAGCGAGATAAACAAGACCTTTGGAAATGAAGACTTGGTGAGATGTATAAAGTCGCAAAGAATAGCCTGGCTCGGACACCTAATGAGGAAAAAACCTGATAGTATGTTGAGAAAGATCACGGACTGGAGGCCGAGCGAAACAAGAAATAGAGGAAGAATCAGAGCGAGATGGATTGACGAGGTGGGGGAAGATCTTGAAACCATGGGAGTAAGAGAATGGAGAAAGAAGTGCAGTAACCGGAATTTATGGAGAAGAGTAGTGAAGGAAGCCAAAACATGCACAAAACTATAAGTGATGGAAAGTTTGGAAAATCAGGAGTAATCCACCTGGAGAAAAGGATTGTAAAGACTTCCAAAACTAGGAAGTAGGCATATTCCTTAGGAATGGACGCCTTTATTATTATTATTATAACATCGACTGCAAATATATGTAACTCGATTATGCATCAATCGAAAACATCGTTTTCAGTTTATTTAACATCAAGTTACGTAGATATCTTAGATTGTACCAGAATTGCTGATTTTCTAAGAGATAAATTATAAAGAAAGTAATGATTTCACGCAATCGTGGAGAAAAAAGCTTTTATAGGTTTCACCCTATCTGCCCCATTACCTTGAGGAGGGGGGGGTTGTGTAACTAATCTGCTCATCATCGGAGGCTCGTGGTTCGCTATAATGGGGGGGATCCGACTCCCCTGTTTTGACTTCCGATTGTTTGTGTCGACAGAAACAATCCAAAAAGGTAGTACAAAAATTTTGGGGGGCAGCGTAGTGGTAAGGAGGTGACATTCAATTTTTGTCAAAAAAATGTGTATTTTTAGAAAATTCGACGCTAGAAGTGACCTATTTTTGCACATATGCGATTCATTTATAGTGTATTCACTTCGAAAGTGGACAAAAATCATTTTAGATCAACAAATACATTGAATTCATTATATCGACGGCGCTTTATATCGCTTCTATTAAATAATTTGTATTTCCGAGAATGCTTACACATTTTATAACACCCATTTACTCAAAAACTGTCAGTTTTACTAATAAGAACATCGAAATAAGAAAGTTTTGGGATCTGAATTTATTTTTAAAATGGTATACGATATGTCTCAGCCAAATGTGAGTTTTTGAGAAAATGCAATCAACTTTATAACCTTCTTGTAAATCAGCTTATCGTTGATTAGAGGTGATTTTCCGCATGTTAATCAAAAAGAGTGTCAATAATTATTAGTATATCTAAGAACTAAAGCAAAAAATGAAAAACTTTCGATTTTAAAGTGAAAAATGGCGCTTAGGAATTTTGCATTTACTACACAATCAATATTATACATTTCGCATAAGTTGACTACGAACCAACACTGTCGCTTAGTCAATTTATGCAAAATTAATAAATTAGATTCACCCAATATTAGTTAATTTTTTTATGAATAAATGAGTGAAATATTTATTGAAAATTAAAAAAATTAATACTGTGATACAGCAAAATTTTATTTTGATTTAAATCAATCTTCTTCAATTGGGATTTTACACTACCGATGATGGCGCTAGTGTCGACTTCAATATGTCTACGCTAACGGGTATACCTAAGTAGAATGTTGATTTGTTTATACGGGTTTATATAGAAATTTTTAGTTGTTCGTTTATCTGTGTTCAAATAAATTAAAAAAAGGTTGTTTTTCAAAACTGTTTAACATAAGTTTTCTATTGGTAAGTAAAAAAATAATGTATTTATCTGCGTAATAAACAAAAATTAGGTTATAAATAATGCATGTGTGTTTTTAGATGGTGGCACGGATGTAAAATTTGTAATTATCGATCTGCACGTTGAGGACAATTAAAGCTACATTTAATTACTCATAATCAAGAGAAATCGTTTGAGTGTAACATTTGTGATCCTAAACTCTCACAAAAGACGTTCACAAGGACATTTAAAAGCACGTACTGGCGAAAAACCATTTGTTTGTTCTAGTTGCGTCTTTTCATTAAAATGAACAATCGCAAGATTAATAATAAGAATTGTTGCGTTCACGGTTGTCATACTAAGAAAGGACGAGATAATGAGCTAAGTTTTCATTATTTTCCTAAGGACAGGAGTGGCAACGTGTTCATTGTGAATAAATTCGGGATTCGTGAAAAAATTGATCGAAAGAAAGCTTGGGAACTAAAGTTGTTGATGGGAAAACGAATAACACCTTCTATGACAGTCTGTTCTTTACATTTTGAAAACGACGATTATATACTACCGGGTAAGCGTATATTTTTAAGAATATCATTGTACCAGTAATAGATCAGAGTGTTAATTTAAATTTTTTTTTTAGGTCATTCCAGTAAACGACGCAAATTAAAAAGCAACGCTGTTCCTTCTCTGAACTTGTCAAGAAAACATTTTGAAGATGTTCAACCAAAGTGTAGATCGAATCGCTGTGCTAGGCAATCAAAAAATATAGTACAAAATGAACAATCTCCACCAATACCATCATCGAGTACGATTGATGATTTATCAGAAAAATCTTTGCCAACGCCATCAGCAAGAACTAGCAACGATCAGAATATTGATCGTAATATAACAGAAGCGGAAAAAATTGCCATCGACAGTTTACTGCACCTTAATTTACTTGGTATCAAAGTAGCGGTGGATAAAGGTATTCAAGTGAAAAGTGGAGATATATTTACTCCATTTGTTGCTGCCATTGACACTGATTCCAAATTATCGTCGTTAACGGGATTGTCTTCTTTGGTTATGTTGGAAACATTAACTAAATTGGTTGCCAAATACTTGTTAATTTGTCGAAACCAATTTTAGGTGATGATAAATTCAATTAACAAATTAATTAAACTGAACAAGATAAACTAACAATAATATTTTATTTTTTTATATCAATTAAGCTTTCAGCGAAGCTTATAACTTATACCAATAATTATTATAAGTTATTAATAACTATAAACTATAACTAATAACTTATTAAGATAATAAATTCAATAAATAAAAAATTACTACTTAAAATTGATTTATTTATTATTCATACACAAAACGTGTAACATGTGTGCAAAATAATTAGTTTTTAATTTGCAAATTAAATCTTGTATTAAAGATTCGTCTCTTTGTACACAAATATTTACGAAATCGTTAGCAAATGATGAATAGATAACGAAATCGCATTCCTTTAAATTTAAAATAGCCATGCCTAACTGCACTTGTGCATAATACGTATGATTCTTTTTTAAAATTGGAACATTGTTTTGAAAATGTAAAAATTTGCAGGACTCCACTATCTGTACTGCTGGGTTTTCTTTGCCTGTAAATATACATAAATTAAAGAGGAAACTAATAAAAATTATATAGTTAGTAGTTACCTTCATAAGGACATTTTATTTCCAGAAGTTTTATTGGCCTTTTATCTTTAAATATAATTCCATCGGGAGTATATGCAAGCCATGGATGTTTTTTGCAGATTACAAGTCCCGTTTCAAAAACTTCACAGTTATTCATTATTTTGTAAGCATTTCTTGCAGCACTTTCATATTGTAAACCATGGTCTACATACTTATTATGAAAACTTTTAGGCCAGAAATATTTCTTAGCTTTCATTTCCCAGTTATTCAATTTATATGTATATATATGGGATAACATCGGGATCCTGTTATTCGATACTGTCGTTGCTTATGCCAATCTTTGATATTGCTCTTAGTAGTTGCAGCAACTTGGAATATATCAACAGTAGAAATTTCCTCATATTTTCTTTTACAGCATTCATTTGCAAATGCAATGGAAGACCCATATTCCAAATTATTTTCTTCAGCATTACTTAATATAATGTCTAATAATTCGGGATCGACATCTTGCAAATTTGATTCTTGTTCTTTGTCATTGTGAACAACTGCTTCTGTACGACACGCTCTGTACGAACACAAATATATTAAATTATTTACTAAAATCTATTGAAAAAAAAACTGTGAAAAAAGACAATATTAGTAAACATTACAAGAGATAATGAATTTCCATTCCACTAAGTCAGCTAAACCAACATCGACTTCATAAAAGCATTACTGTTGTTAATAAATTATTGTACTTACATATGTTTTGCAAGACTAGAATCAAATAAGTCATTGGTTAGGACAGATGAAACGTAATCGTTGTCACGTTCAATTGCTGGTTTCAACGGTTTTGTAATTTGCTTAGGCTCCAAGCACTTGTGGTCGTACAAACGTTGCGGAGCATATTTTTCCACTGCCGTACCTTTATTCCAATAACATTTCATATCGGTCGATGACAACATTGGAAAATCGAATATATTTTTTCTAAAAATCAGATGTTTTGCCTGTTAACAAGTAACAAGTGCACAAAAAGTTTTTACCTTGAACACACAATTAGGACAGCAGCAAGTGAATGTTGAGAACTCCTCGAATTTCGTGCGGCTTCTGAGTTAAAGCAGTTGTTTGCAAACAAAGTGCAAATATATTTAACATATTTGTAGTTTTCTCCAAAATCCCACAGGTTATCACGTGATTGGCATTAGCAACAGATTCACCTTCCGTAATACATCTGGAAGTTGGTGTTGCCTCTAGATAATTAAATAGGTCCTTAAATGAAAGCGAACATTTATCTGGACGATTCATTTCGACACGAAGTAAAAATTTCTAAAATATTAATAATTACATTAGGTTGCACTTTATTCATAATAGGTTATGTAGTACTTACCACTGCAAATAACTACTATTATAATATTGTTTTTTAGATTAAACACTGAACTAACAATAAGTACTATTATTATTATAATAGTTTTTTAGATTAAACACTGCACTGAATTAAAAATCTCACAAAATCAAACTCAAACACTATTAACACACGTTAAAAGAAACTGACGTATACTCGTTAGGGTAGTTACAATTGCTGTCGTATGGTGGCGTTTGGTTAATGTAAAATCCCAATATCAAAATCAACTTCTCCATTAAACCCTTCTGTATCCTCTTCAATATTGGGATCACCCAATAAATTTTCATAAAAATGTTTAGCATCATTTGGAATCAAATTCAATAGGAATTTCAAGTCGGCCACTGCCCATTTGAGCTTCTTACCAAATTCTTCGTCGGAAGTTGAAATTTTTAATGAAGAATTAAAAATTATATTTTTCGGCAAAATACTTTTAAACTAATTTCTATTTCAGCTAGAAAAAAAGGAATTTGTTTAAAAATATCGTTAAGAAGTTCAGGGCTTAGATACAACGATTTTTATTATGTTAAAATACGAACAATTGCCTAACGAAATCCGTCGACAAATCGCATAAATCCGATTGCGGAATTTTTGATTAAAATTCTTCATTAGGTGATTTTGAATGTCAATACTTTAACCGGTTTATTTTGCAGCACCTTGTAATTTTGCTGCTTTTCAACTCAACAGAGGGCGTACTTGTAGAAATGTATAATTATGTCAAAATCACGAAATGTGTGTCAATTTACTGTTTTAGGTTTTACTCGTGGTTTTTACAACATTATTTAATATTAAATTGTCGTTTTGAATGCAATCAAGATTGAATCACTATAATTCTCACTTAGAATTAAGAGAACTTTTGGTGTAATTTGGGAATACGTGCCGATCCATATTTTTAGGCGCAAATGAAATAATATCAAGATGAATTTTTTATTTCAAGGTTAGTCTTTTTAATAGTATTTTTCTGGATTTACAGCCAATTTTGATTTTAGAATCGCGTGTGAATTGTGTGATGTGTTTTACTGTGAGAAAAACCTGTGAATTTTCTAAACATTTTGAACACTCGATAAAAATTCACAACTTTAATATGGAACTGATAAGAAAAACTGGGACTAAAAGCAGCGGACTGCGTGGTTACAGCAAGCTGTAGAGAAGTCGAAGCTGACAACGAATAAGGTAGGATTTTATTTTTATTATTTTATTAAATAATATATACATCCCGATATCTATGTAACAAAACTCGGGAATTATTATCGGTATCGAATTAAACTTTGGTAGAATGTGTTATCTTATTGTTTTTGTTAATTTAACAAAGATTATCAATTAACAAAGTAACGACAGTGAAGTTATAAATTTTATTAAGTAATTGATATTTATATTGAACCAGATCTCTATAAATACATAAAACAAAGAAGGTAAAAATGAAGGTTAGAAACTTGCAAATGATATGATCATTAAATTTTATTGGCATACTTTAAAAATTCGAATTCTATTTGTTAAACCCATTTTTAAATAAACTAGGTTGTTGATTTGAACACATTCCGGATAACAAATCTTGAAAATTTACCGACTAGATTTTAACACGTATGACTGGTTGCATACTCAACTCAGGTTACAATCATGGTTAAAACATTTGATTTTGGTTTGGTCGGGAAGCAGGACCCCTGCTTTAGGGTCATTGCATATCAAATAAAACAATGTTTTGCAGTTATTTTCATGTCCAATTTTATCACTTTCATAAAAGCAAAGTGGCTTTCCGGTTGAAAGCTGTTGAAAATGATTATCACTATCACTTCTCAAAAGTTGCTAATTTATTGTATTTTGAAATCATAGTAGTGTAAGAAAATTGGGCACATTTTGATCAAAAAATCCAAACCCGGTCTTCTGCGATTTTTTGACGGTTTTCGTTAGGTTCGTACTAAAAATCGTCGTATCGGAACCCTGAGCTTCTTGCAGAATTCTTCGTGGGAAGTTGAAATTTTTTGTTTGTCCGCAAAATATTTTTAAACAAATTTCTATTTCAGCTATATTGTTATTATATAACTCATTAAAAATATTAATAACATTTAAAATATTTTAACATCTTCGAAATCATAAAAAAGATTTTCTTAAAAATGGTCAGGGGCTTCTGATTTTTGGATATGTTTTAAGTTTTGGAGTCCTAATAAAAACTCTGAGTTGGCGACCGCCCGGAAGTCCCGCCATTTTAACAGAAATGGCGAAAACAAAATGTTTCTGCGCAATATTTCTTTACCAATAAAATTTGTTCTCTATAAGATCTATGCGGATCTATATAAGTCATTTTCGTCCTCAAATCAACTGGTAAGGAAATATTGCGAAGAAATATTTTGTTTTCGTCATTTTTGTTAAAATATTGGTACTTCCGGGCGGTCGACAAGGTCGCCAACTCAGAGTTTTTATTAGGACCTTAAACCTTAAAACATATCCAAAAATCAGAACCCCCTGACCATTTTTAGGAAACTCTTTTTCTAGATTCGAAGATTTCGAAGAAATATTTTAAGCGTTATTAATAGAGTCCGGATTTATATGCGGTAAGAAACATCAATATATATAAGTATTTTATATGCGGTTAAAGTTGGTCGATATATGCGGTAATATTGCTGAAATTTGAATAATATGTGGTTAAATGAAAACAAAGGAATATAATGCAAAATCGAAATTTTTAGTATTGTATACTACATAAAGAATATTTACATATTATTTACTGTCGCCAAATTTTCTGGATCGGGCAGGTCAAGATTAGTTTAGAAGTTACAAAAAGATGGTAATATTTTTCAGACCCCAACAAATAAGAAGATAAGAAGAAGAAGATTATTATATGGATAATAATTTTATATGCGGTAAAAATCCAAAATATTAAATTATATACGCAATAAAATAATAAAAAATTTTGCTTCATTTCGTAGAGAAAGATATAGATACTAAAAATTAGCTTTCTATCATAGAGCAAATCTGTACCAGTTCGGAACAACGGCCTAAGTCCATCTTTTTTCACTTTTTGAGATATATATGTTACCGTGAAAGCGTATTGTTAGGAAATATATACAATTTCTAGTGAAGGTATACTCTCACTAATATGGGCAGTGAAAGTTTACAATAACATAAAAAAAAAACACTTTCACTAGCGAATGTATACAGTCACTGATACCGTTTAGGAAATGTGGAATAATATTTAAACCTAATCCCATAATGTGATATTTTGTTTATTTTATTTTAAAATTTGAAATAGGTGTCATAAGGTTGGTGATACTTAAAATGCTCCATATTTATATTGTGTGTATGTTAACCTCAAAATGCTCAAAATTGTAAAATTTACAATAAAAAAACGACGAAAGAGCAGGATTTCTACGAAAAACTTAGAAGTGAACGTAAAACGTGTGCATTAAATAGGTTAGTGTTAGTTTTTGATATTTCTTTAGAAAACTAATTAAAAACAAATAAATCTTCACGTAAAGTTAAATCTGCCGCAATGAGGTGGATCTTCCGCGAAGTGGTGGATCTGCCGTTAGGTTAGTGTTAGTTTTTGATATTTCTTTAGAAAACTAAAGATATATTCTAAAACTAGAAGAAAAACTAAAAAGATATTCATACATAAAAAAAATTTTGTATGCAAACGAGATTAACAATTTATTGTCAATCTACTATTCCTGACCTCTTGTAGGAATAGTATACATTCGCTAGGTGTTGTACTCTCACTAGTAAGAGTTGATCTTTTTTGTGAATCAAAAGTAAATTATCTACTTTTCCTAACTAGTCCAGTGAATGTCTGCAGTCCCTAGTAATTCTTTACTTTCACTGCATTATTTACTCTCATGGTAACATATATATATCAAAAATTTCGTTTTTTTGCGCTTTATCGATCTGTATAAAAATCTCAAAAAGTGAAAAAAATGGACTTAGGCCGTTGTTCCGAACTGGTACAGAAATAAAACATGTAAAAACATATAAATCCGGACTCTAGTTATTAATATCTTTAATGAGTTAAATGATAATAATATAGCTGAAATAGAAATTTGTTTAAATATATATTGCCAAAAAACGTAATCTTGACTACTTCACAAAAAATTTCGTACTTCCCACGAAGAATTCTGTAATAAGTTCAGGGTTCCAACATGACGATTTGTAGTCTGTTAAAATACGAACAAAAACAACTTTTGCTGCAAGCAAACAACGCAATAATTGGTATACTTGCAGCAATATTTCATAACATGCAATTTAATATCTGCGTTTATTAACATAAGAAATGTATCTGATAATTTTGATTTATACATTTACAATGAAAATTTAACACCAATTATTGATGTTCTCTGGGGATACAGAGAGCACAACCCCCCCCCCTGGTAAAATTGTGTCAATAGTTTTAAATAATTCATATTAAGAAATATAATAGTCTGTAAAAAATTAATATTGACAGGTTCGCTGCAAGCAATGAATGCAATTGGTACACTTGCGGTATTTTTAATTACATGAAAGGTTTATCTGCGCTTATTTGCAGGTTTGCTGCAAGCAACCAATGCAATTGGTATACAACGCAACGAAATGCAATTGGTACACAAGCGGTATTTGTAATTACATGAAATGTTTTATCTGCGCTTATATACTGGTTTGCTACAAGCAACCAACGCAATTGGTATACTTGCATCAAAATTTAATTACATGTAATTTAATATCTGCGCCTATTAACATAAGAAATGTATCTGATAATTTTGATTTATACTATTTACAATGAAAACTTACAACTAATTATTGATGTTCTCTGGGGATACAGAGAGTGCACCCCCCCCCCCTAGTAAAATTGTGTGAATAGTTTTAAATAATCCATATTAAGGGCCAGTTTTTCAGTCATGAGTTAACTTTTGGATTAGGTAACTTGGTTTAAAAGTTAACCAATATCTTAAACTAGTTTAGGCCGAATATGAGTTTTTCAGTGACTAGACTCCGCCTCCTAATATTCTAGTTAGCTAACCAAAATATTTGCTAAGTTGGTACCGGAACGCCGTGAAATTTCACAATTTGACAATCAACGTATTGAAATTGTGAGGTTATGCTGTGAATTGTATATAAATTAATTAAAATAAATTGTAAAATTGAAAATTGTAAATAAATTAGAAAAATCACTTGAATTACACTTTATATTTGCACGTCAAAGATGGTCAAAGTAAACAGGTAAACTAAAATCACAGAATATATAGGTTAACTAAAATATTTTAGTTAAACCACCACTGGCGCTGGTTTAAGTAATTGGTTAGACAACACTTCTAATCCAAGAGTGAAAAACCCGTAACCATGAAATTTTGTAGTTAACTATTTTTATTTGGTTTAAACCACGACTTAAAAACTGGGCCTAAGAAACATAAAAGAGTCTGTAAAAAGATAATATTTACAGGTTTGCTGCAAGCAACCAATGCAATTGGTAGACTTGCGGTATTTTTAATTACATGAAATGTTTTATCTGCGCGCTTATTTAGAGGTTTGCTGCAAACAACCAATGTAATTGGTATACTTGCAGAAATAAATTGCATTAAATTTAATATCTGCGCTTCTATTGTTTATGAAAACGTTCAGCAGCTAACAAATGATGTTGATTGCGGTTAGTTTGCAATTGCATTTGCTCTTTCCTATTGCTAATGGCGTTGCTTCAACTCATATAACCTTGGATATACCATCGATTCGTACTTATTTGGTAACTCTTTTTGAAACTAAAATGCTTTCTCCTTTCGACTAATGATGCTCAGTTAACGTCGGCGTCTTCATCATCATCAAATGTAAGAAAGGGTATAGGTACCTAATAAAGTAAAAAGAGGGCGGTCTAAACAATTTGAAAGGGAGACTGAAAGAAAACGATTACGACGTTCTACAGAGTGGAAATATCAAAGGAATTCTAAATTACAAAAATGCGAGATGCGAGGGCATTTCTTAAGGTGCGTTCAGGGAAAATATTTAACGTAATTTATTTTAACGTATTTTAATTTAAGAAAGTTAAATGTACGTAACCACCTATTATAGGCGTTCATGCTACATTTAAGGCGCCGTAATTTAATTTAACGTAAGGAAATATTGGTCAACTTCTTATATGATTGTATCTGCGCATGAGCGTGATATTCAAAAATAAAAAATATAACCTATCTATCCTAAGAAGTTGAATTAAAATTATAAATTGATATTTTGTGAAGTAGTTAACTTGTTTGGTATTTGCAATGAATGATACAGTATTGATAGAAACGATAAGGCAATTCGAAATTTTGTTTAATTCAAGTTGATGTGAACAGCTGATGTTAGGCGGCCTGACACATAGCTGATGACACTTTTTGCAACAAGTAGTGTTTACGCATGCTTCATTCTTCCGTTACAGAATTCTTAAATGACTACCATGAACCGGGCCAATTTTTTAGCGCAAAATTAAATAGAATTAAATAGAAATAAATTAAATTACGTCAAGCATGAATGCCCTTCTCGTCGTCCAGCTTGGTACGGATGATCTCAGTTAAGGTATTCAGCAACTCTGTCCCAATCATCCTTTGACCATACCATTTTTTTTCCTTTTTTACTCCTCAGGCTAAACCACCCGGGATGAAGTGTATATTCTGCTAATTTATACAGATTTATAACAATAACTTATTTAAATATTTAACAATATGAAAATGGGGGTGAACATATTTGATAGATGGGATGAAATGTGAATGTATAAATAAAATAAAATTTAACAATATATAACAATACATGGGCTCGAGTAAAAATGGGTGTGAAATAATAAATTGGCTCACTGGAACAGCAATAACAAATAATTCTAACAAGGCTCTTTCGAGACGTAATAATATTATATAACTTAGGCTGGAGCAAAAGTGGCAGCAACCAATAATTGTATAACTGGAACAGCAATAAAAAAATTTTTTAATCATATAAAATGGAACATAAAACGGCAAACGTTTAGAAAGTTAGAAATGAATGGAGTTAAAAAAAAAGGGAACTGATGTTATTAAATTTTTAGTGCCAAGTGTGAGTACAAACAAATTCATATGGAAGTAGATTAAGGGACGGTATCGAACGCTTTTAGTGTATTGATTATTGATTTGCAGAATTTGGTGAATAATTTTGATATGAAACTGTTTTTTGAGATTTGTGTAAGCATAGCATATTTGTTATTTTGTCTGGGCTCAAGTATTCGATGCTATATTTATTTCTTACTTCAGACCAGTTCGAGCAGTTAAAAATGGTGAGGTATGCGTAGTCTTCCTCCTCATGGCAGTAGAAGCACTCCGGCCATGCTCGTCGTTTGAAGCTGTGGAGGCAGGAGTTGAAGCACCCGTGTCCCGTCAGGGCTTGGGTGACTTCGTAGCTCACTTCACCGTGGCTTTTCTCGACACATGGTTTAACGTTCTGAATTAAGGAGTCTCGTCCTGGCTCCTTTCTCCCAATGTGTCCATCGTTGTTGCCACGCTTCGATGAGGACTCTTCTGCTTTCTAATCTTTTGTCCGGGGTGCAAAGGTTTCGCATTCTTTCCTCTGCCCTAAGATCGATCGGCTGAGTACTCGCAATAACCGATATGGTCTCCGTGGACACGGTCATAGCCCCCTGGACGCAACCCATTGGTTGCTGGCATCTAGTGACGTATGTGCCACGTTCTCAACCTGATCTTCCGTTCTGGCTGTGATTGCTAGGCACAGATCGTCTGCAAATCTCACGAGTGCTGCGCCTTCTGGAAGTCAAGACGCAGCAACCCATCGTACATTATGTTCTACAGGGCCGGCCCCAATGATCCCCACTTACATTATAACGTAATAAATTATGAAATTTTCTTGCCGAAATAACGTGTCGAAAATTTTCACTGACTCCGAGACTACAGTGTGATAATCACAGTTCTATTATTCTACATTCAGGTCATAATCCCGCATGACCAAATTACCTTCAGTATTTATATATACTAGCTTGGTTTCTGTTGTTTTGAGAGGATCCCACACAAACTGCATATTAGTGTGGTTACCTCTATGTATAACTGCCTGATCGAAAATATCAGTTAAAGTAGTAATTAGCCTCCCCGATTTTAAACAAATTATAAATGAAGTTACATCGTAGAATTAATATCTGTAGGTATCGTTGAAAACAAGTAATGGCCATTGCATAGTAGAGTCATAAACGCCGCCGGGTTAATATCTAAAATTAAATCAAAAATGTTAGCACCAAAAATCATGTAATGGCAAATTCTTTCATGCGGTCCTTAGTGATCTCGGAAAAGATATTTAAAGTTTTTCCAATACGCAAACTTTTAATTAAAAAAATGTAAATTGTAAAAATAGTATAGTGTTTAATTAGAAGTAAACGTTTGACTTTTTCTGGAAAATCAGTAGGGTTTGGGGGACTGGAGGAGGGAAATCTACTTTTACTTCGAATTAAACATGCTAATTTTTGTTCAACGTCTAAGATTGATACAAATTTAAATATAGTATTTGACAAATAAAGAAAATGAGGAAAACAAAGTAAGGATATTACACATTTACCCCATTTCAAAAAGTTGATTTCCCGTTGATAAATGTTCAACTATAATTTTAGGTCTTCCGGGAATATCCTTGTATACATTCTTTAAGTAAATAATCTTATCCTGATAAAACGAACAAGAGTATCTATCCACTCATACTGGGATTTTCTTTATGGTATGTAATTTAACGTTTTCTTTTAAATTCCATACACACGCCTTACGCTCATGTGGGTATCCTCCACGATATATTCAGCAAAAGTGATCATATAATCTTGTAGAATCTAAAATTTAGCAAATGTATTTTATATTTATTTATTAATAACTGCATGTGTTTTTCAGTTATTTTAGCAATATTTGACTAGTATCCGTTGTCAAAACTCATCAGTTTGTTATAATTCAAGTCTAATATTTCTGTGGTGCCATTTTTACCTCCTAACGCTATCACCTCATCTCCAAAACAAACAGCACAAACATTTGTACATCTTTAACTATCGGTCTCCTTTTCAAAATCGATAATTTGGAGAAGATTTTCATGATTTAAAAGGGCAATTCTAAACAAATATACTTTAGTCTAAAAGTATACAAAGGATCATAAATGCATTCGCCGACAGCGGCAATGGAAATTCCAGAAGTTGTCGGAGGGTAGGCCAGTAGCTTGTTAAACGTTGTTTCAAGCTGCGGCAGAGTAGTTTCTTTTACAAAATAATATACAGGATTTCCCACTAACCAATTCAAAGCTCATAGGTGACAATAGAAGCCGCATGCTCAAGAAAAAGTTTTAAAAAAACCCACAGCAGGGGAAGCCCTGTTACAACAATATTTTTATTTCTGTCTTGAAATGATCGTAGCACCAAACCTATTGATTTTTGGGTGGTAATTATTAAGAGTGCATGTGCAGGGTCGCTGGTCATCGGTAGTAAATTTTAGAATATTTTGTGGAACTTCTTTCTGATATACGCCCAATAAAGTGATTGGCTAACTAATTGATGGGAAATTTAAAAAAAGAATTTATTCCAACAAAATTATTAATTTTTCTGTATTTTTATATGAAAATAGACTTTCAACAATTACATAATTATTATGTAAGTAAGATAAATATTGAAATAAACCAAGGTGCAATCACTAGTATACATGTTTTTCTAAGGTGGAAAGCTTCAAAATTTTTTGATAACGGTTACATAACTTAGAAATATAAATATATAATGGCTACAAAAAACATCAAATTTTAATTACATTACATTAAGTTTACTATATTAATATCTATTTAAAATTGAAATTTAAACTCGTTAAACCTTAGTCTGAACATTTATTAATTGAAATATTTAAAAATTATATTAAAAAGTAATATAGTTTTGATTTTATCATGTTAATGTTACGGCACTAAAACAACCTATATTTCGGGGTATACATGCACTCTTAAATGCTTTTTAAAGTTTCCGAAATTATTTACAAACTATAGTGTCTTTCAATTTAAGCTATCTTAGAATTATGGTGCACTGTCACCATCTCTAAAATGATGATTTAAATAAGCAATGAAGTTCTGAGTGTAATATCTCATCCACGCTTCAGCAAAATTGGATCGGCTCATTGACTATGCAGTTTTGAAAGATACACAACCTTTTGGAAAATTTTATTGTCCTCTAAGACAACCAATACATTTTAGTCAAGGTGCCTATACACAGAAGTTATAAAATAGATGAAAGATGTAGTTACAATGTTTTGTAAACTTCAATACTTTCTACAAAACCCATAGTGCTAACTCTTCGAAAAACATCAAATTTCTTTTTGAATAACAATTCGCCTTCAATTGTAAACACGTACAAGTAGCAGAAAAAAGTTTATTTAACAGCTTTTTACATATTTTAGGTGATTACAATAATATATTATGGAAAAAAATATCGTACAATTAAAAACAGTAAAATGTGAACATAGCATAATTAAGTGAATTTTTTTTTTAAATATAATTTAGCGTTTTTAACTGCAAGGTCATTACGCTTACATCTCATTACTATGCTAATACACTGGTAGTCATATACATCTCAATTGGTACTGTTTATTTAAATTTGACTATATGTAGTCCACTTTCCATGGCGAACTACAGGACTCGCCGAGCTGCCCCCCCGGTGTCACCCAGGATGCTGCCCATCGAGCCCCTCATCCCAATCCGACTTCGTATTGTCTCATACGATTGACATTCCGTCAGTATATATGAGTCATTGTAACGGCTGTCTGGCATTTCTCGCATTTTGGAGGAGCACTTTTGTCGAATAGGTACGAGTGGGTAATTTTGGAGTGGCCAGTTCTCATTCTGGTAAGAGTTATTTCCTCTAAGTGAATATTTAAATTTATAGTCAACAGTGATTTTCAACAATTTCAAACCCCAACATTAAATTCTCTGATGACACTTTTTACTGATTTAAAGTTTATTTAACAGCTTTTTACATATTTTAGGTGATTAGATACAATAATATATTATGGAAAAAAATATCGTACAATTAAAAACAGTAAAATGTGAACATATAGCATAATTAAGTGAATATTTAAATTTATTGTTAACAGTGATTTTCAACAATTTCCAACCCCAACATTAAATTCTCTGATGACACTTTTTACTGATTTAAAGATAATTATGATGGCGAAGAAATTTTATCAAGTGATTTGTTTGGTGTCTATAGCTTATTTAACCTACCATTTGATAAAAAAAAGAAATATTTAACACTGCTGCACACATTTGTGTAGTTTTAAAAAAAAATTTATTCAGTTTTGTATAATTTTACGTTGATTTTTAATTCAATTTAATTGAAAACATAATGTCGGTTGTTTATTATCTATTGTTCTTAATCGGGGTATTTACAATAATTTGTTTACTTGCGGTTTACGTTTAATATTTTGTCGAATACGTTAAAAATAGAACGCATTTAATTTCATATTTACAATATTCCAATACTACAAGATCTGAAGCTCAAACAAATTTGTTGAAGATTTTATTTAACAACTATTTTCATATACCTGTTGGACAAATTTTATGAAGTGGTGTTTACATTTTCTAAATTCGAGATTTATATAAATTGTAGTTAAACAATAATGATGTGAACTGCAGATCAGTCTTTCCGAAGTTAAAAATAGCGTGATATTAAAATATTAATAGTATTTTGAATTTTAATTTCACAAGTCAAATGCTACTCGCTAATATATTGGGTTAAGTTTGATTTTCATTTTATTAATAAAGTTCACTTATTATTTATTGAACATAAGTTTTGATGGAATATTTGCATAGGAAATGTTAGAAAGTACATTAACCCTACAATGCGCAATTTTTTATTTTCAAGTAAGGAAATTAAAATCACTCAAAAACATGACTAGAAATATAGGAAAAATAATTTAAAAAATGCACTCTCGTTTTTTCTACTTTTTTTTGTACAATTTTGTACAAGAAAACAAAACCAAATGTGTTTAAAAACAACGTAAAATAATATAACATCTATATTGCTTCTGAAACACAAATGCAAACTACGACAACCACTCGAACCAAAACGTGCAATGTACCACAAACATTTAAATTTTAAGGTTAAAAAATAGTTAAACGATAAGCACCCTGTTAAGAATGTTGAGGATGGATGAAGGATAGATGGGACGGTTCTTATTTACATCTTGCAATTATGCAATGCAAAGATTTTCGCGAATTCGACAGATGATTCATATATGAATCAGCGCGCACTGTAGGGTTAAACATGAAAAAAATTCAACCAACACATTAATTTTCTTGTCGGGGATTGTGTTTTGTTAAATTTAATTCAAAAACTACATCATACTATGTATGTATGTACCCCGTTCTTCGGGACTTCCAAGCAAAAAAATATTATGAATGTTTGGAAAAATATACGGAACGTTTCCGTTATGCCACATGGAAGGGATACGAATATGCAATGGCACTTTCTAATCGTTCGGCAACTTATTTTGCCATGAACAATTACAAGATAGGTTACTTACCCACGAGCATGTAGTGAGTGCTTACAGTGGATAATCACGTCGAAATCATACTCTCCGTTTAAATTTTTCAGTTGTAATGAAGGAGCCTGTATTGCGAAAGCTTGCTTTGGTCAAGCTGTGGTTGAATGTGCAGCAGATTTTATAGAAAAACTTAAAATCGATCTTTGAAATTATTCATAAACCGTTTCTGAAAACGTAACTCGTTAATAGCAAAAAATTCAATTTTATGGTTTCAACAGAATGTTTCAAGGGGTAGGTGTAAATTGCGCAAATTGGGCAGATAGAAATAAAAGTACAAGTGTAAATTGCGCTCCAAGCAAAAAGGTCGCCAGAAATCTGAAATGTAAACTGCGCAAATTTGCGCAATTTACTACTTTTTTCTACCTGCCGAATTTTCGCAGTTTTGACAGATTAACGGCAGATCCACCACTTCGCGGAAGATCCACCTCTTTGCGGAAGATTTAACTTTACGTGAAGATTTAACTTTACGTGAAGATTTATTTGTTTTTAATTAGTTTTCTAAAGAAATATCAAAACTAACAGTAACCTAACGGCAGATCCACATCTTCGCGGAAGATCCACCTCTTTGCGCCAGATTTAACTTTACGTGAAGATTTATTTGTTTTTAATTAGTTTTCTAAAGAAATATCAAAAACTAACACTAACCTAACGGCAGATCCACCTTTTCGCGGAAGATCCCCTCTTCGCGGAAGATCCACCTCTTTGCGGCAGATTTAACTTTACGTGAAGATTTATTTGTTTTTAATTGGTTTTCTAAAGAAATATCAAAAACTAACACTATAACCTAACGGCAGATCCACCTCTTCGTGGAAGATCCACCTCTTCACGGAAGATCCACCTCTTTGCGGCAGATTTAACTTTACGTAAAGATTTATATGTTTTTAATTGGTTTTCTAAAGAAATATCTAAAACTAACACTAACCTAACGGCAGATCCACCTCTTCGCGGAAGATCCACCTCTTTGCGGAAGATTTAACTTTACGCGGAGATTTATTAATCTTCACGTAAAGTTAAATCTTCCGCAAAGAGGTGGATCTTCCGCGAAGTGGTGGATCTGCCGTTAATCTGTCAAAACTGCGAAAATTCGGCAGGTAGAAAAAAGTAGTATATTGCGCAAATTTGTGCAGTTTACATTTCAGATTTCTGGCGAACTTTTTGCTTGGAGCGCAATTTACAATAATGCAGGCATTTTGGAGCGCAGTTTACATTACCCCGTTTCAAGAACGGACGGGTGGGATCATTTTATTTTTCAGAAAAATAATGATAACCTATAATATATTTTGTGATAAAACCTTGTTTTTACATTTCTAAAAGGTATTCGTTTCGAAAGTAGATGCCATCGGAGAAAAGATTTTGGCATTAAGTGGACAAGACAACATCGAACATTGTAATGAATACGATTGCACTGCTCCACTCGGTAAGTTTTTCTGCTAATTTATTTTTGTGTTCGGTATAATAGTTTAGTGAACTAATTAGGTTATTAACCCATTTTTCACAGCACCATACACTTTACTAATTTTTTATAAAGAGACTATGAGAATTTAATTTACTATTGTAGCTAAATGTTAATTTACAATGCCCACACAAATTATAATCACTTTTAAAATCGCAAATTTGAGAGTTTTTATTAATAAAAATACTCAACGAATAAGGCGAAAAAAGTGAGATTGTACACCTTCGTCTTGGCAATTGTATAATAATTTAAAAGAAACCCTTTTAACTTATCTTGAAGTGGAATGCTTATCCAGAGTGATAAGAAAACATAGTAGTGTATTTAAAAATATCAAGTTTTTGTTTATCATTTTTGCGAAGGTCGACAAAGACAAGTGGTGCGAAAACGCACCGTTGGCTAAATACGTCAACATTTTTATCAACGACTTCGCAACGATTTGTTGAATCTTATTGGTATTCTGATTTTGTCCGGTTACCATACTTTACCACAAACACAATAATTATACTGGTCCAAGGATGAAGACAACGGAATGGACAACAGCAGTTTAGGTAAGACAGAAAAGTTTGCTAAAGTTCGTCCATTTTTTGACCACGTCAATGAAAGAAATATACAGTTTGGAGTATTTTCGTTCAATCTGTCCATCGATGAGCAAATGGTACGTACCATCATAAACAGTGATCCAAACCGTAGAAGACGCTGTAAATTGTGCCATAATAATCATACATTTGTTTGTAAACGATGAAATGGGCATCTTCATACCGAATGTTTCAATTATTTTCATCAAAAATAACTTGATTACTAATAAAATTGTAATTTTAGCATATTTTTGAATCGACGTGTGATTAAAAAACTGATATACAACAACCAAGTCAAACATTATTTTTATATCGTATTTTACCAATGGTGCGAAAATGCACCAGTCAGTTTTGACATTTTGGAATAAAAAATTTTTTTTTGCAACTGATGTTACATTCAGCTGCACTAATAAATTGGAAAAGCAGAAAAAAAAATTAAAAAATCATTACTTCTTTACACCTTGGTAAAATATGGGTTAAAGATTAAATATTTAGGGCCGGTTCCACCAACTCTGATTAAATCGTTGGTTAACTAATCACGATTAATGGTTAACCGTGATTAAGTTCAGAATTTAACCGACATTAATTTCAAAGCGTTCCACCAAGCGTTTAGAACCCGTGATTAGTTGTCTGCTTTTATTTCGTGTATACTCGGGTATAACCTTGCAAAAGAGTTGCTCTGATTGGTTGATATGCAGTTACATAAAACTTGTACTAATAGGAATTGGTGCTATAATATATAAGAAGGAAAAATTAACAGAAAATATAACCTCAAATTTTATTATTTGCAAATTTTTAAAAGCTGTTTTTATTGTAAAACGAGTGCATCAAAATCAACAACCACCGAAAGTAATTTTATTAATTATATTTAAATATTGTTGCGCTCAGCCCTTATATGAGCAGACTTACCTATTGGTTGACTTAATCTCAGGGTCCGTCTTTTGCTTAAGAGTCACGATGAACAAAGAACAACACAGACAAAGATGTAATTTCAACATTCATATTTATTGAACAATAACACACAAATAAAAAATCCAAACTAATCCTACAAAAATTGTAATACAACATTTAATAAATAAATCGCAAATCAAAGTTTTACTTCCCGTTATTACGCGACGTTCTTAATTGTTTTTAATTTTTAAATCATTCACCAATATCGCGCAAAAAGTTAAATAAGTTTTTCGCTTACCGCACACATGTGGCGCCGTATTTTCTTTTAATTTCTTTTGTAATGTCAAGTCATCCACGCTCGATGCTGGATCTTGGTTTTTCTTTATTATCAACACGTTTAAACTTCTTTGTTCCAAAAATTCTTTTATTGTAGTGCTGATTCCAATCAATCGTAGTCACTTTGTCACTTATTTTGAGGTAAGTACCTGATTTTACTTAGTTTATCAATTTAATCTCGCAAAGTTCAATATCAATTCTTGTAATCCAATAACAATCTCGTTCTGTTTCAGATTACCACACTTTGAGGTAGATTTAATCCAAAATATCTCTTTTGTGACGAGAGAACCAAAAACCTCCGTTATATTACGCACAAGCGCATCGACTCCTTTGCATTAATTGCAACAATTTAAATTTCTTATTTTATTTAGACGAATTTAATTGACGTATTTTCTGTTTGGAAACTCACGTCGGAATCTTTCTTGTTTATTTTCTCATCTCCTTCGTTACCTCCTCCTTTTTTTTGTTTTTATTTTAAATCAACATTACCAAACGCGCATGTCATAGTCTCTTAAAAACATAACAACCAAACAATAAACAACAACTTAAAAATTAACAATACAATTCTATGCAACGATCTAAACAATACTACCATAACTAAACTAAAATATGGCATGTTGAAAACACATCCCGTCCGTGTCGATCGTTGTTGATCGCGGATCTTAAGAGATGTTGTGGACACAACAATATATATACATTGTAAAAGTACAACGTGCAATTAATAATAAGTTAAAAGCTTTTTGTGAGGTCGACGGTTTTTGATAATTATTGTTTTACAGCCTGCAAAAAAGCGCGGAGCAAATTTCTCTATCCGAGAAAAACATGAATTAATTCCCATAATCAAAAAATACCCCCGAACGACAAAAGAAACCGCAGAGCTGGAAAAGAAATTAATCACCTAAAGATCAATTAACGAAAAATTATAAACGGCATTATTAAATAAACAATTATTATAAAAATAAATTTTATTATTATTTATATAAAAATATTTTTTTATATAAGCTTCCAAATTTTTTAACACATAAATACGATGTTCACGTTTTGCTTTTAAGGCTATGTGTATTCAAACTGTCAACATTATCTTGACTCAATTGAAAGAAATGCGCATGCACCCACCATTAACCATGATTAAACTTGTCTAATAGTCCAAAATCGGGCGATTAGTTTGAAGTCTAGTTAACCATGATTAAACTGCTTTAACCAAGATTGAAAAGATGGTGGAACGCTCTTTTTCATTTAACCGTGATTAACTCCAACTAATCATGATTAAATATTTAATCAGAGTTGGTGGAACCGGCCCTTTATTCTTCTTCATATGCAAATATTTATTAATTTATTTAATTCTTATTAGATATTTTGCAACATTCTCAGCATTCACCTGAAGAATTACACACAGCAACATCAAAAGGAGAAGAAAAATTTAAAATATTGTGCTGCAGAAGAGAAAAAGAGATTTTGATACTAAAAAAAGAGGAAATGCAATTAAATATGGATATCAAACGACAAAATATGTTAATTGTAGAAAAAAGAGGTATCATTGTGTTGCACCTATGTACACATTATGATGGTCGTTATTTGAGATCTGGACGAATTTTTGTCGGCCACCCCCCAAAATCGTCTCCAAATAATTAGAAAAGAGTACCCTTCAATTTTTAGCTATCGATCTTTATTACTAACCAATAACAGAGTGGGTTAACTTCATAATTTGTGTTCGTTGCAATTTTTGGTTTCCAAACCCTTTGGGTGAACTAAAGGAGTGGGGGGTGCGAAATGTACCTCTTAATTTACTCTACTATTTAATGATGCACTTCTGCCTACTAATGATCTACCGTGATTATGGTAGAATTCCTGGCGAGAACAAATTTTTTTACTCATTTAATGTAAACTTCATCTTGCCGGAAAGACTATCCTACATTAGTCAACTTTTTTGGCGGAACATTCAAATGCATCAAGCATTATTACGCAATAATTTCATCTCACCAATTTTATTGTTAAACAAAAATCAAGAAATATTGGAATTAATTGTACACCATCGCATGAAGCTTAATGCAGTTTGTCCTGCAGTATCGGTATTAAAATATTCTTGCGAAGTCAACACCAGCATGTAATGAGAATTAGCCCCCCCCCCTCCCAGTTTTCAAATAAACCGCTAGAATTCACATATTAATAAATTTTTCATTAAACTTCTTATTTAATATAATTACTTAAAGTAATTTTTATAATGATACTATATAATAACAAAACATACAATAAATCATTAATTCAAATAATAAAACAAAAACTTTACAATTTGGAGTGCCTTTACTAGAAATATAAATTTTTTCAAGAAGAACGTTTTAGTTTTGTAGTAGTCTAATGAAATCTAACCCAATACTTGGTTGGGTAACAGCAACACATCGCCGACCCATTAATTTTACAAGGGTCTTCTTAAAGCTAGAAACCTATCTCAGCGTCAAATAGCAAAAAATGAAGGCGTTTCTCATCAAACAGTAATGAGATTTTATCAAAAATATGAAAGAAAATGAAAATGTATCGCAGACTACTAACAAACGATGGTCTTGTCATGGTATACGTAAAAGTACCGCTGGAGATCTCAAAATATTTAAATATAAATACAAAAAAACTGCCAGTTCGATAAGCGTTGCTGATGTACAAGAATGGTCCAAAATTTTTATGGTGTTCGTAAAAATTTAATTTTAAGATTATTTACCTGTAAAATAATATATATATTGTCATTAAAAATATTACGTAATTGATATAAAAACGTAATTTTTGAAATCATTCTCGAAATATACGTTGTCAATGCCCAGGGCATTGACATACAGGCCCAACAGCTTGCTTCCCATCTTGTCTAAATTGTTTGAAAGAATGTTCCTAAAAGGATTTAAACCAGTTTTGGAAGAAAAACAACTACTTCCAGACCAACAGTTTGGGTTCAGACAGGAGCATGCAACTGTAGAACAGGTCCACAGGTTAGCTGCAGAAATTAATAAACCCTTTGAAAAGAGTAAATTAATGAAACACTTAAAATTAATAAATTAATAAAACCTTTGAAAAGAAGAAATTAATACTGCACTGCTGTATTCATCGGCATAAGTCAAGCTTTCGATAAAGTTTGGCATATGGGCCTTCTGTATCAGCTGAAAAAAGTGTTGCCTGATATAATGTACCCGGTACTAAAATCGTAACTCACAAACAGACATTTTTACGTAAAATTTCGAGAGGAATATACCAAGATTTGTCAAATCCAAGCTGGAATCCCGAAATTCTTGGGGCTTTTGCTGAGGCAGAAGTATAATTTGTGATAAGGTATTTCGATATTTTAATATTCCGATTTTAATTACGATGCAACGTGATGCTTTCTGGGCCATGAAGTGGCCCGCCCGAAAACGAAAATGTTCTTTTTGAATAGTTTGCGTTTCGTTTGTTTCTAGGGTCAGCTTATTCAGAACCGCCTTCTCCGCGAGTTTATCTAGGGACGGGAGCAGGCTGAGGGGTCGATACGAGGATTGATTTTGCGGGTTTTGTCTCGGTTTGGCAAGCATGATAACGTTGGTCACTTTCCAACGACATGGAATGTGTTCGAGTCTCAGTATAGCATTTATGGTTACTACGGCCACGCCAACCTTGAGGAATTCCATGATAGTGAGGGTGGCCAGACGATATGTCTGGTTCGGGGGCTTTCTTTTCGGTAAGTTTCCGGACTGCGATATGGACCTCCTAGTACGTCCCAGGAGTGATAATGTAGTCGGATAATTCCAGTGATAACCGGGTTTAGATCTCGGTGTCGATCCTTATGTTTAAGGGTCACACCGAACCGTCCTCACGCCGAACCGTCCTCGCGACGGTTTTGATGAGAAGTCAATGAAACAACAATTTCGATGGTTCTCCATAAACAACTGGCATCTTCCATACATTTTTCGGTATGGTGAGGCGTATTGTTCAACGGATATGTTTCAGAACATTTTTCTGAAAACTTATTTATCGCGTATGCGATCAATTGTTTACTGTTAATTGTAACATTACCAGCTTCAGGACTATGAAAGCAGAACGGAATTTGTTTAAGGAAAGTGAAAGTGTTAAGGAAAGTATCTGGACCTTCCCAGACAGATGCTGCAGAAAGGAAAGCTGGGGATGATACGCGGATGAGGCATGGACCAGGAATAATCGAAATGGGTCAGACAGATAAACAAAGACGTACGATGAGAAAGAAAAGACATGATAAAGGGAAAGATACAATTAGAATAGCGACGTGGAATGTAAGAACGCTTTTAAGACCCGGAAAAATGAAGGAAGTTGTTAAGGAGATGATAAAATATAGAATAGAGTTCGCTGCAATACAGGAAACTAGATGAAAAAACGAAGAAGTAAAAGGAGAAGATTTTGTATTTCTGTATTCAGGAGAAAATAAACAGAGAAGTAAAGGTACGGGTTTCATGGTCATGAAGAGGTATAGGAAAGAAATATTGCAATTTAAACCAATGGGGGGAAGGCTGTCTTACTTGAGAATTAGAATGAGACCAAATAACCTGTCATTAATTAACGCATATGCACCGACAGAAGAGAGTACAGAAGAGGAGAAGGAACATTTCTACTATGAATTGGAACTGCTGTATGACCTGATACCAAAACACGACACTGCAATTATAATGGGCGACTTTAATGCACAAATTGGCAAAGAGAAGCATATTGAGGATGTGGCTGGAAAGTATACAATACACAATAAAACAAATGATAATGGAAGCAGACTATGCTGCTTGGCAGCCTCACTAGGAATGGTTATACTAGAACCAAATATGAACGCAAGAAACTACACAAGATTACGTGGATGTGGCCCGGCTGCAATAATGATGAAGGAAACCAGATAGACCATGTACTAGTGACAAGAAGGAGAGCCACATCAATAAAGGACGTGAGAACTTACAGAGCGCCAATGCTGATACGGACCATTTCCTGGTAGTCGCAAAAGTGAAGCAGAAAACTGTGGTAACGGACATAAAGCACCAAACAAGAAACATAATAGCAACAGAAAAACTTAACAATGAAGAATGTAGAAAAGAATACGAGCAGAGAGTAACTGGAAATGTAATTACGCCGCTGCAAGTAAAAACTACGAATCCTTGATTTTATTAGATGACGCGAAACAGTTTTTGGACTTTATAAAAACAGCTTTCGGATTTTTACATTCCCCCAATTTAGTCGAAAGTAAGTGTGGTTTACTACTTGTCGACAGTACGTACATACTATCTTATGTTACAATTAATGGTGTAAAATACGTCCCATTATTTTATTTCAACGACGTACAGCAATATTTTATAAATTTGCTTTGCGCAACAGTCGGCGCAGGCAAACGCACAGCCCTGGCGCGCTTTATCGGCACGAAGGAGAGTCGTTACTTGAGTGATGAAGCGAAAGGTTCGTGTGTGGTGTTGTGCGTCGTTTGGAATTGCCGGAAGTAAAGCGACGTTCTTTGGTAGTTTACCAGCCGCAGGTGGGAAAATATCTTCGCCTTATTCGTTCCTGTGTTTTCCCAATTTCCGTTTCGAGTATCGTGGGAAGCAGGATTGCTTCGTTACGAGGGTGCATACTTTTTTCAAATCGCTAACACGAGCATCATTATTTGTAACAAGGAGAAGACCGTATTCCTAGCAGCACCGATGCCTTTTCGAGAAGATTGAGAGACTATCCATTGCCATTGTCTGAGCTGAGAGAACCTGAGCTGAGACAACCTGAGAGGAGACAACCTGAGCGGAGTTCTTCTTTGAAGGATCACGAGGGCACATACTCTCAATCGCTGACACACGCCATTCTTGGGGCTTTTGCTGAGGCAGAAGTATAATTTGTGATAAGGTATTTCGATATTTTAATATTCCGGTTTTAATTACGATGCAACGTGATGCTTTCTGGGCCTTGGAGTGGTCCGCCCGAAAACGAAAATGTTCTTTTTGAATAGTTTGCGTTTCGTTTGTTTCTAGGGTCAGCTTATTCAGAACCGCCTTCTCCGCGAGTTTACCTAGGGACGAGAGCAGGCTGAGGGGTCGATACGAGGATTGATTTTGCGGGTTTTGTCTCGGTTTGGCAAGCATGATAACATTGGTCACTTTCCAACGACATGAAATGTGTTCGAGTCGCAGTATAGCATTTATGGTTACTACGGCTACGCCAACCTTGGGGAATTCCATGATAGTGAGACGACGTCGTTCATTGTAAGTACGAGCTAGTGCAAAACAATCCCAAATGAATGGACTGGATCCATAAAGCAATACCTGAAATGTGAACGTCAACCTGTAATTTTACTTATATTAGGTTTCCTAAAAGGTTGGAAGAGGGAGAAATAAAGGGGGAAACCATGGAAGAACTGAAGGCGATGATGGCGGGTTTGACCAAAATGGTAACTGATGGCAACAAGGTAAACGTAGAAATAGAGGATAAACTGATTACGGTGGAAGCAGGCTGGAACGCTAAAGTTCAGGAAATGGAACAAGTGATTGGAGATTTGGCAATTAATGCAAGAAAACAGAATGAAAGAATAGCCTTCCTCGAGGAGCAACTCGAAAGACAGGAAAGGGAGAAAAGAAAGGACAACATAATTATAAAAAATCTACCAATGGAAGGAATTGTAACCCCTGGTAAAGTGGAGGAATTTCTGAACAATAAGATGCTGATAAATATTGAAGTGGTTGACGCCTTTAAAGTGGGAAGAATAGCCAAAAAACAGGTAACTGTTGCAAAATTAAGAAACAACGAACATAAACGGCTGATAATGGAAGGAAAAAGTAAACTTAAGGGCACTAACACTTACATTGAAAATGACATGACCGTGAAAGAAAAGGAGATACAAAACCGAATATGGTCTTTGGCAAAAATTGAAATGGGAAAAGGACAAAAAGTGAAGGTCGGGTTTCAGAAGATGATCCGGCAAAATAAAGTATATATTTGGGACAAAAATGATAATGTTTTGAAACTGAAATGATCAAGAACACCCTGCAAAAAACTAATGCCGCTGGGGGGTGGAGTATCTGGACCTTCTCAGACAGATGCTGCAGAAAGGAAAGCTGGGGATGATACGCGGATGAGGCATGGACCAGGAATAATCAAAATGGGTCAGACAGATAAACAAAGACGTACGATGAGAAAGAAAAGACATGATAAAGGGAAAGATACAATTAGAATAGCGACGTGGAATGTAAGAACGCTTCTAAGACCCCGAAAAATGAAGGAAGTTGTTAAGGAGATGATAAAATATAGAATAGAGTTCGCTGCAATACAGGAAACTAGATGAAAAAACGAAGAAGTAAAAGGAGAAGATTTTGTATTTCTGTATTCAGGAGAAAATAAACAGAGAAGTAAAAGGTACGGGTTTCATGGTCATGAAGAGGTATAGGAAAGAAATATTGCAATTTAAACCAATGGGGGGAAGGCTGTCTTACTTGAGAATTAGAATGAAACCAAATAACCTGTCATTAATTAACGCATATGCACCGACAGAAGAGAGTACAGAAGAGGAGAAGGAACATTTCTACTATGAATTGGAACTGCTGTATGACCTGATACCAAAACACGACACTGCAATTATAATGGGCGACTTTAATGCACAAATTGGCAAAGTGAAGCATATTGAGGATGTGGCTGGAAAGTATACAATACACAATAAAACAAATGATAATGGAAGCAGACTATGCTGCTTGGCAGCCTCACTAGGAATGGTTATACTAGAACCAAATATGAACGCAAGAAACTACACAAGATTACGTGGATGTGGCCCGGCTGCAATAATGATGAAGGAAACCAGATAGACCATGTACTAGTGACAAGAAGGAGAGCCACATCAATAAAGGACGTGAGAACTTACAGAGCGCCAATGCTGTTTTAATGTTTTAGGTTGTGTTACATTATAATAGATACGATTTAAATAATTCAACAATCGGTTGAGTTAATTGTTTAGTTTTGATTGACGTTCATAAGTTTTAGGACGTGTAACTTTTTATTACTGAGATCATTATTTTTAGTTAAATTTTTTACTATTCGGAATTTTTTTTTCGCGGAATTTTTCGGAAAATTTTTTCTTCACTGAGTGACGTAGTGTAGATAGGCATGTTAATTGTAATTTCAGCTATTCTAAGATGACGGTTCAAATCCAACCAGACGTCCTATTTTCTACGGGAGTGGCATGACTATTGTTACTGGATATGGATATATTTTGGAAATTACTACGTGGCAACGAGTTTTGGTTAAGTTGGAAAAGGAACTACAGACGGCAGACCAGGGCCTTGTTATCCCGACGAATAAAGTCTCATGCAACTACCAACTACCAATCTGCAAGTGCAGCTCTACTAAATCCAAAATATATATCCACTTCAGGATACCATAGTTACGAAAAATCAAGAATGGATATTACACAAACTGCTGGCGACTTCCTTCCCATGGTACGAAGGAAAGGCAATGGAAACAATTATGGAATGGTTCACACAAAGTCAACTCAAGTCGGTCAGTGTCGCCGAAAAATATGGATGCTTCAGTCCATACAACATTCTTAATTTGGAACTTAATGCTATCTGCAATAGTGGTATACTTGGGTTACCAGCAAAATTCGGCCGTGGAAACATCAACAACCAGCCGTGAAGTCGTGATAATAACAACTCTAGCAGTGTGCGCGTTACTAATAATAATAGTAATATGTTGGACAATTGTCAAGTGCAAAAACTCTAGTAATTCAAACATTAACCACGTAAAGGAACGTACCAGTGAAAACTTCGTGTTAGAAAAAAAAAAAAACGATGATGATCTCAGCCAACTAAAGAACGGTCAAGAAGTGAGTGTTCGCCTAATTTTAAGTGCCAATAGAAATGATGGAAGAAAGTTCCCGTAATAGAAACAGTCAAGTGAAGTTACAAAAAAAACAGAGTAAATAAAAGATAGTGCCTTGGAAACGAAGATTAAAAATATAAATAGTGATGTGAAAAAGCAGAGCAATTAAATAAAAGTGCCTAGAATTAAGAAATGTATGTTTGATTAAAATAATGAAAAGTAAATAAAATATGTAATGACAAAAGGGAGAATATATACAAATGGTCATTAATTGCAACTAAGGGGGGCCTCCAATAAATATAAATGTTGCAAAGCAAAATAATTAAAAGAATGATATTTAAATGATGATAAAGTATAAAGTAAAGTGCCAAAAGTAAATGAAGAATAGAAGAAAAAAAAAAATTGTCAAGGACACAAACGTAAGGCATAAAAGAAGTTGAAATAAATGCCCATAAAGAGACGTCTCATCCAAATGCGGCGAAGAGCTCATATAACGAAGTCAGTAAACAAGCTAGCTACCAAAATCAAAAACCACTTCATTATATGAGACTTCAAAACATTATAATTTTTAATAAGGGGCTAATAGATTATTATGAAATGAATATTAAAATTAGTATGGTTTGGTCACGTAAACCGAATGGGGGATGAAAGATGGCCCAAGAAGATTTTAAAATGGATACCAAAAGAAAAAAGAAAAAGAGGCCGACCAAGACGAAGCTGGAGAGATGAAATAAGCGAAGCAATGCAAGCCAGAAATCTGGAAGAAGACGCTTGCCAAGATCGAGCTGCATGGAGACTGGGAGCGGATAAACGGCGACAGCTGTAAATCATTCCGCAAATATATATATATATATAATATTAAAATAAATCAATGAAATGCAAGTAAAGAAGATTATTAAAAGATATATTAAATAGGGCACTATAGGGCACATAACGGTAAAATGAATGTTTAAAAAGGCACTATAACAAAATAACGTAAATTTGAAGGAAATATCTTAAATAATTTTTTAAATATCGATGAAAATTAATACAAGGCACTATAATAAGGTAAACTTTAATAAATTTATAGACATGTTGAAGGAATAATTGGCAAAGCATGATAGTAACACAACAACATATTTTAATTATGTAAATTTTTTTTTTTAGTTAAGAATTTTTTTTTTAGTTAAGAATTTTTTTTTAGAAATAAGGAAATTTTTTTATGTAAATATATTTTTCTTTGGGTATACTCGAATTTCCAATAAGTATAGTCAAACAGTAGATCGAGAAAAATTATTTTTTTTTAAACACATTGAAAATAGTAAATAATTTATACATAAAAATGGTTAAAAAACAAAAAACGACTTGTTATTACAATACAATTAAGATACAAATAAGAAGAAAAAGATACATATTAAGATAAAAGGGATTTAAGGACGGCAGCAAGCTGCTTAAAAAAGTCTTCTCTATCATAAGTCGTTTAAATAAGGCGGGTATATACCCCAGTGGTACTTCTAACTACAATACAATATTATAAAAGCTAGATAGGGTTATAAGCCGACCCTACTAAAATAAGTCGTAGACATACATTTAAACCATAAAAAAAGAGAAAAATAAGGCATGATTTGGATTTTCAATGTGTACGTCAAGTCAAATTCATATTGACATACAAAGATTATAGGAAATTCGAGGTATTTACAAACTTATAATGTGACAAATTTGATTTTTTTAATTTTTAATATTCTGTTTATATTTTATATAAATATTTCATATATTTTATATCCTGTATGTATTCTGTTACATACTGTTTCTATTATTTTATTGTTATTTTGTTATTGCAAAAAATTTTTTTTTGTTTACAATTTTTGGATATTATTTTTGTAATGTAAAATTCGTCATTGGTATTTTAGTAGAATACTACTATGAGATATCATTTTTGTAATGTACAAAATATTATTTTACAATTGTGGGATTCTCACACCCACACCAAGGCAGGCATCATTCAAAAACGGCTTGGGACAGCCTTTCTATGCAAGGGGGGTTATGTCACATATTGAAAATTCAAAACTAAAAATTCATAATTAATTAATAGAAAACGTGACAACCTCGCAAATTAAAGAAATATTATAGTTTATTAAAAGTTCAGTAACACGAAAGGATGTGCTGGATGGGATATAATTATTACGATACGAGAGCGTCTGGCTAGGTGTGGGAATCGCTTAGTTGCAATTACAGTTCCTGGGAATTGCTAAGTCAATAATTCTTATGGGAAATGCATTGTTATCAAAATGCACGGGAAAAGTTGAAATCCGTACAGAGTAGCTAAGTGGTAACGGAGGTATTAAATAGGGGAACGGAGAGCTCAGTTAGTTAGTTCATCGGGGAATAGGTGTTCGGTCAAGTAATGTACCGCGAGTTGTCGGGAGTGTTAATATTTGTTCAAAGTTGAAAAGTTCACAAAAAGGATAACTTCAAAATGATCCCTCGGACCACTGTACTGTACGGATATCAAACAATCCTATTCATTATAATTTTAATAAGGTTATTGTAAATAGTTGTACAGATTTATATATATTCCATTATGTTTTTATTTCAATATACTAAATTAAATTAAAAAGTGACTTATTTCTTGTTACGTCGCTCAACCAAAATTAATAATTCTGACTACATCCCTGTTAGTGCGCGTTAAACTACCCCTAAACGCGACAAGATCTCAGCCAAATGTGAGTTTTTGAGAAAATGCAATCAACTTTATAACCTTCTTGTAAATCAGCTTATCGTTGATTAGAGGTGATTTTCCGCATGTTAATCAAAAAGAGTGTCAATAATTATTAGTATATCTAAGAACTAAAGCAAAAAATGAAAAACTTTCGATTTTAAAGTGAAAAATGGCGCTTAGGAATTTTGCATTTACTACACAATCAATATTATACATTTCGCATAAGTTGACTACGAACCAACACTGTCGCTTAGTCAATTTATGCAAAATTAATAAATTAGATTCACCAATATTAGTTAATTTTTTTATGAATAAATGAGTGAAATATTTATTGAAAATTAAAAAAATTAATACTGATACAGCAAAATTTTATTTTGATTTAAATCAATCTTCTTCAATATCAAAATCAACTTCTCCATTAAACCCTTCTATATCCTCTTCAATATTGGGATCACCCAATAAATTTTCATAAAAATGTTTAGCATCATTTGGAATCAAATTCAATAGGAATTTCAAGTCGGCCACTGCCAATTTGAGCTTCTATTTGCATGTATTGCCAACCATGCATGGTTTGGTTGCTTTTAAACTCGCGGCAAAATTTGAAAAATTTTATGTTTGTCCTTATCATGTTATCTCGATGCGGTTGGTTGGCAATTGTTTGCAATTTTGACAGATTTAATGCAATCTTTTATGACAATAGTTTTATTCACGCTAATGTGTACATGTTTTAATGTTATTTTTAATTTTACAATTGTTAAGTTTTCATAGTCTTATATTGTTACATATTTTAGTCAATTGCACGACACTCATTTTATGAGTGAATTTACATTTTATTTTTTCACGACGCAACTGTTTGTAATTGATTTTTCAGCCTGTGGCTTATTTTTTATACTGCGCATGAAACGATTAATAGCTGTTTGTTTAGGTATGCTTATTGTATTGTATTGTATTTGGCCCCATACATGTTTAATGAAATATGTTTATGTATGTTTTCGCTCATGACTCCTCTTTGTTTCAGTCCTGAGGATGGAAATATAAAATTTCCGAAACGTCGACTTGACAACTTAGTAGTTTTATTGCGATCCACTATGCCAATAGTATTAATTTATCATTCTAAGCAATTGGACGAGAGTTTCTCCATAAAATCCACTATTGTATCTAGCGTCTATTTGCGCCAACAAATTATTTAAGACAGTTTTCACCTCGGAAGCAGACACTTTAGAGCTTTCAATTTCTTTAATACTGATATGAAATACAACAGCTTGACTATGAATGAAACGCAATGTAACTTCAGATAACTCGTTTTAGAAAAATTATTTTAATATTTTGGGACACTGATCTAAACTTAAGAAGTACGAGCGCAAAGGCTCAAACATTTTGATTACGCTTTCCACAGCAGGTGTTAACGAAAGCCATCTCGTTGTGGAATATCCCAACATTTTTTTGTATTCTATTTCTGCTTCCTCACAGAAATCTTTAAGATTGGTGACTCTCACTGTGTATCTGTGAAAATATAGATAAATCTGAGGGATTATGGATTCAACATCAATACTCATTTGACTAGAAGCAGTATTAATTGCATTGGATAAAATATGTGCGTTGCAGCCAATTCCAATGATATTCTTATTTAATAATTGCATTAATCTTTTATGCACATTATTTTCACCTTTCCTTTTGAGCCCTCCAAATTTAGTATTAGTGTTATCTGCGGATAGTGCGATTATTTTTTCTTTCAAATTATGGTAAGTTATTATTTTAGGAATATGCTCGGAGAGGAGTGCTGATGTTTCTCCTGGCACAGAATCTAAATTTAATAGTTTAACATTTACTCCAGTTTCGAAGGAAAAGTATCGCACTAAAATAGGATACAGTTTTATTTCTTTATGATTTGATGCGTCTGATAAAATTGTAATATATTTTGCATTTTCCAAATCTTGTTTCAATAATTGAAATGCGTAATTTTGGAGTACATTAACTACTATTGCTTCGCATTTTGTTCGCCCACAATTAAATTTTTTTTAAAAGTGATTGCGCACTATGTTTGACGTACAATCCATACTATGGAAACTATGATTATGGCATATTGTATGAAATGCAAATGTTCCCTCAGATATTCCTATTTTTTTTCATCTGATGAAAAAGTTATATTTTTCAAGTAGTCAGTCACCTTTGACGATGAAGCTGCTGCATTAATGTGAGTGTAATGTTTAGAACTCTTGCAATGTTTTGTTATTGCCGCTTTGCTACTATTAGCAATACGGAATTCTGAGAAACAAATTGTGCATTTTACAACAGTGTCATAATTCTTGCTGGCTTGAATGATAAATGGAAACTCTTTCTTAAAATTATTGCTAAAATGATTTTTTCGCCTTTTGTTGCCTGACATTGTAAATACGGTCTACAAATGAAAAGAAATATTTTTATTTTATAACCCTTCCGTAATTTTTTTCTAATTTTTAATTGCCACTTACCTATTTTCAGTTTGGGTTAGCAGGTTAGTCGATAAAAAATGTAACCACTATCAATAAACAATAAAGCCCTCAACACAAGAAAAAGCAACTGATCATTAATAAAGGAAATATTCTACTGAGCTGCGTAAAGTCTGTCCAACTTATTGTTTACTATTAATATTAATAAAATTACTTGAGAACGTAATCTGTTGGGATTCCCCGTTGTCTGCTTGTCCTGCTCACACGAGACCGCATCTATTTCGCTCCAACACATTAATTCCACCATCCGTCCGACTTTGTCATACGAACTAACCAACTGCTTGGCGAAAGCCGTCGAGACAATACGAACTTCGCAGAAAACAAGGGTACCCGTACAAGTTTTATTAACAGTGATTCGGCATTCGCTTTGAAAATGCATAAAATCACAGTTATAATTTATGAGGTAAAGTTCTCGTCCAATATTTGTAATTAAGGAAAAGGATCTCGGGTCAGTGGACATAAATCAAACAATATGTTGTCGAGTCGACGTTTCGGGCCTTATATTGCACCCATCCTCAGGACTAAAACAAAGAAAGAATGGGGGTCACGCACAAATAAGAAACAATAATTCCGAGGGCAAAAAAGTGACATACCTCAACAAATAGATGTACAATTGTATATTACAACGACATTCAGAATAAGAACAGCAGTAGAGGCACAAGGCACCATCAGCGGTGTCACTAAATTATGAACGGTTAAAACATTACAGTACTGAATTACGAAAAACAGATTGGTCACTATATAAAATCTAGTAATAAATAACATATGATAAAAACACATATAAGAGTCAGTAAACGAATTGTAAAACACTTTAAAATGAATAGAATAAAAATTATTTGATGAAACCGTTCAAAGTATAAATTGATAGCAAAATATTTAACCATGATAGCGACAGGTGAAAGAAGATAAAGTAAGTAACGAAATAAACGATACACACTTATGCCGAAAGTAAAATATACAAAATTAATTCATAATTATTATCGGGTGGTAACATACTCATGAATGTCAAAACATAATAAAAAATTATTGTGTGGTAGAACTGAGCTGAGAACATCACCTCAGTAAGGCCGAAAAATGCACAAAATGAAATTAACAAAAACCGACATAGGCGAGATGTCGAAAACAACGCGTTAACACAGAGGCACTTCTTATCTCGAGGTTTCGCCCGCTTTCCCCAATTGGAGGTTTACATAAAACATCCCTGTAGATGATCCATACATCCCACCGAGATCTTAAAAAAACGGGATATAGCATTTAAAATTAATCTAGAAATTGTATATATTATGTAACCGCTACCTATTCTAAAACTCATAACAAAAATCCGGCGAACACAATCTAAATAAAACAAAACGTCAATCCTGACTGTTCGCGTTCAAACGTCTTTGCGTTGAAATGGTAATGTAAAATTGAAGTTTTCGAACCAAAGTTTTAACTCTTGGAAACTAAATCGGTAGTTTTTATTTTCGAAAATTGCTATTTTAACGGAATAAGCGTATTCTGTGAGCATTTTCCTAGATAATCGATGTAAAAAATTTAGAAAAATTGTTTTTCCTTTGTGGAAAAATTTTCCAAAATCTAGAAAGCTCTTCCAAAAACTGTACAAAATCACAAACTCGACGGCTAATAAGTAATGCGGGATACGATGTAAAATTTTCAAAAATTATATCAATACTTTGTGGTGAGTATGAATCATCCCCATTAAAAATTAAACACTGATCTAACAATTCTTTCGGCACATTACGTGGAGACGTTTATAAAAATATTTGTAAATTTTGAAAAATTGAAATTATTTTTTCACGTATCGCTTAAGTTCGCCAAGCAAAACTGAAAGTGTTTAATAAAATTTTTAGTTATTTTAATAAACATTTTTTAATTTAATTTTATTATTTTATTTTTATTATTCATTACAAAATAATAAATAGTAAATAAAACTGGTAGCAAAATTAGATAGCGAAATAACCCCGGTAGCGAAATAACCCCGGTAGCGAAATGCCCGGGAGCGAAATGTCCTGGTAGCGAAATGTCCGGGAACGAAATGACCGGGCACGAAATGTCCGGGCACGAAATGTCTCGTAGCGAATTGTCGTAGCGAAATCTTATTTCCTTTGGAGTTCCTGCTTCTGGTTCAATATTGTTTTTCACATTGAGTAGAGAATGATTCACTTGACACTCATGTCGATGGTGATGGCATTTCAATTAAAAGGGAATATATTTCCTGAGTAGTTTTTTGACCTTAATTGGTGGTTCTAGTTGAATATTGAAAAAGTGTTTGTTTCTGGTTTTGATTGTGATCTCTTCTGTCAGTTTACCGTTTATTCTTAGTTGCTTTTTTGTGTATCATACAATAATCTATAATCGTTACGTATAGGTTCACCTTGTTCCTTAATTCTTGTTTCTCATTTGATTACTGCCTTTGCTTGTAACTTCAATTATCAGTTTTGTATTTCCTTCTCGTATTTCCGAATATAACTTATTTGAATAAGGTTATGTAGACATACGAGTCCAGATTTGAAAATTCGGTTCCAAAAGAAGGCAATATTTAAGTAGAAGACTCGGTGAAACATGCAAATCTGCTTGCCTAAACCAAACCATTAAACATGGGGATGGGGGACTCAATAAACGTTTGAGGCTGAATTTCTGCGTATGGTGGCGATGATTTGGTAAAAATTGAAGGCAAGTGCTGCCTATAGTCTATCCGTTTTAAGAATACAGAACTAAATTGTACTAAAACTAAGACGTTCGAGCGTGATTGGATAAAATTTCTACACGTTTACACTGCCGAAATTTTATTTGCGATTGATGACTCACGAATATTTTTTTCTAAAAGTTTTTGGCAAATTTTAAAAAGTTGTACAAGATAAATTGCTATTTGATAATAAAGTACTTTTTACTCGATTTTTTCAAGTATCAAAAGTAAGTGACATTTGTTCTTTTGTCGCTCATACACTTTAATAATTTGACGTTTCCCTGTGTAAATCAGACTTGCCATTCAAGGCGACCTCTACTGCAATCCTAAACCAGATGGACTATAGGTCGGTGTAAAGTCATTGCCACGAAAGTTGACATCTCGTCATAGATTGACCGAATATAGCAACGACGTATTGCTTTTGAGCATTACCAGTCATTTTGTATTGATATGACAAAGTGTTACTTTGTTTTACGCTCGCTCGTACAGTCAAAATTTTGTATAGAATAAGTCAGTAAGAACATAGGATAATTTTCGTCCTTGTAAAATTTTAAAATTAAATATCGAAAGACAAGTTGTAATTTTAAATTCATATAATACAATTCAATGTCTGGAGTTAAAAAGTTTGGCATGTAATATACTAACGTCCAAATATTACCGATTTAGATGTAAGAATTTTGACTTACATAGTATGGAAATTTATATGTTACAAAGTAACACTATCGAACTTTTGTAGCATAAGATACATGTCAATAATTTGCTCACACCACTTTTTCTATAGGTATCAATTCATTTTATATGCACGCTGTAAATTTGAATGCATTAGCAAATGCAATAAAACTATACGCGCAGACATTTTCATGTGGGATCGAGTCCACCGTTTGCATGACAATAATTTTTACTTGCGATAGCAAGTAAAAATTATTACATCTGATTTTATTGCGATAGCAATAAAATTAACTTAGACTGCCACACTGCACACACTCACGAACTATACGCTTCAGCCGTCGGAACAAAAGTGAAGCAATTACCCAAAATGGCAACGGTCATGCGCTCTCTACGAAAAGACACGAAAAATGGGAGTAAAATGGAAGTGTATACCCCACCGTCTCAATACATTTGAATAAAAATTGGAAGTGGTCAACAAATTCTTGTTAAAGGTTGATCAATGACGGATGTAGAATCTAAAATCCGTTATACATTTTGGCGAACAGCTGTTTAACTTTTAGAGTCAAAATTTTTGTAGTTAACTTTTAGTATTATTCAAGTCAGTGTAAATAGTTTGCCTTTCAGCATTTGCGGTTGTAAATTAGATTATGCAGTGTTGTAAAGTGTCAAAGGTCCGTGCATATTTCGTTTATTATATCTACTTATTATTTATTTATGTGTTTTATTGTTGTTATGTGTTTTATTGTTGTTATGTGTTTTATTGTTGTTATGTGTTTTATTGTTATTATGTGTTTGTTTTATTTAGCTATCGTTGTCAAGGTAAGATTTATTGAGTGTAAGGTATTGTAATCCAACAAGATGACACCAGTGTGAGAGGCAACGCGTTTAGTCAAAAAGCTGTCGTGTATCAGCTTGAAAGGGTAGTTTTGCATCCCTTTCGAATGAACCTTGGTTCAAATTCACGTGGCGCCCATGTAAATACTCCTTGTGTAAATTTATCCCTCCCCCTGTTAGAGACAACATCAAAAATCGCGATTGAGGATTGCCCGATCGTTGATGAGCGGCCGACAAACCGCGACGTTTCGTCACAAGCCCTTCTGCTCCGTCAAAAGAACCACCCCGTCGCGGCTAGAGCTAGTCACATCATTAATCTTTGTTCGGAAGGTGTCTTGCTTGCGGTTTGTCGTGTAACAAAAGCACGAAAATATATTGCACGTTTGACTAGGGAGTATTAATTTAGAGTGTGTCTAAATCTTTAAATAAATAAATAAATAAATAAATAAATAAATTAGTGTAGTTCAGACGATTATGCTTTTATGATGAGACGTCAACTTTCGTGGCAATGATATTATCAACCATTTCATTGTGTTCTCCTAGTCGCATTCATCGAACAAATTATCGATTAATCCATAAAACTTCTTTTTACCAATCCAATTTTATCTTATGCAACGGTAAATTTTTTAATTCGCTAACCTTTTCCACTTCACACACTTAACAATCTCTTTTAATTAGTTTATATATTTTTAGGTTATTTCAGGAACTTCCTCTTGGATAAAATTTAATTTTTGGGAATACACACAAGCACGCCTTACTTGAACAAGTTACACATTAAAAGTTACTCGCTCCTGATGAAACGTTGCCATGGAATCGTTCAAAAATAACAAGAGTTGATTAGGTTTTGTTTCATAAGTTTCGTTTTCTTGGATTCGTGAAATTTCGCACTTACGAAGTTTTTGGTAATATTCGCACACTATTTTTTATTGTTTATTTACAAAAATCGATAATTTTAACCTTCTTCTTCAAGTGCCGTGCCTGATTTCAGACGTAGGCGACCTCTCTCCTGTGCATGTGTTGTGCGTTTGAAGTATTATCACACACATAGGGGACCTACTGCTTAACGCGGGCTCCGAACCGCGGGAAGTGTATACACTTCATCTCCAGAGAGGCTGTACTAGGCAGATTACACCTCGGTGGTTTGCCGTTGCCTTCCGAGGGGAGACGGTCAGAATAAAGTTTTACTGAGCCCGGAGTTGAACCAGGTATTTAGCATTAGCAGCAACGCACTTAACCGCTAACCACGTGATTGTTTTTAGGCGACACGACGATTTAAATTGTCGTGGACGGAAACCTCCCGTTTTGAAGTAAACTTGTAATATTATTATTTGCTAATAAATGGGATATCGGGTTTGTGGACAAAATAAATTAAACAATTGTTTTTAGAGTTTACGTTTCGGCCTCAAAATGAAAGCCATCTTCAGAACTATAATATAAAAAACATAAAACGTGAGAATACATAAACACAAGCATCAGCATAAGACATAGGTACCTTAAAAAACATAGATGGAAATTGTTTACAATAAAATGAAGGGGCCTGCACTGGTGTCACAAGTAAATAAAAATGTTATGTATAATATTAAAATACAGTCAAATTTTCACAATAACATGCATAAACTAAAACAGATAAGAAAACTGATACCGTTGACAGCGATTAGACTGACATACGCACACCACTCAGTTTTAAATTCTATTTAAACTTCACGCATAACATCCGAGGTTGTTCAAGTTATACCACCAATCTTGTCAACGAAATTGTTTAAAATGTTCTTGTACCCACTATTTATATTGTTAAAATCAGTCATTTTGTTTATGTTGTTTTCCGTGGTCATAATGTGAGCTGCTTCCAGAAATAACCTCTTGTGCCAGTTACTCTCCATGTCCAACACCTCGACATCCTCCGAAAGGAAACCATGCATACACCCAAATGAATGTTCAGAGAGCCCTGTAGTGGTCCCCCCCTACGTATGTCACTTCTGTGTTGGTTCAGTCTCTTGTTCAACAGTTGTTTCGTTTGTCCCACATAAAAAGCATTACATTGGCACTTGACTCTGTATACAACATTACTCTGCTCTAACTTAGGTATCTTATCTTTAGTAGCCGTGAACAGGATTCTACCCAGTGTGAAGGGGTTATGAAATGCCAGTTGAAACTGTGTTGGATCAACCACCGCATAAAAAAGCTGTTTCATCCTTTCAGCGAGCCATGGATGATACGTAATTTTCATGTATTTCTTGATAGGTGTGTTGTCATCATCATTGTTGGTCACTTTCTGTGTAGGGAGTGATCCGTAGTCCAAGAGAATGCGGTCCAGTAAACGGGTGGGGTAGCAATTCTTAATAAACATTGTTCTAAGTTCTCGAACCCGTTCATCAAGAAGATCGTTAGAAACACATGTTTTTATTCTGTGCAACATGGTTTTAACCAATGCTACTTTCTGGTTTAAAGGGTGGGAGGAGTAAAAACTTAATATTCGATCCGTTGACGTAGGTTTCCTATACCAATCCGTGGACAGCGTTCCATCTTCGGATCGAGTAATGAACAGATCAAGGAAGGAGATGTTATTATCCAATTCTTTCTCATGAGTGAATTTAATACGGCTGTCATATTCATTCAATATCTTCAAGCAATAATCTATTTTGTTTTCGGGCACAGCTGTGAGGATATCATCAACATAGATGAGCAAAAATGGGATCTCGAAGCTGATCGATCCATAAAAATTTATCAACAAATCATTCATTACGAAAGAGGCAAAAATTGGCGAGCAAGGGTCTCCCATCGCACTACCAATTAGTTGGGAATAAAACACCTGCTCATATGCGAAGTAGCTATAACTTAGGTATAACTTGAACAACCTCGGATGTCATGCGTGAAGTTTAAATAGAATTTAAAACTGAGTGGTGTGCGTATGTCAGTCTAATCGCTGTCAACGGTATCAGTTTTCTTATCTGTTTTAGTTTATGCATGTTATTGTGAAAATTTGACTGTATTTTAATATTATACATAACATTTTTATTTACTTGTGACACCAGTGCAGGCCCCTTCATTTTATTGTAAACAATTTCCATCTATGTTTTTTAAGGTACCTATGTCTTATGCTGATGCTTGTGTTTATGTATTCTCACGTTTTATGTTTTTTATATTATAGTTCTGAAGATGGCTTTCATTTTGAGGCCGAAACGTAAACTCTAAAAACAATTGTTTAATTTATTTTGTCCACAAACCCGATATCCCATTTATTAAGAATTATTTGGACGTGAATTGCTACTCTATTATTATTTGCTAACATTAATTAATTATATCTAACCTTAATACTAACATGTTTATATTTATTACTTACAAATTTTGTTCAAAAATTAGTTATCGAATGCAAAGTTTCTGCATTTCTTTACTGTGACGATGTTCGCATTTCATGTCATTTTAAATTAATTAAATTGGTAATCTTTAATTTGAGGATTGATTCGCTTTAACTTTCTTTTCAATAAATTTATTGTCACTTATAAAATTTTATTTATTACCGTAATCGACTACTTCGATCGTAATTTCATATTTGTAAATTGTATTTAGTTATTTTTATATTAACGGTAACTTTTTACCTCTCATTCCATGGCAATATGTATATAAAATAGACAACTATGTGTGTAGAAATTGCTGCCTTGTTGACTTTTTCTTATTTGTAAAATGCTTCCACAAATATTTGTAATCGCATATTGTATATACGTAAAATTTTAATTGCACTGTAATTTGATACTGCAAACTTGTAGGGTATAATTGTAAGGTATAAATAATGTAATGCACTCGTAACTGAATTTGTTTATTAACAATAACTTTAAATTAATTTGATGTAGAAAAATAACGCTCAAGACATGACTTGAGGCGTTGCTTGTAGTACAATGAATCTTGACTTCTATTGTCTGCTAAAGCGCAAGCGTGTGCATTCAAAACATACACATTAAAATGCATTTAGAATACACTATAAATAAAAATACATTTATATAAAACATAAAAAGTCTAAATATAAAATAGCACAAAAAACGTATAAACAATGTGACTGACGGTTACTCTATGAGAGAATGTACAAGGCCATGTGCCTCAGGAATGCCAGAACAAAGATCAGTTTCACTCTCTCGATTTTTACCATTTTCATCTGGCCTCATACTTTCATACCTAATTTCATGGCATTTTGTCTAAAGATAACAAAATTTATTCCAGCGTGCCCCCAATTTATTGCGCAACAAAACCTTGTCTACAAGGTAAACATGTTATGTTAACCTAAAAAATATGAGTTGCCATGTATAAACGACATGCAACAAAATTAAATTTTGCAATTTAGATATGTCCAAGTGATTGGTATATTTTATTAAGTTAAATTGTTTTCTTCATTATTTTACATTTATTCTGTATTTATTTTAAGATATTTTTGAAATAAACCAATGCAATGAATATAAAAGAAGTTGAATCTCGTAAATGACATCACATCAGTTTTTTTGCTCGTTATATATAAGTTCTACTGGAAATTATTTATTTTAAATATTTTTAGGTTGGATTTATGTAATAAAATAGAGGATGAGAGTAAAATAAATTGCGCTCTGGAATTTAAAGGAATTACCAAGAACGAATCATTAAATTGACAACCATCAACATTGTCTATTTTGGTGAGTACCAAACTATTCACTTTTTCAATGTGAATATGAAAATGTGCAAATTAATTATCAAACATTTTAACGTGCTTAAAGAAATAAAATTAAACTTACGAATAACTATTGCTCATGTCCCATTTAGTAACAACCGAGTCGAGTTCGTGCTTATATCGTAGTTTAATTTACAGCACACTATCACATTTTGAACACTTCTGTTAAGATTTAAGTTATTGAATATATTATCACGCACAACACCCGGGCTTTTAAATATTTGTTCTTCGATAATATCCACATTATGTGGTAAACACTTAAATTCTTCTGAAATCGTGGTAACGACCCCTTTCATAACATCACTAGAAATAAGAAAATTAAATTGAAGCGTTGTTCAATGCCGAAGTGCAGAACCAACTTACCTAACCAGCGACACAAAAGAATTCCTAATTAAAGTAATACGTTGCAATATGAAATTGGATTCGACAGAGCCATTATCGCTGTATGCATATTGATGCAGATCCATATAATAATAATAATCTTTATTTCATATCAAAATTTACATCACTATATGGCAACATAAAAAAATGAAAGGAAACTGTGTCAATACAAAAAAATATAATATATATATTTACTACAAAGTATCTTGCATCCAGTAGTTACAGCTACTTGCATTTTAAGAATTCACAAACATAAATTCATAGAAACATACTAGCAATTTATAAAATTGATAGACTCTGATAGCATCAAATTTTTCCTTCAAAATATTCTTTTAAATTGTAAGGTTCTAGATCCAGAAGAAACGCCTTAACCTTCTTATTAAAGGAACTCTTTTTGTCGATTTTCTTCAGCTCACTGGGTAACGCATTGAAGATTTTAATGCACATGTACCATGGGTTTTTCTCGGTTAAGCTAAGCCTATGAATCGGATAATAAATGTCTAAAGTTCTTTCATTATACCCCAAGTTTTTTCCTTTGTCAATAAATTTTTCTTTATTTTTAAACAAGAACATCAAGCACTCGTACAAATAAACCGCATCGAAAGTTAGTAAATTATTAGCCCTAAAAATGCTTCTACAAGATTCCATGTATTTCATATTAAAAACAATAATTCTTATCACTCGTTTTTGAATAACAAAAATTCTTTCGCCCTGTGAGCTGTTTCCCCAGAAAATGATCCCGTATCTCATTATACTTTCAAAGTTTGCATAATATAGAATTTTCAGCACCTTGGTGTCCAAATATTTACTCGATATTCTATGCCGTAGCAAATTTAATTTAATTTCTTACATGCAAGATCAATGTGTGTAGACCATTTTAGCCCTTCATCAATGACTAGGCCTAGAAACTTGGTATTTACAATCTGTTTAAGAAACATTCAGTAAATGGGTTAACATTACAGTGTCGTAAGAAAGGAAGTTCAGCGACTTCACTTCTCCAAAAATCGATTCGGCCTGGAACTTATTTTGGCTATAAAATGCAAACGGTGCATAATCGAGATGTGCCTTTTCGTCACATCACCGAGATTATTATCCCGCAAGTAATGGCATATATAACTCATTTTTGACACAACTGTTCATGACTAAACAAAGGCCTATCGATATTTATACCAACTTTGTCAAAGCTCTGCCCTTGACATTTATTTATAATTTATTATAGCGAATGCCAACACTATCGGAATTGGTCGCCTATGTATGTAGTACAAATTGTAATCTGCTTGCAGATGTATCGCCAGTATCCAATTTGGATAATATTCCAAAAAATAGCATCACAATTTGAACATTTCTCGGCATCATGAGGAGTTACTGATTCCAAAACAGTGACCAGATCTGTCGATGATCGCTGTAGCGCTCTTTTTTTTTCTGCTACTTTCAGTTGAAGGTTTTGCTTCTGGTTTTAATGTTGAAGGTTCTTGTTCCTCTTGTAGTTGTACCGATTCTAAAACAGTGGCCAGATCTGTTGATGGTTGCTGTAGCGCTCTTCTTTTTCTGCTTCTTTCGGTTGAAGGTTTTGCTGGTGGTTTTGATGTTGAAGGTTCTTGTTCCTCTTGTAATTGTATCGATTCTAAAACAGTGGCCAGATCTGTCGATGGTTGCTGTAGCGCTCTTCTTTTTCTGCTTCTTTCAGTTGAAGTTGTTGCTGATGGTCTTGATGTTGAAGGTTCTTGTTTCTCTTGTAGTTGTTGCTGTCGAGTTCTGTATTCTCTCGAACGTTCAGTTGATGTTTGTCGTCTTGTTTTTTCTTTCTGTGTCACTTTCAGTATCTGAGGATGTATCCTTATAACAGTCGAAAAAGGTAAAAGCCTTTTTTGGTTAAAGGTAACTTTTAAATGAGTCCTCATCTCTATTCTAAACTCTGAATTAACCATCAGGATCTAATTAAATTTTGTGATGTGATCATTTGAAGGGTAGCGATTAGATGTTAACTCTCGAACGGCTATTGAATTTAAAGGTAGAATGGTAGTCATGTTTGGACAATAGTTTTAAATTATTTTTTACTTCAATTACTTTTATAGTACTTAATTCTCCAGATGGTGATCGCGATAGTACAACTTCTTTAACTTACTTATTAATATATAATCATCAACGTCCTATATATAGGCTATATGATCCAATGATCCGGTGCTCCGATGACGCGATGAAAGCATTAATCTGATTACGGCGGGTCAGATAATCCGTACGCTTTTACTCCATATAAGTAAAACAAAACTTTATGTGCAAACTTTTTATGGAACGTATATGAATTAAAATTTTAAATCAAATTAATGATTGGTTCTTTTTTTTAACCAATAGCCAATGAAATTGCAAAACTTTCTGGATAAGGGATTACCAACCTTATATTTTAAAACGAAGAAAATCTTGGAGAACTACCGTGTTAAATTAATTAATCGATGTTTTCCAATTTGGATTTTTAACTAATATTGCAGTCACTTTTACTTATATAATAGGATTTTTTGTTGGTTGCCAGATTGTCCGATTACCGAAAACGTTGCATAAAATCGTTGCATAAAAACGTTGCATAAAAGCGTTGCATAAAAACTATTATCTTTTTATATATATAGAGTAGATAGAGTAGATAAGGGATTACCAACCTTATATTTTAAAACGAAGAAAATCTTGGAGAACTACCTTGTTAAATTGATAAATCGATGTTTTCCAATTTTGGTTTTTAATTTATATTGCAGTCCCTTTGACTTATATAATAGAATTTTTTGTTGGTCGTCAGATTATCCGATTATCGAAAACGTTGCATAAAATCGTTGCATAAAAGCGTTGCATAAAAACCCTTATCTTTTTATATATATAGAGTAGATATAGAGATTTTTGCTGTAATCGTTTTACACCTCTTTATATTGATCTATATTTCTGTACCTTAGAATTGAAAGGGCGGAAATGTAATTCTGAGATAAATATCAAAATGGCCTAACCTTTCAGCGTAAATCTACTTGTGTTCATTGGAGGATGAAGCAAATAAAGTAAACGATGCTGTAAGAAATTGAACAAGAAAATCACATCTACATCATGGCAAATAAACCAGGAAAAAAACATTTCAAAGGAGAGCAGTGGCCATAAAACTAAAAATAAAAAGGGCATTGGAACATCGTGTTATAATAGCTTTAAAATGTTACGAAAAAATTGATAAAAGCAATATAATAACATTGCTAGTACCAAATTTGTACGAAATTGGTATTTTTAATAAAAAAATTACAATTTCGGTCAAGTAATATGCACTAAAACCAAAGCTTTATTACTGACGTTCGAACCGCACTAATGAAAACGCCCGTTTGCTCAAAATAAGTGCTTTGGACATCCGCCCTTTTTATTCCAAGGTACAGATTTGGAACTAAAAATTTCAGGTGACAAAGTCGTTGAAAATATTCAAAACGCTAATTTCTGTTGAAAAATTAATCATTTGATTTATATGTACTAGGGGGATAGAATTCCAATGAGGTGTACCTACACGGGTTACCAAAAATACTTTGCTTGGTAACGATCTGTACTTCCTGAAAATTTTATTAAGAAGTATATTTTGAGAATTTGTAATCGGAAATATCAATTCGAAAAATATCAGTTGATCATTGGTTGCAAAATATGTATCTACAATGTTCAAATGATCTACGTCTGAATTCATATTATCAAACTGCACGCAAATTCTGTTTAATTTGAGATTTTCATTTGTAACTAAGGTCTCAAAAAACTCTCGCAAATTTATATCGCCTTGTACAATTATTAAATCTTTAAGATTGTTCATATATTTTAATGCATTACGCAGTACTGAATGTAAATGTCGAACTAATTTTAATTTAAAAGACATCAGTTTTGTACATTTCTGGGCAATCTAAAGCAAACTTAATTAAGTGTATGTCTTTGAATGAAAAAATCACTTACCGGTATCAACTCACAAGGGGTTGTCACATGTAGGATATCGGGAATCTCATTTAATAACGTAATTGCTCTTCAAAACTGGCTCGACGACTTCTTCACCTCCAAACCACCGGATTTCTTCAGGATTCATAACTCAAGAACCAAGGGACATTTGCAAAAACCCAAAGACTGTCACAAACTTTTCGGCGTTTAGAATCACCAAAAAAATTGGATCTTGATTGCCGATATCCAGAGCCAGTAGATTAAAGAGTCAATTATAATAAACAATTGCTTTTTTTCCAACTTTTCTAGATTAATACCCCTACTACGGAGTTCAGGGTACTATTTTGTAAAAAAAAAAGTAATTAACTATTATATCATTCTTATTGTAAATAATATAAACATTGGTAATGCCGATAAAGGTGGATAAAATATGACCTGCTGTCGGCATTTCGTAAGATAAAAAGATGACGGTACTCTCTAAATCTACTGGCTCTGCCGATATCCTACATGTGGCGACCCCTTGTCAGTATTATTTTTTACTATTCTACATACCATTTTTTCTAAGTTACAAATAACTGAACTTTATCCACCACGTACTTACGTTTGCACAAACAAAAATTAATAGCCAATTTTTTAACCAATTTTATGTTATCCGATAATAAAATATTCCTTAGGGCATCTACTAAATGTTTATAATATGCCTTGTGTTTCAGATTTAACTCAGAAAGGTTTATATTTGATGGTGAAATAGATTAGCACAATTTCCTAGAATAAAAAAATAAGACTTTTTAATTGCTGCAATAATATGGCAGATAAAATTACCTCTGAATCTTTCCTACAAAATGGATAGCAATATGTTCCAACTATCTGGTCAAATAAATCATCATATTTTGCATTTCTAGTATAAATTTTCAATTGGGAATCGTTTCTTGAATGCTCTTAAATAAATTGCGTTAGTTGCATGGTCCTTTAAATTTTACCAATTTACCAAAACTGAACTGATCTGATATATGATGTGGTATGTTATAATTATGTTATTTGCCCTATATGCCGTTAAAACTTCAAAGGGCGGATTTAGCGTATATTTTGCCACATGCTGTGGTAATTGGGTTACGTCAAACAGCATTGGTAATCTGATGGTACACATACACTAAAAGTAATTTCATTTAAGAAAATAATGTAGATGGATTTTCATATTGGGGAAGTTAGTAAAGATTTCATACCTTCAGAGCAAGAAAAATTATTTCTGATGTTTTAAGTCTATAATGAAAACAGCAGTAGTAAAGATTTGTTATATTATTTATGTTATGAACAATAAAACAATTGGCCCTAACAATAATGTAATATCCGATCTAGAAGTACTTGGTAGTCAATACCAAGACCAAAGAGAGATGGAAGGAAATTGTGAAGTCAATTAAGACCCACCCGGGGTTGTAGCGCTACCAAAGAAGAAGTACCTTCATCCCTTAAGTTGTTTGTTGCATTTTTAAGGATAGTAATAAGAAACATAATATTGGTATACTTAATAACAAAATCAATATTTCTATAAAATATTTTGCTCTGAAGATGAGTAATTGTTTGTTTAACGTCAAGACAAAAACCTCAAATCAAAACATGACATACTCACCCACAACTGCTTTAATTTTTTGAGGGAGCCACAGATAGCTCGAAATTCGTCGAAGTTTAAGAAAGTTCCATGCAGACACAATTTCATAAGTTTATCTTGAAAAAAACTTATACACATCTTGGTTGCATATCTCTCTAGAAACGTAATTGCAAGTGTCTCTAGCTAAAACACATACAAATGAAATATAAATTGAATGAACAGCAATTACGTCGTTACTTTGTGGAGATGCTTAAAAGCTTGCATGGATACATCACCAAATTCCAGCGTTGTATCGATAGCATGAAGGCAATTCAAATTTGACTTTTTACTTATAAAAGGAATCCAAAAATTTCGTGAAATCCAGTACACAGAATTTATATTTAACGTGGTAATCGATTCCATCCTAAACGTAGCCACCATAGCTGCACCTTTCAAGTCCTCCTTTTTCAAATAATATAATTCAGATAAATTAAAATACCTACAATTTTCGTACAGATAATAAGAAGCAATCCAAATGATTTTTACTTACTCATTAATTCGTTTTTCCTTCATGCATTCTTATAGAACGTCTTAGAAATATTTACAATCTGTTTAAGAAACATTCAGTAAATGGGTTAACATTACAGTATCGTAAGAAAGGAAGTCCAGCGACTTCACTTCTCCAAAAATCGATTACATTCAGTATTAGATTAAAGTTGAAACAAATCTATTTGGGAGAACCCGAGGGTGATACCGTTTGAGTCCACGTGGTATAGAGCTTGCGTTTTCAAGTAGGTTCATAGCCAGTTTCTTTGGGTGGACACTAAGATTATATAATGTACTTTTCACTAAATGAATTTATCTCACTTTTTAGGGTTTTTATTTGTAAGTCTTTACGGATAACCTCATTTGGTACATACCATAGTGCATTTGCAATGGTGCGGATTAGTTTTCATTGATATCTTTGAAAGATTTCAAAAGAGAAAAAAAACATATTTGGAATAAAAAGAAAAGTAAAACCAATTGTTGATTATTTTAAAACACTTTTGGTAATACACATTGCCGGTTGTTCATCACAGTCCTCACAAAATGTTAGAACTTTGGCTGCTTTATCTCGGGCTTCTTTGCTACCTTTTTCTTGCTTAATTCTTTTGTAGCAACCAGTACACCATTTTATATTCTTTCTTGCAGGTCCTTCGTGTTTCCCTATTACATGGCTACTCTTCGACCGCTTTCTCTTGACATTCCGCGTATTTTCATTCACAACTGAAGGGTACAGGAATAAAATGAGGAATGTCACAAAAGAAGCATATATTAGGGTTCTTGAGCTTTGAAACTATCTCTATACAGCTACATTATCAAAATTGTGGTAATAATACTATTTACAAATCCCACTTCAGATTGTTTAATTGAACATTAACAAACTGCAATATCCTTTGCTTCAATAATTGAAAGAAATTTTAATATAAGTTAGTAAACCTAATATAAGTAAAATTACAGGATGACGTTCACATTTCAGGTATTGGTTTATGGATCCAGTCCATATATTCGAAATTGTTTTGCACTAGCTCGTACTTGCAATGAACGACGTCGTTCATCAATACCTCTTCAATACGCGTGTTGGGTTTTAAATGTTCCTTTGTAGTTTTTAAATCAGTGCATTTAATTTCGTTCTCTATAATAAACTCATTTCGAAGTTTTTTTATTGTAATACATAACTTTAAGTAAGAGCTATCCCAACCCTTTACCATGATACTATTTATAAATTAATGCTGTACGTCGTTGAAATAAAATAATGGGACGTATTTTTCACCATTAATTGTAACATAAGATATTATGTACGTACTGTTGACAAGTAGAAAACCACACTTACATTCGACTAAATTGGGGGAATGTAAAAATCCGAAAGCAGTTTTTATAAAGTCCAAAACCGGTTTCGCGTCATCTAATAAAAGCAAGGATTCGTAGTTTTTACTTGCAGCGGCGTAATTACATTTCCAGTTGCTATAGAAAATATCAATTTCCTTATACAAATTCCGTTCTGCTTTCGTAGTCTTGAAGCTGGTAATGTTAGTGCAATCACAGTAAACAATTGATCGCATACGCGATAAATACGTTTTCAGAAAAATGTTCTGAAACTGTAATAGATTGTAAATGGATGTGTCCAATAAAAGTAGAAAATACTTTAAAACTCAAATTTATTATAATGTAAAATTAACGCCATGTTACAACACCAACTTATCTATATTGTATTACGAACATATTTACAATAATACAAAATATTCAACATACAGGGTATTTGTTACACTATATTACAATACTCCCCTCTAAAAATAGAAAAAGAAAATATACAACATTTATAACCATATTATACAAAAATAATTTACAAACTAAAAAAGTCATTCATAATGTAATCGGTCTGGCTTAACAATGATTCGCCTTGGTCTATGCTTTGCAATACAATAAGGACTAATAGACCTTTCCTACTCCTGTACTACTTCACTACTACTATTCGATAAAACACAGTTATCTGTACTTTTGTCTTCAAACTTTTTATCCTTAGTACTAGAGTTATTTTTGAAATCACTGAAATCTACATTTAATGTCATCTTACTTGACTCGTCTATAATGTTAGAACCAGCGTTCAAAATTTAATCAACATGTCTTTTCCAAACCATGTATAACGACGGAATATAACACATATAAATTTTTCACCCAAAATATTGGTAATCCTCCCACGGATCCAGGGTCTATTGGCAGAACGATAATCTTTCATGTAAATATTCTGACCTAACTCAAATACAACTTTCCTTGTACCTTTAAAATTATCAGCCTGTCTTTCCCTATTTTCTTTATCTCCAATAGGCAAAAGTCTCGAAATTTTTTTATTTAATTCATGACCAAACATTAATTTAGCAGGGGTCTCCTGCGTAGCACTATGGGGCGTGGTCCTATAACTAAATAAATACCTATTAATAATGTTTCGGTAGGAATCATGTGTATTACGTGTATCTGCTAAAGCTTTCTTTAGCCCAATTTTAAAACTTTTTGCTGCAATTTCTGCTGCACCATTAGATGCTGCGTGTTATGGAGGACTAGTTTTATGTTTAATGTTGTTTTGTTTGCAAAATTTTTTAAATATTTCTGACGTAAAAACACTAGCGTTATCGCTTACTATCACTGCAGGCAAACCGAAACGCGCAAAAATTTCTCTTAAAATTTCGACTGTTTCCCTACTCGCGGCGTTTTTTACTTCAAAACCCTCTGGCCACTTAGTAAATGCGTCAGTAACTATAAAATACATTTTATTTTTGAAAGGCCCCAAAAAATTCATAATATGAATCCTTTCAGATGGTTTCGTAGAATTGTATCCGGTTTAACCTGTACAAGGCGAAATCTGAAGTATTTTCTTTTCATGAGTTCATGTATTTGTGAAGAAACAATTGACATCATATCAACGACAGTAATAATACCCTGAGTGGAATTACCACTGGTATTGCTCTACAGTTCGTTGACGTCAACATGATTAGACTTCCACATTCCGGAGTAATGTGGTAATGCTATGTAAGCATTAAATCAGTTGTATGGTGATATGTCTGCATGGTCATTCCTTCAGTCATCATATGAGCACAAACATCTTCAATTTGCTTATTTGTACATTCCACAATAACATTGAGCATCTCTTCGTCGAAAAGAAGATACCAAAATTCAGACAACTCGTTGCAATTTTTAGCACGATTCCCAGTCCGTGAGACCCTTTCGATAACCCAAAATACTGGGCCAATAGTTTCAGTTTGACATCTATGTTCAAACTGCTTTACACCTCAGAAGACCACCTGTTATCAATTTTTTATCCGACCTCTGTATTAGCTACTGTCCAATTTCTTATTCGTATGAGGAAGGTTATATTCACAACAACACTTTAAATCGCCCAGAAGGGACATACTTAATCAGTGTCGTATCGTCGAATTTTTGCGTTAGCTTTACCATTGTTTGTTTGGAAGTATTATTTCAACCGTTGTACCTATAACGTACATCACGTCAAGTGCGTACCACAGCGGAAAGAAGAAGAATTTTTTTACCATTTGTTTATTTAGTGTTTGTGTGTAAATTAACGTGTTTGTCTATTTATATTTTATGTGTTATTCATTATAGGTACGTTGCCATTTGTATCGACTAGTTTTAAGAAAATAAATGTGGGTCGCTTTTTTTTTGTTTTAGAGTGGAATCGGGTATACACTCCCGATCATTGTTCTTTCCTCCGTGGATCAGCACGTTGTTGATTAAAATAATTTTGTTGAAATTCTAGGACCTTGTGGGTTTAATCTCCATACAACGACAGGTGGGGTTCTCCTTCCTCCAAAAATAGGCTTGGAACACAATGCTCCAAATTTATTCGAATACTATATCGTCCAAAAGAGGAAACAAAGATTCCTAAAAACCACCACCAAAGCTAACGCATTTCTAGAACCAACTACCTTATCATTGTCCGTGATAAAAGCAAAACATTTATTTTCAAAAATATTAAATTGCCACACCACATATTGGGATTTGTTAAAGATTATTGCAGCGATCTATTTTAATAGAATAGAACAGGTAATCCAATTCAAATCGTCCTATTCAATAACGGGGTAACTTCTAACGAAATTTGTACCAAGCTCTCCTTTGTACTTTCCCTTCCTTTGTTGTATTAAGTTCCTCGGAATTCTCTTTGGTTCTTCGAGGATTTCTGAAACTTTTACAAAGATCTTCTCCAGCGATCACCTTTGGGGTGCAAACAAGGTGTAACAATTAAAACAAGGTGGAACTCGCTTTAGCGGCAGTTCTTAGGCTTCTATACAGCTACCTTTCTGGTGTGGAAAGTTGTTATTATCTGGTTATTTTTGATCGCCATATAATGTAACATCACATAATCAGATAATCTGCACCAATTAAATTTTTTGCGTTTGGTAATTATCATTTACTATATATTGCAATGATGACCCTCGCTTCTAATAATGCCACACGTTGGGCCGTCAAAATATGCAATGAGATGTCGTAGCCTCACGTTGGGCTAGCCAAAATATGCTCTGAACGGTCGTAGCTAATAATAGGGTTTCTCGTTATAATAAATTTTTGCAATGTTCGGGTGCACATAAATGTACCCCGTCGATAGAAATATTAAGCTTTTACACCAGTGACAAATAATGTAACAATAATGATAATACCTCGGCTTTAATGTCTCGGAGTGCATGGACTTACCTCTCTCAGTCTGGGTTCGTTCCGGGACCAATAACTGTAATACTAAAATCAAATTTTGGGCTCTCGGAACAGATAAAAAAAAAATATCTTCCGTTGCAAAGACAATTATAATTTTATTACACACAATAACGTAAATAAATGGTTTATTAAATAAAAATTTCTTTATATTAATCCTATTAATCAAAATTCTTAACATTAACGAAGAAAAGCACGCGTTTATGTTGTCCGAAATTTTCACTTAATTTTATTACGAAAATAAAGTTTAATGGGGATTTACCTTTAAGATCTCTAGGGTTTTTATTATGCATAAGATGTTTGACCATGAGATTGTTAAACTTCGACACGCCGATGGTTATTTCTTATCTTGATATGGACGGATTACTTTTCTTGGTGCGTCGTACAAACCACGTGTAGTTGAAATTCGTTTTTTGTAGAAATATTCTGAATCCTTTATGATTTCGATTGGAAAACACTTTAATACAACGTAAGTACACTTTTTATATTAATATTCACTAATTTTCGTCGACTTTACTTAAATTTTCTGTACTTTATTTAATTATTTTTACTAGCAGCGGCCATAAAACACAACGCCATTTATAATCAATCAAACGTAGAGCGATCCCAATTGTTTTTTTCTTCGTCGCCTCGCAAATTCATAGCGATCTTGATTTTCCGTCATTGTTTATTATTGGTCGATGCAAAAATCAATACCATTTTTGACCTTCTAAGATTACAGGTCTGTATTCAGCTCATCGTGACTTGTTACAATTTTAATAAAAGTCGCCGCTCTAAATTTGGGCTACAAGATGAGCAGCAAGACCATCGGCTCGATATGCTATGCAGACGACGCTACACTGGTAGCAGAAACAGAAGACGACCTGCAGAGGCAGTTATACAAATTTTATAAATGTGCTCAAAATCTAAACATGACCATATCCATTGATAAAACAAACAAGGTGGAACTCTCTTTAGCGGCAGTTCTTAGGCTTCTATACAGCTACCTTTCTGGTGTGGAAAGTTGTTATTATCCGGTTATTTTTGGTCGCCATATAATGTAAAATCACATAATCAGATAATCTGCACTAATTAAATTTTTGCGGTTGGTATTTATCAATTACTACATAAGCAGCGATGCCAACCCGTACTATAATAATTGTATAATTTTACCTTCTGTGCTGTACAACAGAAGGTACAAATTATAGAATGCCTACTAAAATAAATTATAGTACGGTTGGCATCGCTGTACATAAGTAATAATAATCAAACTTTTCCATTCCATTCGTAACTTTACTTTTCTGTAATTTCCGGTCCATTTTTTGAGGTGGATCCATCCTCTTCCTTCTCTTTTATTTACAACTTAACTTCACTATCCACATCAAGCCACTGCTGTGGTTAAAATAAAATAATAAATAATTAGTGCAGATTATTTGATTATGTGATTTTACATTATATGGCGACTAAAAATAACCAGATAATAACAACTTTCCACACCAGAAAGGTAGCCTGATATCTCCTGATATCCAATATCCTAGTACATTATATCCTTGGAACAATAGCTTATCTTCACTTTATTCTGGCCGTTAATCCCTGCGGCAGTTATACCAGTAAGCCACGTATCAAAGAATAATTGGATCAACGGACAACCGTATTATGGTATAATCGTATCAACGGATCATCGTATCAACGGATCATCGTATCAACGGATCATCGTATCATCGTATCATCGTATCAACGGATCAACGTATCATCAGATCAATTTGCTTATATAGGTCATCGATCTATGAGTATAGTAGATGTAACAGTTTGGCTAATTTTTCGCGCGTTAAGTAAAAGTAAATTATTAACAATGGCATTAATCGAAAACAAATCTGCTTTCAAAACTGTAAAGAATGTGCAATTTGGCATTTTTAGTCCGGAAGATATTCGTAGCATGTCTGTCGTCCCAGAAGGTATAAATCATGTAGAAATTATGGAAGGAAGTCTTCCAAAAGTGGGCGGCCTGATGGATCCGAGGATGGGAGCGTTTGACAGCACTTTACCATGTCAAACATGCGAAGGCGACCGGGACACTTGCCCCGGTCACTTTGGTCACATCGAATTGGCCAAACCGATCTTTCACGTTGGCATGATTAAAGATGTCATGAAAGTTTTACGCTGCGTCTGCTTTAATTGCAGTAAATTGTTGGTGAACCCCAAGAAACAAAACCACTTCGAACACGCTCAGAAGATAACTGCAGACGATTCCAAGAAACGTTTAGAACTAGTGTACGGTTTGTGCAAAGAACAAACAATATGTCACGCGGATGGTGGATGTGGAAATCATCAACCTGTAATTAGAAAATCGGGTCTCGATTTGACGGCCGAATGGAAGGAATCCGACGGAAAGGTTCCACAAGAAAAAAGTTGGAACGTGCTTCAGCAGCGGTTCCTAGGCTTCTATACATACAACTACTTTTCTGGTGTGAAAAGTTGTTGTTATCTGGTTATTTTTGATCGTCATATAATGTACCATCACATAATCAAATAATCTGCACCAATTAAATTTTTTGCGGTTGGTAATTATCATTTACTATATAAGTAACTAGCTGACCCGGCAGACGTTGTCCTGCCCAAATTTCAATATTTGTCTACATGTATTTTTTAGATCCAATCCGCATAATGACCTTGCGACTTATTTGGTCATCGCAAATACCAAACGTATTAAAAAAGGATTAAATAAATAAATTAATAAAAAATACAAATCAAGGTTTAATAAAAAAAAGTTTAACAAAACTGTTAAGTATTCACAAAAACCACAATAATTTCTAATTTTACTTTATTTTATTTTTGCCAATTACTCTTGTTCTTTGTGTTCTTCCTTTTCCTCCTCCCCTTCGTCTTCTAATAAGGAATTTTCGAAAGCACGCAGCGATATTGCCAATTCCTGTTCTTCTTACATACATACATACATTGAATTTAATATATATAGATATCGTTCGTTAATACGTTGATCCGTTGAAACGTTGATCCGCACTAACGTTGGTCAAGCTAATACAGCGCTTGACCAAAGTTCGCGGCAAGATTCTAAAGTAGCCTATGTTTTTCGTAGCATTGTAAATAGCTTCTACACCAAATTTGATAGAGATTGGTCAAACGGTGTAGAATTGTATAGAAAACATACATACATACATACATACATTGAATTTTATATATATAGATATCGTTCGTTAATACGTTGATCCGTTGATCCGCACTAACGTTGGTCAAGCTAATACAGCGCTTGACCAAAGTTCGCGGCAAGATTCTAAAGTAGCCTATGTTTTTCGTAGCATTGTAAATAGCTTCTACACCAAATTTGGTAGAGATTGGTCAAACGGTGTAGAATTGTATAGAAAACATACATACATACATACATACATACATACATTGAATTTTATATATATAGATATCGTTCGTTAATACGTTGATCCGTTGATCCGCACTAACGTTGGTCAAGCTAATACAGCGCTTGACCAAAGTTCGCGGCAAGATTCTAAAGTAGCCTATGTTTTTCGTAGCATTGTAAATAGCTTCTACACCAAATTTGGTAGAGATTGGTCAAACGGTGTAGAATTGTATAGAAAACATACATACATACATACATACATACATTGAATTTTATATATATAGATATCGTTCGTTAATACGTTGATCCGTTGATCCGCACTAACGTTGGTCAAGCTAATACAGCGCTTGACCAAAGTTCGCGGCAAGATTCTAAAGTAGCCTATGTTTTTCGTAGCATTGTAAATAGCTTCTACACCAAATTTGGTAGAGATTGGTCAAACGGTGTAGAATTGTATAGAAAACATACATACATACATACATACATACATTGAATTTTATATATATAGATATCGTTCGTTAATACGTTGATCCGTTGATCCGCACTAACGTTGGTCAAGCTAATACAGCGCTTGACCAAAGTTCGCGGCAAGATTCTAAAGTAGCCTATGTTTTTCGTAGCATTGTAAATAGCTTCTACACCAAATTTGGTAGAGATTGGTCAAACGGTGTAGAATTGTATAGAAAACATACATACATACATACATACATTGAATTTTATATATATAGATAACAATCAAACTTTTCCATTCTATTCGAAACTTTACTTCTCTGTAATGTACGATCCATTTCTTAAGGTCGATCAATCCTAATCTTTCTCTTTTATTTACAACTTAACTTCACCAATCACATCAAGCCACTGCTGTGGTTACAATAAAACCGGATCAACGTATCAACAGATCAACGGATCAACGGATCAACGTATCAACGTATCAACGTATCATCGTATCAACGTATCAACGTATCATCGTATCAACGTATCATCGTATCAACGTATCAACGTATTTAAATTTCCTATATAGGTGAAAAATTATGTAAATAAAATATAACTTATATTTGGTCTGCATTGAAAAAAAAAGTTGTTATTTTTGGTCGCCATATTATTATAATGTAATATCAGATAATCTGCACTATTAATTAAATTTTTGCGGTCACAATCACAATTTCGAAGGTTCTGATTAGATTTGAATTATGCGGACAGACAGACGGACAGACGCGGAGCCAGATCATAAGGGTTCTTGCTATACTTTGTATAAAAGCCTAACAAGTAGTTTATATAGGGAGACCTCTTTGAAAATATCTTTAACTTAGTAAATTTCTTTCGAACATTTGCGTATTTGTAAATTGCATTTAGCGAATCGAAACAACGGATTAACAGATTAACGCAATACTATATAGACGAAGTATTTACAATATAACAACGTATCAGTTGATCAACGTTATTATTGACTCTGAAACATGCGGACGGACACGAAGCCAGACCATAAGGCTTCTTTCTATACCTTGTATAGAAGCCTAAATAAGGCTTCTTGTTATATCGTACTTTGTATAGAAGCCTAAAAGTAGCGCACTGGCTACCCAGTTCTTAGACCTCTATACACACAGAGTATTTCCAACACGATTTGAACCGCTCTGTATGATTTTGAATTATGCGGACAGACAGACGGACAGACGGACGGACAGACACGGAGCTAGATCATAAGGCTTCTAGTTATACTTTGTATAGAAGCCTAATAGTTATACTTTGTATATAAGCCTAAAAGTATGGTTTTTTCAAGAGACCCAGAAAGATGCAAACTGGTAGTAGATGACAAAGCCGTCGAACAAGTTATGTCTTTTAATTATCTTGGAGTGGATATAGCTAGCAACCATGACCCAATGAGAGAGATAAAAAATCAAGTTAATAGGGCGGCAGTGGTATCAGGAAGCATGAGGGATCTAATATGGAGTAATAAATATATGGCTATAGAGAGTAAGACACGCATTTATAAAACCTGCGTAAGGCCTATTCTAACGTACGGCATAGAATCCCGAGCGGACACGTCCAAAACAAAGAGCACTTTAAGAGCAGCCGAGATGAAGACACTGCGGCCGATAGCGGGGAAAACACTGAGAGACAGAATGCGAAACACAGAGATAAGGCAGAAATGTGGAGTCGAAGATATAGTCAGATGGAGCAGACAAAGAAGGCGATACTGGAATGAGCACGTCACCAGAATGGGTCCAACAAGACTTCCGCGCAAAACCGGTAGGCAACCGACAACCGGGTAGACCACCCAAGAGATGGAGAGACAGCTGGCAGTCCATTTCACAGGAGAATCAGCAAAATTCGGTTTAAAAACAGATCAACAGATCTTATAACAGAATAAGAAGAAGAAGATTGGATTGATCTTCACCATTGCTTCGTGATTGGTTTCATGAAATTTATGGACATGTATCATCAATTTTCGGTGCACTAAATCGAAACACTCCGAACGTTGCGTAATATTTTTATATCACTTATTTAAATTTTAATGCTAACACAAACTTTATATTAATTAAGCAATTAACAATTTTGACTTTGGAATTACCTTTCTTATGACTAAACAATTTTAATTTTGTATTATTAATAAACATTTTATATCAACGGAATTAATTAAGTGTTACATTATAAATTATTTTATTAACCTGTTTCAAGCCTCGCTTTTCAAATTAAATGATACTGAATTGAAATTCTTGGTGTCGGACGAATGTTTATCTGTTTGATGATATAAGTCCCATGCTTTTTGTTATTAACAAATTTTCTGAATCTTAATAAGCGTATTTCTATTGACGTGGTTCCCCAACATTGCAATATATAAGTACTAACAATCAAACTTTTCCATTCTATTAGAAATTTTACTTCTCTGTAATGTATGGTCCTTTTTTTGAGGTGGACCAATCCTCTCCTTTCTCTTTTATTTATAACTTAACTTCACTAACCACATCAATAAAAAATTATTTTTGCACATCAAAGTAAAACAAGTAGTTTTAAATTAGTAAAGCTTAATTAGTTTTAGCTTAGTAAATTTCTTTCGAACATTTGCGTATTTATAAATTGCATTAGCGAATCGAAGCAACGGATTAACAGATTAACGCAATACTATGTAGACGAAGTATTTAAAATATAACAACGTATCAGTTGATCAACGTTATGACTGGCTCTGAAACATGCGGACGGACACGAAGCCAGACCATAAGGCTTCTTTCTATACCTTGTATAGAAGCCTAAAAGTAGCGCACTGGCTACCCAGTTCTTAGACCTCTATACTACCATGTTTCAGCTACCGAATTATTTTTTTATATAGCGAGGCGTAGCTTACGGTTCTTTTTTTCTTTATTATGCTCCGGACTAGCTTTTGAGATCTCTTCAGGGTCAAAAGTGGGTAGACTATGCAGAAAAAACACTCTGGCACAATCCTTGCTTGCATTAAAAACTTACGTGAATTCAAAACTTTACTCTGTATCAAATTTCTTTAATCTATGCTGTAATATTGAAAAACAAATGTAACCAAATAAATCAATTAATTTTTGAACCTGTTTTTTATTATCAATCCTGAGACCAAAACATAAAATTATATCATAGAACAAATTGAGTTTATTACAAAAATTCATAAATCAAAGTTTTACCCCTCCCGATATTTTTCGCACTATCGTTTATGATTACGCGCGTAGGTACCGTTTTCGAACTAAAATCACTTAAATTGTCTTACCGAATGCTGCCGCTGCAATACTGAGCTGTGTAGAATTCCGGAACCAGTGTTGAATAAAAACGTGCCTGCGTAATTCTTCTGGACTCAAAATGAATTGGAAATGTGATCAACCATAGAGTACTGTTCATAAATTAGACCAAGTCGAATATAGCGTAAGTAGTCTAAAATTCTTAACCATTTCTTCGTAACATAATTTCTTCTTGGTGTATCGTTTTGCGTATAATAATTAAATCAATTTCAATAACTTCATCAACTGTGATGATCGGTTTAATCTTAAATTTTCAACTTTTCTCGACTTAACAAATTTTTACGTCCGTATTCATTCAAAGGCGTAAGTCGATTCTTCAATTTAAAAATTACAATATCCTCTCTCAAAACGTCCGCACTTGTCGTTCGACGCGAGGAGAGTCCAAAATCAAATACGTCCGCCTTTGTTGCTGGACGGCGAGAGAGTCCAATATTCTTCCCAAACTTATCTTCTTTTAAAGTCCGAGCAGGCGCGCTTTAACTCGATTTCAAATTTAAACCGGAATATCGTCCCGTCTTTTTCTCACTTTTATAAGCACTTAAGTTATTAATTGCGCTTCGCCCAAATTAACAATCATCAAAAATTTTACCCAATTTGTTCTTTTTATTAATTATTTACATCCTTGCACTTACTGAAATTATAACTTTGTGTCTTGTCTCTTACATCATTTCATTTTTACATGTACAGCGTTCATGAAAAGTAATTGATTTCGGTCTTATAAACAGATCTGATGCAGCAGCATGTTAATAAATTTAGATTTTCCAAAATCTGATACAGCTGACCAAAACTAAATATAGCGTTTGACTGAAAAATGTGCAAGAGTGTTGGTTCTAAAAACCACCCCCATTTTGGACCATCGCAATACACACAGAGTATTTCCAACACGCTCTGTATGATTTTGAATTATACGGACGGACAGACGGACACGGAGCCAGATCATAAGGCTTCTTGTTATACTTTGTATAGAAGCCTAATATCAACGTATCATCGTATCAACTTATCAACTTAACATCGGATCAACGTATCATCGGATCAAAGTATCATCGGATTAACAAATCATCGGATCAACGTATCATCGGATCAACGTATCATCGGATGAACGTATCAACGTATCATCGGATCAACGGATCAACGTATTTAAATTTCCTATATACGTGAAAAATTATGTAAATCTTCTTCTTCTTCTTCTATTATATAAATAATCCCTGCGGCAGTTAGACCAGTAAGCCACGTATCAAAGAATAATTGGATCAACGGACAATCGTATCATGGTATAATCGTATCAACGGATCATCGTATCAACGGATCATCGTATCAAGGTATAATCGTATCAACGAATCATCGTATCAAGGTATAATCGTATCAACGGATCATCGTATCATCGTATCAACGTATCATCAGATCAATTTGCTTATATAGGACATCGCCCTATGAGTATAGTAGATGTAACAGTTTGGCTAATTTTTCGCGCGTTAAGTAAAAGTAAATTACGGTATTAACAATGGCATTAATCGAAAACAAATCTGCTTTCAAAACTGTAAAGAATGTGCAATTTGGTATTTTTAGTCCGGAAGATATTCGTAGCATGTCTGTCGTCCCAGAAGGTATAAATCATGTAGAAATTATGGAAGGAAGTCTTCCAAAAGTGGGCGGCTTGATGGATCCGAGGATGGGAGCGTTTGACAGCACTTTACCATGTCAAACATGCGAAGGCGACCGGGACACTTGCCCCGGTCACTTTGGTCACATCGAATTGGCCAAACCTATCTTTCACGTTGGCATGATTAACAATGTCATGAAAGTTTTACGCTGCGTCTGCTTTAATTGCAGTAAATTGTTAGTGAACACAAAGAAACAAAACCACTATGAAGACGCTCAGAAGATAACTACAGACGATTCCAAGAAACGCTTAGTGTTTAATTTAGAAATTAAACAGGTTTTTGTTGGTTGGGTGAGTTCTAGTTTAGAACCATCCTGTATATAAATAATTTAAGCAAATATTGTAAAACCTACGTAGGAAAGAAAATAAAGCTAAAATGCATTTTTAACACTTTCCAGTAGGTCAATTACAAATATAATTCATTTCCGCATTGTCAACATTCAAAACAATTTATAATCAGCAAGTACTGCATTTAAAATTATTAATGGAAAATTTTATATCATAAGTCATCAGATTAATACCTTTAATTTAATTGGAATGTGATAACCTAGCTATTAAGTTTTTATATAAATACCTGTATGTAAAACTTAATAAATGAGTAGCATTTGAATTTACGACTTGAATGTTATTCACATCAATAAGTTAGGAAAGGTACTTCTAGCCACCTTCCTAATTTAGAGTAATCAATAGAACTTACAACTCTAGTGATTCTCAATTCACCTAAATTAAGACGGGTACTTCTTGCCACCTGATCTTTAATTTAGACACTTAGAACTAGTGTACGGTATGTGCAAAGAACAAACAATATGTCACGCGGATGGTGGATGTGGAAATCATCAACCTGTAATTAGAAAATCGGGTCTCGATTTGACGGCCGAATGGAAGGAATCCGACGGAAAGGTTCCACAAGAAAAAAAGTATTTGTTGGCGGAAGAAGTGCTGCATATCTTTAGACAAATTAGCGACGCAGATTGCAGCGCCCTGGGAATGGATCCGAAATACTCACGACCCGAGTGGATGATCGTGACGGTTTTACCGGTTGTTCCTCCTTCCGCGAGACCCGCAGCTTTCATGGGCGATTCGCCGAAGAAACGTCAAGACGATTTGACAAATAAATTGGCCCTAATCATAAATATACTTTGTATAGAAGCCTAAAAGTAGCGCACTGGCTACCCAGTTCTTAGACCTCTATACACACAGAGTATTTCCAACACGATTTGAAACGCTCTGTATGATTTTGAATTATGCGGACGGACGGACGGACACGGAGCTAGATCATAAGGCTTCTTGTTATACTTTGCATAGAAGCCTAAAACCAGCAGTTACTATGTAAGCAACAATGACTGAACTTCATAAGTGACAACTACGAAAATATGCATACAACACTATTAATGATGTTATTTTGTTGTTATTGTCATTGTTAATTTTATGTTTTCATAATTTATTTCCTGTTTTGTCTTGTCCTGTATTGTTTGTTATGTTATGTGTCCGTAGTTATATTATTGTTTTATGTACAAACTCATTGCTGTAAGTTGGTTTTTTTAATTAATTTTCTAACAAACCCAACGTAAAATTTGGAAATACGAAAACGAAAAGAACACAAGGAACACGATGAAGTTCTAAAAGGCCGGCAAGGCCGCAACGAAGAGAAGTGAAGGCGAGGTACTCCTATAGGTATTATAATTTGTAATGTAAGATAAAGGGGCACTAAATTGTGGTGCCCCCTATCGAACTTTTTTATATATTTGTAAATTTATAAATACAATCTTTAAATCTAAATCTAATCATAAGTGTGGTAATATGGATCAACCGGCTATGTTTATCTATTTCCAAATGATTTGTGTCACCAAATATATTTGTAAAGCGGGGTATAAAGTGCTGTTTATATGCAAAAATTACGATTAAAACCTCTGTCGACATCTGTTGTGGTTCTCTAGTATTTGTAATTAATAAATATTTTATTAGTAACGTACAAGCTATATAAATTAAAATATGTCGTATGTTTTTATGTTGTAATTTCTACGCACGTCAATCTCAAAATGCCCTGCGCACAAAGTACATTTCTGAGATATAAAATACTGCGTCTAATTGTAGAACATTTTATATTCGACCTTCAATTTATAATAATTTCCCTTACCCGGCCAGTGCATTAGATAATGCATTATCGCGCTAGTCCTGAACAGGTTCACGGTTTATGATCCGTATATAATGTAAAACGATTTCCGTACAAGAATTGACAAAAATTATGCTGTACGCTTCATTGTCGTTGTTTATATTTATGTTGTGTAGATGACAAAGCATGTGAAGCAAATTGTATAGGACGCTCTGTTCCATCTGGATATAGATGAGACAACACTGTAGAAACGCCATATGGGGTAGTTTAGGATCATAATGAACTAAAATTTCCGAAGATTGCATATTTTCTTTAACCAAATTAAAAGATTTTTGACATTCATTATTCGATCCAAACAAATTTTACGTTATTATGTAATAACTAGCGCTGCGAAACCCTCCGGGTTTCTGGCGCTAGGCCTGCCGGCGGCAATCCGCTACGCGGATTCCTAACGAGTCGGCCTTCGGCCTCCACTTGCTTTTAGGAATACGGGCGGCCTGCGGCCGCCCTGTTGTATTGTGAGTACCGGCGGCCTGCGGCCGCCCTGTTACTTTTATGAATACGGGTCGGCCTTCGGCCTCCAACGTCGTTTTTAAAATACAGGTCGGCCTTCGGCCTCCAATTTGCCTTTAATAATGGCGGTCGGCCTTCGGCCTCCCACCAGCTTTTAAGAATACGGGTCGGCCTTCGACCTCCAACCTGGCTTTTAGAATACAGGTCGGCCTGCGGCCTCCAATTTGCTTTTAAGAATGCGGGTCGGCCTTCGGCCTCCCAATTGGTTTTGGTAATACGGGTCGGCCTTCGGCCTCCGACTTGGATTTTAGAATACGGGTCGGCTTTCGGCCTCTAACTTAATTGTAAGAATGCGGGTCGGCCATCGGACTCCAACTTGGTTTTTAGAATACGGGCCGGCCTTCGGCATCCAAATTGATTTTAAGAATACAGCTCGGCCTTCGGCCTCCCTATTATAAATTATAACAGACGGCAAAACGTAATTAGTCGGTGCGATTCTGATTTTCTATAACAATATGGTTGTATAACAATCTGGTTATATTAGGCATTCCACATCACGTGATATTTTTCGAATTCAATATGGACGCTTGATGGCAATGTCAAACATTGTATGTGTTTATATGGATTTATAAGTGTTTTTTCGTTTTTGTTTCGTATATTTAAGGTAATTTTACGAATTTATTTATTTAAATACAAAATTTTGCCAAAATAATGCCCGATTTCTTCACTAATACTTAATCTATAATTATCTTGCGGACAACTTTAACCGATAGATATCTGTAGGTTAAATCTAATTTTGGTTTTCTTCATGTCAGATACCTGTCAGTTTTGGTTTATTTTTAAGTTAAGTTTGTAGCCGGTAAAAGTGCAAGATAACGGTCAGTTCTGTCAGTGAACCTTTCTAACCTCAGAAAATGGATTTATTAATGTTTTCTCTGACGACGATGATGACGAAGAAGTAGTAAGCGACGAAATTTTGTTGTTGAGTAACACAATTGTGCAAATTTTAGATGTTTAAGGTTAAGGGTGCGACCGTGGCATTCTCACATTATTCAAGCCGTATACAATAATAAATATGGTACTATAGATTGATATTCTCATAGCAAAATCTATTCCAATGCCTTTAATAAGGACAAATCTGGGAACAATGATTTTTCAATGAGTAATTCCAACTTAATTACAAACTTTTAGAAATTTTTTTTTCTATTCATAACAATCACATGGCATATAAGTAACATCCCATTTCTTATTTGTCGTACCAATCCACAATTCGACTTGGGGAAAAATTTTGGCCTGCAAATCGATTTTCAAAGTCACATGTTTTGGAACAAATTAAAGCTATCGATGGTATCTATCTTATAATTTTGCTATTACCGCCATAACTATGACCTTCAACAGTTTTTCAAGGTGACAATGGACGGATAGTTAACAACTACATAAGACCTATAAGAAATACTGCATTTCAAGTTCCGCCAGATTGAGAATAACTGTCGGTAGAATACTTAAGCGTGACCGCGCGGTCGCACAAAAAAACTTTATTACCCTCCTGAGGTCACTTAATAAAGCTGTATTCGAATTCGCAATAAAATCACTTGCCTTGGGGACTTAAAAAAAAAAAAAAAAGGAATTTTCACGTTAAAAGTTGTTCATCTTTGAAAATTCACCGTGGAGTGCCGGTTCATTTTCCAGAGACTCTAATCCAACTTTGCAAAATTTCGGACCTTCCGGCGTCGATCGCCACCAAGTGTGCAAAAATCGCGCCGGTGGGTTCTTCTGGGGTTCTCGGACAGGAATTTCGGCGTAAAACGGCCTCTTTTGCGCACCTCCACGCCGCCTCCTCCCCGCCCCTCCAATTTTTTTACTCCACCACCTGGGGCCCGTCGAACCGGTCATTTTAAGACGTCGCACGTAAAAATCGGTCCGTAAATGAGGCGTCTGCGCACGTTTTTGTGACGCTTTTTCTAAAATTCCTTATTATTTTATAATATAGATGTAGGGGCCCGAAATCAAGAGCGCCTTTGGAAGATTTAATAATTTCGATAAATCTAAAATTAATTTTGTGGGCAAGGGAAGGGTTTTTCGAAAAAAATGTTATTCTACATTTCGCTTTAGATTTGCTCACTTTATCGATTGAAAGAAAAAAAAATTTGAAATTGGAAAATTTCTTCAAAAAATGTAACATATTTTTCGATTTGAGCTCTTCGAAAGGACCGTTACGTTGCGGATGGATTTTTAACAATCACGCTGGTCGATTGCCGACGAATACACGTTGGACATATTAAATTTTCCTTTCGTTGTGAACCTTTTTTCTCGCCAAAATATTACCATGAATAATAAAAATAATAAAACAATACACATACATGAATTTGTAATGTTTTGGCGAGAAAAACGGTTCACAACGAAAGGAAAATTTAATATGTCAAACGTGAATTCGTCGTCAATCGACGAGCGTGATTGTTAAAAATCCATCCACAACATAACGGTCCTTTCGAAGAGCTCAAATCGAAAAATATGTTACGTTTTTTGAAGAAATTTTCCAATTTCAATTTTTTTTTCTTTCAATCGATAAAGTGAGCAAATCTAAAGCGAAATGTAGAATAACATTTTTTTCTAAAACCCTTCCCTTGCCTTCAAAATTATATTATATTATTATACTACCTGCTTTCAGATGACATTTCACTCGCGTGTATCATGAACAGAGTTGCTTATATGAAAAAATGTCTATCTTAGTATTTTCTCGAAAATTTCTTCAGCTTACTTTTTTATCTGATGTATTTTTTACCTAAATCCTATAGAAATTGAGATATTCACAAAAATTAATTTTGGAACTGAAATTTCAGCCGTTTTCAGGCCCTAAAAACTTTAGCGGACACCCCATCTTTGGGGACTTTTGAGAAACTATTTAGAACACCCTATTAAAGCCAAAAACACACTAAAACGTTTTGTATGAATTATTCCGTAGTTTGCTTGATTTTTTGACTAAAAGCAGTGGACTGTTAGTATATGACGATGGTGGACGAAAAACGACAAATAACGGCAGCATTTGCAAATTAATATCGTTCACAAAATTTCCGATCTAAATCGAAGGCAATTTCGGGCAAAATTGAAAATATGCCAAAATGTGTATTTTCGTCGTAAATCAAATTTTTTTCGCGAAAATTTCATTAGACATTTTCGATTTATATTTGTCCCCTCGACGTATTAAACGAAAAAAAAAAATTTATTTGTCAAATTTTTCAAATTTTAGAAAACGTTTCGCTTCTTTGCCACGTCTAATATTGACCTAATTTATTCGTCGCCTACAGATTTAACCTTCACAATTTCACGCTTTACGTCTTTAGAGGATAAAATTTCCAAGTCGTCGACAATTTCATCTAGTTTGAACCGACATTTTAAGAAACAAAACGCAATTTTAAAATTCTTCGTTTTTGGGAAGGCGGTGCGCCGTCCCACGGTATTTTAAAAATCCTTCGCCCAACCTAAATGCAAGTTTGGACCTTTGGCCGTCGATCGGCGCCGATCCGGTCGAAATCCGTCACGCGGTTCGGAAGTACTCGCGTTACCGCGCGGAGAAGGCTTTTCCGCTCTCTCCGCCGCCCCCGTAACCGCCATTTCAAATTTTTCACCGTCATCGGATAGACCTCGTCGGCGTCGACATTTTAAGACTTTGCGGGCTAATTTATCACGTCGGGTTTACGCTCCAGAGGCATTTTCACAAGAATTTTCACGTTAAAAGTTGTTCATCTTTGAAAATTCACCGTGGAGTGCCGGTTCATTTTCCAGAGACTCTAATCCAACTTTGCAAAATTTCGGACCTTCCGGCGTCGATCGCCACCAAGTGTGCAAAAATCGCGCCGGTGGGTTCTTCTGGGGTTCTCGGACAGGAATTTCGGCGTAAAACGGCCTCTTTTGCGCACCTCCACGCCGCCTCCTCCCCGCCCCTCCAATTTTTTTTACTCCACCACCTGGGGCCCGTCGAACCGGTCATTTTAAGACGTCGCACGTAAAAATCGGTCCGTAAATAAGGCGTCTGCGCACGTGTTTGTGACGCTTTTTCTAAAATTCCTTATTATTTTATAATATAGATTGGTTTAATGAATACAATATTGTACTTAAATTTGCAAAGAAACGACCGTAGAACCCTTGTGTTGGTACCCTGGTACTTGGGTACCCACCAGGGTATATGTTTGCGTGTAACTGGAGTAACAACGAAAATTCCGCTTGGACCTCCCGGATCGTCGTTATTCAACTTATTTCAAAGCAGAAGGTGCCATTCAGAAAAATTAAAAAACAATTTTTTCGCTGAAATAAGCAAGTTGAACGTAACATAATATTGCCTCAGACGCACCCGGGTATCCACCATACAAAAAATGTAATTTTAACTTCTTAACCCTCGTCGAGCGGCATAGGTGCAATTGTAACTTTTGCGTTTTAACTTTTTTTCCAGAAGCTGTAAAGAGCTGATATTTTCTGACATCTCTACATATTTGGTCTAAGAGTACATAGGTTAAATTTCAGAAAAATATCTTCACCCCCTCACGTGGCAGGGGGTCATATTTATTTTACACCCGTAACTGGCGGCATAGGTACAATTGTACCTTTTATATTTTGCATGAAGAAATTGCAAGAAAAAAAGGATAACAATTTTTTGAATGATTCTATTAATGTATTGTAAAAAAGTTTATTGTACGTTACAAAACATAATTTGGAATTTTTTTAATTAATTAAATAATTACCTACCAATTCATCCCCAAGGTAAGTAATAAAATAATGAACAATTCCTTCCAGATGACGCAGATGCTAACCGGACATGGCGAGTTCGGCCGACACCTCAAGAGATTGGGGAAATCGGTGGACGGACTATGTCCGGCGTGCGATATTCTCGATGAACCTGCACATCGGATACGGGAGTGCGATTTGTACATGCAAGAACAGTTGGAGCTGGCGGCCTATCATGGCATCCATCTCCCTGCACAACTGGACGAGCTGTACGAAGAAACACCACCCGACCTGATGTGTAAGTTCCTCGAGAACAAGACCATCAACATAACTGAAAACGAAGATCTAATCATATAAATTAACAACCCGACAAGGAAAAAGGTTTGGGTGTAACCTAAAAATCGATAAAAGTGATTAAATGAAAAGAGAAAAAAGACACCAAACCAATACATGAAAAACTTATACTTAACAAACAAGTCACGATGGAAAAATGCCCACGCAATCCCGATATGGAAACCTAAAAAAGAAACATTATTAGAACCACAAACTACACAAAAACCAGGCAGATTAATTGTTAGTTACAATAGTAAATACGATACACGGTTTGAAACCCGGAGAAAATTCATACAGAAACCTACTTGAACCAGCAATATTAATTTTGATAAATTATTTTTATTTTTATTATGACAACATGAATGTCCTGCCAATATGCAGGATTAAGTTTTAGATTGGCAATGCTAATCCGTTTTTTATTCTATATAATAAATAAACTTCAATTGCCAACGATAACGGAGGTTGGCGAACAATGTTCTACACTATAATACAAGGTGTCCCATAAAGATGCTAACTTTTAGAAAAATTATAATAAAAACCCATGCACTTAAGAGAAAACTGTTTATTACAGAAATGCAATACTTAATAGAAAGTTATATCAAAAAATTCACGGTTTGCTACACTCTTCCAATCGAATCCTGAAATTCTCTAAAACGCGTTGGAATATTGCTTCGAGATTACCAGCAATTTATTAACGATTACAGCACTATAGGAACGGTAACAGTCCGAGGATTATTACTTCCGATCTGTAATTCCCCAAACAGACCACGGAAAGTGATAAATATTTTGCGTGTTGCTCTTTGACAGTTATTTTGTAAGATTTCCCGCGGATTAAAACCCTCTTGAAATTGATATTCAAAATGCTCGCTGTCAGGTGATATTTGCATATTATCACTTCCTTTAAGCCCCTTGGACTTTTATTATTTATTTTTTGTACTTGTGGAGATGAAACATTTTTATTAACAATCACTAAAAATAACAAATTTTAAAAACAACATATATGTAGAACATACGTACTACATAATATATTGCCGTGTATAGCTACTGAATTTGTGAATTTTTATAGCGGGGAAACAACGGCTCTTTTTTATTAATGCTCCAGACTAGCAATGCATGAACTCTCAGGGTCAAAAGTGGGTTCATCTATTGTTCAAAAATACTCAGATAAGCTACCTTAAATAAGTAACTCTAAAGAAAAGAAAAATGATAAACTTATTATATCTTACTCCTGCTTATTTTGGACTTCTCTGCTGTATAATTAAATTAAACCAAAAGCAATTGTTTGTAGACACAACATTGTAATTTATTAGACAAAATTATGATCATTCAAAAAACAATAGATGGATTTTCAATTAAATCGGAACAAATCAAATTTACAATTATAATAAAAGAAAAGTTTATAAATCTCCCCGTGTTAAATTTAGGCGCGAACTTTATTGTTTACCGTTATTTTTTAATACAGTTTGTCGACACAAAAATGGCTTACCGAAACTTATACGATCATGTCCCATCGATGCGTATTCAAACAAACCAGCGTGAAGATGATGATGCGATTGGATCCTATTCCATACCAGGAAAAACTCCAGACAGGATGAATGTTCAAGTAATTCCATAAAATTTATAGTCTTCAATAAGTTTCAAAATTTTCCAAATATCGTTTTAATATCAATCGAAACTTCCATAAAATGTTATCACTCCATACAATTCATGACTCATCAACAAAATTTAATATTTCCCAACTTGACAAGAAAACTATTTTTAACCATTTCCAAAATTCAACTTTCTTAAATTTAATCACGTCCTTCCTTTTTAGACGGTTCTTCAATTTTCAATAACACATCCTCACGCGTCCATGAATACAACGTGAGTTTTACACGCTTGCTTATCCATTTCGTATCTCCCCAAAATTGTCTGTAAGCCCGCGCACTTATTCGTTTTAACACAACACTTATTATTAATATTTAAATTCCTACACTTTTACAAATAAATCAATTTCATTTAATTTCTTCCCAAAATTCTCATCAAATAAAACAAATAAACCCTCTTTTGTTTTTTCCTTTTTTACATTCTTTTACAAATTATTTATGTGTACAAAATTACGTCTTGTTATCTTTTTGATTGACTAGATTTAAGCAGTTTATTATTCAGAAGTGCCAAAGATATTCAGGCGTAACTATCCAATTGCCATAGTGGTCCTTTAATTGAATATTTAATTATGAGTATTTTATCATAAATCAACCCAATTTTCCACAACATCGCATCATCCCCCAAAAGATTGCATAAAAAGATAAGCGATTTATCGAATTACATTTTTGTGGAATCTTTTTAAAGAATTACCACAAATTTTCAAAGTTATGTAAGACAAAATTTGTTTCAAATTCAAATAAAATAAATTATAGAAACCGTATAAAAATAAATTTTTCAACCCCCTATGTACAACAAAACTTTATCATTAAACAACTATTCAACAATCACTCGATCCTCAAATTCCACTATTTACAAATTTATTAATATTTACAAAAATTCTTTAAGTTAATAATTAGATGTCATCATATTTACAGCATCTAATTCAAATTCAAATTACGCATGAACTTCATTTAAAAAAAAAAAAATATTTCATTAAATTGTCGCTTTTCGAACTTGTATTGTTTTCCAATAAAAATTTTGTTTTCAAAAATTACAATCAACATTGAAGTTCAATAAACTTATCTTTCGTTTGTTTACAAAATTATCAAATATTTTCAAATCGTATTATTTAAGTTTCTCATACTGTCGTAGTTTTAATTAATTATTTCTAAATTGCCTTTATCTCATTGATATCTCAACTTAAAATCTTTTTATTAATAACGTCTTAAATAGTTTCCAAAAAAAATTTTTTTTACTTTTACTTATCTCACAATGACTCCAAATGGTTTTACGCCTTTATAAATTATTCGGTTCGATGACCTGCTCAACATCTTTATTGTATTCATAGAGTAAATTAATATGGAACCTACCCCTAATTTTATTCGTAACAGGGTTCCGCAATTGATATGTGCAATCATTAATGACTTAATCTACCACATAAGGTCCTTCAAATGGTAGTAACAATTTCTGACATTGGTTCATCTTTCTATTTCCTACTCTAAGGCTACGTATTATTACCAATTGACCTATTACAAACGATGTCCGTTTCTTAACCTGAGCATTCATCTTTCTCGTATAAATATTATTGCGATTTATTAATCTTTTTCTAACCCGATCTAATATCTCAAAATAATTATGATCTTCCCCTTGTAGCCATGGTCTTTGTGGATGTACCCTGAACATAAGAAAATATGGAGTAACCTCAGTAACAGTATTCGGAGTGAAATTTATGTACTTTTCCACCGTCTCAACATGATTCGACCAAGTTAAATGATTTTGATGAACTATTAAACGCAGCATCTTAATGGCTTCCTGCACAAAACGTTCATCGAGATTGGTTTGGGGATGCCTGATAGAACAGTAGACCACCTTAACTCCCCTTTGTTCTCAATAATCTTTAAATTTAAAATTCTGAAAGTATGTTGCATTATCAGCAAGTATAGTTTTTGGTTTAATTATATCCTTACAGAACCCTTCTAAACAAGATATGGTTTTCTCAGTGTTGCAAACTCTAGTTGGGAATAACCTAACGAATTTTGAAAAACAATCGACAACGACTAAAATATTTTTATAATTATTACTATTTATAAGATTACCTATATAGTCGATAGCGATAAGTTGTCCCGGGTAATCAACTTGAATACTTTTTATAGCGTCTTCATTATGAAAGTTTTTAAATTTTCCCAAAATACATAAACTGCATTGATTAATCGTTCGTTTAATGATTTTTAGGTCCTTTTTACAAAAATAATTTTCACGGAACAATAACCAGACCTTCTTAATACCAATGTGCCCAAATTTTAAGTGCAACGCCTGACTTATTTCAATCGTAGCTTGTTCATTTATGACGTATGTCACCTGACTGCGCGCATCGGTCACATTTTTTTTAAAATCATGTTATTATGAGGTATTTTACCTATAACGAAAATTTCGAATAGATCCGGCAAAAATTTAAAGTCAGATATTCCGTGGGAAGACATTTTTAGGTCAGCGGATAGATCGAAAAGATTGAATCGGTAACTTAAACGGACAAATTTATGTTTTACGATCGAGTAGTATTTGTAATATTTGATGGGAAAGAAAGTTCTCTCAAAAGAATTTAATACACGTCTAATAAACCATGCGGTAGATAATATAGTTTTAATAAAGTTGACGTAGCACCCATCAATAATTCCCATCATCAGCAATAAAGTCTCCATTCGATAGCATTGCAAACCAAACGTCAACCCATACATATGCTTTGCTATAATTTTGTAAAAGACTGAGAGACACTTTTATGCGATCCATAAACCCACGTCGCCTGTCAATACAAAAAACGGACACGTGCGGTGTTGAAACCGTGTGAACGAATGCATTTGGTGTCGTTATCTGCAACATGCCTCGACAGGCAAGCCAATGTGTTAATTTTTAACATGGGAGGTATAGCGATTTCGCAATCTTAAGCTTCGATAAAAACAAACAAAAAGTGCAAAAGTATAGACCCTTTTCGTCCAAATAGACGAGCAAAAAATTGTTTTGCTCGCACGTGTCTGGCAAAACTTCTCGATACACTTTACATGGAGAAAGACGAAAGCGTGCTTTCACACTCTAGGTACCGTCCAATTAAAATGCATATCCCTTCTTTCCAAATTTATGGGACCCAATTATAAGGGCCCAAATCAATCATTAAGTGGGAATTATCCTAAATTGTGGTAGGGAAAACACATAAAATGAGCTGCAAATTGCAGATTCAGGGAGATTCACTTAGAATCCGATACCGTCTTCTCGTATCGTAACGCTTCCAAAAGCGGAATTAAGACACAAAGATCTCACATTTATTCGAGATCTTTAAATCAATACAATTCAATTGTGCTAAATTATTGTGCGTTCAACTCAGGTAAAATTGTCGAACATTCTATGTTAATTGTTTATCACGTTTGATAATATCGAATTATTGCAAATAAATTAACGAACATTTTCTACTAATAAATTGTTTGTGACGCTTAACCATATCGAGTTATTTCAATTAAACTTACCGAACATTCTATGTCAATTGTTTATAACATTTAACCATATCGAGTTATTTCAACGAAAATTATCGAACATTGAATGTCAATTGTTTATCGCTTTTAATATTATCGAGTTATTTCGACTAATATCTCGTACCTTAGTCTCGCACTATTTGTCGCTTGAATGCAATCGCATTGCATTTCTTTTTTTATCAGTACGATATAAACCAGGTGTTGCGTGGTGAGCACATGTGTGCATTCCGATCGTCTTTCTCATCGAACACCACATTGACGTTTCTTATTTACACAGTGCCGGCTTTAATTAATTGTAAATTCGCGAATAATTATTCCAGTGAATTATTTCGTACGGAACCCCTATTTATCGCGTTACGGAGTGTGTAATCACCCCGCCATTTCACCGCCTTCCGATTTGAAGAGGTTTTGGAAGCTGGTTATTGCGCTGCCCTTCTGGTATGGTTTGAGACATCGTATTCAGCTCCATTCTACATTCCGAGGACGAATCTCACTCCTGAAGGACCCGCCAACGGCTTTGTCTAGAGGTCGACTTCCAACGAATACACTAAGTAAGAAACCTTTATATTTTTAAGATTGTGATGTTAAGTGGTCATATTGACCACCAGTTGTGTTTATGAACGTTCAGTTCAACCCTGGAAGACGATATCGCAACCCTTTTGTACCTCTTTTGTGTTAATTAAGGTTATTGTCTTTTATTAACGTAACTTTTACCATGCCATTCGAGCGTTCAGATTGTAACCAAATTTAACGTAATATTTCAAGTTTAGCATTGTAGCTAAAGTTTGTTTTCCCGTTGTTGGGAATTTTGATAATCAATTGCACTGATTAAGTTTCAAGATCAATTTTATGAATCATAGTTGTAGACGTTATCGAGTTGCACTTAAGTGACTATTATTTTTGGTGGAGTGCTGTATTCAATACGCCCCCCTTTTACGTATGAACTTTCTGGATCATACTTTGCAAATTAACAGTTTGTATTTTTGTAAGAGTAATCGTTTTACGAATATTAATTTCGCAACGGAAACCACACTGAAAGGTTCCGTCAACTGTACATATTTATTTTTATACGATACATGTAAATTTGATAGTATCTTGTGTAAATTTTGTCAACTCCCCCCTGATATTATTTTATTCATTACATTTTTGTTATTTCCCAACTTTGTGTTTTATTGTTATTGTGTTAATGTTTATTTAGCTATTTTCACCAACGGAAAGTTCGCCTCCTGTAAAGGTAAGGTCATTGAGCGAGGCTTTTCCGGAGTGAGAATTCGCCGTAAGATCATCAAGTTGTCGCGTACCAGCTTGGAAGGTGTGATAACCAGTCCCCTTCAAAAAGATTCATTTCTTCGTATGCGTGGCGCCCATTTAAACTCCCTCGTGTATATTAACCCCATCGATTTTGACTTAACTCCCCCCCCCCTGTGTAAATTATTCACACCGATTTTGACAATTTTTAGAATCGCGATCGAGGATTGCCCGGTCGTCGATAGGAAACACACGCTTTGCGACGTGCCGTCACACGACCCTTTTATTCCTTTCACCAACCCACCCCTTCGCGACTTTGAGCTAGTCAACCTTTTATTACCTGTTGGAAAGGTGTCGTGGATGCTAAACGTGTTGTAACACGTATAACTCCAAATTTCTAAATTTTTTTATAATAAATCCCTCTTTAAGTGTGAAAGAATCAACATCGCTCCCTTCACTCTCAAACAATCTCTGTTTTAACTGATCAAAACTATTATCTCTTTGTGCTTTCAACACAAATTCATCCGTGAAAGGTTCTTCGCCAGTATGGAACCTATTCATTGCTACCAAAATTTCCTTTGCTCCTACAGGTATATCTTTCCTACTCATTGTATCTGCTATAAAGTTCTTTCTACCACTTATATGTCTTATTTCAAAATGGTATTCTTGGATCAATAATGCCCATCTATAAATACGATTATTGGTAAACCTAGTTTTCATCATAAATGTTAACGCATTGTTATCGGTTAATATTTGAAATTTAACCCCTATCAAATAAAATTTTAGTTTATCCAATGAATAGACAATAGCAAGCATTTCCTTTTCTGTGACAGTATAATTGAGTTCTGCTCCCTTTAAAGTTCTAGATACAAAATTTATTGGGACCTCTATATTGTCTTGCATCTGCATTAAGCACCCGGCAATTGCGTTGTAGGAAGCATCGGTTTTTAACATAAATGGTTCATTAAAATTCGGATGTATTAAGCTCATATTTTTGAATAAAGTTTCCTTCATCTGGATGAACGCCAACTCCTTGTCTTCACTCCATAACCATTTTACGCCCTTCTTTAATAATCCCAACAAAGGTATTGTCAATTTTGAATAATTTGGCACAAATTTCTTGTAATAATTAAGTAAACCCAAAAATCCCCTTAATGACTTTAAATTGAACGGACGCGGATAGTTTTTTATATCTTGTAGTCGCTTATCATCTATATTAATTCCCGTATCTGATATTATGTATCCTAAATATTCCACCGAACTAAAGAAAAATTGACATTTCTCAATATTGAGTTTCATCCCAGCATCATTCAATGCTTTCATGACAATATCTACATGTTTAATGTGCTCATCAATCCCTTTACTAAAAACAATTATATCATCGATATAATGACCACAAAAATCATAATATTTATTAAGAATACCCTGTATAGCGTTTACTAATGCATTTGAAGACGTCGACAGCCCAAAAGGAACCACGTTAAATACAAATGTGGAACCATCCACAGAAAATCCCGTATATTTTTGCGAATCACAATGTAAACGTATGAGCCAAAATGAATTCTTTAAGTCAAGCTTCGTGAAAATCCTTTTACCCCCTAGTCTAGCTAATAAAGTTTCAATTTTCTCTGGAGTCTCGTGTTGTGGATGTGTAATAGCGTTCAAATTTCTGGCATCCAAACAAAGCCTTAAATTTCCATCCTTCTTTTTTACAATAACCAATGGATTGATATATGATGTGGGAGCTTTTCTAATTATACCTTCTTGAATCATTTTTTCAATTTCACACCAAACTCGTTTTCTAAAATGGAACGGTATGGGATAATTTTTAGATTTAAACGGTTTATCCTTCATAATATTTAATTTATGTACATAATTTTTTGCAATTGATGACTTACAATTTACTAAATTTTGATACTTATCAATAAACCCATCAACAAGATGCTTAAATTCCGCAGGACATTTAATTTCAATATTATCAATTTTATTATTAATTTTACATTCCCCATTATTAATATTACTAATTATTTTCATACTAATCAACTTATCATCATTAAAACTAATTTTCTTTTCATTCCCATTAATACAACCAATTTCATCCGCATTCTTTCTAACACAATTAACCGTATCATTATTCCCATTCCCCCCTAAATTGATAACATTTTCTTTCGTCCATCCTACTGACTTTCCTCCCATTGAAATTAATCTATTGTCCGTATCGATGATCATTTTTAATTTTGCAATAATATCCATACCCATAATTAAATTAAAGTTTAAATCTCCCACAATTAACAAATTCTCCCTGATTATGCAATCTCCAACTTTTATATCTGCTATAAGACTTTTATTAGACGAGGCAAATTTTTTCTGATTGGCAGTAATTAAATTCACGGATTTGACTCCTAAGATTTTATCTTTGAATTCCCTACAATGTTTATCTACTATATCTTTTGATATTAAAGATGACTCAGCTCCAGTATCTATAAGACAATCTACGTTTACATTATTAACGGTAACATTTAAAAATGGTAAATTTATTGATTCTTCACATTCTAACGGCTCTTCGATGTTTATGAATTCGCGCATATGCTGATACGAATTCACTACTTTTGTGCTGTCTCCTCTCAAAAATCCTGATTAGAGGAAGTGGATGGCACTACCTCTGGCGTATCCCCAATATTTATTTGATTCGTTCTTACGTTACGATTAGAATTACCATCATCCCCTCTAGTATTAAAACTGACTTCCCTTTCATTATTTCTTACGTTAGCATAATTAGTATCACGGTTACCATTTAAGTTTGAATAATTAGGATTACGATTATTATTTAAGTTAGGATAATTATTATTACGACCACTACCTTCACGATTTTCCCCTGAATTAGACTGTGCATTACGATAATTATATCCAGGATTATAAGACTCAAATCTTTGTCTAGATTCCCTACCAAAATTATTATTTCTACCATTATTGTAATTATATTGTTGTCTACCATTGTGAAAATGATTGTGGTACCTATCACCTGATTGATTGTTTGGGGAACGATATCGATTCCCACTGCTATTGTTATGATGATTAAAGTTATTATTATTTGAACTTCTGTATGACTCATTATTTTGGTAATTTCTATGACGCCTATCGTACTCTCTTTCGTAAAATTCCTGGTTTTCATATTCTGGATAATTAGAATGTCGGTGGCGATAATTATGATTATAATTATTATTACGGTTTTTGAAATTAAGATTATCGTCGTCGCTATCGTATCTTTTGAGTAATGAGATAAATGAACTGATGGTACAAATGTTTTCATCAGTAACACAATTTCTGATTCTCTTGTCAAAATGTGTTCTAAGGTTTCTGACAATTTGCTTTTCTGAAAAAGGACTATCTAATTGTGAGACTGAATTGATGATTCTCTCAGCATATTCGCTTCGACTACCGTATTTGTATTGACCTATCAATAATCTATTTTTTATACTATCTTGCGCATCATCATCCCAATATCTTTCAAGAAACAACCGCGAAAAACCCTGAAAATCTTCAAATCTATTTTGTATTATCCCAAACCAATCATTTGCTCCCCCCTTCATCATCGCACTTAATGAATAACGCAATCGCTCTGGATCTACTATATGGCCTATCGTGCGTCTAGCGCTTTGCAAGAATCTTTTGGGATTAGAATTTCCGTCTCCATAAAATTTTTCCTTATCCTCTCTGTTTATTTGCAGGCTAATCTCGCTAAGTTTAGTACTACTTAACAAGCTATTTTCAAAACTACCAGAACTACTTTTCATTTTATTCAAATCGGACTCAAATAATCTTATGCGCTCTGTATTTTTATTGACTTTCCGGGACATATTTTCTTGTATTATATTAAATTGCTTATCGAAACTCTCCCCCAGATTTCTATTTAACCCGTCGTTTTTTAATTCTGCTAAGTTAATTTCTACCATATCAACGCGATTATTTGTATTTACAACCCTTTCGTTTATAGTGACCTGATTTTTACTTATTTTATTTTGTATTTTCTCAATTTGCTTGTCACACCTATCAAAACCTAAATCTATCTTTTCATGGGTCCTCTGAATCATATTTACTACTTCTTCTTTGTTTTCTTGCGTCTGTTTTCCCACTTCTTGAACATTTTTTTCAACTTTTTCTATCTGATTACTTGATATCTCCTTTATTTCTTCCTTTATTTCTCTTTTTGTTTCCTCCGCTATGCGTATAAATTTCGCAAACATTTCTCGCATACTCATCTTTTCGAAATCAATTTGTTCTAGTTCCAGCCTATTCTTATCTTGAATTTCATCATCTGCCAATGAAATCCTGTCCTCATGAATGAATTCTAAACCTTTCTCTTCAATACCAGCATTGATAAACATATTATTTGGTTTCTTTATTTTTCGACCTTCCATGGTATCTATTATCTCTTAAAACAGTTCTACGCGTGGTAAATAATCTCAACCCGAAGATAAATTAAATTTTGCAAACTTCTTATCAGGCCACGTTAAACAAAGTTTTGCGCTACAAATGTCAAGCAAATAAATAATTTTTAAAACAACTTATCTTTTCAAATTTTAATTTAATTTTGAAAAATTTCTAATTCTAGGACAAATAGCAAACTACCCCAAATTATTTTGAAAATGACTCTCCCGCTTTCTTATCTAAAGCCCTACGTTGTTTTGCGCCAAATAAAGATGCCGTGTATAGCTACTGAATTTGTGAATTTTTATAGCGGGGAAACAACGGCTCTTTTTATTAATGCTCCAGACTAGCAATGCATGAACTCTCAGGGTCAAAAGTGGGTTCATCTATTGTTCAAAAATACTCAGATAAGCTACCTTAAATAAGTAACTCTAAAGAAAAGAAAAATGATAAACTTATTATATCTTACTCCTGCTTATTTTGGACTTCTCTGCTGTATAATTAAATTAAACCAAAAGCAATTGTTTGTAGACACAACATTGTAATTTATTAGACAAAATTATGATCATTCAAAAAACAATAGATGGATTTTCAATTAAATCGGAACAAATCAAATTTACAATTATAATAAAAGAAAAGTTTATAAATCTCCCCGTGTTAAATTTAGGCGCGAACTTTATTGTTTACCGTTATTTTTTAATACAGTTTGTCGACACAAAAATGGCTTACCGAAACTTATACGATCATGTCCCATCGATGCGTATTCAAACAAACCAGCGTGAAGATGATGATGCGATTGGATCCTATTCCATACCAGGAAAAACTCCAGACAGGATGAATGTTCAAGTAATTCCATAAAATTTATAGTCTTCAATAAGTTTCAAAATTTTCCAAATATCGTTTTAATATCAATCGAAACTTCCATAAAATGTTATCACTCCATACAATTCATGACTCATCAACAAAATTTAATATTTCCCAACTTGACAAGAAAACTATTTTTAACCATTTCCAAAATTCAACTTTCTTAAATTTAATCACGTCCTTCCTTTTTAGACGGTTCTTCAATTTTCAATAACACATCCTCACGCGTCCATGAATACAACGTGAGTTTTACACGCTTGCTTATTCATTTCGTATCTCCCCAAAATTGTCTGTAAGCCCGCGCACTTATTCGTTTTAACACAACACTTATTATTAATATTTAAATTCCTACACTTTTACAAATAAATCAATTTCATTTAATTTCTTCCCAAAATTCTCATCAAATAAAACAAATAAACCCTCTTTTGTTTTTTCCTTTTTTACATTCTTTTACAAATTATTTATGTGTACAAAATTACGTCTTGTTATCTTTTTGATTGACTTGATTTAAGCAGTTTATTATTCAGAAGTGCCAAAGATATTCAGGCGTAACTATCCAATTGCCATAGTGGTCCTTTAATTGAATATTTAATTATGAGTATTTTATCATAAATCAACCCAATTTTCCACAACATCGCAATATAAACATTGAAATAGTAGGAGTTCGTCGGCGCAGTGTAAACCAACCGAAAGAATTAAATCGCAATGTAAAAGATTGCATAATAATAAACCAATCGAACCGCTCAACCACTTGCTGTAGACAGTGACTTCACTAACATTTCATTTAAAATATTTAAAGTTTGTTCCCTAACATGCTTTTGTAAACTTTTTTCACGAACCCTGTTAGTTAACATTGTTTGTCTGAATCTATAGACACCATTTTGAACATAAAATAGTACTAAATAATCGAAAGCATTTCTAAACAAAAACAAAGTTTTGTTATCCAAATGTGTTTCGAAATATATTTAACATCTCTCTTCGCTAACTCAAAACGTTATCTATCGGATCGTTAAGAACTATCAAGTTCGGTTTACACCTCAAATACACCTCACTAATCCGGCACTTCAATAGACCGATATGTCCAATAATCCGGGACCCTCCGCCCGTATTTAATTCAAAATTAATCATGGACAATTTTCCAAATTTTTTTGAGATATGTTACAGTTATAAAAAAAACGTAGAACATGAACACAAATACATTGTATTCCCTTTATGAAATGCTTTATTTTATTTATTATGAATTTTTCTATACAATCCAGTAATCCGAACATTCCAATAATCCGGCACCCTCTGGTTTTTAATAGTGCCGGATTAGTGAGATTCTACTGTATTTCTATAGGGAACTAGTGACAAGTAACACGGCACCTAGCGGAAATTTTGGCGAACTACGTTAAATTAGATGTAACGTTTATTTTGCATTATGTTTAGTGCTGATTTTAAAAGTTTTCGACTATTAACAAAATTTTCTAGTAATACACTTCGATATGAACGCTAATCAATATTGTTCAGTGCCTCAATATTCATCTTTGGCAAAGAAAAATCCGGAGTTAAGTTTTCATTTATTCCCCACGGCTGAAAAACACAAGACCCTCGTGGTAAATAAATTGGGAGTTCAGGAATTGGTCGATATTAGAAAAATGTGGATTAAAAATTTAAAAATTGGAAAAACTGGAACAAAGTTTATGAAAGTGTGTTCACTACATTTTACAGAATATGATTATTTTACACGAGGCAAGTAATTTCTTATTTAAAATATTTTTGAGGTTAGTTTTTTATGCGACACTTTTAGTAGATGCTTCCGATGTTAAAAGAAGAAAATTAAAGACGATAACTGTTCCTTCTCAGAAGCTGCCAGTGGGAAGATGTGAATCGTCGAGTGAAGAGCTAGGTCCGTCAGCCAGAACAAAAAGACAGGAAAAACGAATCCACACAACCGAAAGCCAACACGAAATTTCGTGTAAAATTCCTAAATACACGGAAGACGATTTACAGACAACAGAACCTTTGCTAGTGATGTACGATAGTGCCAATGACCAAACATTACCGGAAGTACAATATCGAGACAGTGAAGTGCAAGTTAATATTCCTAAAATAGAAACAATTACTGGTATTTTAAAAAGTGACAGCGATTTGCGAAGTTTCACGGGAATTAGCTCGTTAAAAATATTAGAATGCCTACATAAAGCTGTGGCAAGAATGCATAAAGACAAACTAGTCCATTTATTAACAATTCGAGAGCGTATTAACTTTTACAAAATTAAAATTAGATCTGTCGTATGTTACACTCGGCACATTATTTGGAATCTCACAAACTTTAGCAAAAACTTACTTCTCTGAAACAATTCCAATTTTAAGTCAAGTTTTAAAAGTAGCAAATACCCTTTCCAGATAGCGCCGAGATTAAAAAATATATACCAATTTGTTTTACAGGATTTGAGGATGTCAGAAAATGAATGAATACTATTTAAACAAGTTTAAGCAAAATTGATTATAATTAAAATTTTACATTTATTACCCTAATATTAAGGGTGGGTCTTTTATATAACATAATAATATAAACAGTAAGATCTAAATAAAATAAATCATATGAGTTAAATTTTGTTTTCATTATTTTCCTTTCCTTCATTACACAATGGGGAGGAGTAATTTTGTCCTTTAAGCAAGGCATTTCCGGTACTGCCACATGCTTGTACATTTCTTGGGTCGTAGCTTTGTGGGTAGACCATACACATTTTACATCGGTAGATGAAATCACCTCCATTTTTAATAAATCGTTCCTAAAATGAAGAACTACATAAACTTTGAACAAAATTTATGGAATGTTACACACCTATTACACTTAAGTAGAACAGCTGATATGTGTTTGCACCTTCCACTGTAGCCTGCTTTGCATGAGCAAACCATCGACTCTATTGTGACTTTCCTATCTTCTACATCTAAAACTCCATTAATTTTATGGGGATGAGCATTTATAGCAGAAGATTAGATGCACAATGCTACAATATTTATTTTGTTCTGCTTCGCTTCTATTAATGTTTTACCACATAGAACAGCATGCCCTGCGTTTAAAACTGCTTTGCCTTCATAAACACATCTAGATGTTTCAGACCCCTCTAAATATTTGAGATAGTCAAGAAGACTTAATCTTAATTCGTAAGATTCCGACATATCTGCAAATTTTAAAAATTAACCTCAAAATATAAGTTATGTTTAAGGTGTAACTTGTAACGGTTTAAAATTTGCCGCCGGGTTCTTTGGGTTTTGGAACCAGTGACCGTTGGTACGAGGGAGGAAAAATGCGCAGGAGTCGGTTCGCGAGACTGGACTGGATACGTTTGCTCGAGTAAGAGGTGATTTTGTGTGTGTTGTGCAAAAATTTTGTGAAGCCGGATTTTGGAGAAGAATTGGTTAGTTAATACCATCCAGTAGCGAACTGGGATTATCTTCTCGAATCCGTAGGATTGGGAAGCTCATTTTTTTTGATTATTTTACCGGGAGCTCTCATCCGCCTTTATGGGATTCGAAGCTGAACAAATTTTTGCATATGCCGCAGATCAACGAAATTTGAGGTATCCTTTTTGGTTGGTAATTTGTTGTAATAATTATTATTGGTTTTTATATTAAGCCATATTAAGCTCGATGGCGTATTTTTTTTTCCTTGGCCTTTTTAATGTGTTTTATTTTTTTATTTATGTGTAACATCTTGGTATTCTTTTTTTCGTTCTGCATTTTTACTTCCAGAATGGTTGCAATTGATAGATAAGTGGCAGATTACAACTTTCTGCACTGCGTGATAAAATTGCAATCATTATCGCACTTTCGCATATTGTGGATAATGATACCAATGTATAAGTGTTATGTTTGATAAGCGTAGTAATGACTACTTTATTTATTTTATTACGTTTGGTTAATTAAACTTTACTTGTGTATTATTTCCTATGGTTTACATCGAGCGAACTGGTAAAATGTATTAGCAGGAAGATTCCAATTTGATCGACGGAGGTTCAAATTTCATATTTGAAATTTAGTGTCGATACTTTTTTTTGTGTTTAATTATGATTTTATATTTTTATTTTATAAAGGCTTCGATGTGTGACCTACTTATATACAGAGTGCGGCATTGCGCCGGGGTCGCTGCTATTTGGTTTGGTCGTCGGAGGCTCGGTGGTTACCTTAGTGGGATTGTACCTATATGACCATTCGAGTGTTCCGTCGATTGATTGTGTGGGTGGTGATTCTGAGTGTCAATGTGGTCGCTACTGTGCCGTTCTGGTCGGCTCCTGTAGTGGGCTACTGTTGTTGCGTTCCACTGGCGCAATACTAACACCATAAGCATCGACTTTATCATAAAGCCTTTAAGCAATGACCACCGTATTGTTTATTTTTATGTTTATTTTTATTTTATTGTTAAGTTTATTTTGTGTGCGTAAGATATTTGCGCTTTATATTTATCGTAATTTAGTTGGTTAGCGTTGCAAGTGGCGACCAACGTGGTTTGGTGTGATCGCTGGTTGAGTTACGTTGCGGAAATTGTGGGTTCGAATTGCGAACTTCGCGAAATTGCAGCAACATTTATCGTAATTTAGTTGGTAAGCGTCACAAGTGGCGCCCAACGAAAATATTTTTTGAACAACGTCGATTACATTTTAAAGTGTTTTTTTATTTTTGATTTTCTTAGTTTATTTAAATTCGTGTAAATTCGTGGTTTTTCTACCCTATACCTTTTTTTTGGAGGGGGAAGGTAAATTTCAAGTTGAAATTTTTTTTTAAATCTTCTTATTGTGTTTTTTCGAATCTCATCCATCATGAAAGTGGATAGATTATTTTAGGAGATGAACTCTCCTATGAATTAGATGAGAGAGTTGGCTTTTGAACGTGGAAAGGTGTCGACGCAAAATTTTGTTGGTCTGCTTGTGAAATGTGGTTGTGATTTTTGGAAAGAATTTTGTTTGTTTCCTTTCTCGAACGACCCAGCATTCGAATTAATATGGAACAGTGTTTTTCCGAACCCGATCCGGGGATAAGAATTCGTTGCTGGTGGAGGGTGGATTTTTACCGCTTTGTACCGTTCCTTTTTATGTTGGATCCACCGTCCAGTCTTCTGTTGAAGGATTCTAGTCGTTCAGATGGGTAAGTCATTAGAACCTTTCATTAATTCCACATATTGCATTTATCAGTCGACTCGCAATTTGTACTCTAACACCACCTGAAGTTTATTATCGTTATCGGTTATAACCAAGGATGATGGATTTTTACCGCTATGTACCGTTTATTTTTTTTTGTTGGATCCATCGTCCATACTTCCAGCAGGATTATTAACAGTTCAATTCTTTTACGTCATTTAGAACATATCGTTAATTGCACATATTGCATTATCAGCCAACCCGCAATACTCGGATACCACCTGGAATTGTATTCGTTATCGGTCGTAACAAATTTTGTTCAAGCTCGATTTTTATATTTTTTTCCTTTCAGGTTTGTGTCGATTATAATATGTATTTTTACCTTTGAATGAATATTATTTTGTTTTTTTGTGTTTTAATATTTCAGGTTTGTGTCTTGCCTTATGTATTTTTTTTGATTGGCAAGTTTCGCCAAGAATATGAGTTATTTATGCTTTCTGCATGAATTTGATTGGGGCACTTTTTTTATTGTACGCTCGCACGCGTGAATATATTTACTAACAACTGTATTGCTATCTTTGTGGAAACATTATTTACGAGAAATAATGTTTTCTTTAACCAAATGAAACAACTTACTTTCGAGATAGGTAGCGTAGAGCTGAGTTAGTCTAATGGATAGGCTAGCAGTCCATAAAGCGGGCGGCATAGTTTCGAATCCCGTATTCGAAATTAAAGGCTTGATTTTTTTTAGTTATTGTGTTATATATTTTTATTATTTGTCTGTTTGTTTTATTTGAAAAGAATTATATAGGAAGAAGGTCTCGCGATGCACGACAGAAGTACAGCGGTGGGAAGTTTTACCGGGGCCTACGATTGGTTAGTTATGCGGGGGCTCGCGGTGGTTGCATTTGAATTTTTATATTCTAAACCATTCATTGGGATTTTAGCGACCACCCGAACGTTCCCTTAATTAATTCGGGAGGAGGTTCTTGGTGGTATTATTTCGCTTCTGTACAACCTACTCTGTTAAAAGCAATTACCATCGGACATCGCAATTGTTATCACCTTCGAGCAATGACCATCTGGTTGCTCACCAACTATTTATTGGTCATCATTCGTTCGTGTTGATCAAAGTTGGTCAGAGACGAGTATGTATAGTTTTTTTGTTTTATCGTTTGTATATATCTTTCTTTGTACATATTTTTCTCTTTTGTCGTTATTATCGTATTGTTATCTTTTGTTTTGTTTACCTATCGTGTCGAAGGTCCGAACATCTGGACAGCTTTACATCTTCACCATCGGTAAAGTTCCTAGTCTATTTCCCCGTATCGTTGGTTTTCTCGTTTTATAGAAACTTTACCTCTTTCCAAGTAAAGGGGGAGTGTAACGGTTTAAAATTTGCCGCCGGGTTCTTTGGGTTTTGGAACCAGTGACCGTTGGTACGAGGGAGGAAAAATGCGCAGGAGTCGGTTCGCGGGACTTGACTTGATACGTTGAATCTGGTGCGAGGTAGGTGTGTGCTGTGCGAAATTTTGTTGAAGCCGGATTTTCGAGAAGAATTGGTTAGTGGTTACCATCCAGTGGCAAACTGGGATTATCTTCTCGAATCCGTAGGTCGAGAAACTCAATTTTTTTGGAGTTACTTTATCGGAGTTCTCTTCCGCCTTTATGGGATTAGAAGCTGGACAGATTTTGCATAGGCCGCAAATCAGCGTAGTTGAGGTATCGTATCATTTTTAGTTGGTTATTTATGATAATAATTATTAATTATTTAGTTGATTTACTTATCACAACGTGTAAATTTTGTATAAATATTCCGTCGTTTTTGGGTGATAATCAACATATGGTTGATAACATTTTTGTGTGGTCCGCCATTATTTTGTTAGTTCTTTGCGGGACTGCGCGTAAGATATTTGCGCTTTATATTTGAGCAATTATTATTTTCATTTACAAAATTTCTTCGTTGTTCAAAATTTTCCGTATGCCCTGAACTCATTGCTGGTTTTTTTTGTTTAATTAATTATCTTCCAAGCTAGCCGGCAAGATTACAAAGATAGCTCGTGATTTCTCGATTTCCCCTTTAAACGAGTTGTCTAATCTTTCATAACGACGTCTTCCTTTTTAACCGAAATCGAGTGGCGCTTATTCCATCTTTATTTTTCTTCGTCGTTTTAATTAACATCTTTGGTTAGAAATTAATGTAACATCAATTATTAACGTCACATTTGGGAAAAATTCTTGAGGAATTTTAACCGTCGCAAACTATGCTAGTTTTATAATTGAAATTCTATAAGTTAAATTAATTGTGGAAAGTAATATTCAATAAGAAATAAATCAAGAAAATTTAAGTGTTTTTTATATTAAGTGAGTTATAGTAAGATTAAAAATCATTCATATCAGAACGCCCCATTCTGAAACGAGAAAACCATTTTCGTGCAGTACTTTCTACGATGGCATTCTCTCCGTAAACGGCACAAATGGTTCTAGCGACCTCAGATGCCTTAAGGGGGTATTACGTTTTTTCGCGCATAAATCTAGGCAATTTTCAGGATTTTTTTTTAGAAAAATGAAACAACATAGAAATGTTTCTGTTATAGTGGGATATTTATTATATATTGAATACACAATTGTGAATTTTTCATATAAAAATAATAAAAATTCGTGCTGCTACAGCCTCCTGAACGTAAGTCTATTAAAAAGGTGGTGGGCATTCTCAGGTCCTTTGTATTTGTCCAAAATTAAACAAGTTGGAACTTGCTTTAGCAGCGGTTCCTAGGCTTCTATACAACTACTTTTCTGGTGTGAAAAGTTGATGTTATTTTTGGTCGCCAAATAACTTGTCGTTGATCAACGTCTACGCACCAACTGAGGACAGTAACGATGCTGACAAGGAACAATTCTACGATGACTTGGAAAAACTATACGATACGCTGCCAAAACAAGATACGGCGATTATTCTGGGTGATTTTAATGCTCAAATAGGGAAAGAAAATTACATAGAGGGTGTTGCTGGCAAGGAAACTATACACGCAGAGACAAACGACAATGGTAATAGACTGTGTTGCCTAGCAGCAGCATTAGGCATGGTAATTAGTAGCACAAAGTTTAAACACAGAAAATTGCACAAAATGACGTGGACGTGGCCTGGTGGAGATAGTACAGACGGAAACCAGATTGACCATGTGCTGGTGAATAAGAGAAGAGCAACATCGATTCAAGATGTAAGATCGTACAATGGGGCCAATGCGGACACGGATCACTTCCTTGTGGTGGCTGAAATCAAGCAGAAAACAATGATCGGGGAAAGACGACATGAAACAAGAAGGGGAATGGCAATAGAAAAATTTAATAGCGAATCGTATACCATGCAATACCAAGAGATGTTAAAACGTCAGATAAAAGAAAACAAAGAAGACGACATTGATGTGTTATGGTACAATATCAAAGAAAACATTAAAGTAAGCGCAAGACACATACTGGGATATAGAAATAAAGGAAAATGGAAAACATGGTTCGACGATGAATGCGAGAGGAGTAATAGGAATAAGAAGGAAGCAAGACTGAAATGGTTAGCAACCAGCAAACAAGAAGATCTGAATAATTACAAGGAAAAAAGAAGAGAAGCAAGTCAATTATACAAGAGAAAGAAAAACGAATGGATCGAACGAAGAATGAAAGAAATAGAAGAAAATAGTACCAACAATGTGAGAAAATTCTATCAACAAATAAAGAACAGCAGAAGGTCATGTAATATAAAAGTAAGAGCACTAAAGAATGAAGAGGGAAGATTAGAAAGCGGTGCAGAAAACATCAAGAAAATATGGTTGAATCACTTCCAGAAATTATTAAATACGCAGCAAGATGACTACACGAGATCGAACGTACTGGAAGACTCGGTAAATGATGATGAGGTGCCAGAACCGACAATCGAGGAAGTTACCGACATGATAAAGAGATTAAATAGCGGCAGTTCTTAGGCTTCTATACAGCTACCTTTCTGGTGTGGAAAGTTGTTATTATCTGATTATTTTTGGTCGCCATATAATGTAACATCACATAATCAGATAATCTGCACTATTTAAATTTTTGCGGTTGGTATTTATCAATTACTATAAGTAGCGATGCCAACCCGTACTATAATTATAGTACGGTTGGCATCGCTGTACATAAGTAATAATAATCAAACTTTTCCATTCCATTCGTAACTTTACTTTTCTGTAATTTCCGGTCCATTTTTGAGGTGGATCCATCCTCTTTCTTCTCTTTTATTTACAACTTAACTTCACTATCCACATCAAGCCACTGCTGTGGTTAAAATAAAATCGTCTGCTTACTGGTAAAACCAAGTAACTGCAAAATTTTCAAAACTGAGTTAAATATATCGGCACTAGCTGATAGCCCGTCCGAGGACGGGTAGCTAGAAGGACGGGCAGGCAGCCAAGGTCATATGACTTTTGGATTGCACTGAGAGCTTTCCTTAATCTTCATTCAACTTAAGTTACCTTGGCTGCCTGCCCGTCCTTCTAGCTACCCGTCCTCGGACGGGCTATCAGCTACTTTCGTTATAATGTAATTCTGCTTATATAGTAATTTTGAGTAGGATAATCGGATTAACTGATCCGATGATACGTTGATCCGATGATACGTTGATCCAATGATACGTTGATCCGATGATACGTTGATACGATGATACGTTGATACGATGATACGTTCATCCGATTGGTTATGAAATTATCCGTTATGCGTTCGGTTTTATAATAAGAGATGTTAAGTTTTTTGCGCTCTTTCTACTGGTAAAACAAGTTAATTGATACCTCTCCGCGTTCGAAAGTTATGCCGTATGAAAAACTCGGCGCTCCGCGCCTCGCAAAGGGGTTCCGCCCCCTTGACCCCCGCAAGGGGGCAAGGGGGCTTGCACATTAATTTAAAGTATTATGGCATTGCTAAAACTATAATCCTTCTTACAAATAAATTACAACACAATACATATTAATACTGCTTAGTTATTAAACGTCAAACTTTCAAACGCTATTATCTCAAAACTATGGTTATGTCAGTTACCTGGTTTTACCAGTAAGCAGACGAAATAATAAATAATTAGTGTAAATTATCTGATTATGTGATGTTACATTATATGGCGACCAAAAATAACCAGATAATAACAACTTTCCACACCAGAAAGGTAGCTGTATAGAAGCCTAAGAACTGCCGCTAAAGCGATTCCACCTCGTTTAATTTTTGTTATCTGAAAACAGCTGTCATACAATAAGTCAGGGGCGTACTGGATCAAGTTATTCACGAGGGCTTAGATTTTTCATATCGATCGTCAGCTAAAGCGCATAAGTGCGTTGCTGCTAATGCTGAATGCCTGGTTACACTCCGGGCTCAGTAAAACTTTATTCTGGCCATGTTTATTACTTAATAACTTTATTCTGGCTATATTCATTGTATGTTTACTACAATGTGTTACACAAGAAAACATTTTACATCTGTTTTGAGAGGTGACATATTTTACATTCGATTTGTATTTTTTCGCTTGTTTATGTACATTTTCCTTTATTACAGTCTTGAAAATGACCCCGATAGAGGGTCGAAACTAGTCGATTCAAAACGTAGTCTTTCTTTAACACGTCCCCTGATATCCAATATCCTAGTAAATCATATCCTTGGGACAATACCTTATTATCTTCACTTTATTCTGACCGTTAATCCCTGCGGCAGTTAGACCAGTAAGCCACGTATCAAAGAATAATTGGATCAACGGGCAATCGTATCATGGTATAATCGTATCAACGGATCATCGTATCAACGGATCAACGTATCATCAGATCAATTTTCTTATATAGGACATCGCCCTATGAGTATAGTAAATGTAACAGTTTGGCTAATTTTTCGCGCGTTAAGTAAAAGTAAATTATTAACAATGGAATTAATCGAAAACAAATCTGCTTTCAAAACTGTAAAGAATGTGCAATTTGGCATTTTTAGTCCGGAAGATATTCGTAGCATGTCTGTTGTCCCAGCAGGTATAAATCATGTAGAAATTATGGAAGGAAGTCTTCCAAAAGTGGGCGGCCTGATGGATCCGAGGATGGGAGCGGTTGATAGCACTTTACCATGTCAAACATGCGAAGGCGACCGGGACACTTGCCCCGGTCACTTTGGTCACATCGAATTGGCCAAACCGATCTTTCACGTTGGCATGATTAAGAATGTCATGAAAGTTTTACACTGCGTCTGCTTTAATTGCAGTAAATTGTTGGTGAACCCAAAGAAACAAAACCACTTTGAACACGCTCAGAAGATAACTACAGACGATTCCAAGAAACGCTTAGAACTAGTGTACGGTTTGTGCAAAGAACAAACAATATGTCACGCGGATGGTGGATGTGGAAATCATCAACCTGTAATTAGAAAATCGGGTCTCGATTTGACAGCCGAATGGAAGGAAACCGACGGAAAGATCCACAAGAAAAAAAGTTGGCGGAAGAAGTGCTACATATCTTTAGACAAATTAGCGACGCAGATTGCAGCGCCCTGGGAATGGATCCGAAATACTCACGACCCGAGTGGATGATCGTGACGGTTTTACCGGTTGTTCCTCCTTCCGCGAGACCCGCAGCTTTCATGGGCGATTCGCCGAAGAAACATCAAGACGATTTGACAAATAAATTGGCCCTAATCATAAAAATACGGACAGACACGGAGCCAGATCATATGGCTTCTTGTTATACTTTGTATAGAAGCCTAATAGCGCACTGGGTACCCAGTTCTTAGACCTCTATACACACAGAGTATTTCCAACACCATTTGAAACGCTCTGTATGATTTTGAATTATGCGGACGGACAGACGGACAGACACGGAGCCAGATCATAAGGCTTCTTGTTATACTTTGTATAGAAGCCTAAAAACAAAAGATTTTCGTATTCAGCAGTTGTCGCTATCGTCCGAACTACGATTATAAAAAAAAAAATTACAGAGGAAATGGCAGCGTTTTAAAAAAAAAATTGAAATTTTAAAATTTTTTTCAAGTTGAAACCACAAAAAAGGACCTAAATTTGGTAGGAATGCATTTCTTTTAGTTCAGACGATAGAGAATTTTATATAAAATCGAATACCGCAAGATTCAATTGAATCGGATTATTATTTTTTAAGATAGAATGCCCACCACCTAAAGAAATGTCATTCGGAGAAAAACGCATTTAAAATTATGCGATAAGGTTCTTGTAGTTCAGGTTTCCCATATACGAATTTGCAACTGCGTTATTATAAACCCTCATAATTTACTCATCATTTAAGTTTTCCACGAAATTTTTTCACTAACATGTGCTAGAAAGATTCCAGATTAATATAATCCATAAAAAAAATAAAACGTATTTTTTGAAGTGAAAAAACCGTAATACCCCCTTAACTCCTCGGTTAAACTTAACATTAAAATGACATTGATAGTTTTTTAACGTTGGGAAAATAACGTTCTGTGTTAGAGAATAGAGGTTGTAAATGTCATTATAGTGCCTGTTCTTCTTTTAACATGAAAACATGGAAAAATTGTGTTGCTATCTTAAGACTATCTTAAAAGTCTTGCAAAATTAGATGAATAGCATGGTTTCACGCTACAAAATTGTTATGTAAACATTATATAGATGAATTAATTTATGAATGTTGAATGCCCCTACCGTCATCTATGATAAGTAGTGTGATGAAATTGTAAAAAGCTATAGGAATATAGTGATAAGTAACACGGCACCTAGCGGAATTTGACCGAACTAAAGTACCGTACACATAAAATTTATTTTGCATATGTTTAGTGCGGATTTTAAAAGTTTTCGACGATTAATAAAATTTTCTAGTAATACACTTCGATATGAACGCTAATCAATATTGTTCAGTGCCTCAATGTTCATCTTGGGCAAAGAAAAATCCAGAGTTAAGTTTTCATTTATTCCCCACAGCTGAAAAACACAAGACGCTTGTGGTAAATAAATTGGAAGTTCAGGAAATGGTCGGTTAGAAAAATGTGGATTAAAAATTGGAAAAACTGTAACAAAGTTTATGAAAGTGTGTTCACTACATTTTACAGAATATGATTATTTTACACGAGGCAAGTAATTTCTTATTTAAAATATTTTTGAGGTTAGATTTTTATGCGACACTTTTAGGAGATGCTTCCGATGTTAAGAAGAAAATTAAAGACGATAGCTGTTCCTTCTCAGAAGCTGCCAGTGGGAATATGTGAATCGTCGAGTGAAGCCAGAACAAAAAGACAAGAAAAACGAATCCGAAAGCCAACACGAAATTTCACAAACTTTAGCAGTGGTCATTAGTGCCACATATCCATGACATTTTAATTATTATATCTGGTCTCACTAATCTTTCCAAACCAATTCTGGGAAATGATAAATTTATTTATAGTAAAACTCCAAAATTTATAAAAAAAGATAACTTTTGCGTTTATTTTAATTTAGACGTTGTTCATTAACTGATTTAATTCACCAGTTCTTCGGGAACTAATTTAATTAATCAGTTCTTTGAACATTTGGTTTTTACATCTTAAGTAGCTTGCACGGCTTGCCTTCAAAATTTACAATTAATAATTAAAATTCAGCAAAAAATCAAAAATAAGGTTAAGCAAAATTGATCACAATTAAAATTTTACATTTATTACCCTATTATATTTATTACCCTATTATATTAATATAAACTGTAAGATCAAAATAAATCATAAATTAAATTTTGTTTCCTTTAAACAAGGCATTTCCGGTACTGCTATGCTTGTCGTCTTGAGCTTGTCGGCTTGTATCTTGAGTCGTAGCTTTGTGGACCATACACAGTTTACATCGGTAGATGAAATCACCTCCATTTTTAATAAATCGTTCCTAAAACGAAAAACTAAATTAACTTTGAACAAAATTTATGGAACGTTACACACCTATAAGTAGAACAGCTGATATGTGTTTACACCTTCCGCTGTTGTTTGCTTTGCACGAGCAAACCATCGACTCTATTGTGACTTTCCTATCTTCTACATCTAAAACTCCATTAATTTTATGGGGATCAGCATTTATTGCAGAAGATTGGATGCACAATGCTACAATATTTATTTTGTTCTGCTTCGCTTGTATGAATGTTTTACCACATAAAACAACATGCCCTTCGTTTAAAACTGCTTCGCCTTCATAAACACATCTAGATGTTTCAGACCCCTCTAAATATTTGAGATAGTCAAGAAGACTTAATCTTAATTCGTAAGAATCCGACATATCTGCAAATTTTAAAAATTAACCTCAAAAATTAATCTAAAAATAAAACTCACCTAACCGTATATTATATTATTTAACTGCAGGAAGATGAACTACTAAACAACACTAACTGTAATTTAACAAAATAACAAGTTCACTTGGAAAAGGGAATGAAAAACACGTAAAATAGAACGGAACATAAGCGCGGCTATTAACAAAGTATATAGCTGTTAAAATACGAATGTACGCAACTTTAGTTCACATTTTTACCCCGCGGCGCTGCGATCTTAATCTCATATCCCTATAGGGAAGGTTAGGTGAGTTACAATATCCGATTAATAACATTATAATAATAATTCTTTATCATATAGCTTTTCTGCAAATGTGTAATCAGAATGATAAGCTAGGTATTAAATATGAGTGAAGAACTAGTGGAGACGCTTTTTGCTTCATAACTATTCTAGTTGTAAGACATTAGTCCTGTGTAATAAAGTTTTTTAATCATTTTTAAAAAGTGGTTTTTGTCCGACCGAATTGAAATTGGCGCAGTCGGTAGGATTCCCAAAATTGAGCTTATCGCAAGAGCAATTTTCGTACCAACGATTAATTGGGAATTCGAAAAAAAAATCAATTTGGACAAAAACAGCACAGCCGTCATCAAGAGGAACAAGAATCGTCCAAACCGGTGACAACAATTAGTTTAAGAAGACCTGAGGGAGGAACAAGCATCGTCCAAACTTATAGGCATTCGAAAATAAGAAATGAAAACAACAATAATATTGTAAGTCTCATTACATTTTCCTATCATTTAAATTTTCCTATCGCATAAAGGATATAATTGTAACTTTTACTTTCAAGATAACAATAATTATAATTTATGACAGACGTCGTCAGTCTAGATAATTTATCGGAATTATTCAAAAATATTACAATTGAACCGTTGACAATGTCGACGAATTACCAGTTGTTAAGATTGCATTTAGATAGTATATCGCAGTATGAAGGAAACCCTCATACCTTGAATATTTTTATTGATAATTGTCAAAATTTAATAAACGCATTTTCGAGTACTACCGACCATGCACTTAATACGTTTTTATTAAGAGCAATTTTAGGTAAACTAGTAGGTAGAGCTTTAATTTTAATTGGTTCCCGTAGCGAACTTGACAGTTGGACAGATATAAAAACTGCATTAAAATTAAGTTTCGGTGATCAAAGAAACATCGATTGTTTGGTTCAAGATTTGATAGATTTAAGACCAAATAAAAATGAATCTTTTTACAACTTTGGTATACGTGTTCAGGACGTACGATCTTTAATTACTTCAAATTTAAATACGGCAGTAATGTCACCAGAAGAAAAAATTATTCAATTAAAAAATTACAACAATCTTGCTTTAAAGACATTTATTCGTGGATTAACGGGACAAATTCAAACGAACGTTAGATTAAGAAATCCCGACAGTTTAGAAAAATCTATGAGTTTACTTATAGAAGAGGAAAATTTTCTTTATTCGACCAATCAAAGTAGCACATTAAATTCAAATGTTATGTTTAGACCAGAACAAAGGTTAACACCTGGAAAATCAAATAATAATTTTAGACCTAACTTTAATTTAAATAAAAATCCAATATTTCAAAACGTGCAAAATTTAAACAGATTTCCACATTTTCAAAATACTCAAAACTTTAATAAACCTACACCTTTTCAGAGTAATTCAAATTTTAACAGACCTATACATTTTCAAAATAATCCGAATTTCTTTAAAACGTTACCATATCAAAATAATTCGAATTTTAGCAAACCTCCACAATTTCAAAATGCATCAAATTTTAATAGATTTTCACCACTCCAAAATAACTCTACAAATAATCAAAGACCATTATTTCAAAACTCCAGTTTTAATCAAGCTTTTCAAAATCAACCTAGACCTTTTCAAAATGTAAATCAAAATTTTAATAGATCAGGTAGAACACAATTCACCAATCGATATCATGAACCAATGGACACAAGTAGTGCTCATACTAGATTTGATAAAGGTAATTATTCTATGAACCACCTTTTTAATCAAAACGTAACTGAAAACCCACAAATTGAAAACGAATTTGAAAATTCATTTAATTACGAAGACAATGTAGAACCAGACGAGATTAATAACCTGACGGAAGATAGTAATGCATACGTTCAGAATGCATTCTTGCAACCAGATAATGCAACAATAATAGACGGAAGTCAATGGCAACAAAATGATAATAATTTTGCAAACGAAACAAATTTTCAGGAAGTCACTTACAAACCACCCAATATAATACAATTACACAATTTCGAATCTGATTTACCTTATATTTACGTACCGGAAATTAACGCAAAATTTTTAATAGATACCGGAAGCTCGAGAAACTTAATAGATCCTAATTTAGCTTATAAATTTTATAGTAACTTTATTTTCAAAGAACACTTTAATATTAAAACGGCGCACAATATTTCATATCATGATGAAGTAGCCGAAATTCCTATCTTTCAAATTTTCAATCTAAATCAAAATCATAAATTTTATCTTTTTCATTTCAGCGAAAAATATCACGGGTTGATCGGAATCGACTTATTAAAAAATTTAAATGCTCAAGTTAACATCGGAAATAAAATACTTATGACACCTCACACTGAAATTTCATTGATTTTCGAGACTGAAAAAAAATCATTAACGCAAAATTCTAATAATAATTTAAAATTAAATTACTCGGTAATAATTCCACCTAGAGTGGAACAAGTAGTTAAGCTACCTGTAAATGTAAAAAAAAGAAAATACAACACAAATGCAGACTGTTTATCCCGAATTTCAATTAACGCTTTAGAAAATGAATCAATAATTAATAATCCGGGAGAGGTAGACGCAGACATTCTTGCATTTTTACGAGACTTTACTATTGACAACACCACATCAAACGAACCCCAACCTTCGACTAGTAAAAGCTTCAAACGTTGATACGATGAACAAACTTCCAGGTGACCTCGGAGGGCTGGATGAATGCAGATTCAAGTACAAAATTAAACACTACCTCACGGAAATGGCTTTCTATAGCACAGAAGAGTTTTTGCAGAGCACATTCGTAGACTTTGCTGATGTTATTTGAATGATTAATCGTTTCTTTTTATGACCTGTGTAAGCACCTCTCTGTGTAATAGCACAAATAAATATTATTATTATTTAAAAAAAATCCATAAATTTGTTACAACTCGTGGCGCCTTCTAGCGATGAACACTAAAAGCAAACCAGTCGTAATTATTGTGAATGTCATAGAAATGATTCGACAAGTCGCTCCGAGGATTTCTTTTAATGGTAAGTTCTGGTTAGAATCCAAAGCGGTTTTATAAATTTGTAATCTTTATTTATCACAAACTTGTCAAGTTCAGTGCGAATCGTAAAAAAAGTGTACACCCAACGAACTGAAAGACCTTAAAAAGTAAAAAATTCATAACCTATAAATTTGCAATCCTCCCATGTGGTTTGGTGCGAGTCAAGTTAATTATTCAGTTGATGTGAGCTGGAATGTCCCTTAAGTATTAATTACTGCACTTGGTTGGTAATTTTTAATTTGTTTCTAGTAGTTGACACTTACGTTTACTATTCATTTTTTTATTTATATTTATTTCTTACTAGGGGGGCTCCGCCCCCCTGGCCGCCTTCGGCGGCCCAACCCCCTTGGGCCGCTTCGCGTCCCAATATTCCCGGCCGATTTACGGTTCAGCCACCCCCACTTCGCCACCTCGTAATTCCATATAAATGAGAAATCTTGCGAGTTATAAAACTTCTTTCCATACGACATTTGTTATGTCGCTTGTACTTTGAATTTTTATTCCATCCTTTGCTCGACATCTTGATAATGCTACATATTGTGGTGTTTCGTTAGCTGATTTCGAATCCACGACAGATATTTTTTTATAGTGAAAAAAATTTTTATTCTTTTGTTTTCTCGTTATACTCAAAATTCTATGTTTTTCTTATATGTGATAACTTTTATGTTTTTAAAGTAATTCAAATCTTCAATATTCACCAAAATTTTGTTTAATAAGTTTTTTTATACAATACAAAAATGAAATGTTTGTTAGTAAATCTCTTATTATAAAAGGCCAAGTCTTTCTTTCTTTCTGTCTGTCCCACGGAAATACCCGAAGCAAACCGAACCGAACGCACAACGTATCATCGGATCAACGTATCAACGTATCATCGGATCAACGTATCATCGTATCATTTTGTCTATATAGGACAGCTATTTCCAAAAAAGCATTATGTGAACTTCCATAATGGATAATGAAAATTTTGAAAATCCTGCTGCAAAGCGACGGCGATTGAATCGTGAGAGAAAAGCACGTACAAGAGCTAATAGCACAGAAGAACAGCTTCGATCACAGCGACAAGCTGACGCTCGGTCTCATGCGATACGTCGACAACGTGAAACTTTGGAACAAACTCAAGCGCGGCAAGCTGCTGACGCTCGGTCCCATGCGATACGTCAACAACGTGAAACTTTAGAAGAAACTCAAGCGCGGCAAGCTGCTAACGCTCTATCCCATGCGACACGTCAACAACGTGAAACATTAGAAGAAACTCAAGCGCGGCAAGCTGCTGACGCTCGGTCCCATGCGATACATCGACAGAAAGAAAATCGATACCAAAGTCAAGCAATTCAGCTCCAAATAAGAGCATTGAGAAATCTCACGTTACTCGACACGATTGTGGAGAAATGAATTCCATCTGTCAGTTCTGCGGCTCCAAGAATTTCGCCAAGGAGCGTCCAGTTGATAAACAATTTAACAACTGCTGTCATAAAGGAAAAGTGAAGATTCCGCAACCGCTCGATCAACATGGGAATCTATTGTTATATTCCGAATTTCTTCGCTCTATGCTTTCAGATTCAGATAATCCTTACTACAAGAACTTTCGTCAGCACATCCGCTCTTACAATTCCTCGGTTTCTTTCGCTTCAATGGGAGCAGAGATTGTTTCAATGCCGGGTAACGGACCATACGTTTTCAAAATTCATGGATAGACGTACCACAGAACCACAAACCTGTATCCACCTGAAAGACAAACAAGAAAGTTTGCACAACTATATGTAATGGACACGACAGAAGCGGTCAATGAACGAGTAAATCTGCCTGAGAATAGAGGTTGTCTACCTGAAGTGATTGAGAAAATCGATCGTTTCTTCCGCGTCAACAATCGTATCGCAGCTTCATATTGGCTGATGAAAGAAATTGAGCAACAAGAGCGTGTACGAGCCGAAGAAGAAGGACAACCAGTTCCGGTCGTCAATATGGTGATGCGGCGCGATCGGCAGTCTGATCAAAGACGTTACAATGCTCCAACGTCCAATGAAATTGCAATGGTGTTCGTAAATGATGACGGCGAACCTCCATTTGAACGTGATATCCGTATCTATCCTCGAAATCCCGTCGACAATGCACAACAATTCATTCGTATCTATATTCTCAGTCCAAATCTTGACCCTATGACTTATGGCATTCTTTATCAGTTTGGCGAACCGGGGTGGCAACCCAATTGGAGTTGCGAAGGATATCGGCAATCCCGTAATAAAATCAGCATGTTACAATTTAAAGTTACGCAAACAGCAATTAGAAACGATTTCAATCCGATCATGAGTGCGGGGGAAAACTTACGCAACAGTGGATTGTCGACTCATATTTGCAAGTGGAAGCCAATAATTTGAACTACATACGATATCAACAAAGTAAATTGCGTACTGAATTGTATCAAGGTCTATCCGATCATATTCAAAATGCAGCACACGATGCTGGAGTGCAAGCTGGTTTGTCGGTTATTCTTCCTTCCTCTTTCGAAGGCTCTCCGAGAAACATGCGGCAAAGACTTCAAGATGCAATGTCAATTTTTGGAAAATACAGCCCACCTGACCTTTTCATCACATTCACTGCAAATCCAAAGTGGCCAGAAATAACAACTAATTTAAGACGGGGAGAATCGGCATCAGATCGTCCTGACTTAGTTGCCAGGGTCTTTAAGCTAAAGTTGAATGGAAGATTTAACTATTCTTCATGTTTTAGGGCGATGCAAAGCATTTGCCTATACCATTGAATTCCAAAAACGAGGTCCTCCTCATGCTCATATCCTGATTGTGCTCCATGATGATGATAAATTCAAAACATCTGAACGTATCGACGATGTAGTTAGTGCCGAGATACCAGACATCGCACTAAACCCACGATTATTCGAAATTGTTACTCGATGTATGATGCACGGTCCTTGCGGTGCTTCACATCCATTTGCGCCATGCACGGAGAATGGTAAATGCAAAAAAGAATTTCCTAAAGATTTTCAACTCGAGACAACAACTAACATTAACGGCTATCCGCGCTATCGTCGACGAGTGGAACCTACGACGGAAGTTAGAGGAAAGATGATGGATAATCGGTTTGTTGTTCCATACTACAAGTTTTTGGTACTTAAGTATGACGCTCATATCAATGTAGAAGTTTGCACATCACTAAGGGCCATTAAGTACATTTACAAATACATTTACAAAGGACATGTGTAACATTCAAATGTTACTATATTTCGCCCAGCGAAATAGTTTATTTTTTAATTCTCATTTCTGATACCATCGTAGGTCGTTTTATTTTTAACATCTTAAAGACGACCGAATTTAATTGAGAATTTATATATTTCTATGCCTGTGAGTTAGACAACCAAAATGACGGTCAGAATTTTTCAAAATTAAAATCAAAGAGGCCGGTAAGACAGTTTGAAAAGATAAGAGGTCGATAAAATTCTGTGCTACAAGCAAGACGTGCTAATTTTTGCTCTCCATGGTTTCTACAATTTTACGAATGTTTTAAAATGGTAAAATTAGATTTTAAGTGCGGAAGCACCAGTGTATCTTTTTTAGCGCAAGCCCGATTTTTTTTTACGCTTCCGGACCGATTTTTTTGGAAGCTGATGTCCACATGAGGGACCGCTATCATTCCACCATATCAGGAAAATTCTGACCGCATTTCTACTTTAACGACCTAGCCAGATGATCACAGGTATTTCGTATCATTTTGCGCGTTATAGCTTTTTGCTTTAATGTCTTATTGCTTTTTGCTTATTGCTTATGTCTTATTATTTTTTTATTTGTTCAACATCTTGGATTACTTTGCCACGCACTTTGGCTATGAACGTTTTTTGTGGCTGAAGTAACCGTCTGTTTGCAGATAAGCACTTTTGTTCGACGTGCTTACAGGCTGATTAAAGTTTTACGTTCGCAAGGCGTTGATATTATAAATGCGATGTGTTCAAACCTTTGTATTTAAAATTATTAATGAATTTTGAATTTTGAATTAATAATTATTTTGTTTGAATTTGAACAGAGCATTATTTTCGATAATTAGTATCGAACGGCGCTGGTTGAATGCAATTGGCATTGGAAGTCCAAACTGATCGTTGTACGTTCAAATCCTGAATTTGAAATTTTTACCTTCGACATTTTTTTATGTGTTTATTTTTATTTATGAGTTTTTTTGAAAATAAGTAGCGTTGTAAACCAACGTACAGGATGTTTGATTTTTGTCGTCGACGCTATCGCTTGTTCGACCCTGGAGTTCGAAAGTGGTTCCGCTTGGCGGGATTTGTATTACCACTTGAACTTCCGGCTGATTGATTTTTAGGGAGTAGTTTTCGGCGATAGCATCCAGGCCTCCGTACGGGTTTTGGTCTGCAAACACTGCAAATTTCCACCATGTTAAGGCAACGACCATCTGATTGCTGTATTTATGTTTATTTTAATAAATTTTGATGTACTGTTATTTTGATTTTTATGTGTTATTCCACAAGCTGAAATACGTTTTAGCTTGCTGTGGATCTTATGGGAGGTTGGATAGGTGAATGTTTGTCTGCTTACTGGTTCGATAACATCAGGAACCAGGTAAATCTGCTAAGGTTCGTTCATCTACTGGTTTTAGCATCACAAACCACCTTACCATTTTATTTTTTTTCAAAACTATGTACCATATCATCCAGGTACTAGTTATTCCATCTTTACAACAGACAATGGCTCTGCTTTAGCCGGGGTAGCGATTTTTTGTTAGTTAATTGTATAACTAAATTTTGGAATTTGTTCTTTTTTGTAAGAAGCATTCCGCATAGCTACCACGAGCTGTAGTAGAGTCTATTTCGCAACTGTGTGTGCCCAATTAGTTTTCGTTCACTTATTATTTTCTTTTAGTGTTGATTTAATGGACTAAGAGTTTTCTGAAATCTGTTATTTCTTCGCTTGGCGCCCGGGCACAGTTATTTTCGCAAAGCAGATCAATTATTTTTATACGAACCCACGAACGCTTTCGAGCGACCCAGCGAGCTCCGACACTGGGTAATTCCTATGGGCTAGCTGTCTTGTACCTTCCACCCACAGACATGACAAGCGGCGGATGAAGCATGAAAAGTGGCAGGTGAAGCCGAAAGCTTGTGTTTTTTATAACCATTTGCTGGGTTATGGCTTTTCTACGTTTCACATGATTGCGCGAACGTCGTTATTGGTACTGGAGACGATCAACAATTGATTCATGATGAAGTTGCATCTTTTATTGACACCAGATACGTAAGTGCGCCAGAAGCTATGTGGCGTTTGCTTGAATCTAAAATGCACGACCGATCGCATGTGGTTTATCGACTACCCGTTCATTTATATCGCCAACAGAGAATTTATTTTGAAGCCGGTCATGAGCAAGAAGCTATTGATCAAGCGTCTGGTGGAAACACTAAGCTCACGGCATGGTTTCAACTAAATCGAAACGATGTGACAGCTAATCAGTTTCTATATACAGAAATTCCGTACCATTATGTATTCAATAGAAGTACATGGACAGCGCGGCAGCGTGGAGGCGAAAAAATAGTAACTCGCATGTACACGGTGGGAATAAATGATTTGGAACGATTCCATCTCCGATTATTGTTGCTTCATGTTCCGGGTGCAACAAGCTATGAATTTCTTCGAACAGTTGACGATGTCCAATATGCAACGTTCCAAGAAGCTGCTTTTCATCGAAATCTTCTTTCCTCAGATGATGAATGGGAGAGATGTCTGGACGAAGTTGTTATTTTCCAGCTGCCACCACAAATGCGGCAAACTTTTGCATTTATCTGCATTTATTGTTTGCCAGCAAGACCTTTGCTGCTGTGGGAATAATTTAGAGGACACATGGCTGTCGATTTCCTCAGTAACCATGATGAAGGAATATCTTTTAACCTGCCTCTAAATGATATCGAACATGTTTTTCAGCAACACGGAGTGTCTTGCTCTTTTTTTGGACTACCACAACCGACTGCATTACCTGAACAAGCAATAACTCAACAAGAAGAATTCAATCGGAAGAAGAAGCAGTACAAGCTCAATTGCTGATCGCGACATTGAATCCTCAACAACTTATTGCGTTCCAGAGCATAATAGATGGATTTGATTTAGGGGACAATCACCGACTGCATTACCTTAACGGTCCAGGTGGTTCGGGGAAAACGTACCTCTATAATACTTTAATAACCTTCTTAAGAGGGCGTGGTCAAACGGTGGTCGCTTTTGCCTCAACAGGAATTGCTGCAACACTAATGAAAGGTGGACGCACAATCCATAGTGGATTTAAATTGCCTGTTCCGTTGGACGATACATCGGTCTCCAAAATGAAGCAAACAACAGCTGAAGCCAAGAAAATCACACTCACGGTGATGCCAAAGAGAAAACGAATTGATGTTATTGAAGCGTGTTTAACGTCGAGTCCATTTTGGAAATACTTCAAACAATTGTCCTTGATTTCCAATATGAGAAGTGAAGACCAAAATGAATTCAACCAGTGGTTGCTCAATATTGGTAATGGAAGTTTGCCATCCGTTGAGGGACTCCCCGAGGACGCCATCCAGATTCCGAAAGATATGATTGTTCAAGGCGACATTATTTTTAAGATATTCGGAAACTCGATCGCGAAACTCTCTGTTGATGAGCTTTCCAAGCGGGTGATTCTTGCAACCACCAACAAAGAAACGCTCGAAATCAACAACAATATCATTCGGCAATTAAATGGGGAGAGTCAGATTTATTATAGTTCGGACTCGATCATTACAGAGGACAGTAATGATCTTATTAATAATTATTATCCTCCAGAATTTCTCAACAGCCAAACGCCATCAGGAGTACCTCCACATGAATTAATATTAAAACGCGGAGCTATAGTAATGTTGATTCGAAATTTAAATCCCGGAAAAGGGCTGTGTAACGGTACCAGGATGGTCGTTTGAAATATGCATCGGCGTTCCATTACGTGCGAGATAATTTCAGAGTCGCACAGAGGGCAAATTGTTATCCTTCCTCGAATTGACATTGCACCTACAGACAGTAATTTGCCCTTTAATCTTAAAAGACGCCAGTTTCCGATAATTCCCGCTTTCGCCGTAACGATAAACAAGTCGCAGGGGCAAACATACGAACATGTCGGAATTAGTTTGACTGAACCGGTATTTTCACACGGACAACTCTATGTAGCTCTCTCGCGATCTCGACTTCGACAAAATATAAAAATCCTAATTAAAGACAATTCTAGACAAGGACAACTTAGAGCTACAGACTGGTTTACACAAAATGTAGTGTTCCGGGAAGTTTTTGAAAGACTTTAAATTTAAGCATTAATTAACCATACGTTTTCAAAATTCATGGACAGACGTACCACAGAACCACAAACCTGTATCCACCTGAAGGACAAACAAGAAAGTTTGCACAACTGTATGTAACTAGATGATAGCCCGTCCGAGGACGGGTAGCTAGAAGGACGGGCAGGCAGCCAAGGTCATATGGCTTTTGGATTGCACTGAGAGCTTTCCTTAATCTTTACTCAACTTAAGATACCTTGGGTAGCTGCCCGTCCTTCTAGCTACCCGTCCTCGGACGGGCTATCATCTAGTTTTTTATAAAATTCACGAATGAAATTAGCAACACAATTTAAAATTTAAAATTTTTGAGATACAAATAAAATTTTCGATTTGTTTTAACAAAAACAAATCTCGTCTTCTCGGAACAAACTCCAGACTTGTTAAATTGGATAAAATTTGAAGAATTTATTACTGTTTTTGATGATTGACCATTAAAAATTTTAGGTATAACGAAATTATAAAGTTGACATTTAATTAATTTTTTTATTAAATTTTGAATTTATTTTTAGAAAAATTGGCTAAATTGTGATAATTGATTGAAGACAGTTCAATATATTATAACTGTCCATAACTAAACAAAGGCCTATCGATATTTATACCAACTTTGTCAAAGCTCTGCCCTTGACATTTATTTATAATTTATTATAGCGAATGCCAATACTATCGGAAATTGTCGCCTTATGTAGTACAAATGATAATCTGCTTGCAGATGTATCGCCAGTATCCAATTTGGATACTGGCGATAATTTGGACAGTTTAACTTTACCATTATGACAAAAACTTTTCTTGCAAAATTCATTTTTCCAAAAAATAGCATCACAATTTGAACATTTCTCGGTGATTTCACCCGCATCATGAGGAGTTACTGTTTCCAAAACAATGACCAGATCTGTCGATGATCGCTGTAGCGCTCTTCTTTTTCTGCTACTTTCAGTTGAAGGTTTTGCTGTTGGTTTTAATGTTGAAGGTTCTTGTTCCTCTTGTAGTTGTACCGATTCTAAAACAGTGGCCAGATCTGTCGATGGTTGCTGTAACGCTCTACTTTTCTGCTTCTTTCGGTTGAAGTTTTTGCTGGTGGTTTTGATGTTGAAGGTTCTTGTTCCTCTTGTAATTGTACGGATTCTAAAACAGTGACCAGATCTGTCGAGGATTGCTGTAGCGCTCTTCTTTTTCTGCTTCTTTCAGTTGAAGTTGTTGCTGATGGTCTTGATGTTGAAGGTTCTTGTTTCTCTTGTAGTTGTTGCTGTCGAGTTCTGTGTTCTTTCGAACGTTCAGTTGATGTTTGTCGTTTTTTTTTTCTTTCTGTGTCACTTTCAGTATCTGAGGATGTATCCCGTTGTGGTCGCACTTCTTTGTTTGCTTTTATTCGATCTGTTCTTAGAATTAAGGAAGCTTCGCTAGTTATAACAGTCGGAAAAGGTAAAAGCCTTTCTTGGTTAAAGGTAACTTTTAAATGAGTACTCATCTCTAGTCTAAACTCTGTATTAACCATCAGGATCTAATTAAATTTTGTGATATGATCAGTTGAAAGGTAGCGATTAGATGTTAACTCTCGAACGGCTATTGAATTTAAAGGTAGAATGGTAGACATTTTTGGACAATAGTATTAAATTATTTTTTACTTTAATTACTTTTATAGTACTTAATTCTCCAGATGGTGATCGCGATAGTACAAATTCTTTAACTTACTTATTAATATATAGACATCAACGTCCTATATATAGGCTATAATCCGATGATACGGTGATCCAATGATCCGGTGATCCGATGATCCAATGATCCGATGATGCGATGAAAGCATTAATCTGATTACGGGTCAGATAATCCGTACACTTTTACTCCATATAAGTAAAACTTTTTATGGATAAGGGATTACCAACTTTATATTTTAAAACGAAGAAAATCTTGGAGAACTACCTTGTTAAATTGATAAATCGATGTTTTCCAATTTTGGTTTCTAATTTATATTGCAGTCCCTTTGACTTATATAATAGAATTTTTTGTTGGTTGTCAGATTAGCCGATTATCGAAAACGTTGCATAAAATCGTTGCATAAAATCGTTGCATAAAAGCGTTGCATAAAAACCCTTATCTTTTTATATATATAGAGTAGATATATTTTCTTTGTTGTATCAGCAAAAATGAATTTGCAGTGAACTGCTCCTTGGTGTGCTGACACAATGAGAATTTGGTAACAAGATTCTAGAATTTTGTTCAAGTTACTGATAAGCCAATGCTGATGGGGGATGATGATAGGATGATGTACACAATGTACGAAAAAGCCAACATGACATGGAGATGTACAAAACTACAACTTCATTTTTTTAGATCAATAAAAGCTTGTATAAGGTGTTCCAAGGCACCTGATTGTTAAGCTGTAGTAAGTTTTTCATAAAATTTCTTATCTATAATTTCTCTTCCACCTGATGAACTTGCTTCGGTAAATTAATTTATATTTTGTTCGTTACTGAATACAACGGGAAACTAAATTACTTTTCATTTTTTAAAACTTATCGAGGTACCGAGTTTTGGTGAGAAAATTAATTGGGCAATAATGGGTTAGAGGTTATGATACGCCAGACTTGGAAATCGGAGAGGAGCTCTTAGAAGGCAAGGCAAAGAATTTTTACGAAGGGGTAATCACAAGCGAAATTCATGTACACCGGACTGCCAAATCTAAAGACTTCTAAAGAATACCACAAATTTTTAAATACTACTACATTTTTTCAAAACTTCCACAAATTTTTATAGTCAAGTGAAAACTCGCTGTAAATTTCTGCTAAAATTGTATTTCAATAAATTTTTGTTTTTGGTGTAATCTGATCCAAAATGTCTGCGTTAACCAATAATAATTTGATTGAAAATTATTTCTACAAAAATTATGTACATAATTCATTTGCACACAATTTAAAAAATGGGTTTTTAATTAAAAAACGAGTCGGGTTTTTTGAAAATATGCCATAATAATTGTCTAAATCATTCCGATTTCTGATTTCTTGAAAATTTGTTTTTGCAAAATTTTCAATATGAATCAGTGATTTCAGATCAAGATAAGTTATTATCGAAATCATCAAATTAATATTTAAGTTGTAGATATTGCGGAATATTTATCTCGAGGTTTGTTTCAATTAAAATGCAACTGTGATCAAAGCGATATGTGACTATTTTTTTTAATTTGATAACGCGTATACACGATAATTTACTTTTATTTGATGAGTAATGAGTAAGTATAGCATGCGGAAGTCAAAAACCTGATGGTGATTCTTTATTTATATTAGTGCCACGGTTCTTTAAGACTTGAGGTTCAAGTTATTTATTGTGCCTTCCAATTTAGTGGTGCCATCTATTGATAAGCTTTAGAACTCTTGAGGTATGGGGTACTATTTTAAGTACCTTGTAAATTTATAAGTTTACAGAGATTTACCATGTACCCATGGTAAATTTAGGACAGTCTTGGCAAGTGCTTTATTTGTTTTTTCTTTTTTTTAGCCCCCCCCCCCCTCTTATACTATAATTCATAATTAAACATATTTGTTGTAGGTGGCGTAAAATTCAGGCATTGGCATTGGCCAAAGATTACAAAGATAATACAGAAATTGGTAAATTTTTAAAACCTATTTTTGGGTTGCCATATTTATCGCCAAATTTGGTTAAAGTTTGTTTTTTAAAACATTTTGTTGAAGTAGCACCGGTTTCACAACAATTAACCACATTTATTAATTATTATTTACAAAATAATGATATTGACGACCGCTGATTTTCCACCAAATTTATGGGGAGAACAAGTTACATTTTATCAGCAAACGACAAATGCTTGTGAATCATTTCATGCTATAGATTTAACGATTCCTTTTATACGGCGCACTCAAACATTTTTGTTCTTTTGAAAGTATTGACTGATTTTCAAATTACCACATATATAAAAATTAATAGTTTGGGAACCAAGAAAAAAGTTTACATAAGAGCACCTCAACAAAAAATTGAATTTATACAAGAAGAATTTAAGCAACGTAACAATAATTCTATAACCACCGAAGAATTTCTTAATTTAGTTTGTTATTGTAATTTACCACATATTGCAACATAAATAACAATTTCTTATAAGTCTATCTATATATTTCGGGCTACTTAGTACATTAAACTTGCATTACTATACATTGAATACTGCACTATACAATTACAATTGTTTACCCGATCCCCAATCTCCACCTCTTTCTATCGGTTGCATCTTGTTCCTCCAAGTTCCTCACTGCCATAGCTTTCTTTATCCCATCGTTCCACGATCTTCTCGGTCTTCCACGCTTTCTTCTTCCTGGGGGTACCCACTTAAGTAACCTTTTTGGCCATCTGTCGTCCTCCATCCTTAGTAGATGTCCAAACCACCGCAGACCACGTTTTTCAATTCTCTGGGTTACTTCTTCATTTGCGTTCATTATCGTTCTTATATGGTCATTTCTTATGTGTTGTAAACGAGATACCCTGGCACTTCTACGCAGGTAGTCCATTTCGACCGCCTTTAGTCGTCTTTGCATGTTTGCATTTGGACACCAAACCTCACAACCATAACACAGAACCGACTCAACCATAACCATTCCGACCCTTTTTTTATTTTTTGTTGAAATATTTTTGTCCCACCACAATGAGTTCAGCATTCCTATGATTTTTTTGGTTTGTTGAATACGAGTTCGAATTTCCTCAGTCCCCAGACCCTCCCCATTAACAGTAGCCCCCAGATACTTAAAGTATAGTCTTTATAAAGTCTTATAAGTATAATAAATTATTTTATAATTAAGTGTTTTATTTAATTTCATATCTTCTTTCTAACAGCCGTATTCACCAAGCTCTGTTAAGTTGCTAACAGAGAGTCAAGTCAATAACAGTCTGTTAATGTGATACATTTGTATTCACCAATGACTGTTAGCAGTTACCAGTCTGTCAAGTCGTAACAGAGCAATATTGGGCTGTCAACATAGGTAACAGACTGATAAGTAATATTTTTATGTGTCAATATTGTAGGTTATAATTATTATTAACATTTGTTTTTGGTATGTATTTAAGGTTAACTTTTTTCCGTGAAATCAGTTAAAGCTAGTTTTACACGGTTTTACCAACAAAAATTGTAGTTACTTTTTAATAACAGGTTGTTTACTATTTTAACTTTCAAATGTCATGGTGAATACCAATTCATATTACCAGACTGTCAAGTATTAACAGTTTGTTACTAATCAAACTGTTAAGTTGAAAATGGTGAATACGTGCATAAGTATGTTAGTAGTCCAGGCAACGAAGCCGAAAAATTGGGTCAAGCTTGCAAAAAATCCGGGCAATCTGAATTTTAAAAAAGATGTACATTGGAGTGTTCTAATGAACTCCCCAAAAGTCCCATAAAATCCCACGCCGGCGTCCCCCACAATCGGGGGTTTTAGCTCCCCTAACGCGATTTTTTGCCGATAACTCGCTTATTTATGCTCATATGAAAAATTATGATAAGACCATAATTGAAGAGCATAAAAGTCTCTATAACATAGTTTTTTTTCATATTTTTCCATGGCACACTAATACTTAAATTATTGACCGAAAACACGACCCACCCTTAAAATGGCACAATATTGATTCGTTGCAGGGAGAGAAATGTTTTCGGACACGGGAAATGCTTTTAATAATAAATTAATTTAAATTATGGCCAAGGTTGGAAAATTAAGATAAAAACAGATTTTTTCAAAATTTGCCGAAATTAAGTATCTTCCAAGTAACGAAACCGAAATTTTGGTTTGAGCTTACAGAAGGTCCGGGCAAGCTGAAATTTGGCAAAGATGTTAATTGAAGTATTATAATAAACCCCCAAAATGTCTCATAAAAATCCCAAGCCGGCGTTCCCCCAAATGAGGATTTTTGCCCCCTAAGTGCGGTGTTTCGCCTATAGCTCACGTATTTTTACTTTTACGAAAAATTACCATAGTACACAAAATAGCAACTAAGAATAAACGGTAAACTGACAGAAGAGATCAAAATCAAAACCAGAAACAAACTCAGGAAATATAATATTCCTTTTTAATTGAAATGCCATCACCATCGACATCAATGTCAAGTGAATCATTCTCTACTCAATGTGAAACACAATATTGAACCAGAAGCAGCAACTCCTAAGGAAATACTTTCAAATTTATAAATTAAAAGAAAAAGGCAAACAATGTAAAATATTATTATTGTATGGATCGAATTCCCTCCAAGTACTCAGAAGTTGCAGTGAAAATGCAATTATGTCACAAACTAAATCACCCATGGGCCGCGAATAACTACAATATAGAAATTACCCTTTATACTACAATTCGCCATTTATGTGCAATTTTATTTATTTGAAATTCAAGATGGCGATAAGCCGGCTTGTATTTCGTTATTCTCTTCACAAGCACTGTATTCTCGGAGTCAGTGAACATTTTCGTCACGTTATTTCGGCAAGAAAATTTCATAATTTATTACGTTATAATGTAAGTGGTGATCATTGGGGCCGACCCTGCAGAACATAATGTACGATGGGTTGCTGCGTCTTGAACTTCTAGAAGGCGCAGCACTCGTGGAATTTGCAGACGATCTGTGCCTAGTAATCACAGCCAGAACGGAAGATCAGGTTGAGAACGTGGCACACATACGTCACTAGATGCCATCAACCAATGGGTTGCGTCCAGGGGGCTATGCCCGTGTCCACTGAGGCCATATCTCGGTTATTGCGAGTACTCCGCCGATCGATCTTATGGCAGATGAAAGAATGCGAAACCTTTGCAACCCGTACAAAAGATTAGAAAGCAGAAGAGGCCTCCTCGAAGCGTGGCAACAATGATGATCACATGGGGAGAGAGGAGCCAGGACAAGACTCCTTAATTCAGACGTTAAACCATGGGTCGAGATAAGCCAAGGTGAAGTGAGCTACTAAGTCACCCAAGCCCTGACGGGACATGGGTGCTTCAACTCCTGCCTTCACCGCTTCAAACGACGAGCAGGGCCGGGGTGCTTCTACTGCCATGAGGAGGAAGACGACGCATACCTCACCATTTTCAACTGCTCGAACTGGTCTGAAGTAAGAAATAAATATAGCATCGAATACCTGAGCCCCGACACAATAACAAATATGCTACGCTTACACAAATCTCAAAAAACAGTTTCATATAAAAATTATTCACCAAATTCTGCAAATCAATAATCAATACACTAAAAGCGTTCGATACCTTCCCCCAGTGTCTTCATCTACAATGCAAATCTTACAGATAATACCTAGTAAACCAATTTGTATAATATCTAGTAACCCACTATGTTCTTACAGTCAGTCGAAGAATAGCTCGTAAGCCATCAATGTTTATTAATTATAATAATTTAAACCAAAAAAGTTTTAATAATCATATTATTGACTTTATTTAATTGTAAAAAAGCAATTTATTTATGACAAACGAGGCATTTAATTGAAAAAAATCAGTGTTTCTTCTCCTGTAAAATTTAGCTTTTAGGGTTACAAGGTATTAGAATAACATAGCTTCTGAACACGAATTCAACAAATTTCACAGGTGGAGTATTGTTTATACCCAATGATATGTTATGATTATTTTATCCATAGGCTCCTAAATAATAAATAACACAAGTTTAAATTTTTTATAGTGTAGTTATAGCCAGACTGAATATGTACCCCCCCATAGTAAAAACACGGTAATTGTAGGAAGGACTTGCAGATTTTAAATAGTTTACTATTTATTAATTAGTATATCGCACGTTGGCCGGAACAAGGTGTTGCACACTCAGGATATTCGTAACATTAGTTTGAAGATAATTCAAGATGCTACTTATGAGCATCTATTAGCATCTCTCTAAGTTATGTCAAAAAGTAGTATGTAATTGTAAAAAATTGTAATTGTATATAAAAATTGTATTTAAACTGTTTGTAAATTTAATCTGTAAATTGTAAATAATTTTTAAATTTTCTGTAATTGGTTCTCCTGTTGGAAATAAACCATATTATTATTATATAAATAAGACTTATAATAACGACACTCGAGCATTTCAGTGGTTCCATAATTTTCATGCGCATGTCCGAGTTAAAAATTTATGTGTACATAACTTCATAGATGTCGCACTTACATTTAGCACTCATTTGAATTGACAGACAATTTTACACGTTATCATTAAAATTGAGCTTCGAATATTAACGACTATAGTGAATTTTATTGAAATTAAGCAGCGGAAAATAAATTGCAGTTTTCCTATTACAACATTCAGTGAAAACAATTTTAAGTAACTATGAGTTCCCTACCTGGGGCGAAAACGGTGATGTCATATTTTGCGCACACGGTAATTAGTCATATTGGGAACCTACCTATATAAAATGAAAATAAGCTAATTCCTTTACAAATTAGTGTTTACTCAAAATGAACTTTTTTAAATTATCACCTTTTTCGCCCCAGGTAGCGACTTCTAGGTTCCCAATACGACTAAACTCTTTTTAGATAAGAAGTTCAGCATAATATGACAATGCAGTTAAACCAAAAATACATTATTTGATCATTTTGTAAACTAAATTAGTTTCCATGTTAAGGGTGCGAATGAATATACGGCAGTAAACTTTTTAAAAAAATCCACAGATAACTAACCAAATTTATAATCGCAACTTCTACTGAGCAAAATCCGCGATGTAATATTTATAACAATAAAAATATACACAAAATATAACGCCAATATAAATTAAAGGACCTAATAATTTATTCGGAATCTTACCTACTTAAAAAAGTACTTATAGGCTTAGCAATTAAGAGATTATAATTTTGTACCCTCGACCCACCCGACGAAGCGGTGGAACTTACGAATACACCCCCATTTCGCCGCCTTCCATTTCGCCGCTTCCCACCTCGCCCCTTTTCACCGCTTTTCATTTCGCCGCCTCAATATATATTTCGCCGCCTATGCATTAAATTAATTTTTTTTGGAAAAATGCCACCAGGCGTCAAAATATCGGTCGGTGTTCCTCATTATGACAGCATAAAATCTGCATTATATCGCCAGAAAAAGAAAACCTTCTCTGGACAACCGGCTCATAGACGCGACTTGAATTTAGAAGGTACTTGGCGTTCCACACTAACGATAACCGCAATTTTATTTTAGCCGAAGATGGAGAAGATGAAAAAATTGTGGTATCTTATACCTTAGATTTCTTACGAAAACTTTGCGATGCACCTTTGCTTTTGATGGATGGCACGTTTAAAGCTGTTCCACAGATTTTCGCCCAGCTGTATTCTTTCCATTGTGAAATTAAAGGAAAAATGTGCCCTGTACTCTATGCCTTTTTACCAAGTAAGTCAACATCAACCTACGAACGTTTGTTTACGCTTATTGGTAATGCTGCTCATAGTTATGGACTTACATTTGCTCCAGCAACTATTCAAGTCGATTATGAAATGGCAATGATAAACACAATAAATCTAGAACTTCCTGATACAGCTATTAGAGGTTGTATGTTTCATTTCGCACAAAGTATTTGGCGGAAGGTTCAAGATGTAGGATTGGCCTCGAAGTACGCCGACAGAAGAGAAGAGAGTGTTGGCATAAAGAAGGCCATAAAGCGAATTATTGGAATGGCACTTGTACCAATCCGCAAACAAGATGCGTTTTGGGAAATTATTTATGAAGAGCGCCCAGAAGACGCAAGAATCGACCAATTACTTGATTATTTCATTGAAACCTGGTTTGATGAAATTCAAGCTCGTTATAGTCGCCTTATTTGGAATCACTGGGAAAATCAAGAGTATAGGACAAACAATCACGTGGAAGGTTGGCACAACCGCTTTAATAGGTTGACCACCCATTTATGAGGTGATTGAGTGCCTTAAAGGAGAGCAAGAAAAAATAGAACGTGATGTGGTTGCAATTGCCAATGGTAGACCAAGAACATGTAAGCGACCAGAATATATTCGCAACAATGAACGTATCCAGAACTTGCAACAACTTGTGTTGAATAATGAAATTCAGTGGATTGAATATTTGGACGGTGTTAGTCACATTTCAGTCGCTTAGATGCAAAAGCCGACATGTCACAACTTTTCCCAAAATGAGATTAATACATCAAAAAATTAGAAATGCAAAATCCTACATACCCATCAAAAATTATAAGAGAAAATCCCGACAAATACCGAGTTATACGAAACTAAAATATCATCTTGGATGCAAAAACCGACATTTCCAAAGCTCAACATTTTGATAACACGTGACCATTGAATTTTCAAAGGTTTTGTCAGTTGTGTAGTGTGCTTTGTCATACCTATATTCCTCCTGATCGTGTTTTTGGACAAATTGAAAAGATTTATAAAAAACATTGTTCATCCTGATGACTAAATAAATATAATTAAAAAGTTTGCAACTGTTCACAAAATTGGAAGTGATGCGCGATGATTAATTATAGATTGGAGAAGCGAAATTCAAAATGATTTGAAGCAACCCAGTTATTGGCATTTCAAATTTCAATCTTCAAAAAGATTAATAATTATTAAAGTGAAAGGTGGAGCTCCTCCACTTGCAAGAGGTGAAGCAACTTATAAAAGTGTTTATGTACACTCTAAAGGCTTATGCAGAGGGGAAAATATTTTTCTCATAGGACTCCAAAAGTATTAGAAATTGGGGTACCTATTAACAAGGATAAGAATCAAATTATTGCAAAGCTACCAGAAAAACACTATGGAAGTGAATGGGAAAAAAAGATGAGTTCATTTTTTTAGAAAAGTTTTCTAAAATGTTTTGGAGAGAGCACAGGTAACCACAGAACAAGAAATCTGTGAAGAATAAATGGTTAATAGTATGTAGTAATTGACGTTTTTTAAATAAATATTTACGAATTTAGGTGCAAAACCCGACATGTCCATTCTAATAATTAATTTTTGAAGACTTCTGACTGCCCCTCATTTTTTCAATTGATTTCTATATTTTTCTCTATGAGTAGCAAGCTATACCTACCAAAAAAAAAATGGTTACTTAATTCAGTCGCATAAAAATTTTATAAGTTTTTCTGCATTATCTCGCTTTCTATTTCAGTGGACCTGTCGGGTTTTGCATCTAAGCGACTGATTTATGGACATTTGAATTAATTACTGTAACTAAACTGTAAATTTATTATTTTAAATAAATCAAATTAAAATTAAACTGGCGGCAACGAAATGGGAAAAAAAGTGGCGGCGAACTGAAAAGCGGCGATTTTATAAGCGGCGAAATGGAATGGTACCAGGCGGCGAAATGGGAATAAAAGCGGCGGCGAAACGAGAAGCGGCGAAATATGAGGCGGCGAAAATGGGGTGATACCGAACTTACATATAGAATTATAGAAACCCTTGACCATCGGTGGAGATTACAATCGCCCTTTTAACTACCTCTATTATGTTCAATTTTGTACATAATTAAATCATCAGCTAACGCAACTCCTAACCGGCCATGGCTGCTTTAACAAATATCTTTTTAGATTCAAGAAGGTAGCCAGTCCCACCTGTAGCTATTGTGAAGAAGAGGGTGACGCCCGGCATACCCTCTTCAAATGCCCTAGGTGGCAGGAGATCAGAGACCCGCTGACATCCAGGAGGGGGTTTTTAATGGGCTGACCCCACACTACCACCCAGCACGGGCTGGTGGTGTCTTGTATAAGATTTCCCCCTTCCGACACGCAATAAAAAAAAAATTTCTATCCAATATGTAGAACGTTTACAAAAATTATCTTTGCTAGATCTTCCTGTGTACGTGGATGGTCAATTTTTGATACCGATAAGTGATTTTTTCATTCAAAGACATACACTTACTTAAGTTTTCTTTAGATTGCCCAGAAATGTACAAAACTGATGTCTTTGAAATTAAAATCAGTTCGAAATTTACATTCAGTACTGCGTAATGCATTAAAATATATGAACAATCTTAAAGATTTAATAATTGTACAAGGCGATATAAATTTGCGAGAGTTTTTTGAGACCTTAGTTACAAATGAAAATCTCAAATTAAACAGAATTTGTGTGCAGTTTGATAATATGAATTCAGACGTAGATCATTTGAACATTGTAGATACATATTTTGCAACCAATGATCAACTGATATTTTTCGGATTGATATTTCCGGTTACAAATTCTTAAAATATACTTCTTAATAAAATTTTCAGGTAGTACAGATCGTTACCAAGCAAAGTATTTTTGGTAACCCGTGTAGGTACACCTCATTGGAATTCTATCCCCCTAGTACATTTAAATCAAATGATTAATTTTTCAACAGAAATTAGCGTTTTGAATATTTTCAACGACTTGGTCACCTGAAATTTTTAGTTCCAAATCTGTACCTTGCAATAGAAAGGGCGGATGTCCAAATCACTTATTTTGAGCAAACGGGCGTTTTCATTAGTGCGGTTCGAACGTCAGTAATAAAGCTTTGGTTTTAGTGCATATTACTTGACCGAAATTGTAATTTTTTTATTAAATATACCAATTTCGTACAAATTTGGTACTAGCAATGTTATTATATTGTTTTTATCAATTTTTTCGTAACATTTTAAAGCTATTATAACACGATGTTCCAATGCCCTTTTTATTTTTAGTTTTATGGCCCACTGCTCTCCTTTGAAATGTTTTTTTCCTGGTTTATTTGCCATGATGTAGATTTGATTTTCTTGTTCAATTTCTTACAGCATCGTTTACTTTATTTGCTTCATCCTCCAATGAACACAAGTAGATTTACGCTGAAAGGTTAGGGCATTTTGATATTTATCTCAAAATTACATTTCCGCCCTTTCAATTTTAAGGTACAGAAATATAGTTCAATATAAAGAGGTGTAAAAACGATTACAGCAAAAATCTCTATATTATTTATAAATTGTAAATAAGTTTTGTAAAATTTTATAATAAAATGTTGAACATTAAAATAAATTGTTTAATCTATTATTTCGTCAATATACCGTAATCTAGGGTTTCTGTGTAGGAAATCGGGTAACCATTTTGCCTTGGGATTTAGGCCGCACCAGAAACCAGAACCTACAAGTTGTTTTGTATAATATGAATGATGTAAATAAACGGGATTTTCACTAAATAATTGATCTAATACATGTGCTGTAGTAGGCGCTATTTGTAATTTCAAAGCTAAGAAATCAAACTAACTTAAAAACAAGACTCTGATTGCAAAATAAGTCTATGTTCTCAATTTAATTCGATTAGCCCATCAGCGACAGGAATGCTTAGCATTTTTCGTTACTCTCTTTCAGATTGTCGGCCTTACTATAGCTTCAAAAATATGTTTTTCTTAAAGCGAGGTATACCAGACTTGAACAAATACTTTTGGGACTTTTCGGTCTTTGGTTACCTGGTCTTGGGCAGCATGGGGTAAGTTTGGCGAATACACATGGGGGCCAGCGAACTCCAGATATAGACCACTTTTGCAAAAAAAATTTGCCGCTCTTTCCCAGTTTTTTAACTTTCTTACATCACCATAACCAGACCCAGCTAAGAAAGGGGTGACGGTAAATTGCACGAACGACTGCAGGTAGCCGAAAAAAAAGTAGTAAATTGCACTCCGAGCAAAGAGGTCAAGACTAATCACTACGGTAAACTGCAGAACTTGGAATGCAGTTTACCATTATTTTGATAATGTAGCTGTGTAGAGATAGTTTCAAAGCTCAAGAACACTAATATATGCTTCCTTTGTGACATTCCTCGTTTAATTCCTGTACCCTTCAGTTGTGAATGAAAATACGCCGAATGTCAAGAGAAAGCGGTCGAAGAGTAGCCATGTAATAGGGAAACACGAAGGACCTGCAAGGAAGAATTGTACTGGTTGCTACAAAAGAATTAAGCAAGAAAAGGGTAGCAAAGAAGCCCGAGCTAAAGCAACCGAGTTCTAAAGGCGGTGTGACACTTGTGTAAATTTGCGTGTAGATTTACGTGTAAATTTACGTGTAAATTTCTACACCGTGTCAAACACGTAAATTTGCTTGTAAATTTTGTTGCAAATCTGCTAGCAAATTTTTTTGCGAGTGTGTTTGCCACTTGTGTAAAAAGTTACACGTAAATTTACAATTTGCACATGCGCGTTCTGGTCAATTGAAAATTCGATCGGTAAGTGGCTATAAGAAGTTTGTATGTCTGGTCGCCTTGTGTTGTTTAATACTAAAAGAAACGTGATATTGGATTCAAATTGGCAATTAATGCCAATTCAAACTTTTACCAGCTGACAAAAACACAACACAAGAAAAATAGACCACACCTTCGAATATTCTTCTGCGCAATTTTACACGCACCACTTGCGAGAAAATATAGAAATATTCCTACAAAATATTTAAACGTAAATCTACAAGCAAATTTACGCGTTTGACACTTGTGTAGATTTACACGTAAATCTACACACAAATTTACACAAGTGTCACACCGCCTTAACATTTTGTGAGGACTGTGATGAACAACCAGCAATGTGTATTACCAAATGTGTTTTAAAATAATCCACAATTGGTTTTACTTTTCTTTTTATTCAAAATATGTATTTTTTTTCTCTTTTGAAATCCTTCAAAGATTTCAATCAAAACTAATCCGCACCATTGCAAATGCACCATGGTATGTACCAAATGAGGTTATCTGTAAAGACTTACAAATAAAAACGGTGATAAGTGAGATAAATTCATTTAGTGAAAAGTACATATATAATCTTAGTGTCCACCCAAAGAAGCTGGCTATTATCCTACTTGAAACCGCAAGCTCTATACCACGTGGACTCAAACGGTATCACCCTGGGGTTCTCCCAAATAGATTTGTTTCAACTTTAATCTTATACTGAATGTAATCTATTTTTGGAGAAGTGAAGTCGCTGAACTTTCTTTCTTACGACACTGTAATGTTAACCCATTTACTGAATGTTTCTTAACAGATTGTAAATATTTCTAAGACGTCAATAAAAAAAAAAAGTGTATACAACAGGAATTAATTCTCAGACAACTTTCGTTAATTGATGGACTGTACATTTTTGGTACCCACGTGCGCCAGTATTCTCTAAAATGTGTAGGAGTAAGTACACCTTTTTGTACTTTCTCATTCCATTTTGCAACCACTTCTTTTGTATCGACAGTTCGTGATGTTGGTGTGATTTCAACGTCCGTTAGCGCTTCCTCCATGTTATTCCACAACAGAAACTAATTTCAATTTGATAATATAGGTATTGGCGATTTACATTAAGCAAACGCCACCATGCGGCAAAATATCAAAATGAGTCGTTACGTATAATTGGTATCAGTTGGTAAAGAATGTTATGTATATAAACAAAACGTTTGGATTTTTTTAGTGTTTATTAGTAAGTAAGTTAACGTTGTGTATAAAAAAAAGCGTGAATAACATTAATTGTTGTGTGTACGGGTGTCACTCTAAGAAAGGACGAGAGGAACGACTTAGTTTTCATCGTTTTCCTGCAGTAAAGGGAGGTTATGTTGCAGTTGAAAACAAATTTGGTTTAAAAGAAAATATCTGCAGAAGAGAAGCTTGGAAGAGCGCTTTATTAATGGGAAAACCTATAAGTTACTTTATGAAAGTGTGTTCTCTGCATTTGCAGCGTGACGATTTTATATTACCAGGTAGGTTTGAAGTTTTGTTATGTAAACACATTCACTAATGAATTTTTTTTTCAGATTTTGCAAGTAAGAAGCCAAGGCCAGAAAAGAATGCTGTGCCTTCCCAAAATTTACCACAAAGAAGCATACAGCCTAAAATACCAAAAGGCAGTTTGGAGCGGAGGAGAAGGTTACAAAGAAGGACAAACGAGAGCAGCCAAGAGGATAGTTGCAGTAAGGAAAACAAAAATCCTGAAAGTGAAATTCAAGACACCGCTGCCTGTAATGATTGGGTAGATTGTGAAAATAACGAAAATCCTGATTGTATAAATCAGGAATCATCTACTTGCAGCCCGCAGAAAAGTTCTTCTACTAAAATTCAAAATAGAATCTGATTTAGAAGAAAAGGAAAAAGTAGCTGTTTTGGGTATTTTGAATCTTAAAGATGGTTTTTTGAAACAAAAGCAAGATCAAGCAGTCCAGGTGAAAAGTGGGGACATCGTAGTGCCGTTTATTGATTCAATCGATTCTGAATCAAAACTAAATTCATTAACGGGTTTGACATCTTTTGATATGTTATCGATGTTGACAGATAGTTTAGATGAATATTTTCCTCGAAGAAGAACTGCAAAGTTATCAACCAAAGATCGGATAGTGTTAATTTTCATGAAAATGAAAACTGGTCTTCGTTATGTTGTTTTAGCTGCTTTATTTAATGTAGTAAGCAGCAAAACGTGTAAATTTGTATTTCATGACACAATTTCAAAATTAGCCATTTTATTAAAACCTGCTATTCCTTTCCCCGATTTAGATGAATGTCAGCGGAATTTACCGAAATGTTTTAAAGATTTTCCAAATGTTCGAGTAGTTTTGGATTGCATAGAATTATCTCTGGAGACACCTTTTAAAAAACCTTTGCCTTTGACTCTTGTTTCAAAAATTGATGATATTTTTAATGTCGCATGTAATTGTTAATTTGTCGACACCTATTTTAAGCGACGAAAGATTTTAAAAATAAATAATTACAAACAAATAACTAGCTGTATTTTTTATTCAAAATTAATTTACAAAAACTCATCTTTTTTACATATAACGTGTATTTAAAACATTGTTTTTAAATTCAATATATTTACACGAATTCAAAAAATTGTCTGCAGCTTCGTCTTTTCCTGTAACAATAACGAAAGATTACTATAACATAAAAACAAGTAATTATTAAATTTAATAATACAGTCGACTCTCGATAATTTGAATCTCTCGATTATTTGGTAATAATTAATGGTAATTTGAAATTTTTCTCTGCTCCCTTGAGTTTCAATTTATCGAGAGTCGACTGTAATTGTAAAAATTCTTTAAATATTTACTTTTCGATCTATTTCGATAAAGATTCCAGTTGCATTAAATTGCTCTTCCCCTTAAAACAATCCTCGTCTGATATTGGAGTTGGTGCATATTTTCCAGCAGTTGAGCCTTTCTTCCAATAGCACTATAAATCCGTGGTTGACAATTGTGAAAATTGCAATATGTCACAACTAAAATAATATAATTTGTGTAAGTATTATATAATATATTCTTGGGGTTTGTACTTACCTAGTGCACAACAACAAAACTGCAGCTACATGCTTGCACCGTCCGGACATTCTAGCCTTGCCGCTACATAAACATTTTAAAACGTTAACTTCTTCGTTGATGGTTAAAGTTCCAGTCACTTCATGTGGTCTTTCTAACAGCGCACTTGTTTGCATGCAAAGTGCAAATATATTTATTTCTTTTTCTGTTTTGCTGGTTATGCCATACCTTACAATGTGTTTAGCATTCACGATTGCTTGTCCTTCACGTAGACACCTTGAACTTGGTGTAGCATCTAAATACGTAAATAAATTAAAAATCGAGAGATAAGCCGATCGATCCATGATTTTGATTGTAAATTCAAAACAAATTAAAATTCGATTATTAAAATAATATCTGCTAGTTAATGTGTAAAACGAATTCATTTTAGGCTTCTATTTAATAGTATCTTTAATACCTACTGTTATTAGGTACCAACAATATAATAATGTGTAAAATGTAGTCACTTATTTTTAAAAACGAACGAATTTCACTGCAGTTTTTACCATAAAATAAGGCACAATCACATTCAAAACAACATCGAGTACGTAATAGTAACGCCATGTTGGTGCGACACGCGCGCCATCAACGGTAAGGTAAATCGCCAATAGAAATTACGGTAGAAATATTGGGGATCTGACATGACCTCTGGGGGGAATTCCTAACATCGTAGATTGTAGGGCAGATTCAAATAAATGAAAAAATGACGACGAAAAGTAGGAAAATACTGGATATAATTATACGATTTTGGGATTCAGTTTTATGATAATTGTATAGGAAATATATTTTTCGCTGATTTTTACAAGAAACATGGTTAGAAATAATTTAAAAAAATTACGTGATGTTAAAAAATTCTGAAAACCAGCGACAGAAAGGTTGTGCTTTTTGAAAGTTGTATTTAAAACCCTCAAATTTGAATGCTATCAAAATACAAATGTTTTGCTCGAAATATACGAACATTTAAGAAACGAATTTTTATCTTCCAATATTTTACTTGGGCAATTCTGCGCAGTTACGAACTTAGTACCGTTGCGCTCTGCGTTCTCCGCAAAAGTGAATACAATTAAGGAAGAAGATAAGGACCGTGTCATACGCACCGTTGAACTACCCGTCCACTTATTGACGGTTTCTCAATTCTCGATCGCTATTGGTCACATGGTCGATGGCATTCCTCTGACTACACTTAATAACGCGATTCAATGTACTAATAACTTGTTCGAAAGTGTGATCATTGTATAAAATCGTACAATAAGTATCAAGGTTAAACAGTTCGATATCTAAATTTTGAATATTATTACAAAATGTGTCGCAAATAAAGAAATGCAGGACGATCGAACATCGACTAAACCAGCAAAGAAATAAAGAAATAATAGAAATAAAAAATTGAAGAAAATCATTTATGAGAATAAGTCCGATATTATCGCCAATTTACCGCCAGAATGTGCACAAAAAATCTTATTGCATTTAGCAAAGGACGATGTGACTAATGCTTGGAAGTGTAGCAAATATTGGAGGAGTGTGATGAGCGGCGATTATTTTTGGAAACGAAAATGCCAACTTGATGATTATCACGAGGCAGGTCAAAATGAAAAATCGCATTTTTTTATAAATTCTTACAAGGATTTCATTGTTATTGGCAAGTAACCGTTATTTTCATCTTTTGCAGGACGATCGAACATCGACTAAACCAGGAAAGAAATAATAGAAATAAAAAATTGAAGAAAATCATTTCTGAGAATAAGACCGATATTATCGCCAATTTACCGCCAGAATGTGCACAAAAAATCATATTGCATTTAGCAAAGGTCGATGTGACTAATGCTTGGAAGTGTAGCAAATATTGGAGGAGTGTGATGAGCGGCGATTATTTTTGGAAACGAAAATGCCAACTTGATGATTATCACGAGGCAGGTCAAAATGAAAAATCGCATTTTATTATAAATTATTACAAGGATTTCATTGTTATTGGCAAGTAACCGTTATTTTTTTTATTTTCATCTTTTGCTTTTTTTTCGAGGAAATTCAGTGCGCAGTGAGTCCTTAAAATGAAGTCCGTTTTGTGGAAATAATAAGGGTCTATTGTGCCAAAGTCATTTAACCCTTTGGAGCATATATTAATTTCGACCAGCCTGGCATGCAGGTTCTTACTGAATACCACGTTTAAATGTGCATCAGAAGTACCCTCTGTGAATTTTTGTGACATACGCTGAAAAATCGAGGTAGGTTTATCGTAGTATCTAAATAAAATCCAACATTAATTGCTTCCATACATAATTTCATTGAATACTTTTTTGTTAACTTACAAAAACAGTAAATACGTGGTGGTTATAGCATGATACCAGTATGCCATAACAATTTTCAATATTTTGTGTATCGAAGAAATACTATCGGCATATTTTTGTAAATCAAAAATGTTATAATAAAAAGATCTTACAGAAAATGCCATTATACGAAGAGGGGCAGAGTAAAGTGTTAAAATTACATGAAATGATGGCAGAAATACCCTCTGATCCGGAATCCGAGGACGACGAGGAAGGTGATACTAAGTGACAATAATGATATTGAGGATACGCCACCTTCATATAACGAAACAGAAGCAAACACGTCAGGTAACTATAATGATAGACCTGCGTCCCCAAGAATTGACAGCGATGATGATACGCCACTTGCTGTGCGACTTTATAAGCAAGGTATTGATTGGGGTGTACAATATCCACATGTTTTTTCGATGATTTCACCACCATCCCAATAATTCTGATGATATACCATAACAAAAATTTTTGTATATTTTGTGTTAAAAGTCAATAAATGAATTTCTAGTTGGGTGTGTATTTTTTATAAAAAAAATATTGTTCTACGTGAATCATTACAATGGAATTTGTAACGCCATTAATTAGCCGATGACTTATCAAATATCTTCAGGATAAATATTTTCTTATCGCGAAGTATTTATTAATATGATTCATTCCTTAACGTAACACTGTCGATAAACGATAAAATAATTAATTAAATAATTTAACCTTGAATTTATAACCTCAATTTTGCTTGGTGTTTGGAAATAAAGTTTCGTATTACATTGAGGTGCATTCACTTGACCGAAAGAAGGATCACAACCAGCGCGAAGTAGCGTTGAAAAAAAATTTTTAGCACTAACCATAATATGTGACAACATCTCGTAAATGAAAGGAACCATGGTTCCTGGCACTTTGACGACAAAGATCAACCTAACGGGCTTGCATGAGCCCCGGTATACCATCAGATGTATCCAAAAAGTACTAAATGCTTCTGAAATATGATAATGCACTTGACGTACTTATTAAATAATTTGGACAAGCTTCTCCCGGAATTTGAAATTATATCCATGTTCGAAGAAAATAATTTGCCCTGATTTTCTTACCTCTTACTCATTCTCCTCATAATAGCTTTATTTAAAACTCGACCCATCCAGCTTATTTTCTTCAATAAACTGCAATTATTAAGCATCCCATGCTCAACACCGTGCAAATAGTAGATGGAAAACCATTTGAATTTTGTTTTAAAATTTTAAAAACAGCAATGGCTTGGCGTGATGAGGCTGGTAGAGTTACATTGCGAAAATTTCGCCAAACATCGACAAGTTAAGAATTTTGAGAATTGGTGCTATATTTAAGTAAATACGTAAGTTTGGCCAAGTCAAAAAATAAATTTTGTTAGGTTCCAACAGGTGTAAAAAGCTCATGTGGTGATGTCCTAATTATTGCCTAACGATATCTTGTTACTAAAATTGAGAGACAGGAATATAGGAATATTTTTTGTTCGCATGGGTAACATTTTACGATTGTTCTGTCGAAATTCGTCGAAACATCATCGTTTCATCATTTTGCAAATCAAAATTTTCTAGAAAGCAAGGGAAGTTAATTATAATAATTACTTCTATTGCACACCAAATAAATGTTTATTCTTCGAATGCACAACAAAAGATTAAACCGATTTTTACATGAATTTTTATTTTAAAAGTCAAGTTACCCTGATTGCAAAATAAAAATTGAATGTTTTTGAAAAGTAAGTTTGACATTTGCTTTTAAAATATATGCTCATTAAAACGGGTGAAAGGTAAAATTTTTACCAGGTATTTCCACAGATAATTCTTTGGTTTTAGAAAATGAGTTCTAAGAACATATCTGCAAGTTTGAAAAGAGAATTTCAGGAGATGAGTGCGAGCAAACCGAGAAGCTACTTGGACACCATCGTCGCGATCGATCGAAAAGTTCGAGAAAACATTTTCGGCAACTTGGTGGAGAACAAAGCCCATGGGTTAGGGACGGGATCACAACGGTGCCCAAAACTGAAATTCGTACCACTTCCGGATGGAATAACAGTTGAGCTGTCCAATGCTATGACCAAACGAAAAAGCAAAGTCGTTGGTGCACCTCAACCTATTGGACAAAATCTTCAGCCATCAACGAAGCAACACACACGCAGGAAATTAGTAATCGACATTCCGATAAAACAAGGTGCGGGACCCAAGATGACGTGCAAGTTGTAATTTTCTCAAAAAGTTTTACAGATTTTCAAAATTTGTGATATTAATTATTATTTATTATTAATATAAATTAGTACGAATTCAAAAATTGTTTGTGTTTTTTTAAATGTTGAACGAACAATGCAAGCGTGGGAAAAAATTTCCTTTTCAGTCGGATGAATAAAAATATTTCGTATAAAGTTTTGAGAAAGTATTGCATGAAGGATTGGCTAGCAAATGGAATTATTGCTGTTATGATGGAAGTAAAGCGTGCATCGAGGTGGATGGATCGTTGAACGAATCCTAATACTTTTGAAGTGCTTCTTAAGTACTTGAGGTAATTTACACGTACTTTACCTGTTTCTGAACTACTTCACGTACTCTTAAGTACTCACATTTAACTTTTTAAATTAATTTAATTGCATAAGTAAATTAAAATTAGTTTAATTAAAAACATCTGAAGAAGGCACTTGACGATTGCGGAAAGCTTAAGAAATAATAATAATTTGAATTTGATCGTGTTTAATTGGCTTGTAAATTTTGAAATTTACAAAAAATCAGTTCTACGATCTACCAATTTTTATTTCTTTTAGGTAGTCATCATAGTATTGGTGCACCAAGCCGGTTAAGTATACGTTAACTCGAATAAATAACAACATTGTCTCTCGCTATATAAAATTATAGAAAAAATGCAATTGTTAAGAAATGCAAAGTACAAATAATTGTCATCGCAATAGGACACTTTTTTAGTTCAATCTAATGGTAAAATCAATAAAAGAGTAAACATACGAAAAAAATATGTTATAATGGATAGAGTTGATGAATGGAAAGAAAATGAGACAAGACAAAAAATTAATTCAACAAAAAAGATGATATGAGAAAAATGAGGTTAGTTATAACGAGGATCTGTTCTTGATGCAGTGTCACTTGATATAAAGTATCACTTATTTTGAAAAGCTCCCTAAAACTGGATCTATTTACTTGTAAAGTGTAGCTTTTAAACAAAATAGTCGATACTAAAAACCAAGTAAGTCCGGACAGGTCTGCTCTAATGGGATAATAACATCCACTAAACTAGAGGTTAAAGGAATTAAGGAAAGAGTGAACTGGTGTCCGCAAGATAAAACAGCAAACTCATAAAAGCCCTTTGTTACCTTTAATTTTAAATGTTCGAAATGAGATGTGACGCACATATTAAAATATCTTGTCAGCTTTTAGAGACCGTAAAAGTTACATAATAAATTTTTAAAAAACCGCTAGAAATGCATGTAGCACTCCCTTAGTTATAGTTCTCCTGTATAATATTTTTTTTATATACATGGACATTTGAACAGACCGGCTTTTCCTGATGTAAATACCAGCATCCATTATTCACATGAGCTTAGATCAGCTTATAAGGGTCACAGAGAAAAAGAATTACATTCCATACACTCACCAAATTGAATATTTTATAGTTTTCCGGTTACAATATAAAAATTTTAATTCGCAATCTCAAATAAAAACCTCGGAACATGGATTTAAACTTTAAACAAAGCTGATAGTTTTCCAACTTTTGTGTGTAATTAAAGTTGGAATGGAACAGCATAAGAAAACCTACACAAAGAAATACTTTTATTTGTATCCCTCGGAGCCTGAAACTACAACACTGTTAATGGCTCTTTACAGAGCAGCTAATGCACCATTCCATATGGTTTGCTTTTAAGAAATTGAACGAATTATTCCAAGAACTCATGCACTTGTGCTTAATTTTAAAACGGTTTGAACACGACGGGGCGCCCTCTTAAGTGATTTTATGGTTGCATAACAATAACACACTGACAATTGAATACACCTATACGTAGTTTTGAGGTGAACCTGTCATTAAAAAAGCACACTGCGAATAAGGCGTAATTTAATTAGTAGAAAAAATATCTGGACTAATGGTAATTTTTTTTGATCATACTATTATATAATTGTATCTATAGATAATATTATGTACTTTCAGGAAATCAACCAATATTCAAACGTGATCTCTTTTTTGAATAAAAAGGTGCGCGTGACCACAGAAATCAACAGCGTGTACATAGGAAAATTATTTGTTGTGGATAAAAAGAAAAATTTAAAGTTATCGAATTGTAAGGAATACATCGAACTCTTTGGAATACACCAATTTAATGGGTTCTTCAAAAATGTTTACTTCAACGGAGATAAGAAGGTGACCATAAATTTGGAATCTAAATGCACCCCTTTATCGGCCGCAGATACCACAATTTCTTCAATGGCTTGTTACGGCGTTACCGTATATTTTGGGTTGCAACGCCCTGTATATCTCAAGAAAATAAGGTAATACTTAGAAATCTCAAAGTTTCTTTAAAAATCAAAAATTTTCTAATAAAAATAGAATCGAAATAACGAGTTCCTATTGTAAATGTCAACATTCTATTAAATTGCAAGCAATAATTTTTAAATGGGAGATAAACACATAGTGTTACATTGAAGCAACAATGTACCGGGTAAAATGTAATTCAGAACGCACCTGGCAAGATATAATATAAACAATCCGTCAACTGCACGATTTATTATATCAACAAATTTATATTTTCAAGACGATAAAATCAAAAGACAAGTGAGGTCTATTCATTCCAGGTTAAAATGTAGCAAGTTACTTAGTATCGTTATACTAATCAAACGACGCCGCGCTGAAAGCTAAACGAAATGCACCAAAAGCATTCTTTAATTAGAATTAAACCTTGAATCGTACATTTTTTCCCACCAAGATGATCTCACCCCAAAGGTGAAAAATTGTTAGCGGGAACGGAAAAATAAGGCAGTTGCCTGATATCACCCGGACTCGTAACTTGTATCTAAAATAATTTTCTTGTATCTACCTAACAAAGAATAATTATTTATCTTAATTTTCCGGTTAATTTTAAATTACCTTCGCATTGATTAATTTTAAAATCATCAAACCAAGGATATATAAATAGTGAAATGAAACATCATCTAACTAAAAATCTTTAAAATTGAAATAAATAAACAATTAATTATCGCAAACGGTGTATTAAACTAAAGAGTTAATATCGTAACCTAGAGGTTCATCACTAAACGAGCGAATAAATATTTTCGTGAAAGCAAAAAACTATCATTTCGCGAAAGTGTTGATAAAATAAACTACAATATTACACCGAAATTGTCATCAGTACCTATAGAACATTCTATCGAATTAAAGTGTGTCGTAACGAAAAAGTGCATTACTTTAAACAAATACATAATGAAATAGCGCGAAATATCTCACCAGTTTATACCATTAACTGTTAAATAATCGGTGTGCGACTCTAATCTACACAAAATAACGTCGGTCAAGTGACGTTATTACAAAGCAGTGATTCGACAATCATTCCGTTAAATTCTCTCTCAAAGAGCCAGGCCACGGGCAACTCAACACTACCTCTTCATCAATTAAATTAACTTTGGATTACGTAGCATTTCACCAATCCACACCTCGCTACTACAAAAACAAAGGTAGAAAATTGGCCTGACCAAATAACTGTAACATTCCTTGAAATTCTGTGAAAACGTATCAATCTTCCAACTTGTATAATATTTTCATTTAAATATTAATTTAAATTAGAAATATTACGTAAGCTCATGCCAAAGATAATTTTGCTTCAGTAAATTTGACTATAAATATTAAATTTAATATCTCGCATAAGCTTGCAATAATATTACGTTTATCTACTAACAATTTTAACCATTAACCTTTTTATGCAACATTTATCTATATATGTGTATTTATGTAAATTTATGTACCGATACCTGAATTATTCGTTGATTAATATATGTATATTAGTACAATTGATTTTTTTCTCGACAAATCTAAGAACCTATAAACAAATCTCTAAAAATAAGTACCCACACCTGAGCAAAGAGGAAGAATTTTGAAGTTCACCCATCCAGCTAAGCAAGCCACGGAGCAACGTAAAATCTATTACACGTCTTGACTAATTTATCTGTTATAGATCGTTATAGGCTTACAGCCGTAAAATTCCAAGTACATCTCGAAAAATAATTCAAGGTAACATTTTTGTTTTTTAATTGACAATTTGTGCCATACAATCATATAAAAATGCTTTGTCATATATGTATGTACAGCGCGTGTATTTTGACATTTCGTGTTTATTTTCAATGGTACGGCATGCTCAACGGATCGAAACATATTGAATCAAAGTGAGTTTTTCAATTTTTCTTTAATTTAATCAAATTTTTGGTGAATTTTGTGATTTTAATTCGGTTTTGTGATATTAACGCTAAAAGTTATATCAAAAAAAGCAAAATTTCCTTACAAAATGTGCAAAAGCGCCTGCTGAATGATTAATAATTTTTAGGTTTTACTTCTTTACTTCTTTAATTTAATCAAATTTTTGGTGAATTTTGTGATTTTAATTCGGTTTTGTGATATTAACGCTAAAAGTTATATCAAAAAAAGCAAAATTTCCTTACAAAATGTGCAAAAGCGCCTGCTGAATGATTAATAATTTTTAGGTTTTACTTCCAGTGATTCCCAGTCGTATTCGTACAGCAGCGTAAATTTTTAATAAATTTCAATAACGCCCAAGTTTAGTATTTTTTTACAGATTTTTTTTTACTTTTCAATATAAAATCTATTAAATTACACAATATGTTTATTTTTTACTTCTTTTCCATGCCTTAATATTATGCGCCGTTATCTAAAACTACTTGTAAATTAATATCACAGTCGTATTCGTACAGCAGCTATAAATTCGATTTTAATACAGAAATTAAACAATCAAATGCATTTTTTAAGTTTCTTGCATTCGTTTATACATGTGCTATTACAATAGGTTGTGTTGTTTTTTAATTTTTTTAATATGGGCCGAAAGCAAACAGATAATTCAATCAAATTCCTAAACTTATTACATATTTCGCATCATAAAGATGGAAAATCTTCTAACCAAATTAGCAATATTGTTCCAAGAAGTCCTTCAACAGTTCAGTATATTGAACTGTATTTCAAGGCTAAGCCAAATTTCGGAAATATTCAAAAAATTAAAATTAAAAATTAACATGTTTAAATTTGAAATGTAAAAATTATTGTAAAATGAAATTGGAAAGGAGGGGATTTGAAAAATGGATATCCTTGTGCGCAGACAAGGAACTTTTACGGGAAGGAGAAGGGGGGCAGTCTACGCCGAGCAGTCGACCGCAGAGGACGTTTTAAAAGTCACCTCCAGGCAGTCGACCGTAGAGGACGCCTTGAGCTAGATATTAAATAAAAATTGTGTACTGTGAACTTGTTGAAAATAAATAAAACGAAATTTTAATTTAAAAATCTGATGTGGCCAGCACATGACTTCCCTATAATACAACTAAGAAGCCTATTGTATTATTGTTAACAGATCCAGGTACAAATAATTCACATTATTCTGCAGTTTTGCCAAAAAACAATCAATGTGAGTTACTAAAACCAAAATATCGTGGGGATCGCATGGCAGTGGCAGATTCCATGATTTCCCTAGCATAGAGATTTTATAATTCAGGCGATAGTATCACCATCTTTCCAAAGGCCCAGCAACTAAATTTCAGCTCTGTTTTGCTACTATGACGTTATTTCAATCTGGATCTCGACTTTTCGTTCTCAAATGATGCCAAATTTTATTTTCACAACTTCATTATAATTATAGTCATGCATATAACGAAAATGGGTCATTTTCCGGGTTACTCGGGTCAGTTTTGCTGAATATTTGTTATAAATCGTTTTATAGTATAAAGAATTCCCAAAATCCTATTACGAGTGACGTCAAGCGGTAGTAACAAATCTGCAATTTTGCAATTTTTTTTTCGATTTTCGTCGAAATCGGACCCCAGCATTTAATTAAATTATTAAATTTGTTGTATTATTAAATTGTATTTTGTTCATAAAAATATATTCTAACATTTATAGAAAATTTTATTTGCTTTAATTTTGATTAAAAAATAAAAATTCATCAATAAAATATTTATCATAATATATTTAAGAAAAAAACCATTTCGTCCTTCAAGTAAAGTGCTACTTCCGGTTTAGGGATTTGCTCCAAAATCAAATGGTGCTTTCGTATACCGATTAAAGTGTTAAATATGAAATTTGGTTACTATATAACAATTCGTTCCTTAGATATTCAAGAAAAACTATTTCGTCCTTCAAGTAAAGTGCCATTTCCGGTTTAAGGATTTCCTCCAAAATCAAATGGTTCTTTCGTATATTGATTAAAGTGTTAAATATGAAATTTGGTTACTATATAACAATTTGTTCCTGAGATATTGAAGAAAAACCATTTCGTCCTTCAAGTAAAGTGCTACTTCCGGTTTAGGGATTTCCTCCAAAATCACATGGTGCTTTAGTATACTGATTAAAGTGTTAAATATGAAATTTAGTTACTAGATAACAATTCGTTCCTGAGATATTTAAGAAAAACCATTTCGTCCTTCAAGTGAAGTGCTACTTCCGGTTTAAGGATTTCCTCCAAAATCAAATGGTGCCTTTGTATACCGATTAAAGTGTTAAATATGAAATTTTGTTACTATATAACAATTCGTTCCAGAGATACAGAACTTACAGACATTTTGCGTTACATACAACCATACATACAGACATCATTGCGAAAGTAGTCAAAACGGATTCAGAAATGCTCAAAACGGATATTTCCGTTAAAATATCGACATCGAATTTTTTCATGATTACAATACTTCCTTATAGGGAAGTAAAAATTGAAAGCGTTTGATTAAAGTGAATTAAAAATTAATTTGGAAAAGAAAAATTTTGAACCACGGAGTTCAAAAAAATAAATGGTTGGTCGCTGGTCAAAAAGAACACGTCAATATATTAAAAAGATTTAAATGTTGGAATAGAGTGGAAAATTTGCCGAGAAAAGCCAAAAGAAAGCTACTTTGTGTGAGAGAAGGAAGGTTAAATATTGAAAGAAGTAAAGAAACACCCAAAAATTAGTGCTCCAAAACTAGGTACCAAACTTAAAACTTAATTAAATAAGTATGTATGATCAGAAACTGTTTAATTTACTATGATCTAATAGTAGAGTAGCTCGGAAAAAGCCCTGGATATACGAAAGAAATCGAAACTCTTATTCAGTTTGCTAAAACATATAAAAACAAATATTTAGATTTGGAAAAGGGTATTATTTACTGGTGAATGCAAGCTTCACGTGTTCGGTTCAGATGGACGAAGAATGGTGTGGAGAAAACCAAATGAAGCTGTAAAAAAAGAGAACTTACAGCCCACAGTCAAACATGGGACTGGCTCTGTGATGTATGGGGGTATTTTTTAGTGGATGGGGTTAGAAATCAAGAATCTATTGATGGGAGAATGGACAAAATACAATACATAAACATTTAAAATTCAAATGTTCATGAAAGTTCACAGTTCGTTTAGGCATCAGAAACAAATTTATCTGTACAACTGCCCTAAAGTGATGGAAACAACTCCCCAGTCTCCAGATATATTTAGCCGACAAAGAATTTATGGCACGAGTTGGAAAAATGGATTCATCAATTTCAAATTTCCAACGTAAAATAGCAGAAATAGAAGATTGAGGAAGAGGGGAAAAAATTGGACCTAATATAGCCGAAAAATTAGTGAAATCGATGCCAAATAGACTTTCGGAAATCATTAAAAGTAAATAATACCCAACTAAATATTAAATTGTATATAGTAATTGTCAAAATAAATTAAATATATAATGTTTTCTTTAGTGTACGAATTCGAGTGTGAGGTGAATTTTATAGTTGTTTTTGTATTTTCCGATATTCAGTAAAAAATATGCAAAAATTAAGTTTAAACGAATTAATTATATGAACTACGGAATATTTTAAACATTTTAATAATAAATAAGTAACGAAAAATTGTTTAATACCGTGATTATTAAAAAAAAATAAGAGCATGTACTGGTGAACGAATACGACTGGGAGTCACTGTATGTATGTATTTTGCATCAAAATTTTTTTAATTCTAAAAAGTGTTTGTGCATTTTTTAGTATTTCTAAAAAAATTTGATATGGTTAATTTCGTATTCAGAGTCATCATTCATAAAGGCTGCAAAAAGAATTTTGTTAGACAATATTATTTTGTACTGTAAAAATGCACTACACTTGCATTACATACTCATTAGTCATTACCACCGTCACCGTGTTAAAATGTGATATAATTTGATACCATTGCTAATAATAGAGATGAAAGCTTCCGTAATGAAATTTATATCAGATTTTTACTACAACAAAAACTGAATAACTTGTATAAAAACATTATACTTTAAAATCCGATACATGAATATCATTTGTTATCTAAAAATATTAGAATTCTAAAAAGGAAATTTAGTAGTTAAAAAAATCCCTGTAGATAATATTTACAAAAATGTAAGTTCTGGGTCTGTGAGACCCGGTTTTAGTACGGCAAGCGTTAAAATTTATTTTAGTGCGCATTTATCCTGCGGGCTACAGATTTTTTTCATTGTTTGCAAAGATGGAAACACCGGATGATGAATTCGTTGATGATTCGCAAGAAATCGAAGATATTTTGGGTCAAGTACAAAAAAGGAGACGTGCTCGCACTATTTTGCATGACGTTGAAACAAAGCCAGAATTATGGAATTATGAAACACGGAAGAATTATTACGAAACCCTCTATTTAAGAATTGGTGGCCTTATTGTGGGCGCTGTGTATTTACCTCCCGATTCAGGTGTCGAAGTCTATGATGAATTTTGTGGTATTACTGATAATATTATGGATCAATTTCCTCAATCTAAAATTGTTGTTTGTGGCAACTTTAACCCTCCAAAGGCCAATTGGTTTAGAGATGGCACTCGTTCAATATGTTGTGGAAATGTATGTATGAAGACTCGATTGATTGGCGATTGTATGTCGTTACATAATCTAGTACAACAGAACAAAATACCTAATAGTCGTGGGGTGTTGCTCGATCTTGTCTTTACAAATGTGGACGATGTATCCGTATCGGTGGCTAGTGACTTATTGTCAAACACATCGGTTCATCACACTGCATACTTGATCAATACTACGGGTGTTAATGCAACGGAGTCAATTCTTGAACCTGTGGACTATATCATTGATTATAAATCGGCAGATTTTAACGAAATCAATAGTTGCTTATTGCAAACCGACTGGTCAAAGCTATTATATTCCAATGATGTTGACGTCATGTGGATTACTTCAATGAAGCGTTATGGTCCATCATCAATACCCATGTACCGCGGAAGCATCCTAAATGGTTCTCAAAGAAGTTAATTAGCCTAGTCACCCAAAAGAAGATTATGCACAAAAAGTTTAAAGAAATTCGTCGTTACGAATATTACAAGATGTTTTGCGAAATCCGAGAACAAGCTAAGAAACTCAACCTAATGCTTCATCGTAGGTATATCGACAGGATCGAGGATGGAATCACTGCTAATCCTCAGTCATTCTGGCGTTATATCGATGACTGTAATAAGGTCAAAGGATATCCAGCTAGCATGTTCCTTGGTGATGAATTTTGCTCTTCTGGTCAAGAATGTGTGGACTTGTTTGCCAAGGAATTTTCAAATGTTTACTCAAGCGATGATGTCACTAATTCTAATTATGTCTCGATTGTTGTTATCAGCTGTGATTCCCTTAAAATCACACTAGAAGATGTTTTTGAGGCCATTGGGAAATTGCCTGATAGTTTCAATTGTGGTCCAGATGGAATCACAGCATATTTTGTAAAAAGATGTCAATTTTCGCTGTCTGGTCCTATTTTCAAGTTACATTGAACATATGGTTGTATTTTATTAATTGTTACGCCGATGTACAGTTTAACGACTAAAATCAACTTTTGTATTGTTTCGACCTGGTTGACACCACCCCAAAACATTTTATACCCTTATTGTATTGTACAATTTAGAAAGATCTTAACACCCGTTTCAAAAGTCTTGATAATGATTGCGATCCGCAATCGAAACATGTCGATGTGAAACCGCTGTTTTTCTTTTGTACGCCCTCTCACCCCGAGATCCTATTCTTATTCAACCATTAGGGCAAGAACCTTTTCCTGTTTTTCTTTTGTACGCCGTCTCTACCCGAGATCCTATTCTTTTCCAACTATTTTCAAGTTGTTCGAATTATCGTTGTCGAGCGGTTGTTTTCCTAGTATTTGGAAAAAGAGTTACATAACTCCCATCTAAGGTAAACGAGGCGACATCAAAAACTATAGGGGTATTTCTATCCAATCGACTATACCAAAGATGTTGGATGCAAGATAAAGACACTATATGCAAAGATATTGATGGCGTTGATTTGTATAACGAAATTTTATCGTACAAAGTTATAGTTCCTAATGCAGAGTCTCCTAGTCATATTTTAAATCATATTGTAAAAAATAACTTGAAATCGTTATTTCCGAACTTAGTTGTGGCCTTAAGAATATTTTTGACGTTGCCAATATCAGTAGCCTCCGGAGAAAGGAGTTTCTCTAAACTCAAAATTATTAAGAATTATCTAAGAACAATCATGTCTCAAGAGCGATTAGCAGAATTGGCTATTATTTCGATCGAAAATAAAATCTGTGAAACCATCGATCATAGTGAAATGATCAACGATTTTGCGTCTTTAAAAGCAAGACGTGTTGTGTTATAAATAATTTTAATTTCAAAATTTTAATTGCTTTAGACTACTTTTTGGTCCACAATTAACTTTTTACATATATTGTTTATTTTTATTTCTATATAAGTACTTATTATGTGTAGGTAATTTTGATTTAGCGAACTTACACAAAATATAAAATTTTACTTTATTTGCTTTTTATTTAAATCTGACCTTTTTTTTTGCTCATCAGACAATTTCCCGGTTGATTTTTCATAGCCCATCTAACATAAAGGGCGGAAAAAATTTCTTGCATGCAGGCGCAATACCCCCTAGGAACGGCCCTGCCTTCCATCGTTCGATTGACATCAAACAATGGATTTCGTTTGTGACATATGTGACAAACAATTTCCACATAATTTAAATTTAAAAATGCATTTAAGAATGCATAGAATATAGAAAAGAAAGCGATAGAATATTTATCAAGTCTATTGTTGAAAAAATAGTGGATAATGTTAAAATAAATATAGAATTCAACGGCGATGATTGTGTAACAACACGACAACACAATTTGTTAGAAGAAAATGCTGGTGTAGGGATTGCGGAGGTTTTAATGGATCCTCAAAGCAATGAACTTAATGAAGAAAATTGTTGGAATGCTCCAGATGATGATGCTGTAATGGAAGAAACCCTACACATTGAAACTTAAAAAACAGAAACCTTGGGAGGATGTCGCCGATGATTAATGAATCAGTCCATTAGGTTACAATCTAATCATTCCAAACAATGCACGGCTGGATTGCTACAATTCAAAAAAGAAATACCTAACGGTTTATCAAGTACATTGATATATAAATGTAATATGTGCGACAAAGAGGTATCTGTTTGTACTGAAAATCCAAAAAATAAAGTGTTAAACCGTGCTTCTGTATTGGGGACTCTAGCCACAGGTAGTACATTTGAACATACGGCTGAATTATTGAGTATATTGGATATACCAAATTTTAACAAGAACAAATTTTTTGAAACTCAACGGAATTTGGGAACTATATTGCACGATTCCTTATTAAAATCAATGAAAGCTGCAGCAATAGAAGAGTACAATATAGCTCTTGCGAAGGGGCATGTTGATGAGAACAACATTGCTTTTATCACGGTAATAATAGATGGTGGATGGTCGAAAAGAAATTACGGCCATACATATAATGCCCTATCAGGAGTTGCTGTTATAATAGGCAAAGAAACGGGAAAATTTCTGTATTTAGGAGTAAAAAATAAATTTTGCTCTATCTGCGCAAGAGCAGAAAATAAAAATGAAGCTGCTAAAGAGCACGATTGCTTCAAAAATTGGTCGAAATCGTCTTCAGCCATGGAACCCTCGATATTGGTAGATGGATTTAATAGTAGTATAGAAACTCATAATCTGAAATATACCACTATTATTGCAGATGGTGATTCAACTGTATTTTCTGAAATCAGGAAGAAAGTCACGTATGGCAGTGAAGTCATAAAAATAGAATGCACTAACCATTGCTTAAAAAATTATGGAAAGCAACTGTACAAAATAAAAAACGATACTAAGAGTGTCTCCTTGAGTTGTAGAAAAATATTAACTAAGGAAACTATAAAAAGTTTACAAGATGCTGCTCAAGATGCCATTTATGCCAACGCTCATGGAGACGTGGACACTTTAAAAGAACATTTAAGAAATTCTGTTAACCACGTATTTGGTAACCATTTACATTGTGAATCTTTTATGTGTAAAAATGTTGGTGATCAAACATTTGATCGTTTGTCAGATTTGAAGAATAGTGGCGCACATCATCACATTTACGGGGCACTAAATTCGTTAATTACCAAATCCCATTTATTGATAAATAAAGAAACCAGCGGACATATGTAGACTGCGCCGATGGTCAGAAATTAATCCTTTTTTTTTGCGTAAATGACCATGGGCAACCTGTAGATTGCGCCGATGGTCATTAAGGGTAACATACAGATTGTGCCGATGGTGTACCTGAGGGATTAAAAAGTATTACTAAGGCATAATGGGGTTATTATTGTAAATCAGTTTATTAAATATTAATAAAAAATTAAATTGCGGTACCTAATTATCATTAATATGACAATACTTATTGCAGATACTTTTTATAAATTCCAACCTTTCCCTTCGAATCGAGTGAAATTTTATCGCTCCAATTTGAATTTTTCTTTGAAATTCGGATAGGTGGGGGTGTGATTAGTAGATATTAATAATAAATATTATCAAAAAATGGAAAATAACCGGTGTATTGCCGAAAAAGTGAAAAAATTAAATTATTTTTTCTTCGATTTTTGGGGTGTGCATTCGATAAGGAGAGTTATCCATCGTCAAAACCTACCCTTCCGGGGCGCCGCTTCGCTCTGCACCCCTGCAGGGCGGTTTTGACTGTGGTTACTAGGCTAAACATACGAGAAGGAGCCACCCATCAAGAAAACCGGGATAAATGAAACCGGGGTGTGAGAGAACCTCGAAATAGCATTAAAAAGTATTTTAATAATGAAAGAATCAAAATAATGCAGTTATTTAAAAATAACCTCGTCAAATTACTAACCTAATTAAAAATCGCACATAATGTATAGTACTCATGTAATAAATTAAGTACCTTAATCCTCTAATGGGATTTTCACTCCGTCGTTACCCAAAAAGATTACCTATTAATTGACCATCGGCGCAATCTACATACTAACCCTAAACGAACCCGGCGCAATCTGCATGCTAGATTATGAGACCCTTCAACCATCGGGCGCAGTCTACAACCTCCCAAACCAGCAACAGGGCAGAATTATACATGAGTTTTGCAGCCAGATTTAACATGGGTAAGCGACTTAATTTAATCCAAAGAGATTCATTTCAAATCCGAACTTATCTGGCAGGTTTGAAATTTAATAGTGGCCATTTATACCACAATGAATTGTGGAAAAATATCTTTGGTGGCAGCCCAGGTAAAACGTTAGAAAAATTCATTAATCAAAGAGAAAGCTCATGCAAAAGGAAACGAAAACCTGCTGTTAAGCCTAAAGCCAATAAAAAATTTAAACCAAATACGGAAAATTGTGACTATGGTAGCAACATAGAAGAAGTTTTCATGGATGAAACAGATCTACAAATTGAGGTAGATGCTTTAATACTTCGTTTGCAGGTAACACCTACAGAAATTGAAGATATTTCAAAACAAACAAAAAAGCAATTCGACTGTGTGGAATATATTCAAGCAAGGAAGAATAGATTGACTGCTTCCAAATTTGGGGCAGTTATAAAACGAAGACCAACTACGTCATGCAATGCATTAGTAAAAGCAATCTTAAATACTAATGTAGTAAACACTGATGCTACTAAATGTGGGACAAATAAAGAACCGGTAGTCATCAAAAAATTTGAAGAGAAGGTAGGTCGCAAAGTGAACCGTACTGGTTTACATATACATGAAGAGACTGGTTTTCTCGGGGCTTCTCCAGATGGAATAAAGATGAAATTGTGGAAGTGAAATGTCTCTACAAAGTAGCATCTTTAAAACTCCAATTGCGAGAAGCTGTGGAAAAGAAAAAAGTGTCTTGTTTAAAAATAAATGAGACTGGCAAGATTGCGTTAAATAGATCCCATGATTATTTTTTCCAAATTCAGGGACAGCTTGCAATAGCAAAAAAGAAAACATGTTACTTTATCGTATACTCTGGAGACCATAATGATTTATTTATTGAAGAAATATATTTCGATGAAGGAATTTGGTTAGATATTATGTTACCAAAATTAATTAAATTTTATAAAGAATGCTTAGCTCCAGAAATAATTTTAAATAGGAGAGAAAAGAATTTGAAATGCAGAGATCCTCCTTCAATAGTTGAAGCACAAAAAATTCAAAATGCTAATAAAACGAGAAAAAATGCAACTTTTAATTGATAAGTTTTAGTATGCCTGCAAGATACAGCATGGTAAGATCGCAGACGACAGCGGAAGTAATGCCCAGAAGGTAAAGCCCGCTATCGTCAGGGAGGGGGTTTTAGTCAGTAAGAATCTGACACTACCATCCCTGATGGGGTGGTGCCTATGAAGGTTTCCCCCTTCCCCGCAGAAGAAAGAAAAAAAAAGTTTTAGTTTAGTAATTATTCCAAATACTCTTTCATGTGCAATATTTTTTTATAATGTTTTTCTATGTGTAATATTTTTTATAATGTTGTTTTGTGTAATGTATTTTTTTGATGTATTTGTGTAAAAATATATGTAATTAATATAAAAATAATTAAAATGATACTATATTCTCTTGTTTGAATTCTGGAATCTAAAATGGAAATGTTTTTAATACGGCACACATATTTAGGGAGGGCGCGTGTAAAGGGGTATAACTATAAGTCAATTTTTGGCAAATTGAGATAAGTGCATAAGAAGGTTCCCCATATGACATAGCACATGTGTGTAAAACGATATTAGTCTAACGATTTTTTTAACGGCAAAAATCTGTTACTGAAATTTGGTATAAGGCTGCCGTCCTAAGCGTGGGCGATTGAAAATACCATTAGACAAATGAGCAATAAACCATAAGAAGTAATTCTGATATAGAATAGACAAAATATTTTAACCGAGATCCGGTGAGTGTCATAATAACTACCGCCACTACGAACTAACTTGTAACCTTCCTAATGGAAAGATGAAGGTTTATATAGGCCCCTCCATGAATTTTGAAAACGTATGGTTAATTAATGCTTAATTTTAAAGTCTTTCAAAAACTTCCCGGAACACTACATTTTGTGTAAACCAGTCTGTAGCTCTAAGTTGTCCTTGTCTAGAATTGTCTTTAATTAGGATTTTTATATTTTGTCGAAGTCGAGATCGCGAGAGAGCTACATAGAGTTGTCCGTGTGAAAATACCGGTTCAGTCAAACTAATTCCGACATGTTCGTATGTTTGCCCCTGCGACTTGTTTATCGTTACGGCGAAAGCGGGAATTATCGGAAACTGGCGTCTTTTAAGAGTAAAGGGCAAATTACTGTCTGTAGGTGCAATGTCAATTCGAGGAAGGATAACAATTTGCCCTCTGTGCGACTCTGAAATTATCTCGCACGTAATGGAACGTCGATGCATATTTCGAACGACCATCCTGGTACCGTTACACAGCCCTTTTCCGGGATTTAAATTTCGAATCAACATTACTATAGCTCCGCGTTTTAATATTAATTCATGTGGATGTACTCCTGATGGCGTTTGGCTGTTGAGAAATTCTGGAGGATAATAATTATTAATAAGATCATTACTGTCCTCTGTACTGATCGAGTCCGAACTATGATAAATCTGACTCTCCCCATTTAATTGCCGAATGATATTGTTGTCTTTAGCGCCTGTTCCACATCCTTTATTAATTCACCTGAAAACATTTTTCGTTGACGTTCAACACTTATTATTTCGTTATAATGTAATTCTGCTTATATAGCAATTTTGAGTAGGATAATCGGATTAACTGATCCGATGATACGTTGATACGACGATACGTTGATACGATGATACGTTCATCCGATGATACGTTGATCCGATGATACGTTGATCCGATGATACGTTGATGTTCGGTTTGCTTCGGGTATTTCCGTGGGACAGACAGAAGGACTTGGCCTTTTATAATAAGAGATATCCACCAAAAATAACTAGCAAAAACAACATTTCACACCAGAAAGGTAGCTGTAGCGAGTTCCACCTTGTTGGGGGTGTACTACTAAAAAGTACCATCCAAGCATTTCAAAGGTCGTTGATTGTATACCGTTTTTCGCCTGTTATTATTTGTTTAAGGGACAATCAAAACTTATTTAAACTGTCTCGTATGAGAATGAAAACTACTTCAGCATTTTGTCCTACCGTATCAGGACTACCACACTCTTGCTTAACCAACACCAGTATATCGTAAGTTACCAATTTTTTTGTGCTTAGGTGTAATATAATTTTGCCACTTTTAGTTTTCAAAATGATATCTGCACCGTAAAAGCTTTTAAAAATATAAAGGCTGGTGACATTATTTACCGCTCCGCATATTCTGAGATGGCAAGTTCTATGTTTAATAACCGCAAGGTTCTTTTGCATGATTTGGGTATAACATGCAAATGTGAAGCCTGTGGAAACATCAAGAATAATTACGTAAGTTTTGGCTCAGACAAGGCTAGAGTTTTTACATTTGTTTACATTTAGGACAATTTTGATACTTTACTGTGTCCTAATTGTGGTGGCCGAGCTGAGCAATTAGACTGCAAGACCCCAATGCATTTTTAATGCATTGTGTGGATTGTAGTGTCCGCATTGTAATGCCTCCTCATCTCCGGGTGCAGTTCAAAAAATTTAATACCTGGTTTAAAAAAGGTAAAGTAGTTGAATTTTAATAAATTTAATGAATTTGTTTATTATTCTTGCAGATGTACATATGTACTAGAACTGTACCAGCAACACTAAAAGCTCTTACCACCTTCAGTACACTGGTACATTCTTATCACAAATTAAACTATGAAATGATGAAACATCTCGTGCGGTTATATTCTAAAAGAAGTAAGTAACCACCAAGTTTCTCACACAAATATTTGCGAAGAGTTCTGAAAATTTTAATGCAATTAAAGAGTCCATAGTTTGTGTTCAATAATAGTTGTGAAGACTTTGGCTCCGGACGCGCAAGACTAGATTAACGAAATATTTTACTTCGCACCACCATTTATTAATGAAATTGGTGCCGATCGTTTGTGCTTCTGTTTGCGTCACTTGAGCCTCAAAAGTCGCAAATATATTTGCCAAAGTAGTCACTACTGACGTCAAGATTAGATTAACCATATTTTAATTTCAATTTTTTCAACGCCATAATTAAATTAAATTTTTGACAATGGTTTGTTGTAAGTGGAAAGTCATAACTGTGATATCGCAACAAGCTTTCAAATTTCCCATTTCCGAATTAACTAAATTTCCTCTAAAATCGAATTCGAAAATTTTGAGCATTCCTTGATAATTAAGTACCTAGTTCAAATTTTGAATTAAAAAAAACTAATTTTATTAAGTAGCTGACCGATTCTTAATCAAATTAAACTCTTTTACATTATTTATTTATTTTACTTATAGTATATTAAGTATCAAGAACAGTAAGGACATTTTACCGATCGAAGACAATTGTTTGGAGGAGGAGCGAAGCGACGACTCCAATTATTGTCTGAGATCGGTAGTCCTTAATGTTCGAGATGCTTATGACGTTTTTTGCGCGACTAAATTTATTAAAATACATTTAGATGTGTATTTAATAAATAAAAATATTTTATTCCCTTTATATCAAGTTGCCTTAATGTCGTGGAAACAGACGCGGTAAGCAATCACATAGAGCATAGTCGCACAAATAAAATACTTACCGTCGCCATAAAAATACTTACCGTCGCCTTATCCTTAGCAACTAGTAAACAAAACTTACTGTCGTGGAAACAGACGCGGTAACCAACCAAATAGAGCATAGTCGCGCAAAAAAGTTTTTAACTTTTTGAAAGATTTTTGTAATTTGGTAAAAAAAAAGGCAAACAATGTAAAATATTATTATTGTATGGATCGAATTCCCTCCATGTACTCAGAAGTTGCAGTGAAAATGCAATTATGTCACAAACTAAATCACCCATGGGCCGCGACTAACTACAATATAGAAATTACCCTTTATACTACAATTCGCCATTTATGAGCAATTTTATTTATTTGAAATTCAAGATGGCGATAATCCGCCTTGTATTTCGTTATTCTCTTCACAAGCACTATATTCTCGGAGTCTGAACATTTTCGTCACGTTATTTCGGCAAGAAAATTTCATAATTTATTGCGTTATAATGTAAATAGTGATAATTGGGGCCGACCCTGTAGAACATAATGTACGATGGGTTGCTGCGTCTTGAACTTCCAGAAGGCGCAGCACTCGTGGGATTTGCAGACGATCTGTGCCTAGTAATCACAGCCAGAACGGAAGATCAGGTTGAGAACGTGGCACACATACGTCACTAGATGCCATCAACCAATGGGTTGCGTCCAGGGGGCTATGACCGTGTCCACTGAGGCCATATCTCGGTTATTGCGAGTACTCCGCCGATCGATCTTATGGCAGATGAAAGAATGCGAAATCTTTGCAACCCGGACAAAAGATTAGAAAGCAGAAGAGTCCTCCTCGAAGCGTGGCAACAACGATGGGCACATGGGGAGAAAGGAGCCAGGATGAGACTCCTTAATTCAGACGTTAAACCATGGGTCGAGGGAAGCCAAGGTGAAGTGAGCTACTAAGTCACCCAAGCCCTGACGGGACATGGGTGCTTCAACTCCTGCCTCCACCGCTTCAAACGACGAGCATGGCCGGGGTGCTTCTACTGCCATGAGGAGGAAGACGACGCATACCTCACCATTTTCAACTGCTCGAACTGGTCTGAAGTAAGAAATAAATATCGCAACGAATACCTGAGCCCCGATACAATAACAAATATGCTATGCTTACACAAATCTCAAAAAACAGTTTCATATCAAAATTATTCACCAAATTCTGCAAATCAATACACTAAAAGCGTTCGATACCGTCACTTAATCTACTTCCATATGAATTTGTTTGTACTCACACTTGGCACTAAAATTTTAATAACATCAGTTCTCATTTTTGTTTTTAATTCCATCCATTTTAGGCTTTTTAACTTTCTAAACGTTTAACGTTTTATGTTCCATTTTATATGTTTAAAATTTTTTTTTCAGTATTCTATAAAATGGTTAGTAGTTTATGCAAGACATGGGCAAGTTGTGTTGACTTTTTATAATTATTATAATAAATTACCGACATAGATTTTTAACTTCTTCAAGGATATTATAAAATATTTAGATTTCTCACGGCTAACGACGCTTTTCAAGTTGGAAATTTTCTGTTTTCCTATAGTACAATTATACACAAAGCACAATAATGTTCTCCCGACTACTTTCATTTTGTTGTAACTTTGTAATAATGAAAAAGTACCGAATAGTAAGAAGTACCAATGTAGAAATACAAAATAGATTCAATTTAACAAAACTTCTTACAACCTAAATAACAATAACAATTTTTATAAAAAAACTTCGAAAGCGATTTCGATAAAAAGCGCAAAGATTACATATTATATGTCGAAAATGCATGGAATATTCGATTCTTTAAAGTTGATTATTTATATGGTTCGTTCAATATTCTATTAAAAATAGCTTTAAATGATATTTGTATTCAAAACTTAAGAAACTAATTTTTAGGTTTAGTTTAATCCATTACATTACAATTTCAGGTCAAAAATTTCCCCCTTCCATCGTTTCCACAAATACAAAAATTTTTTCTCTTTTTTTTCTTTCAGCTTCATAATTTTAAAAATTACTACATTTTAAAGAAAGAATCACAAATCTCCATAAATGTTGCACACACAAATTATTAATTTCGACCAGCTTGGCATGCAGGTTCTTACTGAATAACACGTTTAAATGTGCATCAGAAGTACCCTCTGTGAATTTTTGTGACATACGCTGAAAAATCGAGGTAAGTTTATCGTAGTATCTAAATAAAATCCATGATTAATTGCTTCCATACATAATTTCATTGAATACTTTTTTGTTAACTTACAAAAACAGTAAATACCTGGTGGTTATAGCATGATACCAGTATGCCATAACAATTTTCAATATTTTGTGTATCGAAGAAATACTATCGGCATATTTTTGAAAATCAAAAATGTTATAATGAAAAGATCTTACAGAAAATGCCATTATACGAAGAGGGGCAGAGTAAAGTGTTAAAATTACATGAAATGATGGCAGAAATACCCTCCGATCCGGAATCCGAGGACGACGAGGAAGGTGATACTCAGTGACAATGATATTGAGGATACGCCACCTTCATATAACGAAACAGAAGCAGACACGTCAGGTAACTATAATGATAGACCTGCGTCCCCAAGAATTGACAGCGATGATGATACGCCACTTGCTGTGCGACTTTATAAGCAAGGTTTATTTAATTATTATTTTTATTAAATTATTATTATTATTATTAAGACTTTATAAGCATTGGGGTCTACAGTATCCACATGTTTTTTCGATGATTTCACCACCATCCCAATAATTCTGATGATATACCATAATAAAATTTTTTTTATTTTTTGTGTTAAAAGTCAATAAATGAATTTCTAGTTGGGTGTATTTTTTATAAAAAAAAAATTGTTCTACGTGAATCATTACAATGGAATTTGTAACGCCATTAATTAGCCGATGACATCAAATATCTTCAGGATAAACATTTTCTTATCGCGAAATATTTATTAATATGATTCATTCCTTAACGTAACACTGTCGATAAACGATAAAATAATTAATTAAATAATTTAACCTTGAAATTTATAACCTCAATTTTGCTTGGTGTTTGGAAATAAGGCTACGTATTACATTGAGGTGCATTCATTTGACCGAAAGAAGGATCACAACCAACGCGAAGTAGCGTTGAAAAAAAATTTTTAGCACTAACCATAATATATGACAACATCTCGTAAATGAAAGGAACCATGGTTCCTAGCACTTTGACCACAAAGATCAACCTAACGGGCTTGCATGAGCCATCAGATTGTATCCAAAAAGTACTAAATACTTCTTAAATATGATAATGCACCTGACGTACTTATTAAATAATTTGGACAAGCTTCTCCCGGAATTAGAAATTATATCCATGTTCGAAGAAAATAATTTGCCCTGATTTTCTTACCATCTTACTCATTCTCCTCATAATAGCGTTATTTAAAACTCGACCCATCCAGCTTATTTTCTTCAATAAACTGCAATTATTAAGCATCCCATGCTCTACACCGTGCAAATAGTAGATGGAAAACCATTTGAATTTTGTTTTACAATTTTAAAAACAGCAATGGCTTGGCGTGATGAGGCTGGTAGAGTTACATTGCGAAAATTTCGCCAAACATCGACAAGCTATGAATTTTGAGAATTGGTGCTATATTTAAGTAAATACGTAAGTTTGGCCAAGTCAAAATATAAATTTTGTTAGGTTCCAACAGGTGTAAAAAGCTCATGTGGTGTTGTCCTAATTATTGCCTAACGATATCGTGTTATTAAAATTGGGATACAGGAATATAGGAATATATTTTGTTCGCATGGGTAACATTTTACGATTGTTCTGTCGAAATTCGTCGAAACATCATCGTTTCATCATTTTGCAAATCAAAATTTTCTAAAAAGCAAGGGAAGTTAATTATAATAATTACCTCTATTGCACACCAAATAAATGTTTATTCTTCGAATGTACAACAAAAGATGAAACCGATTTTTACATGAATTTTTATTTTAAAAAAGTCAAGTTACCCTGATTGCAAAATAAAAAGTGAATGTTTTTGAAAAGTAAGTTTGACATTTGGTTTTAAAATATATGCTCATTAAAACGGGTGAAAAAAAATAAAGGTAAAATTTTTACCAAGTATTTCCTTTCTTAATAATTAACTCACAGATAATTCTTTGGTTTTAGAAAATGAGTTCTAAGAACATATCTGCAAGTTTGAAAAGAGAATTTCAGGAGATCAGTGCGAGCAAACCGAGAAGCTACTTGGACACCATCGTCGCGATCGATCGAAAAGTTCGGGAAAACATTTTCGGCAACTTGGTGGAGAACAAAGCCCATGGGTTAGGGACGGGATCACAACGGTGATCCCGTTGGTCGTTGGTGCACCTCAACCTATTGGACAAAATCTTCAGCCATCAGCGAAGCAACACACACGCAGGAAATTAGTAATCGACATTCCGATAAAACAAGGTGCGGGACCCAAGATGACGTGCAAGTTGTAATTTTCTCAAAAAGTTTTACAGATTTTCAAAATTTGTGATATTAATTATTATTTATTATTAATATAAATTAGTACGAATTCAAAAATTGTTTGTGTTTTTTTAAATGTTGAACGAATAATGCAAGCGTGGGAAAAAATTTCCTTTTCAGTCGGATGAATAAAAATATTTCGTATAAAGTTTTGAGAAAGTATTGCATGAAGGATTGGCTAGCAAATGGAATTATTGCTGTTATGATGGAAGTAAAGCGTGCATCGAGGTGGATGGATCGTTGAACGAATCCTAATACTTTTGAAGTGCTTCTTAAGTACTTGAGGTAATTTACACGTACTTTACCTGTTTCTGAACTACTTCACGTACTCTTAAGTACTCACATTTAACTTTTTAAATTAATTTAATTGCATAACTAAATTAAAATTAGTTTAATTAAAAACATCTGAAGAAGGCACTTGACGATTGCGGAAAGCTTAAGAAATAATAATAATTTGAATTTGATCGTGTTTAATTGGCTTGTAAATTTTGAAATTTACAAAAAATCAGTTCTACGATCTACCAATTTTTATTTCTTTTAGGTAGGTAGTCATCATAGTATTGGTGCACCAAGCCGGTTAAGTATATGTACGGTAACTCGAATAAATAACAACATTGTCTCTCGCTATATAAAATTATAGAAAAAATGCAATTGTTAAGAAATGCAAAGTACAAATAATTGTCATCGCAATAGGACACTTTTTTAGTTCAATCTAATGGTAACATCAATAAAAGAGTAAACATACGAAAAAAATATGTTATAATGGATAGAGTTGATGAATAGAAAGAAAATGAGACAAGACAAAAAATTAATTCAACAAAAAAGATGATATGAGAAAAATGAGGTTAGTTATAACGAGAATCTGTTCTTGATGCAGTGTCACTTGATATAAAGTATCACTTATTTTGAAAAGCTCCCTAAAACTGGATCTATTTACTTGTAAAGTGTAGCTTTTAAACAAAATAGTCGATACTAAAAACCAAGTCCGGATAGGTCTGCTCTAATGGAATAATAACATCCACTAAGAGGTTAAAGGAACTAAGGAAAGAGTGAACTGGTGTCTGCAAGATAAACCAGCAAACTCACAAAAGCACTTTGTTACCTTTAATTTTAAATGTTCGAAATGAGAATGTGACGCACATATTAAAATATCTTGTCAGCTTTTAGAGACCGTAAAAGTTACATAATAAATTTTTAAAAATGCATGTAGCACTCTCATAGTTATAGTTCTCCTGTATAACATTTTTTTTATATACATGGACATTTGAACAGACCGGCTTTTCCTGATGTAAATACCAGCATCCATTATTCACATGAGCTTAGATCAGCTTATAAGGGTCACAGAAAAAAAGAATTACATTCCATACACTCACCAAATTAAATATTTTATAGTTTTCCGGTTACAATATAAAAATTTTAATTCGCAATCTCAAATAAAAACCTCGGAACATGGATTTAAACTTTAAACAAAGCTGATAGTTTTCCAACTTTTGTGTGTAATTAAAGTTGGAATGGAACAGCATAAGAAAACCTACACAAAGAAATACTTTTATTTGTATCCCTCGGAGCCTGAAACCACAACACTGTTAATGTCTCTTTACAGAGCAGCTAATGCACCATTCCATATGGTTTGCTTTTAAGAAATTGAACGAATTATTCCAAGAACTCATGCACTTGTGCTTAATTTTAAAACGGTTTCAACACGACCGGGCGCCCTCTTAAGTGATTTTATGGTTGCATAACAATAACACACTGTCAATTGAATACACCTATACGTCGTTTTGAGGTGAACCTGTCATTAAAAAAGCACACTGCGAATAAGGCGTAATTTAATTAGTAGAAAAAATATCTGGACTAATGGTAATTTTTTTTGATCATATTATATAATTGTATCTATAGATAATATTATGTACTTTCAGGGAATCAACCAATATTCAAACGTGATTTTTGAATAAAAAGGTGCGCGTGACCACAGAAATCAATAGCGTGTACATAGGAAAATTATTTTTTGTGGATAAAAAGAAAAATTCGGCTCTGCCAGTTTCGGCGATTCCAATTCGGCACCGGCATTTCGGCGATTCCGATTCGGCGACGGAAGATATGCTTTTACAGCCGTATTCATAAAAATATCTTAAAGTGTCTCTCAGAGATGTTTTAGTTAAAACACATTTTAAGGCTAAACAGTATTTTAAATGTAGGTCCATTCTTAACGCATTTTAAGGGTATCTTAGTTACAACGTCGTTAAAAGACAGAAATAGGTAATATGAACGGCAAGTGAACTATTTCAAGGGAGTTTAGTGTGGTAATGTGATTTTGTTGGTAACTGTGCATTAAATCGTGTACATTATCCTAAATTTATTTACCAGAGTAATTTTTGTAAAAAGTTTGAAATGGGTGACAATAAGCCAGACAAGAAAAGAAAAAGGTGTGAAAACTGGCTAGACCACGATAAAGTGAGTAAACTTTTCAAAACTTTTGAATTGATTTTGTTAAAAAAACTTTTTATTTCAGGATCTGCTTCTAGAAGTAGTCCGCGAAAGAGTATACATTGTTGAAAATAAAAACACGGATACAAACACCAACAATAAGAAAAAAGCTGCATGGAATGATTTAGTAAACAGGTAACCAAATAATTTTTGTATCTTTTTAAATTAAACGTTTGTTATGTACTCTTTTAGCTTTAATGGAATGTGTAAGGGTACCCATCGTACAGTAGCACAACTTAAAGTGCAATGGGTCATCGCAAAAATGATGACGAAAAAAGAAAAGCTGTCGAACGCCGACAATTGCTTATAACGGGTGGCGGGCCACCAATTCAGATTGGAACTGAATTGGCTACCGATATAAGTAGTTGGCTACCCAACGAATTTGCAGTAGATGCAAATGATGCCGACTCGGACAGCATTAATATTCAAGTAAGTAGTATTGAAATTTACAATTAACAACATTTAATAATACTGATTAACGAATAGCTTCACGTAATGTCGGAGAACCTTCTAAATCGTAAAAGAATTTTCATGCTACCTGTAATTACTTGTTTGCATCACTAATGATTATCAACCTCTATTGACGATTGAATCATGACAATATGTACATAAGGGTCTTCAGTTGAAGGAGTTATAACGTAATGTTCTTCCAATCCTTCTTCATGTGAAAATGTTTGCTCACGAAGATTTCGTAAAAATATCACTATTTCAAGATTTTCTGCTTCTGCTACATGCAACTGATCTTCACGAGTAACATTCTTATTTTGATTACGTAAATTTTCTATATCAACTTCGAAATTTTCACAAATTTCACATCAAATTGATCATATGAACAACTGGTTGGAGTGCCGAAATGTTGTACGCTCAAATAAAATACCACCAATTCCTCTAAGTCAAGTAGAGACAGAATTCATTATAATGTCTTCAGCAGAAATGCATGCCTTTGTTACTTAATTTTCTATTATAGTGGGCGATTTAGTTGATATCTCGGACACAACATGGCGTTTTTATTTATTGCTTTTAATATCGTACATATTGCATCAAAACATAGCACTAATAAAAATGAATTAACATATTTTCAAAGTTTAGTTAATGAACATCATGAATTATATATTTCTCTTTTTCATGGAAAATTAACACCAAAATTTCATTTTTTAAGCCATTACCCAAGAATTATTGAAAACGTAGGACCTCTTTCAAAGGTTTCTGCAATTCGGTATGAAGCTTTCCATAGAATAAGCAAATCTAACTGCAATGTAGTCTCTTCACGGATAAATCTTCCTTATACCTTAGCTCTAAAGCATCAGTTAAAACTAGCTTATAGATTACTTTTAAAGCGAGGTTTTTCTGACAACTTTGAAGTAGGTACGCATCAGTTATATTCTTTAAGTAGGAAAGAGGTTCTATGTTTTGCAAGTATACCATCAAATGAAGGTAATTACTTTATTGTAAATTGGTTTAAACTAAATGGAATTACATATAAAAAAGGTCTGGTTTTTCAAATTGATCGTGATTTATACGGCGAACCAATTTTTGGATTAATAGAAAATATAATGCACAATGAAGAACAAAAAATTCACCTAATTTATAAAATGATCGTTTGTTATGGAATTGATAAACATTATGAAGCATACCGTGTAGAAAGTATTTTACCTGAAACATATGTTATTGATTTAAACGATATTTATTGGCCTTTTCTGACACATATCCATACAAGTGGCAACGGAAATAAATACATTTCCTGTATGAATCAAGAATTCTAAGTTTTTTTTTTAAGACATTTTTCTTAATAAATTTTACTTTTCGTTATGCTATAATGATAGATATTATGTATATAAGAATATATTTGATTTATATTATTTAATGATTAAGGAATGTAATATGTAAATAATAATGTAGTAATGCTAAATGTTACTGCTATTTTTTTTATTATTTATTATATTATATATATAGATTATTTTTATTATTTTTATCGATTATTCTGTTTCATTATTATTTTGTTTACTATCATAGCTTTAATAAATTTTTGTCAAAAAAAGTATTTTTATATTTTGCTTATCTACATATAATACCCTTTCCCTCCCTCCACGAACAAATAACAATAAATATAATTTTTTTGTTATTAATGAGTAGTATATTAATTATTTAATAATTTAATTTTGTGCCTTTATTTGTGACCAATAAAGACAAACTAAAATAAAATAAGGTTATTAATTATTATTGTACCGTTCACGTTTAACTACAATATTCATTATTTATATTGAATAAACGTAGAAATATTATATACAAACCTTTATTTACTGTAAGTAAAATAGTATTTATAATTAACAAAATTTTTTTAATAGTTGATAAAGTATTTGAGTTTAATTAATATTCTTTACTATTAGTGAATAAATACAGAGGTTATTACAATAAGTATTATGCTTAATAATATTATTATTTACTATTAACAAATATTGATTTATTGCAAATAAAAGTAATATGTATTATCAATTCTCTATTACTTGCTACTAATAAGGTATCTTAAAATAATTTTGATAAATTATTTATTTCTAACAAATAAATATTTATTCCGCCATTATCGAATAAAGCCTTTATTAAATGTTAATTAATTTAGTTAATTGTAAATAAATTGTTCTTTCAGTGTACACACATCTCAAAGTGGATATTTGAGAAATTTCTTTTATAAGTCCACAAACCATAGAATAAATACGGTAGAAACGTTATCGCGTTTGGCTGAAGAGGGTTTAATCGAAATAAATCGAGTAGAAGACTTTCAGGATTTTTTTATTTACTTTTATTTATTTATTTTTATTTACATTTACCGTTCGGGTGACCATATCGCGAGACTCTGGAGCGGAGTTTACGAGTGTTTATACCTACACGTTTATACTCACAAATATCACAACTAAACGGTTTTTCGCCAGTATGAGTTCTTAAATGAGTTTATAGTGTAGTAAAAAACAGCAGGTTTTTGAAAATTTTATCCTGCATGTCACTTACAATATTTTCACTAAACTTTTACATTTATCTAATTAAATATTGAAGAGGGGTAACCAGCCCTAATATCTATAATACACTAGAGGAAAAAATTATAGCCTCGCATGATATACTGTATGCAACTGTGCATACACCAACACCCGAAATTGCGTTGGTCCACATTCCATTGTCGGTAGCTCCTTTTAACAACTACCTGTTTGTTATTAGTCAGCCGTAGTGTATTTTTGGTTTCAGTCGTGTTTTTTTTGTTATAGCCTCGCCGCTTTATTATTTAAATAAAAACAATTTTATAATTTTTTAATTCATTAAATGTTAAAAGTCATTACGATTATTAAAAAACTATTTCTGTATAATAACGCGAATTTTAACCCTTGCAGTCAATATGAGTCGAGCAAAACGTTTCAAATTTTTAAAACTGTTAAATAAACTTGAAATAAAAATATAATAATTCCTTATTTGCTTTCCAAAATCCATATTAGAATTCACTAGCATGTGTAATTAATACCTAAAAGTTTAAAAAAAGCTATTGCTCTTTATGGGGCGTGTGCTTAATTGGATAAAACATGGCGGCGGAAATTTAGAATGCGGTACTCTCTAAATCGCGAATAGTCACATGACTTCAAAAACAGAACCGCATCGACACGAAGTGAAACGATAAAATTAATGTCTATTTAATTTTGTAAAGTAAATGTAAAATTAATCAAATTAACATTTGATTGTTAGTTGCTATTTGTTTGTTAAAACTAATTTCATTATGGTAGGAGAAAGGAAAAGGAGAAAATATACCGCTACGGAAGCTTCATCGTTGTCTAGTCTTGACGATCTCGACTACTATTTTGATTTAGATGCGGACAATGAAGGTGCCGTTTCGGCTAAAATTCCAACAACAAAAGCAGAAAACGTGTCCGGAAGTAAGAATATGCCACTGTCAACGAACCATTGCCATCGACTAGTGCGGGTGCAGCGATGTGCAGATCTGATGCATCGACATCGACTGCACCTCATCCTGCACACTTTATGGCGGGTGACCATCTTCAGAGGACCTCCGAAGCTGATGTGCCACCAATAATTAGTGTTGACGATTCCGCAAGAAACCTATTCCTAGAGAATGAGACTACCGGCAGTAATGCGTCATTAATAATAAGGGGACAAGCTGCTCAGGCAGAGTTTGAGAGTGGTAATATTAATAGGTTAGAGCATCCTGGTTCTCAGTGAGTGTTGTTATAGTTATTAGATTAGTGTTAGGATTAATAATCTAATTTTCAATTACAGGTGTACCTAGTGTTGAAATACTTCATAAAATTAGAGAAACCGTCGATGATGAATTCAAAAGAAATCATTTGATTACCAAAAAAGGCATTGCAAATATAGGTCACTCTTATGTTAATGATAAATGTACGAAAGATAAGAACGATGCTGTTAGTGTTAATTTGTGGGTTAACGAAGTTTCTCAAAACTCCAACATACATATTCTTGTATACAAAAAACAAGGAGAAAGTGATCCAAAAAATGTATTTAAACAAGAAGATTTTCTATTAGGATTTATGACCAAATCCCAAGAGGAAATTTTAAAAAAATTTGGACAAAATGGTATTATTTGTATGGATGCCACACACGGTACAAATCAATATGATTTTAAATTAATAACAGTTTTAACTGTGGACGAATATGGTGATGGATTTTCTACTGCATTTTTATTTTCGAACCGAGAAGATTATACTTCTTTAAAAGTATTTATTGCCGCTTTCAAAAAGCAAATAGGGGACATTCATGCCAACGTATTTATGAGTGATGATGCGGAACAATATTACTCCGCTTGGTCTTCCATTATTTCTTCCATTAAACTTTTCTTCAAAATTTTATAAGAGATAAACAGTTTGGCCGAGTCCTGAAACTTCTGAAAGGAAAGACGAGCGGAAAGGTACAAGAATGTAATAAACGGCATACCACTGCGGTATCAGATAGTGTAATGTCAATTTCACAAAAAGACGAGAATGAATGGCTAGTATCATCGGGTGTAAATAATTATTTAGTTTTTAAAACTATGTCGGAACACAACAATTGCCAAATAAATTGTTCACTATGTGGTGCATGTGTACATACGTTTCAGTGCAATTGTACAGATTTTCTTATCCAAGATAATGTGTGCAAACATATACACAAAGTTTGTATTGAAATTAATAATCCAGTTGCACCAGAAGGTAATTCAAAATTGAATGAGAACGATTTTGCTGAAATAGAAATGCACTTGGAAACGTTAAAAAATCCAGTAAATTCTAATGAAATAAAACAAAATATTATATAACAATGTAACGTATTTTTGGCTCATCTTCAGAATGTCGATGATCCACATTTATTAAATTATATTTTTAGTCAAGTAAAAGGTCTGTCAAATTTAATTTCTTCGGCTTCTACATCATCGTCGTCACTTTTTAAAACAACCGATACACCTGTACCAGCAAATAAGAATATTGAGCCACAAATTCGTTTTAATTCTACGAAAAAAAAGACACTTGGTCCAAGAAAACCTGGATTAACTAAACCTACATTGGAAGAAAGACAAGAAATTGAAGAGAATTTACTTAAGAAATAATATTTTATGTATCATCGGTTGGTCATTATGTAGTTTTTATAATTTATTATATAATAAATTTTAAACAAAAAATTTATTCGTTTATTTAAAAAATAATATATTATATTCTTTAGTATTTCGCGTCGAAAATCAAAAATAAAATATATTAGGTATTTTATACAAGACACGAAAAGGTTATGTAAGTTTTGAGGTGCAAACGATATTTATATTCATTTGACAGTATTTTGAAATTAAAGTAACTAGCGCCCGTTACTGCTATTGGCGCTCATGTAGCTTAGTTCTAATTGGTCACATAATTCCTGCAGATACCGCTCGTCAATTATTGTCACCTGTCAGTGTCACCTAACATAAAATTATCGTAGTAGCCATTTGTACAGAAAAACCTTTTTTGCAGTGCAAATTACACTATGAATAACCGAAAAATTATTCACAGTCAAGGTCGAGAAATAATTTATAACGTTGCTCAATATTTTATTAAGCAGGGTCAATGTAAAGGCGGTCCCCGCTGTATGTAAAGGTATCAATGGCAACTGGGGTTTCTATTCGAAGTGTGGAAACCATTATGAAAGAATAACTGAAAAACCTCCGGGAACTACATTTTCTACTCCAAAGAAAAATATTAAAATGCCATCTGCGAAGACTACAATAACTGAATTTGAGCTCATTAGGCGTGTATACGTACTTTAGTGTACACAAAAAGCGACCTACTCTTACAATGCAAGCTGTGTATGAAACGCTGAAAAAGGATCATGGATTTCCTGGAAAACTTGAATCGCTTCGACGTGTGTTGCGTAAAATTCATTTTGAATACAAAACGCTCCATGTAATCGACAAATACTTTTGGAAAAGGGCGATATTCGAGGTATATTATGAGCTACATTTTTGAGAATCTATAAAATATAAAAGACGAAATATTGTTTATACAGACGAAACTTCTGTAGATAATTCTCATAGCGTTCCCAAATGTTGGGATGATGGAACTAGTAAGAATCTGAAGTCCTCGATGATTAAAGAGCAACGATTAATAATTATTCATACTGGAGGTGCAAACGGTTTTGTTTCAAACTCCCTCGTTATCAGCCTTTGCTAATTCAGTGTTAGACATAGGCCTCGTCCTCATTGTAAGGGCTTTGCACGATAAATCGTAAAGACACGAATGTCACGTTACGACACGGGCAAGTTTGACAAATTTGTTTGATCGTTTGAGCTATTGTTTCATGAAAACGTGAAGTTTGACCATCAACATTGTCGAACAAATTGATTTCTCCAAAAAACCATGTGTAACAGTCCCCGTAACACAATCGTTCATGTCGGATGTAATTTTTTTGTTTCATAAATAAATTGTGTAAATGACGACACGCCATAACTACTTACTTTTTATATTTTTCTCTTAATTTTAACCATTCTCTAAACCAACGCCTACTTTATTTTTCTTAATACACAGTGCTAGAGTCAAAGCCAAAAATGGTTTATCTGCATAAGTACCTACCTTATTGTTATTTTCAATTTCAGTTGCTAAACGTAACAAATATTTAGTTCTTGTTTCTCCAATATTTTTGGATATAAACTGGTTCATCTTGTACTCTAACCACCACTTTTTAAGTTAAGAAAAAACACACAAACTTCCGTAATCAAACTATCAGACGAAATAATAACGCGAAACTAATCTCAAAATGTCAAAGAAAATCTTGCGACAGTAACATAACTAACGACTTCATAGAGCAACAACTCGAAATATTGCTATATGAATCTAGCTGGAGAATCAAACACATAGTGGCAAAAGGCAATATATATCAAATTGTTGCGGTATTAACCTAGTGAAGTCGTAAAATAATTTTATTGCAATATAGAAATATCTACTCTGGACCCCCTAAATTTAAAATTATCGAGTTGTTGCTTTATTAAATTCATAAAGCAATTAAATAGGAACGTATTTATGGAATAATCTAAAAATGGTCAAATTTGGACTTGTTGTTGTGTAAAACTGACCCATCGATATGTAGCAGTTGCAAATTTTTTAAATAAACTTAATGGTAAAAATATACAAAATCAGTCCTTGTCAGATACATTTATTTATGGCTACACATTTTCTGGATCCGTTCTTTGAGTTGCCACATGTTAAATTTTAAAAAATCATAAGCATGCCTAAAATCTTTTAAATCAATAAATAAAAATTTTTATTGTCCCTTATTTATTTCTATGGAAGACGTAAAACGTTGGAAAAACCGTTGTATACATTAACTTATTTCCTTATTTATTGGAATCTGAAAAATATTAAAACTTTTTTGTAAGGTCAAAACTAATCTTGGCCCGCCAGATCCAGAAGGTTTAGAGACGTTACTTTCAATCAATTATATTCCTACGAAGTCCTAAATTAATAATTTACTGTACATATAGGATATTAAAATTTTTGAATTTACAGTATATTTCTTTGTTTTCATTTAACCGCATATTATCCACATTTCAGCAACATTATAGCATACATGGACTAATTTAACTGCATATAAAACCGGACTCTACTAATAAATAAAAGCACCTACCTTATCTCCAGATGTTGCCACCGGACCATACTCCGCCTTTCTCCAATCCAAAAAAAAAACTGCAATTTTTCAAAATTACCATCACTATCCAACAATTTCTGCAAAAAATGATTACATAAGTTTCAAAAAGAAATGTATAAATTAGTAAAATCCACAAACATGTGGATATTTAAATTTAAAAATACAACCAGATTTACAGCTACCGGGAAGAGTTATATGTAGTGAAACTCTATTTTCAAAAATTCAAAACCAAGGAACATTGTCAAAAACCCAAGGACCATAATTGTATTGGCTTTTAGAATCACCAAAACAATTGGGAACTTGACTGCTGATATGTTATGTGTTGCATCCCCTTGTTAGTACTTGGTTATAAGAGGGTTAACAGTAATAACAATAAAAAATAACAAATCAAGGTTCCCACAAGAACCTAAGAAAAACCTAACAGAATTTCAGAAAAAGCGTCACAAAAACGTGCGCGGACGCCTTAGTTTCGGACCGATTTTTACGCGCGGCGTCTTTAAATGACCGGTTCGACGGGCCCGAGGTGGTGGAGTAAAAAAAATTAAAAAATTGGAGAGGAGGGAGGAGGCGGCGTGGAGGAGCGCAAAAGAGGCCGTTTTACGCCGAAATTCCTACCCGAGAACCCCAGAAAAACCCACCGGGTCGATTTTTGCACACTTGGTGGCGATCGACGCCGGAAGGTCCAAAATTATGCACAAACTTATTGCCTTTTCTCGGAAATGAACCGGCACCCCACGGTGACTTTTCAAAAATGAACAACTTTTAACGATCGACGGCCAAAGGTCCAAACTTGAATTTAGGTTGTTGCGGAATTTTTAAAATACCGTGGGACGCCGCACCGCCTTCCCAAAAACGAAGAGTTTAAAAATTGCGTTTTTTTTCTTAAAATGTCGGCCCAAACTAGATGAAATTGTCGACAACTTGAAAATTTTACAGTTTAAAGACGTAAAGCGTGAAATTGTGATGGTTAAATGTAAAGGCGACGAATAAATTAAGTCAATATTGGACGTGGTAAAGAAGCGAAACGTTTTCTAAAAATTTGCAAAATTTGACAAATAAAATTTTTTTTTCGTTTAATACGTCGAGGTGACAAATATAAATCGAAAATTTCTAATGAAATTTTCGCAAAAAAAAATTTGCTTCGCGACGAAAATACAAATTTTCAATTTTGCCCGAAATTGCCTTCGATTTTGATCGGAAATCTTGTGAACGATATTAATTTGCAAATGCTGCCGTTATTTGTCGTTTCCGTCCACCATCGTCATAAACTAAATCAAAGAGCGTCGAAAACCGCATCCGACTCTTCCATAAGTTTTACTAAATTATCGACGGTTCTCGCGCCGGAGGCGAATTATGGATAAAATTGTGCAAAAACTTTCGACGTCTCGGAGCTCTTATTTACGAGCTAATTTTTTAAGTTATTTACAAACCGATCTTTAATTTTTAAGATGCAACGAAAGCATATCGCGAAGGTCTACGAGAGCCCTTATATAACCTTCCTTCGTATTTTCAACACCAAAGGCGCAAAATCGAATTTAAATTTCAAAAAATTTTTCAAAAGGGGGTAGCTTTAAAGATTTTCGAAAAATTGGAAATTAGCGCCGAAAATGGACGGGCTCATACTTTTAGATAATTTAAACGACAAAATTTCTCATACACTTCCCGTTCCTTTAGCCAAAAAATCGACAAAATTGTATAACATTTTTGCAAACATGCATGAGTTTGTAATATTTTGGCGAGAAAAAAGGTTCACAACGAAATGAAAATTTAACATGTCCAACGTGTATTCGTCGGCAATCGACGAGCGTGATTGTTAAAAATCCATCCGCAACGTAACGGTCCATTCGAAGAGTTCAAATCGAAAAATATGTTACATTTTTTGAAGAAATTTTCCAATTTCAAATTATTTTTTTTAATTTTGCTATTACTGCCATAACTATGACCTTCAACAGTTTTTCAAGGTGACAATTGACGGATAGTTAACAACTACATAAGACCTCTAAGAAATACTGCATTTCAAGTTCCGCCAGATTGAGAATAACTGTTGGTAGAATACTTAAGCGTGACCACGCGGTCGCACAAAAAAACATTATTGAGGTCACCTAATAAAGCTGTATTAGATTTATTCAAAAAATGTAACATATTTTTCGATTTGAGCTCTTCGAAAGGACCGTTACGTTGCGGATGGATTTTTAACAATCACGCTCGTCGATTGTCGACGAATACACGTTGGACATGTTAAATTTTCATTTTGTTGTAAACCTTTTTTCTCGCCAAAATATTACAAATTCGTGCACGTTTGCAAAAATGTTTTACAATTCTGTCGATTTTTTGGCAAAAGGAGCGGGAAGTGTATGATAAGAAATTTTGTAGTCCTTCTGAAATTTTTTTTGAAATTTAAATTCGATTTCACGCCTTTGTTGTTGAAAATACGAAGGAAGGTTATATGTATAAGGGCTCTGGTATATAACATTTCGTTGCATCTTAAAAATTAAAGATCGGATCGTAAATAAGAGCAGCAGAGACGTGGAACGTTTCTGCACAATTTTCGCCTTAATTCGCCTCCGGCGCGAGAACCGTCGATAATTTAGTAAAACTTATGGAAGAGTCGGATGCGGTTTACGACGGTCTTTGATTTAGTATATGACGATGGTGGACGAAAAACGACAAATAACGGCAGCATTTGAAAATTAATATCGTTCACAAAATTTCCGATCAAAATCGAAGGCAATTTCGAGCAAAATTGAAAATATGCGAAAATGTGTGTTTTCGTCGTGAAGCAAATTTTTTTCGCGAAAATTTCATTAGACATTTTCGATTTATATTTGTCCCCTCAACGTATTAAACGAAAAAAAAAAATTTTATTTGTCAAATTTTGCAAATTTTAGAAAACGTTTCGCTTCCTTGCCACGTCCAATATTGACTTAATTTATTCGTCGCCTTTATATTTAACCATCACAATTTCACGCTTTACGTTTTGAGACTGTAAAATTTCCAAGTCGTCGACAATTTCATCTAGTTTGGAACGATATTTTAAGAAAAAAAAACGTAATTTTAAAATTCTTTGTTTTTGGGAAAGCGGTGCGCCGTCCCACGGTATTTTAAAAATTCCTCACCCAACCTAAATGCAAGTTTGGACCTTTGGCCGTCGATCGGCGCCGGTCCGGTCGAAATCCGTCGCGCGGGTCGGAAGTACTCGCGTTACCGCGCGGAGAAGGCTTTTTCGCTCTCTCCGCCGCCCCCGTAACCGCCATTAAATTTTTTGCCGTCATCGGATGGGCCTTGTCGGCGTCTACATTTTAAGACTTTGCGGGATAATTTATCACGTCGGGTTTACGCTCCAGAGGCATTTTCACAAGAATTTTCAGGTTAAAAGTTGTTCATCTTTGAAAATTCACCGTGGAGTGCCGGTTCATTTTCCAGACTCTAATCCAACTTTGCACAATTTCGGACCTTCCGGCGTCGATCGCCACCGATCATTCGAAATTCGACACGGTGGGTTGTTCTGTGGTTCTGTTCCAGGAATTTCGGCGTAAAACGGCCTCTTTTGCGCTCCTTCATGCCGCCTCCTCCCCGCCCCTACAATTTTTTTTACTCCACCACCTCGGGCCAGTCAAACCGGTCATTTTAAGAGGTCGCACGTAGAAATCTGTCCGAAATTATGGCGTCGGCGCAACGTTCTTGTGACGCTTTTTCTTAAATTCCTTATTATTTTATAATATAGATAATAAACAATTACTTTTTGTAATAAACAAAAAACAAGTTAAAAGCCGGTAATTCGCACTCGTACAATCCATTTGTATACGATATCGTACTGATGAGAACTAACAAGTTCGAAACTCGAGTATACATTTCAGATTGGATTGTGCGAAAATTTTTGTATTTTAATACTAACTGGCTAGAGCCGAGAATCTTATTACTCATAATAAACAATGTTCAATTTAAAGTCGGTATTTTATATTCAATTCAAATTATTCTGATAATTTTGCTTACTTATAAACAAAATAAGTACATTGCTAAGCATTCCAAACAAGACGAGGTTAGCAAACCAAAAAGGAAGTCATGATACTATTTAATAGTAAGCCAAACAAAACATGGTTAGTATACAAAATAAATTGTTAAAATATTATTTAATTTGTTGTTCTACAATTATTATGATTACTCAACTACTATTTTTTATATGAACAAATAAAGTAGTCGTAGACCGAACATAAATTTTTACTGAACTTAAAAAAATTGTTTACCAACTCTTTCTTAGTTCAAAATAACAATTAAAATTGTGTTTTGGGTTATGGTAACAAAAATGGTTAAATCATTCTTTTGTGGTTTAACTAAATTTATTTTGCACCTCTCCCTAAAACAACTCTAGAGTACTTAGGATTTTGTTTAATATTTTTGATGTCCTTGCAGCTTTAATATCAGAATATTTTCTACATTTCAAAATTTTTGTTTCGTCCCTTCTTAAAATCAATCGCGTGTGCTTTGCATTTTTTATTAAAGTGGCAGCTGAAGACTAAGTTAAACGAAAAATGGAAGTTTAGTAAGATAGTGAACAAACAGGGGTAAGCTACTCTGCTTTATTAAATTAGATGACGGTAGAGAATGGTCAAGACACTTGGACCAAATTAAAGCAAACATAGTAACCACTTTCAGTACAAAATTCTACACAGCAGCGACACCAAGGAAATTTCAGGTTGAAATAAATGTAAAATACCGTAAATAACTTTAAGGGAACCCGTAAGAAGGTTAAATTTGTAATGTATATTTTTTATACCTCGTATACAAGTGAAGGTGTTATGTGTGTTGCCTAACATTACTCGAGCTAGTTCCTCTCGGTTTATAAGTGCAAATCAGGTATTCAAATTCATGTACTAACGACAATAATAAACTGTACGTATTATGTAAATACATACCCTACGTATTACGAACTTAATAATTTCTTTTATTGAATATCCTTTTTAGTCTACCAAATTAAGTAAGGATTAAGAAACGTTTATTCACCCCAATGCTTTCATCAAAAACCCACATTCTAATACCAGAGTTTTAAATTGATACACATAATTAATTTTGGTGCTAATAATCAAAAATATTTATATAAGTAATTGGAATAGAAAAATGAAATCCTACCATATTTGTTGCCAGCTTCGACTTCTTTGCAGCTTGCTGTAGTGCCTTGATCCGCTTTCAGCCCTCTTTTCCGTTCCATGCTGTATCCAAAACCATTAGAAAATCCAAATTGGGTGGTTCAAGTGAAACTCTAAAATGAAAATTACTCATAAACACAGAAAAATACTGTCACCAAATACTGTGATTTAAAAGAATAACAAATCTTAAAATAAAACATACACCAGATTCCCAATTATTACATACAATACATAAGCTACGCTTCACGTAAGTAACAACTTCGTTTATTGAATATCCTATTTAACTACCAAAACGAGTAAGGATTAAGAAACGATTATTCACCCCAATGCTTACATCAATATACCACGTTCTACCCGAGTTTTAAATTGATACAAATCATTAATTTTGGTGGTAATAAATGAAAGTATTTACAGTGGCCAACAAAAATATTCCAACCCCCATGATAAATTTCAATAAATCGTTCATATTTTGTTTGTTTATAAAAATTTGAATTAAAAAAAATAAAAATGTAATCCTACCTTATTCGTTGCCAGCTTCGACTTCTTTGCAGCTTGCCGTAGTCACTTGATCCTCCTTCAACCCTCTTTTCCGGTCCATGCTGTATTCGAAACCATTAGAAAATCCACATCGGGTGATTCATGTGCGACTCTAAAATGAAAATTGCTCATAAATACAGAAAAATAGCGGCACCAAATAATGTGCCTTAAATGAATAACAAACCTTAAAATAAAAGATCCACCATGATACTTCATTCTTAACTAACAATAACCATTGACAATTTTTTGCAAATTGCACCAAAAATTACTCTTACTTCCATGTGATGATTGTAGCGATTCGTTCTTGATTGCATTGGTAACAAATTATTAGGAAATAACGCTTGGTTTCACAGTCGATCTAACACCTCGTGCGTAGTTATAATAATAGGACACCAACCTTGCCTATCAAAGAACAAATGACCATGACGCCGATAAACAACAAAACAAGCGATCACCATCTTGACTTGATATTCGCAGATGCACCGCACAAATACGCCCCCTGGTAGGATTGCAAACTAACAAGATTAAACAACGTTGCCGTATTGACATTCGATAGCACCAGACTGGAATTCCAAATAAATAACAAAATTATTAACCATTCATTAAAGTAACATTTGCGATTTGATTTTCTACATTTTTTAGATTCGCATGGTTAATTGTGTATTTTATAGAGATAATAATGTAAAACTACATTTTCTACAGGGTATGACAAAATAATCTGGTTCAAATATTTACGCAGAAATCAATCGAGGAACAATAACTTAATAATATTAGTGAAGAACTTCAATAACTACTAATTTAATATATTTCAAGGTAGTCGAAGTGTCAGAATAATAAACAAAACAACTTTTAGCTTTATAAGGCAGTCGAAGTGTTTTATTTCGTAAAAATAATGAAGGTAAGTTGGAATAAATTTTATTCTCTGTATTCCCCCTCGAATGTACCTGAACATTGACGTGGTGAGGTGGCTTGCGTGTTTTGAGGAAGCGGCGGGCGTGTACCTGTTAGGATACGAACCAGGGGATTAAAACCCCCTCGTGTTCGGTCTGTTTTGGCACTCGGGTCTGGCCGGGGCTTAAAAACCTTTGTGCCTGGCGTGGCTGTCAATGAACCGGTATGATGGTCGTCGTGGAGAAATCTGACAAATACAGGTACCTGCGTGTTTGTGCCGTGCGCGGTGACCCGTAATGCAGGATGAGGGGATCCTGGTGGCTGAGTCAGCCTGAGGGTGGCTGTTATTCCCACAGGTCTGGAAACACTCCACTTTGGCCCGGATTTCTGCTCAAACGGGAGGTCTAGACTAGTCCACCTAGATCAATCGGCGGTGCTTTTCCGTCAGAGGATCAGCAGGACGAGTTCTTGGGGGAGGATGGAGTGTGCAAGCACCTCAACTCCCTGGGGGCTATATCTCTCGGGTAGCCCTGGCGTTGTTTACAGCGTCCCAAAATGATGAGGCTCCGGTGAGGGTGGGGACCTCGAGAGATGAAAATAAAATTTACTCCACATCGAAAATTTAAACACAAATAAAAAACCAATAGCTGATTTATCAGCAAATACACAAGCGGGGGCGTCTATCCAATACACCCCGCTCAAATCATCGGGTGCATCCATACAGGATGCCCCAACCATAAAAGCAGGAGCGTCTGACAAGGACACACTGCTGGCAGCAGGTGATCAATCCTTTAACCCATTAATAGCCAAAGGTGCGTGTGCGCACCCTTTTAAATTTTTTTTATTTTATAAACTGTTATAATAGTTTATGCTTTAACAAGTATTTGTAGATGTTTTAATATGTTTTTTTTAACTTTATAAGCATGTTTATTAGATTTTAGGTATAAACAAATATGTATGCTTTACAATTATTAGCGACACTAGCATATTTTTTCAACTATTTCACAACATTATGAAAACAATAATTCTTTATTCACTTCTTGACGCAATTAAGCCTTATTTCATGATAATACAGCTTTAGAATACTACTATGTATTGTCATAAATTACTCACTTAGATAAAAGTCTGCTTATAAAATTGTAATCAGGATTCTAATACCTCGGGTGCGTATACGCACTTTGGCGCTTCAGTATCAGTAAGTACTGGTATCAGTGTCTGCAATTATTGTGCATCAGGTGCATAAGTTATATTTACACTGCAGTAGTGAGCACGTATTCTAGTTTTGAATTCAATATTTCGTAACTGTGAGGTAGATTAGATATCTTAAGTATCAATAAGGACTGGGAATCATTGTTTGCTGTACCGATTCAAAGTGAACTAAAAGTAAGATGTAATCTAGTAGCTTCAAAATTATAAAACCTTAAATTCTATCTTTTACAACACAGCCAATATGAGCCAACTAGACCAGAAAGTCAGAAATGCCTGGTCAGAAACGACCGTTAGGGCCATTGACTAAACAGGAGATGTATGACCTAACACGACCATTGACTACAAAGGAATTGCTTCCATGCCTAGAAGAAGATTCGGATATTGAAAACGCAAATGAAGTAGAAGTGACGTATATTCCACCAAATATTGATGAAATTACTGTAGACGAGGGTCTAGACGATAATCTCATGGAAGAAGGTAATATTGATGCAGAAATTGCTAGACCTTGCGAAGTTTATGTTCTTCCTGCAAGTGATTCTGAAGAAGATGATATTATTCCACGTAGTGAAATAAGAAAGAAGAAAAAGAAAAAATCAAACTTTGTGCCAAAATGGGAAACAAACAGCAGTCCCAAATTCTCATCTTATCCTGTAAGTAACAACACTCGCTTATTAGAAAATTTTCGATGATGAAGTGACCAGCCAAATTATACATTTTTCAAAAAATTATGCAGCACAAAACAATCGACACGATTTTGATATGAATGAAACAGAACTGAAACGTTTTATCGGCATTTGCATTTTATCTGGCTACTACACTTTGCCACGATGTGACATGTATTGGTCGAACGATCAAGATAAAGAGGTAGCTATTGTGAGAGAAGCAATATCTAGAAATAAATTTCGATCAATGAAACAAAATATTCATTTGTCTGATAATACCAAATTAAAAAAGATAAGATAATAAGATAAAGATAAATTTCCCAAACTTACCTCTATTTTTGATATGATGTATCATGTATTATGATGAAATGAAATGATATGATGTGTCATGTATGATAACATGTATTGGCCAAAGGTGCGTATACGCACCCCTATGTTTTTTGTGTGGTTGTTGGTTTTTTTGCTAAAAATTGGTAAATATGTTTTAGTTAATGTACTTTCAACAATATTCATTAAAGATATTTTAAAAAATTGTTTTCTTTTATTGCTTGGCCATAAATGGGTTAAAAAGAGAAAGATCACTGGCGCGCAAGCCAAACGGCGACAAAAAGCTGTAGAGAGATGGAGGCTAACGCCCTCACCTCAAAACAAATGCCTAGCGGCAGAAAAGGCTCTGTTGATGACCAGGCCAGGCTTATGCAGCCTGCCCGGGAGAGTGCGAATAAAAGAAAAGTAGTCCCCTACCGCAAGGAAGGTCAACCCAAATCAGGGGCGTGGCCGACTTCGGGAAGGGACGTCAAGAAAAGGCCGAGGTCTCAGGGGGTCTCAATCCTCTCCCTCTAACCAGGAGAAGAAGGGGAAACCATCTCACCATCGGCCTAATATCTCCAGTCGGGTGGATACTGTCTCCTACAAAGAGGCGGCTGGAAAGCACCTCCGAGTAGCGGTGATAGACCGCTCAAACCCCAGGGGCAAACTTTTGGTGGCCCAGGTGGAGAAAATTGAAAACAACCTAACTGCTGCCCTGGATGTGCTAATCCTAGAAGCAGCAAATGAGGCCAAATCAGCACCAACTTTTGGTGGCTTTCGACACTCTGGGGAGATCCTTCGGATCACCTGCAGGGACCAGAGCTCCCTTGAGTGGTTGCAAAAAACAGTGGCAGAATTCCCACCTTTGTGGGAAAAAGTCAAGCTAGACGTAGTCCAGGTGGACAACCTGCCAAGGCTCACGAAGGCAACTCTTTGGGTTCCTGGTAAACAGGAGCCCACGGAGGCTGTCATGAGGCGCCTGGTTGCCCAAAATACCTGGGCAAAACTAAAGGAGTGGTGCATCTTCCTCGATGCTGATATGGAAGAACCGGAAGGCACACTCCAAGATAGTGCTGCACTAAAAGTAAGAGGAGAGTTGCTGAACTATAAGTTCGCAACCCTCAAAGTAAAGTTGCAAAAGTTTACGGACGATCCAGCAACAAAAACAACACCAACGGCCACTGCAACAGCTATGGAGACGGAAGTGATCCAGGAAGCGGTGGTTGAAGGTGAAAGCCAACAGAGCAGTAAGCTCCCCCAAAGGTAAGCCCAATGGCTTCCTTAGCAGACTGGAGCTTCTTACAAGCAAACCTGCAACACTGTTAAGAGGCCGTGGAAACTCGGTCTAGGACGTTTCGGCGCGACCGTTTCGCCGCAGCCGGTTCGGCGCGGGCCGGTTCGGCGCGGGCCGGTTCGGCGCGGGCCGGTTCGGCGCGAGGCCGGTTCGGTGCAAGCCCTGTTTTTGCGCGGGGCGGTTCGGCGCGAGGCCGGTTCGGCGCGATACCGGTTCGGCGCAAGAAAAGAATCGTTATGGAAGTAATTTGTTTTTTTTATTATTTGACTTCTATCTGATCATGGTTAATTAATTATTGTTTATTTAACTAATCAAAAAAAAATTTTTAATATAATATTGATAAATAAATAATGTAGATAATAAATTTATTAATGAACATAAGAAGAGGTTGTTGTAGCTGTAATGCTGCAATGATTGTTTTCCTATGCACTCATCTCGTAATTATAAGACAATCCTCGCAGATAGTCGATTATATCCCGATTCGCATAATCACTCACAATGGTTTTGATACGTTTATCAGCATCGCGATATTTCTTTAATTTTTTTGGTGGCTCGTGACCTGCTAGTAGGTGTTCATAAAACATATAAAGCGTATAACAATGGATGAACTCCTCCATATTTCTCCGCCAAGATTACATATACCTGCGAAAATAACGGTGGCGTAATTTTAAAGGTCCCATCTACATATAAACCAATGGTCAGATTCGCTCAAAATGCGAAGGTTTCGTTCACGACCAAAAATAAGAATTCTTCCGGCAACTTGACCACTATCAGCCAGTAAAAAGCTTTCTTGAATACCGGGCTGGAGATAGTAAATTTTATATTTTTCAGGAATTATTAAATCTTGTACATTTTCAGGCGCGGGGGGAACAACTTGCACAGCTTACTTGTCGTAATGCAGCGTGGTTTGGCATAGCGGCTAAAGCGCCTTCGGATAATTCGCCGAGGCAAGCATCAATAATTTGCGAAGTTCTTTCCGGAACATCTTCTTCAATTCTTCGCTTCATTGCAGATACAGCTACATCAACCTCAACTTTAGCTGCCGAACTGTCATGAGAAAGATCATTAACCATTTTGACTACAATGCCATTTTCAGTGTGAATTCGACCTTTGCAAGAGTCTTTCCTTTCACATCGCCAAAATATTTTCGATCCGGAAGAGCTCATACGATCAAAGATATATATGAATCCATTATTCGAGAACTTTCCTTCTGGAGTTTACTTACAATATTTAACATTTTTGGAGTAGCGAAAAGATCAAAATGATATTTTGTGTCACTACGGTTTTATAAAAATTTTGATACTGACAAAGTGGGGTGCATCATTTATACAGGTAAATTTTTTATCAGAAATACCAATCCAAGAAAATTTTAGGATTATCAGATTAGGAGCCGGCACGCCAACCCGGACCGCTTAATAAAAAATTTGCTATTGATAACGTGGAGGTTCTATCTGCCTGATGAAAATTCAAGTTAATCTTTTAACTCCGAGGCGTTAAGCCGGGTGCTTGTGCTATATACGAATAGAAATTGAAACGCGCAAAAGCGTAAGGAGGAAAATAATGGCAAGGTCCCGTAAGAAAATGGAAGAGATGGTTATAAAAATGTAATCCTACCCTTCAAACGGATTTGTAAATTTTGGATAGCAATATTCAATATAGAATATAAATGCTACAAATAAAATAAGGCTCGCGCCGAACCGTCTCCGCACCGAACTGGCATTGCGCCGAACCTCCCCTCGCCGAACCGGCTCGCGCCGAACACGCTTGCGCCGAACACGCTTGCGCCGAACCGGCCTCGCGCCGGTTGTTGACAATATTGCGGCTGTCAATGATTATAAAATGTTGGAAGAACTCCAGTGGACTCGGCTACCAAGTTAGACTGTATAAATCTTTTTATCAACGAATTAAAAGGTTAATATTTAGTGGTTTTGGCTGGGTCCAAAACGATGGTTAATTGGTTACGAAGTTGGCGTAAAATCGACAATTCCCATAAAATTTATTGTGCCGACATAAACAGGTAGAATATCCGGTACCATAAAAATATATTCGCAATTCTACTCCTGCAAAACGCAGCAATCTACTCTCGGTCGTCTAACCAAAAACTAATACGACGAGTAATCAAATCTTTCTCGGCTCCAAACAATCCCATAAATCGGTACAGGAAATCAAGTATAAAAAACTATGTTCCAAACAATTAGAAGCCGAAAATGCGTAACTTTTAGGCACTCAAAAATTTTCCTGTCTACTATCAAAAACCACAAATTCGTTATCAATATTCTTTTCAAAAATATGTTCTCTATCTATTTAACCTTATAAAATTTGAAAATTAAAACTATGTACAGGGTGTTATAAAATTCTGTCAAATAATATCGAATTATATTTCGATGTCTCGTTCGAAGTAATTTTGATTTATACTTGTAGTACCCGCTTCTGGTACTAGAGTGCACTTTGTTTATAGCATGGTTGAAAAGGGTTCTACTATACCACCATGCGATCCACTTTTCATTACCGTTTTTAGTGCTAGAACGATCACACGTGTTTAAAAAATCAAGTGCGAATTTTAGGTTATCCATACAATGGGTAAAGTAAAGAAGAATGAGATCACTACAAGTGATCTCCTGCGGAAGATTATGAAGTTGGAAAACCGATTTAAGGGAAAAACAAGAAGCAGGCGAGTTCGACTACTAAGTAGTTCGTCCGAGGAATCGGTTTCGAAAATTAGTAATGACATTAGAACGTCAGGTGCAGGTATGTAATCTTGACATGAAAAAGTAAAAATAATAAATGCATATTATGCAAAATAACTTCACAAGAGTGATGAAGCGACCAAGGCATATTAGCAAAGGTAGAACTGTCATGCTAATTATGACCAATTTTAAAAAATTTAAAATTAAAGGAAGGCTAAGTTCACACGAGATGTGAGATGACTAGATATAAAAAAATTTTTTTTTTCCTTACAAAATTTTTTATGTTTGTTTTTTACTTTTCTTTGCGACTGGCTTAAGCTTACACGAGAGGTAAGATTGCCATGTTATCCATTCACACAAGAAGTGAATTGATTAATACAGTCGGTAAAAGCTCACACGAGAGGTGAGACTACCAGATTATTAAAAATTATAGACTGTATGTCTATTCATTTTTATTGGCTTAAAGCTTACACGAGAGGTAAGATTGCCATGTTATCCATTCACACAAGAAATGAATTGATTAATACAGTCGGTAAAAGCTCACACGAGAGGTGAGATTACCGGATTATATTAAGAGAACCTATATTATAACCCAAATAAGTAATATAAAGTTCTTTCTTCACTAATTCTAGTATCACAAGACCCAAGCCAAAGACCCGAGACTCCCTCATCAACGGATCATTCCGACGATCCTCCAGATAACATTGCACTAGATGCCACAGTTATTGAGATCCTTGGTGAAGACACTACAAAAACGATTAATAAGGACGTATCTCTTCACTCCGACAATTTTTTTTGTGAAAGCCAAAAAATATTGGGTACGGCCATGTCTGCATTAGTCACGGCAATTACAAACATTCTGTCAAATAACGAAGGGGGAATAGATAGGTTAGACCATTTGGAAAAACTGGCCGACACAGGAAAACTCTTAGCGGAACTCCACCACAAAAATTCCAAGACCAGAAGAGCATACATTTCACCGGGTATAAACAAGAATATAAAAGCGACTTTAGAGGAGTCAGGAATAGACTCGTTGCTTTTCGGAGAGAACCTAAGCGAACGCATTAAGGACGCCAAACTTTTAGAGAAGACGAGTCAAGGTTTAAAAATACCAAGTACATCCAGGAGTTTCCCAACAACATCATCAAATAGGGGTCATTTAAACTGGAAGGCCCCACCCTCTCGACAACCTTCTGCGAGACAGGTGGGGATAACCAACAAGAGAAAAATGAAGACAAACAACTGGACGAGGGAGCAAACCACAAGGGTCAACCAACGGTAATTACGAAGAAGACCATAGAGGTACGTTACGCAGGAAGATTAGTTAAATTTCTGCATGTCTGGAAATCTATTACAAATGACCCCACCATTTTAAAGTACATCTCAGGTTATGAACTAAAATTCGTTAAGAAAGTCACTCAGTTTCAGATCCCTAGAGAACCAAATTGGTCAGATAGGGAATTATTACATATTGCAATGTCCAGTGGACCACGTCAATAGAAATGCGCACATTGAGATTCAGAGAATTTGTTTATAATGAAAGAGCATCAGACTTATTGGATCGAACGGACAAGCTTCGTCCGATGCCAAACTTTAGTTCAGTATCAAAATAATTTGAAACACAAGTCACGGAACAAGTCAACAAAAATTCATAATGTAACAATTTAATTCCGTTAAATATAAAAAGTTTTGTTAGTATTATAAATCAAATTGTTTAGTAATAAGAAATGTAATTTAAAATCAAAATATCGTTCAAAGTTAGTTTATATAAAAATTGTTAACGTTAATTTAAACAAGGGCAAACTTTACACAATCCGATGGTGATGCTTCGAAATTCAGTGCACCATAAATGGAAAGGACATTTTCATCAATTTACAAGATAACCACGAGTTGTGATGGTACAAAATTAATTCAATCTGAAATACATAAAATTTTATTAAAAATTTGACAAGTCAAAATGGGCGAAGCCGTACCTGAAAATTGGAATGTCGATTTTATTGATTTTTGTATCGAAAAACGTCAAAAGAATCACAATTGCCTTGAATTGTAGAGGTTGCGTTGACGAAACAAAAGGTAGAAAAAATGGTTGAATGTATCAATAGGCGGAGGTTGTTGTGTAACTTGTATCCTCCTAAAAATTAAGTTAATTAGTAAAATTTTATTAAAAACCAACGTAAAAGTGTTAATAATATTAAAGAAAGTGAACTTACGTTATTTAAAAGTGTTTTCAACAACAAAAATCCAAGGATTGAAGAAATTTTACACAAAAACGATCACAATTACACGTGGCGTCCATTACGTACGTACATCTTTATCTAAGTTCATCCATGATAAGAATTACCCATCGAGCCTTGTAAGTGCAAGATTTTCATGGTTAAGCAACCCACCAATCACAAGAAGAAATTATTGAAGGTATTTATACACCTAACGATTTAAAAATTAAAATAAAGTGCGAACTTATAAAAATTAATTTCATCGCGTACGTTAATCGTTTACTGTGGGGGTAATATTAAGAATTATTTTTATTGATGTTAAAAACTTTTATTTGATTAATACATTTGTGGTAATAAAATTTAAAATTGCATTAAAACGGAGCATTTTTGTAACTCTTGTTCCGAGATCCAGAAATATTTATTTCAGTATCCAGTTGTGGAATCGGAACGAACCCTACCTGAGAAAAGGTAAGTCTATGCTCATCGCAATAGCTAAGCCGAGGTCAAAATTCATTTATTTGCATTTATTAAAAATTTACATACATTTCTGTTGACGGGGTGCATTTACGTACATCCGCACAAAACATTTACAGAAAAACGTGAGGTACGATAACCACACATAGTAATATGAATGAAGCTATAAATAGGTTGGTAGATATAGGTGCTGTAAGACAATGCTCTGCCCTAGGGGATCAGTTTATTTCATCTTATTTTTTAGTATCAAAAACAGATGGATCAAAAAGATTTATATTATTAATTTAAAGAACTTAAATAAGTTCATTAAAACAGAACATTTCAAGATGGAGGACATCAGAACAGTTACTAAGTTAGTTACTCAAAATTGTTGTATGACCTCCCTAGATCTTAAAGATGCTTATTTCCTAGTGCCTGTTGCAAAAAACAGTAGGAAATATTTGAGATTTCAATTTAAAAAGAAATTATATGAATTTAGATGCTTACCGTTTGGGTTATGTTCAAGCCCATATATATTTACAAAAGTTATGAAACCAGTAATAAACGTCCTGAGAAGTAGGGGTTTTACGTCAGTTATTTATCTAGACGATTTACTGTGCGTGGGACTTAATACAGAGCAGTACAATCTAAACGTGCAGTTCACGTTAGGTTTACTTGAATTACTGGGGTTCATAATAAACTTTAGGAAAAGTAGGCTAGTACCTAATACCCGACGGAAATACTTGGGATTTGTCATTGACTCGGAAAGTTCTGTTTAGAGTTACCAGGAAAAAAGAGATTAATACTAAACGAATTAATTAAAAAATTCTCAATTCTGCAGAAATGTAAAATTATAGATTTTGCCCACTTTATAGGAAATCTAACTGCAGCATGTCCAGCGGTATATTATGGATGGCTTTATTGTAGAGATTTTGAAAGAGAGAAGTGTACAGCCCTAATCTTAAACGATGGGGATTATAACAAAGTAATGAGTATGCCAGATAATTTACAAGCAACTTTCTTAAAAATTACCAGTAGGTTTGGGACACCAGACCTAGACCTATTTGCATCACGACTGAATAAAAAATGTAAAAAATATCTCTCGTGGCACCCAGACCTCGCGGCTTTAGCAATAGATGCCTTTACCATTTTCTGGAAAGGCTGTTTTTTTACGGATTCCCACTGTTCTCGTTAATTCTCAGAATGCTAAGAAAGATAGCAGACGATCAAGCAACGGGAATCGTGATAGTGCCCTTCTGGCCATCTCAACCTTGGTTTCCATTGCTCAAATCACTATTGATAGAGGACCCTTTAATTTTTACGCCAGACTTGAACTTATTGTTTTCTCCTTGCAGAACACAAATTCACCCCCTGACATCTCAACTTTCGTTGGTGGCAGCGAAAGTCTCAGGCAGGCAATGATAAACACAGGAGCCTCAACTGACATAATAAAAACATCGAGTCTCCGAAACCAACAACCGATACTGGTTATTCCGTTTTTTTTTCAGAGAAGCCAGAGCTCTGCGTGGCTGGTACTCTGAGACAATATTTAATAATCACAAAGAGACCATCAGGAATACAGCTGACTGGACCAAAACCTCTCAGGTTTTCCAGAGATTTTATAACAGACCTGTTCTACAGGATCAATCTGCTTTTGCAAAAGCAGTTATGTTAAGTTATTAAGTTCCTGTTATTTTATTAATAGGTTGCTAATGTAGTTAAAAAATTACTATTACAAATTATACGAAGAAATAAAATTGCGTTAGCGTTAAACATCTACAAGTATAAATCAAAATTACTTCGAACGAGACATCGAAATATAATTAAACGATCAAACGAACTTACCTGTGAAGTTCGATCGTAATTATATGAGATGTCTCGTTCGAAGTAATTAGATCCCTCCCAGATCCCGAAACCCAGGAATCACAATTTTATCAGACAGCTTTAAACTAAATGAAAAGTGGATCGCATGGTGGTATAGTAGAACCTTTTTCAACCATGCTATAAACAAAGTGCACTTTAGTACCAGAAGCGGGTACTACAAGTATAAATCAAAATTACTTCGACGAGACATCTCATATAATTACGATCGAACTTCACAGGTAAGTTCGTTTGATCGTTTAATTATACCACATAAAACATAGTAGTAGCCGAAATTGTCTCAACGACAAGAATCGAAGGCTACAGTTCCCCCCCTTTCTACCAGAAATTTTTATCGAAAATTGCTCAACTAGCGGTCCTACCAAGCTGCGCCAAACTAAACTATCACGCATATAAAATCAAAGCAACCAAGTACGCCTACGCTACTATATATAAAAAAATTAAAAACTTAAAATTTAAAACTAACTCATTATTCTAAATCGGGAGGTCGTGATTTTAGATCCTTAATGGACCATGTCCCCCTTCCTGACCCATGCTCGTCAACTAAAACATACGTCCATGGAGACACCTTCTCCTTGACATAAAAAGGACCTATAAATTTAGGAGCCAATTTTTTAGTGAAGTAATCAGGTGCGCTTGACAAAATGTGGTTCTTACGATACACCTCTTGACCTACTTCAAATTGCTCAGGTCTTTTCCTAAGATTGTAGGCTCTTTTATTTTTTTGAGAAGCTGCCGACAGCTTTTGTTTAACGAAACGAAATAATTCTTTTAAGCTCTGAGCTCTAGAGTCTAAATCTGTAATTTCCTCGTCTTCAAATACGTCTTTGCGCCCAAAATCTTTCCCGGATAAAATCATTGACCTTCCAAAATTCACGAAGTACGGCGTTTGTTGAGTAGCTTCGCTTTTGGAAGTCCGTATCGCACACGAAATCTTGGCTAAATTCTCATCCCAAGCCCTATGATTCTGATTAATGTAAGACGCAATCATGCCCTTAATGGTTCTGTTCATACGCTCAGTAGGGTTACTCTGTGCATGATATAACGGTGTGAATTTAACTTGGATGTCGTAATTTGCTAGTAAAGCCTTGTACTCTTTGCTTATGTATTGCGGCCCATTATCGCTGATGGCAATTTTAGGGACCCCAAACATCAAAAATACGTAATTTTCTAACCGTTTCACAATATTAGTGGCCAACGAATTCCTCATCGGGAATAACAATACAAATTTGCTAAAATAATCTGTAAGCACCAATAAAAATCTGTTTCCGCTTTTCGACTTGGGAAACGGTCCCATAAGATCGGAAGCGATCATCTCCCACGGTTGAGATGGTTGCGGATGTGATAACATATGCCCAGCCGGAGGCTTATTTGGGGCCTTGTGCTGTAGACAAACCCTACATCGTTTAACAAATCTCTCCACGTCGCTTCTCATCTTTGGCCAAAAATATTTTTGCTTAATACGAGCGTAGGTTTTATAAACACCCGTATGACCTGACGTGGGATCGTCGTGTGCTTTTGCCACGAGCGCTGGTCGTTCCGCCTTATTTACCACTTCTTTCCAACATTCCCAGTTTTTACTTAAATTTGGAAAGCTAGGAGGCAAATATTTAAATAGAGTACCACCCTCTACTCTCCATTGGGGAAATTTCAAAGGTTTCCGTCTTACTTTCTCCAACATGGCCCTATACCACCTATCCACATGACTCTCAACTGGTGCTTCGTCCACCAGATTAATGACCGGAACACTACGACTTAAGGTATCCGGAACTATATGCTCTTTACCCTTACGATGAACAATCTGAACGTCGTATTGTTGCATCTTTACTGACCACCGGGCCAATCTACCGTTGACGTCTCGTAAGTTTTGAAGCCAGACTAGAGAGTGATGATCCGTGATCACCTTAACGTTAGGGACCCCCTCGATATACTGTCGAAATTTTTCAAGACCGAAGAGAACTGCTAGGCATTCTCTCTCCGTCGTACTATAATTCCTCTCTTGCTTAGTAAGAGAGCGACTAACATATGAAATTACTTTTTCCCCGTCAGCATGCGGCTGACTCAAAACGGCTGCAATGCCCAGCCTGATGCATCTGTCTGCACCTCAAAAGGCAGAGTATAGTCGGGACAGCTTAAAACCGGCGCTGTGACTAACTTTTCTTTAATGGTTTGGAAAGCCTTTTCGCAATTGTCGGTCCACACGAATTTCTTATTGCTTTTCTTAAGTAAAGCAGTAATAGGTGCTATGAGTGTAGAAAATTCAGGAACGAAACGCCTACACCAACTAAATGTTCCCACTATGGCTCGGACACTACTAACGTTTTTAGGCGCAGGGAGCTCTAACATTGCCTTGACTTTATCTGGGTCTACGTGAAGACCATACTTATCTACTACGTATCCCAAATATTTCAGTTGAGGGCGACAGTACTGACATTTTTCCTTCTTTACCGTTATATTAGCGTCTCGTAATCTCTTAAATACCTCGTCAAGTATTTGTAAGTGTTTTTCAAACGTGTTGGTGACTATAACGATATCATCTAAATAACAAAATACATGGGGTAATAAATCGCATCCCAAAACTCGATCCATCAAACGCTGCCAAGTTGCTGGGCTCGTTGACAGACCAAACGGAAACGGCAAACGACAAAACTCCCATAAGCCACGCCCAGGGACTACAAAAGCTGAGTATTTACGCAAAGCTTCCGCTAAAGGGACTTGATAAAAAGCCGACTTCACATCAAGTGACGATAAATACCGCGCGTCTTTCAACTGATCGAGGGTGTTGGTAATATAAGGCAGAGGATAACTGTCCTTTTCGGTAACCGCGTTAAGCTTCTGATAATCAACACAAAACCTGTATTCCCCGTCCTTCTTTTTCACCAAAATAACCGGAGATGCCCAAGCGCTATCGCTTTTCCGAACGATCCCCTTGGAAATCATCTCATCTAGATGTTTATTAATATGTTTCTGAACAACAGGCGATACCGGGTAATATCGTTGCTTAATTGGTTCTGACGTCGTTTTAATGACGTGTTCCACGACATTAGTGCAACCTAACTCGTCACCCATGAGATGATAATTCCTCTCAACCAGCTGATCTAATTGTTGTTTTTGCTCAACCGTTAAATTATCCGAATTTTGCGAATAGTCACCAACTTCCATACATTCCAATTGGTCATTCGCAAAGACCCAACTGTCGCTACGAAGATCAGGGACAATTCCCATTGTCTTCCAAAAATTTACCCCTAATATTAAGAGATGTGCCAACTCGGGTACCACTACTACAGACACTAACTTTGTGCGATCCGCAACCTTCATAGGAAGCGTGCACCTACCTATGCTATTCACTACTTGACCATTTGCTACGGTACATACGGTAGCGTCGTGCTCTAATGTCACCCCAAACCGTGTCAAAAATTTTTGGCCTATAGTTCCCATAATCGTGGAACTTGCGCCTGAATCTAAAAAACATTGAAGCTTGTATCCAAAAATATCTACAGTTAAGTAGGGACGCTGATCGTCCTTTGCGTGCTCTAATATATAATCAAGCACGTGACTAATAGGATTATTGTTGGCCGATCTAGTATATGGAGTCGGTCTAGTTCGACCTACTAGCCGCGACTCGAGCCGTTTCCCGAACGCTTAAATCCTCTCCTAACATTCTGGTTCTTACTCTGCGAATTAATTCCCTGATTATTACAATTTGGACAGTTCCGGGTAATAACACCTGCTTTATTGCATTTGAAGCAGCAAACTCCCCTGGTTCCTGCTCTACAACCCCTAGCACGATGTCCTAACTCCCCGCAATTCCAACACTAGGAACTTGCGTCGTCCACACTACTTAGTTGCACTCTACTTTTAGACCGCGCCGCGCCTGCAAACGCAAGATCGCCCTCCATACACTCGTCTTTATGAGGCGGGGGAAGAAAACTATTCGCAACATGTATTTTTGCATCAATCTTTCTACAAAGTTCCACTAATTGTTGTGTGGAAGTGATGTCGACGAATGTTAGATACGGTTGATAATGTGGCGCGATATTCAACCCAAAAATCTCGAGCTTAGACGACTCAGGAATGCTTACCTGAAGCAGTGAAAAAAGGTTTGTCATAACCGCGACGTACATACCAATACTTTCACCCTTACCCTGTGTGCGCTTCTTTATCTCCTCAAAGAGCTTACGATCATAGTCTGGCGGTAGGTACTCTTCGCGTAATGCAGCAACTAAACCGTCCCAATCGTGAACTCTTCTTTTCACAGTTCTGAACCATACTCTAGCGTCTTCTGTGAAAAGCTCCGCAGCCGAGTCAAACAATTCTACCCGCGATATGCCCCTAGGTACGCGCATTTCTTCTATACGCTCTAAGAAAGCATTGAGTGGTTACCCGGAACGCTTTCCTGAGAACTTTACTCCCCAATCTCGCACGGGCAAAGGTTTTTGATAACAATGCCTAACCTTTAACTCAATCTCGGAATCTGTCGAAGATTCGTCGAGTTCAGATACGTCCGTTGTATTATCACGCAAAGATTGTCTAAGGACACTCAAGTCGAAAAGACTCTCGCGAGGTTTTTTGGCTTTCTTTCCTTTCGAATGAAAATCATCGACAAGGATCAAAATTTCGGTATTCAAGGACGCTTTCGCCTTAGTTTCGCCCTCCGTGGTCGGAACCGATCGTCCTAACCTTCCGATTGAGTGAGCTAGCTTTGACGAGATCTCTTTATAAACACCGTCGCGTTCCACGCCGTCATACTCGTTAACTAACTCCCCTATCTCCGTCACGCTACGTTGTACTGCCGCGAGATCTTCCGCAAAAGTATATGGGTAAGGTGGCGTCGAATCGTCCAAACTCTGACTTTTGATCGCCAGGGCCGACTTTAACAATTTGCGAATAACATCTACACCTTTAGCGCTACAATCTACAGCCGTTCGAACCGTAACTTCGTAAATAAGCTCATCTTTTGACAATCTGTAAATGTCCAACTTAATAGCCTCAGCCATCGCAACTAAATCAAAATGTTGCACCGAACAAAAAAATTATATATCTAAACCTTCTACAAAACAACAAAAGTGACGTCTCTACCAGTACCGTAACGATAAACACGCAATATGTGCAAAAAAATTGAATACTACTAATTCTTCCGCGTATGTACTTTGAGCCTCTAGAAGAAATACCACAAAATAAAATCTCTACTTTGCCGTGTGTCTACTACGTTTGCATATACAAAGAACTAGGGCCTGGCACCGATTTTACAAAAAAAAAATTGGTGACCCCGCAGAACCTCTAATCTGAAATGGCCCCACGTTGGGTGCCAAATTTGAAGCGCCTTCCTGAGCGCGCAAAACTATACGCAAAACTCCACCTACCCGTATCCTCTAGTTTTTTTCCGGCGACACTGCGGTTCTAGCTCAACAGAGAGCAATTTAGGTGTGGGTGTGAGATCCGGAGTGAATACCTGATCCCACTCTAAGACAAACAAAAAAAATAAGGCGCCACACACTTAAAGTCGCACGACGAGATCTTAGCCTGAAAGTGTGAAAGTTTTGGTTAAATAAAACTAGGTGATACGGTAGTACGTATAATGGAACACAAAAAAATTATATGCAAGTAGCAGTGACACAACGGCAAAACAAAAAAAAGGTCTCAGTCGCAGCTGAATATACTCTAACTAAAACCGACGTCAGATCTGATATCGCTTCCTCACAAAAGTCTTACAAAGGTCTTTAAAAGGCCTTTAACGCAAACAAATAACAAGAGGTTACGATGGTGATAAGCTTCTTATTCGCCCCGGTACACCCGCGTGCAATAATCGAAATGTTTCCAAAAAAAAAACAAGATACAATGGTAATTGCTTACCCAAACTCTGATCGGTGTTACGCCACTGGATTTACTCGGACGTCGCTGTTGTTGACAATATTGCGGCTGTCAATGATTATAAAATGTTGGAAGAACTCCAGTGGACTCGGCTACCAAGTTAGACGGTATAAATCTTTTTATCAACGAATTAAAAGGTTAATATTTAGTGGTTTTGACTGGGTCCAAAACTATGGTTAATTGGTTACGAAGTTGGCGTAAAATCGACAATTCCCATAAAATTTATTGTGCCGACATAAACAGGTAGAATATCCGGTACCATAAAAATATATTCCCAATTCTACTCCTGCAAAACGCAGCAATCTACTCTCGGTGGTCTAACCAAAAACTAATACGACGAGTAATAAAATCTTTCTCGGCTCCAAACAATCCCATAAATCGGTACAGGAAATCAAGTATAAAAAACTCTGTTCCAAACAATTAGAAGCCGAAAATGCGTAACTTTTAGGCACTAAAAAATTTTCCTGTCTACTATCAAAAACCACAAATTCGTTATCAATATTCTTTTCAAAAATATGTTCTCTATCTATTTAGCCTTATAAAATTTGAAAATTAAAACTATGTACAGGGTGTTATAAAATTCTGTCAAATAATATCGAATTATACCGCATAAAACATAGTAGTAGCCGAAATTGTCTCAACGACAAGAATCGAAGGCTACACAAGGCTACATAAGATCATAGCAAAAGATCCATATCAGCAGCCAGGCAGTCTACGCTTAGAGGATGGTTCCTATACGGAAACACTCTCGCAGACTGCTGAAATACTGCTACAGACACACTTTCCGATAGCGTAACAGTTTCGGACTTTGTCTGGGCGGATATTGAAACTCAGACACCGACTGAAATGAATTGGGAAATTGCAAAAGAGGTTGTAGATGACACAAAAACTGCATGGGCCGTTAAATCCTTTAGCCCCTTTAAATCGCCGGGGCCTGACGGGGTCTGACGGGACATTCTCGGTCACCTGGTGTGAGTGTTCAGAGCATGCATGGCGCATGGCTACACACCGAGGGGGTGGCGTGTAGTTAAGGTCATCTTCATACCCAAACCAGGCAGGAGCGATTACTCACTGGCCAAATCTTTTAGACCAATTAGTTTGTCCTCGTTTTTCCTTAAAACGCTGGAGAAACTATGTGATAGGATGATCTGTGATATTAGTCTGAGTCTCAGACCATTACACGCGCATCAACATGCTTACGTTTCGGGGAGATCTACTAAGACTGCGCTCCATATGGTAGTGGAGCGCGTCGAAAGATCGCTGAACCATAAAGAGTCCACCCTAGGAGCGTTTATTGATATCGAGGGAGCGTTTGACAAACCTACCTTCGACAGTATAAGTGAAGCATTGCACCGACACGGAGTCCCCGCTACCATTGTAAGATGGATAAGTTTTGCACTAAGGTGGAGGGCCGTGGAGGTGGGTGTCGGAGACATAAACATCAAAGGCATTGTAACTAAAGGCTGTCCCCAAAGAGGGGTACTCTCTCCGCTACTGTGGGTCATGGTGGCGAATAGCCTTCTCCAACGCCTGAATGAAAAAGGTTTCTATACCATGGGATATGCAGATGACTTCACCATCCTGCTTAATGGGAAATTTGAGAACATAATTTGCCAGCGTATGCAAAAAGCTCTCAAAATAATACAAGATTGGTGTATAGAGCACTCCCTCACGGTTAATCCGATGAAGACGGAGTTAGTACTATTTACCAAGAAAAGAAAGCTAATGAGCATGGTAATGCCAAGCTTAATGGGAACTCCTCTGAAACTGGCTGACAATGTCAAGTATCTAGGCATAACACTTGACAGGAAGCTAAATTGGGGGAAACATCTACAAATTAAATTAAGGAAGGCGGGAATGGCATTCTGGCAGTGTCGAAGGGCAATGGGACGATCATGGGGACTTTCCCCTAAGATCACCCTCTGGCTCTACACAGCCGTTGTTCGACCTATGCTTTCCTACGGTGCACTTGTATGGTGGCCTAGAACCAAGCAAGTACCAATAACTTCATAAAAAATAACTTCTTCGGAACTAATATCCATATCATCCCGTATTTTAAATCGAATACTTGCATTTGTTTCAGTATTATCATTTTCCATCGGTATACCCAATATAGATCTCACATTGAGGTGCATGTCACTGGCCCCCCCAAAACGATTTTTGTAATAAAATTAGTGTCAATCGTTTGAGCATCGTTAGAGCCTCAATGAGCTTCCATTCCTATCGTTTGAGCCTCAAAGGTCACGGAGTAATTCGCGAAAACTTTTGGGGGGCTGTTGACACGTTGGCCCCCCAAATGGAATTTTGGGAAGCCTGAATGAGCTTCCATTCCCGTCGTTTGAACCTCTACCGTCGCCGAGTTATTCGCGAAAACTTGGGGGGGGGGCATGTTTTTCCATTTTTTTCCTATTTCGAATTTTTGTATGAAACTGATGCCAATCGATAGAGCATCGTTAGAACCACAATGAGCTTCAATGCCAACCATTTTAATTTCATTTTCTAGAAAGTTACGGGTATTTCAAATTTTCGAAAACTCCGAGCAAGTTACGCCTGGTAACATTCAACTTTTTTGTTTTATAAACATTTTCTCGGTTTTAAAAGTAGTTTTATTTTTAAATACCAATCACAAATTAAAATAACTAATTGCTGACTTATATATACTATTCACTGTGTCATTACACGAAGAAGATGGAAATAATAAAAACAATGGTCCTACTAGTTGTGAAATAGCAAAATCATATTTAAAATCAAGGATAGCTATTTACGAAAGTACGGATGTGGTATGGGAATTTCATTCGTGATGAAAATAGCGAAATGTATGAAAACATGGCAGAAAGTGAAATTTAATGTTTTCCGATGTTAAAGATGCAATGGCTATTTACGAAGAGATCAAGTCCCTTTATGATTATTTTTGCCGTGATTCGAAAAATACTGCTAATCAAGGTAACCACGACAATATCCAATACAACCCTCCAATTCTAAAGAAGTTGTTAAATTTTTGTCAGCTACTCCCATGTTGGTCTGCGGTGATGACCCCAATTTTTAAATATGGAAATGTGACGGAAACAAACGTAACGATAGGAATGGAAGCTCATTCAGGCTCTAACGATGCTCAAACGTTTGACACCAATTTCATCCTAAAATTCCACTTGAGGGGGTGTCAAAAGCCCCCCCCAAGTTTTCGCAAAGTTGCCCCCCCTCCAAGTGGAATTTTAGGATGAAATTGGTGTCAAATGTTTGAGCATCATTAGAGCCTGAATGAGCTTCCATTCCCATCATTTGAACCTCAACCGTCGTGAAGTTATTCGCGAAAACTCTGGGGGGGGGGGGGCTGCTGACATGTTTTTCCATTTTCCTTGTGATTTCGAATTTTTGTATGAAACTATGCCCATCATTTTAATTTCTTTTTTTAGAAAGTTACGGGTATTCAAACTTCTCGAAAACTCCGAGCAAGTTACGCCTGGTAACTTTTTATTTTATAAACTACGAAATTTGTATTTAAAATAATAATTTTATTAATAAAATTTACAAATAACGAACAAGAAAGTTCAACATAATTTTTAGGGTAAGAAGTTAACGCGTGTTGCTCGGAGTTATCGAAAATTTCGAATTTAGAAATATATGACAAAATTGAAAAGAAAATCATCAAATCCACGGCACCAGGGTGGCAGAAAATTGCGGATAGTGTTAATTCTGAAATCAGTCCAAAATATATATAGTATATTGTAACGTTCAAAAGTGAACGTTATTTGCGACATACCCTGTATAACTGTTCCGCGCGATAACTTGAATAGTTATCAAAAACGAAAAAAGATAAGCCGTGATACGATACTTAGAAATGGTCGATTTTTAGAAATATTGGAAAAATAATTTGATTTTTAACGGCAATTAATTTGATTTTAACAGTGATTAGTACATTTTTTTAAATACTACCTGTGCATCAAGTTGCTTACGTTTTGGGAGCCCAAGATTAAGAACTCCAATTTTGGACAAAATCTAAGAATAGTCGTTGAAGCGCTTATTTCCTTTTGTGTGGCCGACAAAATCTGGTATCCACAAGTCGATTCTTAGTCGCGGATTTAACCTTGGACATATTATTTCGGGAGCCCCTACGAATCTGACAGCCAGCTGGAACACCCAGAGTCAATTTCCATCACGTGGAGGTACTGGGGAAGATCAAAACAATCGCCTACATTTTTGTCACATGCTGACGTGGTTATATCGGGAGCACGATAATTGTGGTAGCGATTGCTTTTCATTATAACAGAGACGCAGGAAAGTTGGTTTGGGTAGATAACATATATGCAGTTTTGTATTTTTTTTAGCATTGCACATCAAGTTGGGATATCGCAGGAAGGACATCCCAGGCTGAGTCATCCGGAGCGCTCTTGTGATTCTGGAGGGATCGCCGACCTGCCTAGGAAAGATATCAATTTTTTTAATTAATTCAAACCCCCTTAGTTTGGGACTGCTGGTGAGTACAGGACTGTTTTATTTTGTCTTCCGGACCACTGTCCATTTGCGTCCAGTGTTTTATCATTACGCTATTGGCGAAATCCCACATTGTCGTGCCTTCGGGTGTAGCTGCGAGCGGCAGTATCAAGAATAAAATTTGATACGCAACGCATAGTTGCCATTTGTAGTATTCTCTTTTGTTTGTACCCTTCTGGTACTAGGCCCTTCAAGCCGATTTTTGTTTGAGACCACTGGTCTGAGATTTGTAATCCATTTTTATATCTAAAAATTGTGAATTTGAGTCAGGAGTTTTTTTCTGAACTGTATTTTTCGGAGGTTAGTAAAACGCCCTTCACCTCTCTTGTTTGTTTTATTGCCTCCACGGCGCCCAAACCACAACATCTCTTTTTATTCTTTCAGCTAGGTGGATTGTATTCTAGCACTGTCGTGCAAATTCTAACCGAGCTTACGCCCAGTTCGCTCTCCGACTGTGTGGCTAGCTGTCCAGCGGACTTAAGAGGCGAAGGTGTCAGCAATCGACGCTACAATATTATTCAATATTAAAACAAAATCGACACAATGCGAGATCTATATTGGGTATACCGATGGAAAATGATAATACGGAAACAAATGCAAGTATTCGATTTAAAATACGGGATGATATGGATATTAGTTCCGAAGAAGTTATTTTTTATGAAGTTATTGGTATTCGAAATTTTCGATAACTCCGAGCAACACGCGTTAACTTCAAGTTTTTAAGATTAAAATTTAGTTATTAAATTAAAAGAATATAATACTTTGTTGATACCTATAAATGTTCATATTTACCTCTATTATTGCATTTGGAATAATATCGGTTATTATTAGTGGATTACTACTATACGAAACATCTAGGTGCCACGACACGGATCAAACAGGAACGTCAGATAACTCTCTTGTTTTTTGATGGATATTCAACCGTAAACTTTTTGTTATGATTATCTGTTATGATTTAAAGAAAGTTATTAGTATTAACATTAAACAACGGTGTATTAAATTTATTAAGAAGAAGCGAGCGAAGAATCTCGTTGATCCAAATGCGCGTCATGGTGATTTTCGTTAATATTTCGAAAACTAAGGAGGTACAAACGAAAATAAAAGAGGTACAAACGAGGTACAAACGATTTACACTATTTTGGATCCGAAATTCGAAATGGGGCTGGCGAAATGCTAGCCCCCCCCCAACGAATTTTTGAAATATCTCAAAAACGAAAGAGGTTCTAAAGTTGACAGTGTATAAATCTACGGTAGACTGCCGCCTTACGATCGCTCTTGTGTTTTTTTTCTCTACAAATTAACAAAAAATGTAAGTAAATATTTCACTGTTTTCTGCGATTCTTTTAAATTTTCAGATGCTTGTTATTTATTTCTTTTATTTAGGGCTCGATACGGCAACGATGAAGATATTGCTCGAATTTTAGAAGAATTACAACTTGAGGAGGAAGAGGAACAGAACGAATTACTTGATGATGCTGACGATATAGATTATGAACCTGAATCTATTGTGGATGACGATGACAACAGCGACTCAGAAGTTGATCTAGATGTAGATGAAGATCTGGAGGAACTAGAATTGAATGACTTGAGTTTTTACATCGGAAAAGATGGCGAGACTTTATAGGCGAATAAAACGGGTCTAGGCCTTTTCGGCGCAGCCGATTCGGCGTAGCCGGTTCGGCGTCGCCCTTTCGGCGTACACCCGATTCGGCGCCGCCGTTTCGGCGCGGGACTAATTCGCCGCGAGCCCATTTCGGCGCGACCTGATTCGGCGCAAGGACAGTTAGACGCAAGGACAATTCGGCGTGAAATGATTTTCCTATTCATTTTAATGTATGCAATTAATGTATGGCATATCACAAGAAGGGGGCCATATATTTTTGTACCAACCAATACAAATCGCTAGATTTAATATTTAATTTTCCCTGCTAAAAGCATACAAATCTATACAGCTATGAAAATAAGATAGTATTTGAAAAAATTATTTTGAGTTAATGCTTAATTTTAAAAGCGTTGTTTAATGTTCATTAGTTCCTTTCATGCTTTACCCAAAATTAATTCTCCGGTCGTTTGTTGATATCGCTTAAAAAAACTATTATGTTTAGAATTGAAGGGCTTAGTGTGAAACAATGACAAGCCACAAATGAAAATTGTTGGCAATGTCAATTTAAAGTTTGTGCAAAATCTATAAAATGAACATTTGATTTTTTGTCTTGCAATTTACTTTGATATTAGAGTGTCATCTGTAAGAATTTTATTCAACTATTTCTTCTGTTGCTTGTTATACTATAGTAGACCTCAAAAATGAACAAAACCCATATTTTTTTAATGTGTGGCTTGTCATTGTTTCACACTAAGCCCTTCAATTATATTATATTTGACTTTTAAAGTTTAATTTAATATTAATTTAATTAATAAATTAATTAAAAAATCATATATTTTAAAATTTATTATTTTAACAAAAATAGATATAAATTTCTTTATAAAAACAAATAGTGCATTCGCATTGGGGCCGGGAACCCTATTGTAGATCGCGAAATTGAAAATTCCCTATAGAAATGGCTTAATATTTCGAACGAAAAAGTCATTAGCTACAATGTAATAAAAGGTTTAATGAGTTTAAATAGGAAATAATACCGAATTTTAAGTAAAAACACTATGCGGTGGCCGGGATAGGTTGTCGGCCTTTTTTTTGCGTGGTTTCGAGAACTACGGACACGCCCCCAACATGTAATTTAGCAAAATTTTGGGTAATTAACGGCCATTTTGGGTATGTTTTGATCCGAATGTATAACTTTAGTCGCCGCGGAGGTGATCATAAAAAAAAAATCCGAAAAGTGTGAAAATAAGGAAGTTGCATTTGTACGGGCCACTGACACACAACGGGTCGGTGTTCCATCGATCGCCCGTCGTTGCTTGAAATCGAGTGAAATTTTTTCGCTCCGATTTGAAATTTTCTTTGAAATTCGGGAAGGTGGGGGTGTGATTAGTAGATATTAGTAATAAATATAATCAAAAAAATGGAAAATAACCCGTGTATTGCCGAAAAAGTGAAAAGTGATTACCCTCCCTTCGATAGGGAGGGTAATCCATCGTCAAAACCTACCCTTACGGGGCGCCGCTCCGCTCCGTTCCGCGTTGCACCCCTCCAGGGCGGTTTTGACTCTGGTTACTAGACTAAACATACGAGAAGCGCCACCCATCAAGAAAACCGGGATAAATAAAACCGGGATGCGAGAAACCTCGAAATAGCATTAAAAAGTATAGTCGCGGTATGGGGCAGTTATCTTTTACGTTTCACCCCCAAAAATTCGCGTAAAAACAAAAAATAATCGATGTTACATGTAGGAGAGACGAGCTGCATATGCCGGTCCGTAAACGGCTAAGTCTAAGACTAGTTCAGCTCGCACGGACCGTCAACAAAAGGAGTGAGATTCCACCCGCGCGTCAGTGAAACATGTAAAATTAACGATTTTCAAAGTAATAATTTTCATATTAAAAGGACCCCACCCAAGAATTTTATTTTTGAATATCACTCTATTAACCATAAACTTCACAAAACTTATTTGGATAAAGGCGCGCGCGCGATATACAATAGCGCCCTTTAGCCTCGCATTGTTCTAATTCAACTTCAGAATATTTGGTAAATCTCGAATTTCCTGCTTAAAATCCGCCATAAAAGCAATAAACGGATAGCTATTGAAAGACCTGCTTAAAATTTGGTAAGGTTTTGGGCGGAATAATACAAGTAGGTACAATAAAATTTGGTAATTGTTCTATCCATTAAATATTCAATTTTTAGTGTTTTCAAAATAATATATAATTAAATTCTTAATGAAAAGTTACTGCATTGTTTCATAATTTTAACCATAGATTAAACTTTAATTCGCGTTTGTAGAACTACATACAATCATGAGCACATTAGCTTGAATATGTAATATTTTTTATATACGAGTATGTAGGTGATACATTGTCAATTAAACCACTAAAATTTATACTATTCATTTTTTTCCTTTGATTATTTATTGTAGAAATCTTTCTAGGTGGTTAATTTAAAAAAATTCAAATTCTAAATGTAGAGGTAGCCTAATACTTTTTGCAAAAGCTGTATTTGTAGAACAAAAATGGTTTTATGTGCAAATTATGGTATTCAATAAATTTTAAGAAATATTGTAAAGTATTTGCGTTATGTTGCACTTTAAGTAATGAATCTTTAAGTGTTAATGTTTTATTTTTCATTTGTGTTTTGGTACGGCAAAGCACGATTGAAGAAAACATCTATGCATAAGGGAAAACCAAAAATGTATCCAGGTCACATCAAAACATTAAAATAAAGTAAACAAGCATAGTGAAACTTACGAATACCACTAACACAAATTCTACAAATGAATATAATTTTTGTAATATTTCTATCGAGCCGCTTTGCGACTGGAAATGAGAATATTTTAAATTTGTGAAAAGCGTTTCGAATTATTAATAAGATTAGCGAAGAAAAGGTTGGCGCCGAATCGTCTTAATGTCGAATCGGGTTTGCGCCTAAATGGGCTACGCCGAATCGTCCTCACGCCGAATCGTTCACATGCCGAATCGTCCTCCCGCCGAAGCGGTATTGCCCCGAACTGGCTACGCCGAACCGGCGGCGACGAACTAGCTACGCCGAATCGGCTACGCCGAAAAGTCCCAATCCCGAATAAAACTGTTGCCACAGCTTCAAAAACTAAATACAAAAATATAATAAAAGTTCTGCCCGGTCCTAAGGGACAAGCTCGACTATGTAAAACACATCTTGAATGTTTTTCTCAAATAATCTCTAATGAGATGGTTGACGACATTGTGAAATACACAAATATTTTTATGAATAATAAAAGATCGATTCTAGAAGCCACTTCAATAACTGAAGTACGCGCGAGAGATTATAGGGAAACAAAAAGGGGAGAAATTTTTGTCCTTTTTGGCGCTCTGTTCTTGATAGCCATAAAAAGGGGAAATCGAGCTGATTTAAAAGAATTTTTCAATAAAAACGGAACGGAACTAACAATATTACGTGCTTATTGTAGCGTGAATCGCTTCCGTTTCTTATTGAGGTCCCTCAGGTTTGATAACATTCTCACTAGGAACGAACGTAGTAAAATCGACAAATTAGCCCCTATTCGAGATTTTCTCACATTCATTCATTCAGTTTAATTCCAACTGTCAAAAGTCATACAACCACGGAGAGTGTACTACTATTGATGAAATGTTGGTAGCATTTCGAGGTCGTTGCTCCTTCATTCAATACATCATGGCTAAAAAGCCAGCTAAATATTGATTGAAAATATATGCACTTTGTGATGCACAAATTTTTTATACTACTAATTTAGAAATTTATTGTGGTGTACAAAATCCTGGACCTTACGTTTGTTCAAACAAGCCCTTCGACGTCGTAAAAAGATTAGTTGAACCTATAAAAAAATCAAACCGAAATTTAACCACTGACAACTACTTTAGTAGCATTCCGTTGGCAGATTATTTACTCAGCGTTGGTTTAACGTTTATAGGAACTGTAATGTTTTCTAATAATACACAATTTAATAGCAAAACCTTTATTATCGCAGAACCTTTTATGCTTTCATCATGGCTGTCCATACCTGACTGCCCATGTTCCATTGCGCACACATGCGCATACATTACAGTCTCCCCCTTAAAAAACTAAACAACATTCTAGAAATAATTACAATTGTTACAATATATAATACAAAAATAAAAAAAAAAAAAAAACTTCATGTATACTGTAACCGCTCTATGGGTTTAACCGTACGTTTAGGTCGGGTGTTACCTATATGTGCCACTGGAGAAGTTTCCAAATCCACAACTCTGTCAGTTTGTGGTATTTCTACAAATTCTGAATCTCTAAATTTAAATTTCTTAATTTGATTAATATGTCTCTTCCAAATGAGGTTATTCCGCGAGACCACCTTGACCAAGTATATAGATTTAGCAATCCTCTTAAATATTTCGCCCTTAATCCAAGTTGGCTTTTGAACATTTCGATAATCCTTAACAATCACTGCCTCGCCCAATTCAAATTGTACAAATCGTTTACCCTCATGATACATTTTTTGCTTATCTTGATGTCTTAGGACCCGATTTCTTATATCAGTCTGCTTGACATTCTGCACTGCAGTGTCCTTATCCGGCAACAAATTATCAAATCTACTCCTAATTTTCCTATTACCAAACATTAAACTCGCTGGACTGACCCCTGTAGTACAATGGGGAGTAACGTGATAATCGAACAACAAATTACAAAGCACTTTATTTAAATCTATCGCGTTGCCATTACCTACAGCGCTCTTGAGAGCCCCCTTTACCGTTTTCACCGCATTTTCGGCTGCCCCATTAGATGAAGGTTGAAAGGGAGGAGATGTAGTATGGATTATATTATTTCCTGTCAAAAAGTTCTGAAATTCAGTAGAACAAAAAGTCTGGGCGTTATCCGTCACTATTTGTTTGGGCAAACCAAACCTTGCAAACGTTGACCTCAATACCTCTATTGTGGCCTTCGATGTAATTGAATGAAGAGGAAACACCTCCATCCACTTGGAGTGAGCATCAATTAATATTAAAAACCGTTTACCCAAAAATGGTCCCATAAAATCTAAATGTAGTCTGTTGCAAACCTCCCCTGGAAAATGCCAATTTTCTAACACTGCTTTGTTAGGATTGCTTTTATTTAACCTACAATTTTGACATGTCCCGCAAATATTTTCAATTTCTCCGTCCAACCCTGGCCACCAAAAATAAGAACGTGCTAAACTTTTCATTTTTACTATCCCCAAATGAGACGTATGCAAATCTTCTAATATGCTTCTTTGCAATATTTTTGGTATGATTAAACGATTATTCCACAGCAAACACTCCGCCTCTATTGGGAATTTACATCACCGATGAGGGCGCTAACGTCGCGTCATAATGGCTGTTCTAATTAGTATAGCACGATATTGCACATAAGTTATTAATGCGTATTGTACTAATATAGCTAGTCGACTGCGTTGTAATAGTGGTAAAATTCAAATTCTAACACACAATTAATTAACAAATACACGTATAAAATTTTGGGTATACTAAACGGAGTAGTTAATATTATGGACGCGTAGTGGCGCATGGTTAATGTAAATTCCCAATACTTAATTCATTTCTAACCCGGTAAAACTGTTTTAATTGTTCATTATGGTTTTCCGGCCATCCATCCCTCAAATATGTTTAATTTTACTCAATGTTTCATCACCTAACGTAGCTTTCTGTACTGTCTTAAAATTTAATGGAAAGTGTTCATTTGCTGAAAAATAATTAATGAAATCTATATCTGTGTCTACCCCTTCATCATTTAAATTTTTTATCGGTAACCGCGACAAACAATCTGCATAGTTATGTTGCGAATCCACAAACTTAATGTCCAACTGATAATTTGATAAAATAAGCGCCCATCTGCGTAAGCGATTAGCTGAAAACTGCGGAATACTTTTTGATGGGTGAAAAATGGTTGTCAACGCTTTACTATCTGTTAACAGCGTAAATTTCCTACCGTATAAATATAGGTTAAATTTACCCAAAGAAAAAATTATTGCCAACGCCTCCTTTTCCAGTTGACTATATTTTTCTTCCAGCTTTGATAAAGTACGCGACGCATAGGCTACGGGCCTCTCACTGCCATCAGCAAACACTTGACTTATCATGCTCCCGATGCCATAATTATAATGCCATAAGAGGGATTATAATGTGCTAAAATTGGTGCCACCGTCAGCAACTCTTTAATCTTTTTAAAAGCTTCCTCACATTTAGGTGTCCAAAAATTTGGTACAAATTGGCCATAATAGTTAATTAACCCTAAAATTGACTTTAATTGTGTGATATTTTCCGGTGTAGGTGCCTGTACAATTGCTTCTACTTTTTCTTTTGCCGTATGTAACCGTTCCTGATTAATCGTAAATCCTAAATACGAAACCTCTCTCATAAAACATTTACATTTGTTCCACGACACCTTCAATCCCGCATCCTGTAACCTACTTAAAACCTTTTCTAACCTCAACAAATGTTCCTTACTATTTCTTCCCGTGACCAGGATATCATCCAAAAATACTACCATCCCCTCTATATCTAATAACAAAGATTCCATGATTTTTTGAAATTTTGCCGGGATACTGGCAATTCCAAAAGGTGCCCTGTTAAATTGAAACAACCCCTTATGCGTAGATATGGTTACTAACTTTTTTGATTCTTCATCTAAAAGAATTTGCTGATACGCATTTGACAAATCTAGTTTTGAAAATTGCACCCCTCCTTGAAGTTTCACAAATAATTCATTTATGCGTGGCAGTGGATATTGATCAATTTCAATAAATGGGTTGAGTTACTTTAAAATCCCCACAAATACGAACGGTGCCGTCTTTTTTTAATACTGGAACGATAGGTGTTCCAAATAGACTGTAATCAACCGGTTCTATAACACCCAACCCTTGCAACCTTTCCAACTCCGCCTCTACTTTCTTGGTTATTGCAAACGGCAAAGGACGGGCTCTAAAAAAACGCGGAGCAACCGTATCTGATCTCCATTTAATTGAAATTACTCCCTTTGTAAAAGTACCCATTCCAGGAGCGAAAACATCATTAAACTTCTTAATCAAATATTTCAAATCTCTGGGAGCTTCTAAAAAATTCAATTGCGATATGCCAAGCTCGAACTGATTAAAAAAATCGCGTTCCAGCAGGGGGGTCCTGCAGCGCTTTCAATTACATATAATTTTAAATCTCTTTCCTCACGTTGGAATTTTACCTTACAAATTATATAACCCAACGGTACAATTTTACCACCATTATACAACTTAAAAATCATGTTTGTTTGAAATAAAGGTTTATCTTTAAAATTTTCTAAATAAAAAACTTCAGGAACAACTGTCAAAGTTGATCCTGTATCTAAATTAAATGTATATTTAAATGGAACTGGGTGAAAATCCAGACCAAGGTACAGAGAAGATACTTCTCGCGAGCAGCGACGAAGAAATCAATACAGCCCTGCAAAGCCTACAAATAAAGGCTAAAAAGGAAAGACTCAGTGGAGCTGCTCGCAAGCGGATGAAATACTTCATCCAAAAGGGTCAACCGGCTGATAAAGCCAGGGAACTTGCCCGTGAAGGATATAATCCTAAAACTGCCAAAAGGAACAGATCGGATGGCAGTACCCCGGAAACCCGTGATAAAAAGCGGACAAGGACCGATGAGGATGGGGCGGCACCTGTTGGGGTGGCTAAACCTACCTTCAGCCAGGCCTTAACCGGGGTTAAGATAGGAATCATGCATTCCTTATATCCAAAAGAGCTCCTGACTATGGAACAACTTGAAGCCATTCAGGAAGCAATAGTGGATAATATAGTGGTGAAAGGAAAATTGGCTGCTACAAAGCCACAATTCCAACAAATCCACAAAAGACCAGGCTGGCTCGGTATCACGTGTACCAATGCAGCCACAGCCGAATGGATAAAGGGCCTAGAGGCCGAACTTAAACCCTGGGATGGCGCCACACTGAAGATCGTGTCAGAGGCAGAAATGCCTCACACAGAAATTCTTGTGGCATACATACGTACCAGGAAGCCAAGGCTATACGGATGAAAAAATCCTGGGTCTCATGGAAGCCCAAAATGAGGACCTTAATGCCTCAAGTTGGCGGATTATACGCAAAGTTGCATCCGGCCAATCTCTAGAGGTAACTCTATCAGTTGACGCTCAGTCAGCTGAAAATCTTAAAAAGCTGAACTACAGGATCGGCTATAGATTTGGGCAGATTCAGCTCCGCCCGAAAAAGGGCAAACAAGAAAAGTCCAAAACCACTACGGGGCCAGATGCAGATGCCTCAACATCTGCAGCAAGCACCTCCACTTCACTCCACTCTCCCGAAAGAGGGCAGCAGGGAAGCTCCGGTAAGCGCCCCAAAGTGCCCAAAACGGGCAATAGGGGAAGTGGGCCGGGCACTGCTGCAAACGCCAAAAAACCGTTGAAAGTAAGCGGTAAAAAGGAACGTCCAAAATCGGAGCAGAAAGGGGCGAAAAAAGAGCCCCCAAAGTGAAGTGCATCCAAATAAACCTCCAGCACTCAAAGGCATCTTCGAGTGCCTTATACTGCAGGTTTATAAAGAAACAAATCTCCATAGGGCTAATACAAGAGCCCTGGATAAATGGAGACAAAATCAAGGGACTCCCTGAAAGGACAGCTAATGTCCTTGCCGATTACAGGTATGGAAATCCAAGAGCAGCACTATTGCTCAGGAAAGACATTAACTTTGTTCCCATTCCAGAATTCAACACCAGGGACCTGGCATCCGCCGTGGTCGAAATTCCAACGGAGGGGGGCAAGAGGAGAATAGTAATAGCCTCGGCCTACTTTCCAGGAGATGAGACCAAGGTTCCACCAGAGGAAGTACAACGCCTCATAAGCTGGTGTCAAAAGGGGAACAAACACCTACTTCTGGGCTGCGATGCAAATGCGCACAATGAGATCTGGGGCAGCACGGACACTAATAACAGAGGTAAGGATTTACTTGATTATATTTGTTCTAACAATCTAGACATTATAAACAAAGGTAAAAAACCAACCTTTATAAACGCGATTCGCCAAGAGGTTCTTGACCTCACATTGGCCACTGTGTTTATAAGTCAAATTCTAAGAAATTGGAAAGTGATGGAGGAGGCATCCTTCTCAGATCACGCCTCGATTACATTTGATATAGAGAGCAAAAAAGTGGAAGTAGTGAAATGTAGGGTGCCCAAAAAGACGGACTGGAATCTCTACAAAGAGGTACTAAGGACCGAGCTAGAAGGCATCCAATACGAAGTAGCTACCACAGAGGAGTTAGAAACAGCCTCTAACCACATAAGTCAGTGTATAACGAACTCTTATGAGACTAGTTGTCCACTGAAGAAAAGAACTGTCTCTCGAGACGTACCTTGGTGGAATGCAGAACTGGAGAGACTAAAGGTCACAGCCAGGAAAGCATTCAATAAGGCCAAAAGAACAGGCCTATGGGAATACTATAGAGAAGCCCTCACAAAGTACAATATGGAATTGAGGAAATCCAAAAGACAGTCATGGATGCGCTTCTGCGAGGGGATCGATAAAACGGCCCCAGCAGCGCGCATTCAGAAGGCTCTGTCTAAGGACCACTCAAATACTATTGGACTTATAAAACAGTCCAACGGTGCTTATACTGAGAACAGCGGGGAAAGTTTAAATGTGTTGCTAAAAACACACTTTCCTGGATCCACGGTAATGGCGACAACAAACCAGATGCATGAAATATCCCCAGCTAATGGAAATCTACATTCCAGCAGGGATAGCAGAAGGTTAGCAAGAGAAATCTTTACTTTGGAAAAAGTAAAATGGGCAATAAATAGCTTTCAGCCTTACAAATCACCTGGATGGGACGGAATCTTTCCGGCTCTACTCCAAAAAGGAATAGATTTGATCGCTCCATGCATAACAGCAATTTTCAAAGCTAGTTATGCAATGGGATATATACCCACATCATGGAGGAGGGTGAAAGTGGTATTTATACCAAAAGCGGGCAGAAGGCCTCCTGAAGAGGCTAAATCTTATCGCCCAATCAGCCTATCCTCCTTTCTCCTCAAAACGATGGAGAAAATTGTTGATAACTATATAAGAAGCGAATCCCTCAAAAGGATGCCGCTTCATAGAAATCAATTTGCCTACCAACCAGGCAAAGGTACGGTGGATGCACTACACCACCTTGTAAGAGAGATTGAAAAATCTCTCGAAACAAAAGAAAATGCGGTCGGAATATTTATAGATATAGAGGGTGCCTTTGATAACACCTCAAATAAATCTATAAAAACAGCCGCCGTAAGACACAGCATTGAGGCACCCACAATAACGTGGATAGAATCAATGCTGGAAAGCCGAATAGTAACGGCTTCCTTAGGAGGGGAGGAAATCTCGGTGGCCGCGGCAAGGGGATGCCCACAAGGTGGGGTGCTATCACCTCTTCTGTGGTCTATCGTGGTAGACGACCTACTGAAGAAATTAACTGACGATGGATTCTGCGTACTAGGATACGCGGACGACATTGTCATTATAATCAGGGGCAAGCATAAAGGCATAATCTCAAACCTAATGCAAACAGCCCTAAACAAAATAAAAGAATGGTGCGAAAAGGAAGAACTTACAGTGAATCCTTCCAAAAACCATTATAGTTCCATTCACAAAGCGTAGAAAGATAAACCTAAAAGCTCCACAGCTTCGGGGTTTATCGATACCTTTTTCCGGAGAGGTAAAATATCTGGGGGTAACCCTGGATGCAAAACTCACCTGGAAACCACACATGCATAAAATTCTTTCCAAAGCAACAGGAGCCTTCTGGGCTTGTAGCAAACTTTTTGGAAGGACCTGGGGACTAAGACCAAAAATGATCTATTGGTCATATACATCAATAATTAGACCCATTGTCACATACGCATCGCTCGTGTGGTGGACAAAAACTAACGAAATCACGACACAAAGCAGGTTGCAGAAATTGCAAAGGCTAGCGTGTTTGGGTATAACAGGGGCTATGCGCACAACCCCAACCGCGGCTATGGAGGCACTCTTAGATCTGCCACCCCTTCACCTACGAGTGAAAAGGGAAGCCATACAAGCTGCTATAAAAATTACCCAAGTCAAGAAATTCAAACCAGGAGACAAGACAGGTCACCTAAAGATACTGGACTTCTTACAGCCAGATCTGTTTGAAAAACCTTCGGATATCATTCCGAAAATCTTTGATTTTGAAACACCGTTTGAGGTCATCATTCAAGACCGAAGTACGGCTAGATGTCAAAAAATACAAGTGGATACAAAATCCTCCAACTGGTACACAGATGGATCAAAAACTGAACAGGGAACAGGCATAGGCATGTATGACCCAAAATATGAGGCATCTATAGCCTTAGGAACCTATCCCACAATTATGCAAGCTGAAATACTTGCAATTGCACTATGTGCCCATGAATGCCTGCAAAGGAACATTAAGGGCAAAAAAGTCAATATAATGTCTGACAGCCAAGCTGCGATAAAGGCACTCCAAGCAAATAGCTTTGAGTCTTTGTCCACATGGGAATGCAGACAATCCCTCAAGAAACTGGCCAAAGGCAATAAAATTGCCCTCCACTGGGTGCCGGGTCATGAGGGAATTGAGGGTAATGAGATAGCCGATAAACTGGCTAGATCAGGTTCAAGGGCCTCCCCGACTGGGCCCGAACTCTGTGGATTGTCCAAGACACGCAGGGGGTTGGGGGTCCAGAAGTGGGAGGAGGAGAACAAAAAAACCCTATGGCATAACACACCAGGTCAAAAACAGGCGAAGAAATTTATAGAGTATTCGACTGCAGAAGCTAAAAAGCTTCTTCTACTACCAAAGAACGAAATCAGGCTCATCACGGGGTTGCTCACCGGACATTGTCAGGTGAGATATCACCTCAAGAAAATGGGAATGGAGGACGATGACATATGCAGACTCTGTGAATCGGAAACTGAATCGGCCGAACACATTCTCTGCAGATGTGATGCCTTAGCCCGATCCAGGCTAAAATATCTGGGACAAACGCAACTAACACCCAAAGAGGTGCAACAAAAACCTCTCAGGAATATTCTATGTTTTGCTAGCAAAATTGAATTCCTGAATACCTAATTAGCAGGGTAATGAACAAAAGATCAATACTGGTCGCAGTTCTGAAAGGCCCTTGCGGCCAATCGACCCCTAAGTACAATACAAAAATACCTTTTCCACTTCCACCTCTAGCAATATTGGATTCGTCCTCGACTCTAAATTAAACAAACAATCCTCCGAGGAATTCAAATAATTTTGAAAATTTACCTTCCTTTTATTATGACACACTGCTGCTAAATGGCCTTTCCTCCCACAGGAATGACACACATATTCTTTGAACGTACACCTCTCGGTCGCATGATTTTGTCTACCACAAACCCTGCACGCACTTCTTGCAGCTACTGAAGGATACGAGGTCGATACACTGCTTCTTGATTCCCTTGGATCCATAGACGCTGTACCCTTAGACCACTTCTTCTGCACACCCTTGTCCGCTGGATATACAAAATGCACTTCCGGTTCCTGTTTAACGCTGCGTAACACCAACTCCCTTGGTTTAACTGCTGATTTTGCCAACGCAATTGATACCACCTCCTCCAACTTTGTGTTTTTATTTTCCTCTAATAAACGATCTTGAACCGCCCCTGGATCATAACCCACAATAAATAAATCGCGTAAAACCGTTTGTAACATTATGGCGTCAAATTCACATGTGCCCGCCAAACTTCTTAATCTCGCGATACACTCTTTTGCCGATTCATTATCTTCCTTTTTTGCATTGTAAACTTTATACCTCGCTGCAAACACTGCTACAGCCGATTTGAAATGATCACTTATTAACTGAATTAATTGACTGTAAGTTTTTTCCTCCGGTTGTGTTGGCAGACATAAATTATTTATCAATTGATACGTATCTTCTGTTAACAAATTCAACAAAATTGCTCGTTTTCTATTATCATCTGTTATTTCATTTGCTATGAAATAATTTTCCATGCGTCTTTTGTATATCGGCCATATCGCGTTTGTTGCATCAAACTCCCCCAGGTGTCCGACATTTTCTATCCTGGAATTTGTCACTACCGGCACCGGTGTTACCGACATTTTTACTATTATTACTATTACTCGTTACAATTACTAATGCTCCCCCGTGAGTTCACTCGTCGCCACTGTAATGTTTTCTAATAATACACAATTTAATAGCAAAACCTTTATTATCGCAGAACCTTTTATGCTTTCATCATGGCTGTCCATACCTGACTGCCCATGTTTCATTGCGCACACATGCGCATACATTACAGGAACATTGAGAAAAAATAAGGCAGAAGTTCCACCCCTATTTTGTCACAGAAAATAAACAGTTAGTTCCAGGATATCACTTATTTGGATGCCAGTACGATTAAACTTTTATTTCATATGTTAGCAAGAGACAAAAAGTTGTTTTGGTTAACAACTTTTGTCGAGAGGATACGGGAAAACATATTCAAATTGTTGATTATAACCGCACAAAGGGTGGAGTTGACACTGTGGACCTTATGTGTTCCAGAATAACAACTTCGAGAAGAACACAAAGGTGGCCAATGAATATATTTTTTCGCCTAATTGACATTTCGGGAATAAATTCTTTCTGAATTTTCCAAATAAACAACCCCTTCAATAAGTCTATCGGGAGGACATACATCTATGATTTGTCCTTAGAACTGATGGAAGAAAATTTGAGAGAACGTGCTATTCTGCGAAATCTCCCCAAAGACTCGAATATTTTTCTGGAAACCTACAGAGAACAGCCAGCAAATCAGCCACCTGTGATTTCCCAAGCTAACCAAAGAGCCATTTGGCACATTTTTATGCAAAGATTGTGGGAAATTTGTTTGTAAGCAGCATTGTACACTAACGTGCAACAATTGCCAAAACTCCGATAAAGATATGAACATTGACTAGGTTGTTACCTGACAAATCGCAAACAAGACACCTTCCGAACAAAACTAAATAGGGTGACTAGGTCTAGTCGCGAAGGGGGTGTGCCAATTGAACGAGCAAAAGGGCTTGTGACGTAACGTCGCGATTTGAGGGTCTCTCCTCAACGATTAGGCGATCCACAATCGTGATCCGGAATATTGTCACTATCGGGGGGAATAAATTTACACGAGGGGTAGTTAAATGGGCGCCACGCGGACTTAAACCGAAGTTTATTCGAAGGGGATGAAATATCGCTCCTCCAAGCTGGTTCGCGACAGCTTTCTGATCCTTCACGCTAATTCTCACTGTGGGAAAATCCTTCCGAACAACCTTACCTTTACAGTAGACAGATTTTCCTTCGGAAAAAATAGCTAAACATAACACACATATATATGACGACAATAAAACACATAAATAAATAATAACACAGATATAATAAAAACGGAATAAACAAGGGGTTTTGACAAAATACAACAATTGTACAATCAAATTTACAAACACAATTGCAGAATGACAAAATATCTACATATGACTTGACTAACATAAAAGTTATCGATAAAAATATTAATGTTGGAATACCAACAGGTGTTCATGAAATGGAACAGCGTAAAGATTGGTTTATTAAACCACCAAGATTGAATGCAAAAATCCCATAAGTGGGAGTATAAACTTGACATGAAACACAATTCTAATCGTTACGTTACTGCAATAAACAAACTTTAAAACACTAACGGCATACTGATGGTAATACCACATTTGATTAAATACTAATAGATAAACAAAAGAAATACACGGGTGCGAATTCGTCTTACACGGTGGATCGGAATGTTCCTTAAAATATATGGTGATCAATGGGACCACTAGGTACAATAAAACTTAATATTAATAAAAGAAATGCTTACGTAATAATTTACATGAAGGCTTCTTGTCTTCAGGGTCGGTCTTCGGGTAGATGTTCCCCAGCGTGAGAATATCGATAAATGTCGATTGATTGAGTCCCTCCAATGATTGAGGTGATAAAAAAATGCGATACCAAAAAAACACTCCTTCGAGGTGCGTTCGACTTCTTCCACGGGTGTCCCTCTCGAATGAGGATTCCGGTGCGAAATAATTTCGCCGTAATATGGGAGTTATAATTCTCCCATTTTATCGAAAATTGAAGAACCGAAACTCGAACGAATGACTGTTGACATAATTCACCGCTTTCTGACCTATACTGAGTTTGTCACTGTATTTAGCAACAAATAACGCGCCGTAACATAAATGTTTGCGCACAAAAATAGTTGGTAAAGAAATGAACCAAACTATCCTATAAAACCGGTTGGTTTTAAACGAACCACTTTAAAAAGAGTTCACAAAATTCGTCGATAACGACACGAAATGTTTAAATATTTAAACTGAACAATGCACCATAATTAGCATAATTATTATAACGATACAAAACGAGAGTAATTCATAAGCGATACGAAATATTTAATTTATTCGGTACGGCAGATTTTAAATAACGTAGAAAAAGTTCAACGAACTAACTTTGATTAACAACGACATTAATGTGTTGACTTCACACTTCGAAAATGGGTTTTAAATGCGACCACGATCTTTACACAGCGAGTGCAGTTTGATATCGCGTCGGTAAGATCTAACTCGAACAATGAACAATACATACGAGCGTCTAGCAAATATTTAGTTGAAATAACGATAAATAATTCAAAAATAATGTCCATAAATCTTCAATACGGAAATGGTTTAACGTATCGTTCGCGAAATATTTGGTTTACAGCGGCAGAATAATTTAAAACAACGTTCATAAATCTTTAATACGAATATGGTTTAACGAAATGTTCGTAAGATAATTTTGTTTACAGCGGCAAAATAATTTAAAATAACGTCAATAATAATTGTTCAATTTACCTGGTTCACAATCACTAGTCTTTTAAACATATAAGACCCGATTAATTTAATTTACTTGAAGTAAATGTGTTAATTCCGCTTAAAGCGATTTTACCCACTTGTTGGGCAGAGTTACTAGTGACACTTAAAAAGGTTCAAAAGAAGTCCCTCATCGTGGCCAAGTGCAGGCTATTTATATTAACGCTCCCGTAAAATCTGAGTAAGGAGATGCATTTTCGAGGAACCTGAGATTCCCCTACCGAGGCGATTCGAGATTCTAATTGGCTCCCGCTTTTGAAAAGGACCGTAAAATAAAAGATAGCATATATGCAATTGAATTGCATTGGTTCAAATTGACATAAGTTTCTCTCCCGCTTGCCATCGAAAAATCTTACAAAGAGACGCAAAGTTTGGCTTCACATCTGCTATACAGATATGCTTTTTGTGATCAAAGTTAATTCGTTATCGGCACTACCAGCCGTGTTTTTAACATTTTTTGTTGCTTTTTATCAGGCAAATTTCAACATAAAGACGATATAGAGCTGCATTTCACCATATGTAGACTTGATAAGTTGAGCAAACTAACAAACTTGTACCAACCCGTGGCCACCTGCAAACGGTCTATTCTATCCCACGTGAAAATGTCTGTACGCGGGTAGCTCATACTTTATTATTGCATATAAATTAGCGGCGTGAATATAAAACCAATCTATAATTCTAAAATGCATTGTCAGCATAATTTCTCGTTGGTAGGTTCGTGCTACGTAAACTCGATTCCGTTATTTCCTAATGTATAAATCTTAATGGTACGTAAATTGACATTCTTAAAACTAGATTGTCTACTTCATAGGTAGTATTTCGAACGATAAAATTTTAACTAAAGCATCGAATATCACCTAAAACGAGTAATAGGTGAGCATATTTTGGTCTATGAAGAACTCTGTACTTTGCTATATCAGGTAGAATCCATTCTGAACTCCAGACCTCTTGCTCCCTTATCAACCGATCCCAACGATCTGCAACCGTTGACACCCGGTCATTTCTTGGTTGGGCGACCACTTACTTCGCTTCCAGATTCAGATGTTACATCTATATCTGAAAATAGACTGGATGCTTTCCAAAAAATTCAAGGATTTGTACAGCATCTTTGGCGAAGGTGGAGTAAAGAATATGTGTCTGAACTTCAGCAAAGAGTGAAGTGGAAACTGCACCAATCAGAGCTTTCGCCTGGCACTCTCGTCCTAATAAAGGAAAACAACCTTCCACCTTTAAAATGGAAAATGGGTAGAGTTATCTCCGTGCATCCCGGTTCCGATGGTATAAATCGCGTCGCGACCATTCGGACTTCTAATGGACATGTGAAAAGAGCATTTTCTAAAATTTGCCCTCTACCAAGTTCGGTAAACAAGTGCATCGATTGACGATTAATGTCTTGCTTTCGGTCGCGAGTGTTTATTACCTAAAAAGCTAATATTGACTTTAGATTTATTTTTATGCGTAACATTTATGTGTAATTTTTATATTTAAGTCACTTTTCAATTGTATTATGTTTCGTTTTCTTTCTTGAAATCCATTCAGAATTTCAACCCGGGCGATATGTTTAAGATCATGTGTGTGTTTTAGACTACAACTGTCCATGGCAGCCCCTTTTTAATGTTTCAATTTTATGTTTATCAATTGCCATGATTACGTTTTATGTTTTTCGAGATGAATTTAAGTTACGATTGTCAGAAATACATGTTTTTTACAATTATGCTAACCGATTTATTCCATGAATAAAAACTCTACATTACAGTCCACTTGCTTTATACTTGTCTACCAATTAGCATTCAATCATCCAGCTAAGTAAAGAGCTCATAAGGTTTTTTGTAACGAATTGCATTGGTTCTACAAGAACACGTTTCAACCGAGCAAACATCCAGTAAATCAGTTACGCCAGACACACACGCACATCACGTCATCTCCTTCATTTTCCTCGCCACAGTATTTAATAGAAAATAATCTAAGAACACCGGTATAAGCTCACCGGTAAGAACACCGGTAAGAATACAAGGTCAGAACACCGCTGTCACCAATCTGGCGACAGCATCTGTAAATCAGCAGGAGGAAAATAATGGTAGATACACAATAATAATTAAAAAAATCCAAAATTTACACAGTTGATTTTCAGACACAGTTATTATTGGATTGTTAAAAACAATTAGGGAACAAAATAATCAAATTATGGAGTGGATTAGGAAGCAAGATCACGGTACTCAAGCTGTAAATAATACCTCTTTACCAGATGATCTTGGAGTAAATCTTCCTTTGAGATCATTAGAAGATTTGTATACATTGGAAAGATACATTGAGAACAACACTAATTTCCAAGCTTTGGTATGTAATATTCTAATGTCCTGGTTCGATTTAACATCTCACTTTTACATTTTTACAGGCATCATATTACGCAACACTCGGAGGCAGAGATTTTACTGCACATACGAATGCAATATTAAAATCTCTCCTGTCGTTTTCCGTTGCTTCAAAAATGAATTTTCTTGGTAAACGAGGCGAGAAAATAGCATTCAACGTTTTAAAATTACGCAACGTAATCGTTTATAAGTTTTTTTTGTAACTGTGATTGATAAGATTTTTATATATTGTCTTTTAGGTGCTGTTAGAAAAACTTCGCCTACAACCACCGAAAAAGAAATTGATGATAAAATCAAAGTCTGGTTAAAGCACGCCCCAGAAAAATTAAAGAAGGATGGAACTTCCCTACCTGCAATGTTATAACAAAATAATAAAAATATAATTAAAAATTTACTGCATTTGTATTGTTTATAACCCTTCTATAATTTCAATGTTTTTCCCATTGATCAAAAGCGTGTGTCATTATAATTATTTATAAACCCTTCTATTAATTTCAAGAATAATCCTTCTCAAAAACAGTAACTGTACGAAATAGGAGAAATTAAAATTACAGTCGAACCTAACATATTTTTGTAAAATTTTACTTTATTTTCTCCTGTTTAGTAGCATACTTGTTGTTTTTGACTAGGGTTATTTTAAAAAGAAATTTTTTTTACCTTTCTTTACGTCATTCATATGAAATAACGGGACGTCTCGAGAAACGTACTAGATTGGTCATCAGTGACGTCGAGAAACGTACTAGATTGGTCATCAGTGACGTCGCAAGTGACGTACAAGGTTCGTCATCAGTTGACGTCTTTAGGCTGTGACATACGCCGGTCATATTGTCGTCATTAATGACGTCCTTGATGACGTCTTCATTGGTACTACACTGACCAATAATTGACGACATTATGACGACAGTGTGTTTCCTGGGAAAGTGATCAAAAAGAATTTATGTATTTAATAATTAAAATTTAAAACAAATTTTGTTGGAGCTCGATAAATCTCGACCACACGATCTAAATATTTCTGTCGAATCTAATATTTTTTTTCTCCTACTAAACAAAACCATAACTACCGTTAAAACAAAAATCTTACTACATCTTTCCATCCTTGATTTTATTAAAATTACATTCATTCAACAAAAGCATATACCCACATACAAAATTTATAACTCATCCACACACAAAAACTTCAACTCAATTATACTATAAAAAACACCACAGGGCAACTATGGCCTTCACGGATCTATTATGGTCCGCCCTGTGAGGCCGAGGGCCGAATAACTATGGCCTTTACGGATCTATTATGGTTCGCCGTGTGATGCCGAAGGCCGGACAACTATGGCCTTCACGGATCTATTATGGTCCTCCCCCTGTGAGGCCGAACAACTATGGTCTTCACGGATCTATTATGGTCCCCCCTCTGTGAGGCCGAAGGCCGAACAACTATGGCCTTCACGGATCTATTATGGTCCGCCCTGTGAGGCCGACGGCCGAACAACTATGACCTTCACGGATCTATTATGGTCCGCCCTGTGAGGCCGACGGCCGAACAGCTATGGCCTTCACGGATCTATTATAGTCCGCCCTGTGAGGCCGAAAGCCGAACAACTATGGCCTTCAAGGATCTATTATGGTCCTCCCCCTGTGAGGCCGAAGGCCGAACAACTATGGCCTACACGGATCTATTATGGGTTTAGATGGCTAAGGGCGGCGAATGCCGCCCGTGCCAGCTAGTTACGTATAAAAATATACACTGTTTTTACAATACAAATAACTACTATCCCACACTGGGTTCACTATGGGGTTCACACACCTAATCTCCCAACATGGTCATAGGTATATTCTATTATTTAGGATTCTTTATGTTGGTATAGCTGGCTAGCCTAAAGAACTTAACCTACTGAATATTCAAATGGTTAATATCCGCCATGCAGGGACGGCTCCATACACTACAATAAAATGGGGGGGCTGCCCCCCTGCGTGCTCAAGTTTACGGAAAACCACCGGAGATAAAATGTGATGAATTGTGAAACTAAAAATAAAATATTCCCCGGATACAGTCTTCCCTGCCACTCGCCGCGGCGAGCAGGAAAATGATCTTCTTCCCAAGTCTCTGAAAGAGAAGTTTGGAATAGAAACAAGAGATTTAAAATAGCACGTCTAGAACAAAGGTTATAAACGACAGTAAGCATAATTTTAATCCATTTTGAATTACCTTATCTTGCCTGATTTTGGTGTCTTAAGCATGAAGAGGTTATGTGGTGGGACGTGAGGACGTTTTATTAATGGGGGGGGGGGGGTTGCAAGGATCACCTAAGATACCAATTGTCGCAAAATAGCAAATAAAATTATATGAATCATAAAATAAATTGTAACCACCCAAATAAAGAGAATTGATTTGAAAGTTCGCTTGAAAACAAAAGATAGGAATTTGAATTTAAAAAGGTAGCAAAAGAAAGTGAATTTAAAACGAAGTGTCTGGTTAAGAGGGATAATTTGAATAGCAGTTAGCAAAACATATTTTTGTCAAGTTAAAATAATTAAATTAGGTAGGATTAGCATAGTGTTGTTAAAAAGTTAAAATAGTAATATTATTAGTAATAATAAGTGTAGGAAGTAAGCCAATAACATTTTTTTAAAGTTTTAGAAGTATAGAAATGTAGACCTTAGAAAGAACAAACGAAATGCCGACCTACGAGGAAAATGAAGAAAAAAGTATTCACAAATTTATTTACAAAAGAGCCAAAAGAGGATATTACGTTAGGCGTGTTATAACATTTTTCTGATTTTAGATAATGAATTAAAATAAACATATAGGTACCCATACGCATACAGTCAAAAAGTCATTAGGAGCCGTATGGAAACCACTTTCAAGGGTGATGAGTATAATATTAACAAGGGATTTATGGAGATATGGAATGGATAACAATGGTAAATCAAATTGGATTTTCTGAATGTTGTAGAAGCCACAACTTTACAACAAGAATTGCGTGTATTGTATTGTATTTCGCAAGAATTGCGAAAGTAGTGTGTATCCACCTTTAGTTAAGAATAAATTATTAGTAAGCATATTATTTAGCAAACATGCAAGTATTATGAATGTGAATGTATCGGAGTAGTCGAGTAGTAGAGTAGTGATTGACGAGTCGTAGAGTTAGGAGTGAATCCTTACTGTATCTAATGTAAATGTATAAAATGTACAAAGTGAAATCAAATAAAATATTAAATATTAATTCAATGGATTTCTTAATGAATACAAAGTGACCCCAAAAGAACGAACTTATTACACATTTATTTACATAACTATTGAATTTGCAATATTGTTTTAATTGTAAAGAGAAACTTGGAATGAAAACACAAAACCTAGGGAGAACTAAATAATCCCCCTATAACCTGTGGTAGTACAGTTCCTGGATATAGCGATCATTGAAGTCGCGAGATTCAGGAATTATCTTATCTTGGTGTCGCTTGAATTCGGGCAGTCATGGCGCTAGAATCGCCTTGGAACTTTTAAGCCGTAAGTGATCATCGAGCTGATAGTTACCCAGTCCACTGATTAGTGGGTTTTCGGAGGTGACCGAGCGATCGTAGAATATACCCGTCCGATGTCGGATAAAGTCGTCAATTGATTCCACGTCGGTGTCCTCCCGAATTCTGGCGTTTGAGACGTATCTAGGAGCCTTTACGATAAGGCCCTGACCATTTGATAAATGGATGCAACTGACTTAGTGCTGACCTGGCTTTGTTTCTTGCGTCTGATGTATGTTGGCCTCAACGGAGTCCCTTATCTAGGTGCACCCCCAAATATTTAGAGGTTAATCGATGGCAAAAGCATCCTGTATATTATTTGCATGGCGGTACTTGAGACACGAGTTTTGTTTGGTTAATTATTTAAGGTTAAAATTCAAATTTGTCTTCCCTAAAATAAGCGGTTATAATAGCAATATAATAATAGTTTTCAACATTCAAGACGGGAATTAAGGAAAAGTAGGTATGACAAACTAACGGTAAAAGAAAATATACTAGTACATGATTGGTAGATACCATCTCAATTTAATATAGATTGCAAATCTGTTACCTATAGTTTGACTCACGTTAATACTACCAATTAGTAGTATCCCTTGTGAGTCAACACACCTTCGCTTATTATCACGTTTATTCTTTACCAGCGAGGACAACAACGCCCGACGTCTTCATAACTATAAACGCAAAATCGAAATATCTAGCAATTTCAGAAGACAATCTTCAATTCTTTGTGCCAGAAAAATGCACGAAAGTGACAAAAGACTTAAGAATATGCGATACACCAGTCATACATAGCGTCGCGCCAGACTCGATGTGCGAAATACAACAAATCATCCAGTCAAATCATTACGAAATTTGCCAAGAAAACAAGCTACTATTGAAATCGGATCGATCTAAAGTACAAAATTAAACAGCGGAAGATGGTTAGTTTTTGTAGCTAACCCCATACAAGTCGTAGAGTCCTGCCATGATGCAGAAAAAGTGTACGTAACGATGAAAGAATCTACGGTAATCACACCTAATCCCAAATGCACCTTACGAATAGACAACGTAAATGTATTGAATGCAGATCGGCCCATGACGTCCATTATTAACAATCCCATTCAATTACCTAATATAACCCTCGAGTGTTGTAAAGACGCAGGTGTCACGAACATTAAACCAGCCGACCTAAGACCAGTAAGATTGGATCAATTGAAGGATCTAAAGGAACAATTGCATGAATTCAACGAATTGCTGGTAACAACAGAGAAGCCTTTCCTAGAAAACCATTTTATAGAAATGAGTTGCGTGTTAATGTTGCTACTAACGGGATTTGGAATAATCCTGGCATATTTAAGGTATTGTCAAGGCAACCCCGTGGGTAATCCCTTCAGGGAGAAAAGAAGATTTGACAAATTAAGGAAACTTGTCTGTAATTGTTGGAAGGTGAGATCCACCCTCGAAGAGCCCAAGGAAGGGGCAGAATTGCACCCCATAAATAGGCCACCAGAGTAAAAGAAATTCGTCAGTGTAGAAGAAAGAACGACTAAGAAACACCCCGATTGTTGATTAGTGCAGCTAGTGCTTCGAGCAAAAAATTTTTCAAGTAATATCAATATTTGAAGGACATTTTATTTTGTTTTTGTGTGATGTTCATACTCCTTTAAGAGAATAATGGCAATGACGGCTTATCAATTGTCGATATACCCGCGGTACGGAATAGGTATGTTTAGAAAGATGTATAGACTGTTAGATTTTTTTTTTAATTTCGATGTTAATTAATAAGAATTATTGCTGGAAAATTGTGCTTCCTCATTAATTAAACTTGTAGATTGTAACTCACATCTAAGGCATTAAAACGGGTCGACAGCGTGATTATAGCTAGAGACACTAGTTCCTGCCTGATAGACAGTAATTAAAATTTGTTTTCATTTCACAATGGATTAGATTGTTGAGTTAAATGTTAGAATCGCTGTCCATATTTTAATTGTACCTTGATTGTTTAATAGACTGGGCCACCCTAGCCGCCAGGTTCAGGGGGATCCCGTTCGAGATAATCACGCCGTGCGAAGCGTGCGGACAGCGGATGGAGGTATCCAACGTGTGCCCTACCGGATGCAAACATCGCACTTGCTACGAGTGTTTCAAGCGGTACGCCCGGGAGCGGTGTGCATCGTGCGTCAGCTGTTTCCATTGCGGGAAGAGGATCAAGGGTTACGGCGTCTACTGTCGAAACCAACTAATCGCGGTAATGGACATAAAAAATATTTATAAGCGAAAAGGACGAAGGGGTACTAAGTGACCCCTCCCTCTGTATTTTGGGAGACGCGAATGTGCCATCTCAACCTAGGTTGACTCCCGCTAATGTGATTTATTGGAAATTAAAATAAGTTGAATAAAATTAATAAAATAAAATAAAAATATTGGATAGGTCAGTTTAAAAACTAAAGGTTGAAATCATTAAATTTAAGTAATTCCTAGCTGATAACTTAATGAGTGCAACCGCAAGGCTAGCCGAACGGTGGGCTCCCTGCCTTACGCTTGCACAATTTAAAAATAACAAACGCACCGACAAGTAACCATTGCAAAACAGCTGTATGATAAATATGTCATAGAATTCTAAAGGTGTTTTAAAAAAGGGAAGCCGCGGAATTATTATAAGAGTAAAGCAAAAGCGCTTTGCGGAATTGTGCTTTACACAAGAAAACTCTTGACATTTTTATGGGAAGTTATTGCTACCGCTTGCAATTTGCTTCATTAGATCGATATTCACCTGCATGCGATTACAATGAACATTTATTTTTGGTCAAAATATAAAAGAATTTCATAACAAGAGGAAAGTTAGTTTCTCACATCCCCGAAGGCAGCTGCCTATTCGAGATAATTGTATAGAATTAAAAGCCTCCATCACGGGAGCATAAACTGATAATTCACATACGGATTTTACTGCCCCACTTAGGCATGAAAATCTCATAAATAGGAATGTTAGAGTCAAAATTAGGGATATATAGTTTAGTTTTTGTATATAGCCAGAATATAGTTGGTTAGAAAAACAGTGATAGTCATAGTTAGTCGGAGTTCAGTTACATCGTCGGGAACAAATAAGTAGTTAGACAGTCAAAGTTAGATAAAAGTAGCAAAAGAAATTAGTCGGGAAGAGAGTAGAAGAGTCAGTGATTAACAAGTTCGGTATTTAAAAGTCAAGTTCAAAAAGATATCAAGTTGAATTATTTAATCATTCAATTAATTGTTAAGATTGAGTTAGAAGTATAATAAGTCAGGACGGTCAACTATTGAGAGAAAACATAGTATTAATTGTCAGATATCAGTCAGTGCACGAATATAAATGAAAGTGATACACCACAACCGCTATTCTATTACATCCCAATAAAAGAGTCAAGGGACACCACTGTTAAGTTCAGGTAGAGGGATCCTCACCTATATTTCATTCAAAAAGGTATTTAGAAGTTTTAATATTGACACCTGAATCTAATTTAATGGTTACTAGTTGGTACCTGTCATATTGTTAGTAATTAGGTTAATTACTAACATGCTTTTCTATCCACCGCCAACTGCTTCCAACCGATCACTCCCATTTTTTCCAGGTCACTCACCACTCCATCCCATAATTCAACCCTCAAACACAGATCATACTTTTATCTACAGGATCCTGATTTGCTAAATGTCATATATATGATATAGTTTTTCTTAGAATGGCGAAATTCGAAGGGTCTGTATAGCGTATATTTATACATTCCAAAAGCATAAAATACTACCTCAAACTGATCACTACTAAATAATAATAAGTTTGTTGAATTCAATCAAAATCCAACTGATGGGTGGCTTTAAATAATAAAGCTGAAATATTTTATATAAGTATGTATCGTAATATTGTATTCTCTTATACTATCTAAGTATTTTTGTATTATACTCTGCGATATTTGCAATAAAAATTAAAGTGTTTATAAAAATTATTCTCTAAAGAAAATTAGTCAAAATCCCTTTAAGCTCTTATACCTACACTACCTTATGATCTTTTCAGAATCAAAATTATTTTGCGAATTACCGGACCTAGCCCACACATCCATCACATAGCTGGTGCGACATAGCACCTAAATTCTGAAATGCAGGGTTGGGTTTTGAGGTATCCCCCCCCTCTCCTGCAAACAAAGACCGTCGATAACCACTGTTGGTTTTACCCTCCATTTGATTAGCGACGGTCATGGCTTTGAATTTATTTGGACAGAAAAACGCAGTTGCTGTTCCGGAGTGCTGGTCATGCAGGTTTATCCACATCTACTGATCCCAAACATAACTGGGTCTATTCGGTGAAAGAGGAAAAGAAGGCAAATCTCACGTATAAATCTGCGTCCTTATCTGAGAATTTTTGCGCGCACGATAGCCTTGCGGAGTCAGAAAAAGGTGTGCGTAATTTTTATTGCACGTATTTATTTCGTACCGCACACCTTTTTCTGGCTCTTCACGGCTTTCGTGCGCGTAAAAATGCTCGGATGGAGACGCAGCTTAAGTGGCAAAGTCCAGTACCCGTCGGCCGGAATTTCAACGTCAGAGGAGTGTCAGTCGCTTTGACAGTCGGAATCTACTCCGATATCCCCCATGGTTTGGCCAGGCTAGCTTTATTACATGGGGGGGGTTGCCCCCTGCGTGTTCAAATTTACGGAAAACCACCGGAGATAAAATGTAATGAATTGTGAAACTAAAAATAAGATATTCCCGAATTCTGACGTTTGAGACGTATCTATATAGGAGCCTTCACTATCATGAGCCTTCACGATAAGGCCCCTGACCATTTGATAAATGGTTGCAACTGACTTAGTGCTGACCTGGTTGTGTTTCTTGCGTCTGATGTATGTTGGCCTCACCGGAGTCCCTTATCTAGGTGCACCCCCAAATATTTAGAGGTTAATCGATGGCAAAAGCATCCTGTATATTATTTGCATGGCGGTACTTGAGACAAGAGTTTTGTTTGGTTAATTATTTAAGGTTAAAATTCAAATTTGTCTTCCCTAAAATAAGCGGTTATAATAGCAATATAATAACAGTTTTCAACATTCAAGACGGGAATTAAGGAAAAGTAGGTATGACAAACTAACGGAAAAAGAAAGTATACTACATGATTGGTAGATACCATCTCAGTTTACTATAGATTGCAAATCGGTTACCTATAGATTGGCTCACGTTATTGTTTTAGGTTGATGATAAATTACAACTGGACGCAGCATTGTTATCAAGAAGATTAGTTATTTGGACAATGAGGATATAAGCTACGGTTTAATTTCTGCAGTACGGGATGGAAAACTAGAAAAAGTAAGAGAATTAGTTAGTAAATTTGGTTTATCTTACTCCGCAGCTTGGTCAGTAGGATATGTTTTACTTCGTTATACTATTCAGTATGAACATATAGTTATTTCTGAATTACTGTTAATACTCCACTTCATTTTGCGGTTAAAAATGGTAACATAGTAATAATAATTGTCAAAATGCTTTTAGACAGGTGCTGATGTTAATGTTAAAAATATAATTAATAGAACTCCTTTTGATGATGTTATTGAAGGTAAGAAAACGGAAATTGCCGAATTATTGTTAAATAGCGGAGTTAGATTTACCGATAGAAACAACAACGTTACAACCCTTTTTGATGCAGCTAGGCTAGGATGTTTACAGATCGTTAAGTCTTTTAAATTTAAGATCGTTAAATCTTTTAAATTATGGAGTTTATGTTGATTCTGAGTATACCTCGGCATCTTCATATAGGAAGGTTATAGCCCGTTGTGCTTTGCTGTTGAAAAAGGTAGTAAAAAAGTTACCAAATTGTTTCTAAGCAGAGGTGATAATATCAATGTTAAAGATAAAAGCGGTGAAACTCTTCTTCATATTGCGGCTCAGAGTGGACATTCACAGATTGTTGAGCTTCTTTTAAAAAAAGGAGTCCATATTATAGGTTATACACCCTTGTACCTTGCTGTTGAAGAAGGACATGTAAAAGTTGTTCAACTACTTTTAGGAAACGGAGTTAATGTTAATGCTCGATGTAAGTCCGGTAAAACTATACTACACTGTGTTAGTGTGTGCTGCTAAAAAGGTGGAAGGAAGAAATGGGTTACTAAGACAAGGATATCAATTTTTTCTCTTTAATGATTATCCTGAGTTACCATATAAATGTACTGAAAAAATATTTAATTACTTACGTGATCAAGATTTAAGAACTTTAATCGAGGTTTGTAAATCTGCTAATGTCAGCAGTCCCAATACTGCCAGTAAAGATGTAACAATTACTTTAAATAAGTTTCTAAACCATACCCTTAAGAACAACGACAGGAGTTTCTGTGAAAGCTGTGGCAATTTTAAGAAATTATATATAATTTATTTTTTTACGACTAGAAATTTATAATCTTTTTGATATGCTCTTTTATGTTGTATTCAAGGAAGACCGGACTTCAGAATATTGATGTGATTTTTTTGAATTTTACAGAGGCCCTCTTACATCGGGGGCCTAGGGTTTTAGCTTCAATGGAAATCCGCCGCTGTCTATGAAATCTCTCTTATCTACTGCAATGATCATTGCAGATAATTTGATAATAACAAAAAATAATGTTTTTAATATGCCGCACTATCAGCATTTCTCGGATCGAAAAGTACTCTCTAATTGTGCGTTCACGTATTCTTTAAGCTAAGAATTCTTAGCTTATCATATAATATAAAATGTTATAAATCTATATAAATAAGAAGATATATAAACTTTTTCTAACTTTCACCATAAAATCACTTTGAATTTTGAGTTATACGTCCAAACACACAGCCATGTTGTTGTTGCTAGTGAAGCCACCAACGGTACTGTCAAATCAAATCAAAAACAATTTTATTCAAAATTATCAATTTTACAATTGATGCAAGATAAAACACTCACACAATGCAGTTGTTTATCCTACATTTAATATTTGTCTTTTGTTTGGAGCCCCTCATGCTTACACATATCTCCAGTTTAGATATTTTAGCCTGTTGGTTTATAAAAATTCGGCATAATGAATTAATTTTATATTTTAAATTGTCGTTCAAATGGTATTATTTAGCGTTTTTTATATTTGTTGGAAAAACATTTAAAAACCAACTTAAAATATTTAATGAATCTTAAAAATTCAAAATAACAGAATTAATAAATAAACAGACAAATAAATAAAAGAATTAATGACGACACATACTAACTAAAAATAATCTTGTGGAAAAAAAAATAATAATAATAATTTCTGCTTGTGTTTGCGATTTTGTTCCTTGGGTTCATTGGTTGATCATTGGGTCCTATGTATTTACAAAGGCGTTGCAGCTATTGGTTGTCGTTATTATTTTGTTGTCACCTGTTAAATGTCGGTAAGTTTTGAAATTGTAATTTGTATTTACGTCTTGTGTTGTCTTTGGTAATGTCTCTGGAGATGTCGTTAGTTTTAATTTGTTTAGCGTAAAACTTGTCAGACAGTCTCGTTATATGGTCTTTTAAAAATTCTATGTTGGTCTCTTCGTGCAGTGTTGTCAGTCTCGTGAATCGATCTAATCCTGTGATAAGCCGGAGGCAGCGATTTTGGTAAACCTGCAGTGATCGTAGTCTGGTCTTTGACACACCAGCCCATGCAGGGCACGCGTATGTTATTATTGGTCTTAGTAGACTTTTGTAAATAATCAATTTATTCGCTGAGCTCATTTCCCTCCCCTTCAGCAGAGGATAGATCTTTCGCATTGCGGCATAAGCCAGTTGCCTTCGTCTTTGTAAGTGGGCGTCGAAATTTAGTCTTGAGTCCATAGTCACCCCAAGATATTTCACTGTCGTTGTTGGTTTAGTTTGTCGCCCGTCAATGGTCAAAGGTTGGAAGACTCTATGATTTGTGCGCTTTCTGGCAAAAACAATGGTTTCTGTCTTTCCAGCGTTCAATCCAATCTTCCATCTGTCGAAATATCGTCTGATTATGTCTAAGTGTATTTGAGTTTGTTTGCTAGCTACCTGGGCGCTAAATGAGTGGGAATAAATAGCTGTGTCATCCGCGTACAGGGCCAGCTTTGTCTTTGTAAATGTTGGTATATCGTTTACGTAAAGGTTGAATATTTTAGGTGCTAGTACCGAACCCTGGGGTACTCCAACCTGTATAGCCTTGGCTGTCGAAATAGTTTCGTTCACTTTCACTTTCATGGTTCTGCCAGTCAAGTAAGAATGTATCGTAAGATGTTTAGTGAATTTGTAATGTATCATTTTGTAAATTAGTCCGTCAGTCCAAGTTCGATCAAAGGCTTTTTCAATGTCGAGCAGTGTCAATACCGTAACGTTATCCTTGTTGTAATTTGTTATTATATCATTAACAATTCTGGCCACTTGTAAAGTCGTGCTATGGTCAGGAGTGAACCCGAACTGATAAGGGTTTGTAATTTTTAATTTCGATTCTTCAGTTATTAGTCTATTAAGTATAATTTTCTCGGTCAGTTTAGCCATAGTATTCAGTAGTGTTATTGGTCGGTAGCTGGTTGGATCTGTGGCGTTTCTGTTTGGTTTTTTAATTGGTACTGTCAGTCCTTCTTTCCAGGCCTGAGGAAAGTATTGCTGCTTAAAAATGGCATTTATAATGTAGGTCAGCTGCACAACAGCTTTCATTGAAAAGTTTTTAATAATTTTGTTTTCAATTTTATCAGGTCCTGGAGTTTTGTTATTTGGTAGCGTTTTAATGTGTAGTCGAAGTTCAGTTGGGCTTGTAATTAGTTTTTCGTATTGTCGTTGGCTAATGTCATACTGTTTGCTTGTGAAGTCAAGTACGTCGGTTTTAATTTGGGTTTGTTCAGCGGTATCATTCCCATCTAGTGTATGTACTTTCTGAAAAGTGTGCGCTAAAAGTTCAGCTTTTTCAAGATCCGTCATTGCAATCAAGTTATTGTTACGTAAAGCTGGAATTGGCTCGTACGTTTTTCTTAAGCTTTTCGTCAATTTCCAAAGAGTATTGTCGTTTGGTTTTAACGATGTTAGTAAGTTGTTCCAGGTGTTGTTCTTGTATTGTATTATTTTGTCCTGTACTTGTTTATTTAAGTCGATCATTGTGTTTTTGTACTGTATGTCAGCTGTTTGTTGCCATCGTTTACGATTCCAGTTTCTGTCCTGAATTAATAATTGAATGTCTTCTGGAAACAGATATTTCGTGTTATTTGCTGTTATGGTGGTGGAATTTTCGATTTTAGCTATTGTCACGTTTCTGGTCAGTTTTCGAACTTCAATATCTATTTCGTCTGTGCTGTCTATGTTATTGTTTATTTCAATTAGTTCATCAAGCCTTCGCCGAAATTTAGTCCAGTCTGTGTCTTTAAAGCTTGTGAATCGTCTATTATTAGCGTTTTTTTCAATTCCTTCAATACGGAATTGGACAATATTGTGATCCGACGATAGTTTTGCTTTAGTCTTCGGTCTTGTCACGTTAGGCATGTTTTTAGCTAGTATGAGGTCGATTGTGGACGGTGTCGTATTGTTCATAGGATGATGTGTTGGGTTGTCAGTATATAGAATGTGAATGTATTTGTTGATGCAGTAGTTTAGTAAAGTTGTACCATTTGTGTTCGTCGAGTTACAGTTCCAGTGCGTGTGCTTGGAATTCAAGTCACCGGCAACCAGAACCTTACCGTCCAATCCAAAAAGTACGTCAACGCGTTCATTAAATCTGTTGGATGGTCTATTGTATGTAATAATTATTGTGGTGTTGTCAAGTAATTTAATCCCCAAAGCTTCGATACTAGTACCTTGTACGTCAATTCGTCTATGTGGAATATCGTTTTTAATTATAGCTGCAACGCCTCCTGCCCCGTGACCACCTCTATCTTGCCTGTGGACAGAGTACCCTGGGAACTTAAGGTTCTTTGCTTCAGTTAGTTCTGTTTCTGAAATTAATAAAATATCAATATTATTTTTGTTTAAATAATTTTTAACTTCATAAATTTTATTTGTTATACCATTTGCGTTCCACAGATTTATTTTTAGATTAGCAGCCATATGTTTGTAAATTTTTGAAAAAATTGTAGGTCGCGTTAAATCTTTCGGCTTGTGTTCGACATGATTTCAATAGATTGTTGTAATCATTTAGGGCTCTTAACATTTCATTCATATTTGTGTGTTGGTTAATTTCATTACATATATCAGCGAGATTCGCAAATGTATCTCCTATGTTTTCTTCTTGTGCTTTTTGTCTTCTTATTGGTTCAGGATTTTGTGATAGTGATAACGTCGTTGATCGTATAGGGGACCTTAAAGGAGGGAAGGACCTCTGATAAGGTATTGTCGCTGCTGATGGTGGATGTACTTGTGTATTTCGTAATTCCCATGGGTTTGTTCTTGGTGGTGGTGCCGGAGTGTACTGTGTTCGTTGTTGTGTGTTGCTTCTTATTCGTCGATTTTCTTCAACCAATTTTAACTTCTTTTGATAAGTAGGACAGTTAATGTTATTCGCTGGATGAGCACCTCCACAGTTGACACACTTTGCGGATTCTGTTGAAGGTAATGTGCATTCTTTCGTAAAGTGACTTTGCGCGCATTTTAGACATCTCGGTGCACGCCTACAATTTTAGGTGGCATGACACCAATCCTGGCATCTATGACATTGTATTAATTGCTTGCTGTTTCTATGTCTTTCCCAAGTAACTTTTACGTTTAATACGAATTCAGCTTTCTGATTGATAATTTTTTCGGTGATGGTTTCGTTTGTAACTACCATATACATTGGCCTTTGGGTTCCTGTTAATTTAAATACTTTTTTGTATGGTAGATTATTATTTTTAGAAAGTTCTTCTTTTAATTCCTCCAGAGTAGGTTCCAAGTCCAGTCCTTTTAAGACAAATGCATGTGTCTTTTCTTCTTTACTTGCGTACGTATGATATTCGCACTTATTTTCAAGTTTTGATTTTAGCATAGCCCATTCGTCAGTGTCGTATACATGAATGGCGGTAGAGTTTTTATAATATCTTAGATGAAAACCTTTTCCTACATAATTCTTGATGTCATCGATAAATTTTCGTTGCTCTGGTATTTCGCTCGATACTATTATTGGGGGTGGTCTTGGTTTAACATTTTTGTTTGTAGAGGAACTTGTGGTGATATTATTGGTTTCATTTAAAGAATTTACAATTATTTCTTGTTGCTGTGGCGTTTTTTCTGTGTTGGATAGAGTAGAGTATCGGTTTTGGGTGCTAGTTGGTGCCATGAGTAGTGTTTTGGGTTGCCTTGTGGTTTGCCGTGGTATTAAGTAATTAAAATCGTCGTTTTCGGTGTTTACTTCCATTTGGTTTGCGCTAGTGGTTGCATCTGTTGTTGGTTCTGATTACAAATTCTTGATTTTGCTTTCTATTATTGGTGGCGTTTTATGGGGTTTTGTTAATTTGGGTTTTTTCTTTTTGTCTTTGAGGGACTCCGAGGTGTTGTCTCGTTTGTTCTTAGTCATTTTCGATTAAGCGTATGCACTTTCGTTACTGGTTTTGGGATCACTGCGGCTTAAAATACTAATTGAAAATAAAATTTTTGTCCTAAATAAAATAACTAATGTAAAAATCACTTTCCAAAATAAATCAAAATTTAAATAAAATTCTAAAAGTTTTAACGTTAGAAGTGTCGTTATCACTCAATAACACTCGTCGTTGTAGATTACCGGTATCGTAAAAACGTAAAAACATTAGCTTAGCGCGAAAATTTAAAAAATGTAAATAATAAGGCTAAAATAGCCTTAAAGAAGGCTAATTGTTATTTATATTATGAAATAATACTAATACCATTTAATAATAAAACGCGAAATTTGAGTAAAACTGTCAAAACGAAAGCAAAAATTCAACGAATGTTTTCTAGTTGGGCTTTTTAGTATTTGGACTCGTTTTCGTTATTGCGCCGATGACAGTATAACTTTTGACCTTTGGAAGGAGCTCTACACAAGAATATACAACTGCAGCCTAAATTTTATATTTTAATCACTGGCATGCAGCTTATCGTCAACTAATTAAAAATAACTAAATAAATCGTGGTGACTTTCAAAAACATTTAGTTATGGCAAGCTATCAGAGTGATATAAGCGATAGTTTAATTTATGCAGTTCGGGATGGAAGACTTGAAAGAGTAAGAGAATTAATTAGTGAATTTGGTTTATCTTACTCGGCAGCATGGTCAAATATATACGATTTACTGCGTGATGCCATAGCGTGTGAGCATCAAGATATTGCTGAATTACTTTTACGAAACAATTGTGAAGTTAATAGTAAAAACCCAGGACTGTCTGAAACTCCACTTCATTTTGCTGTTAGTTTTGGTGGCATAGAAATTATTGAGTTGCTTCTAGATAGAAGTGCTAATATTAATGCTGAAAATGTATTGGATATTACTCCATTTGACATCGCAGCTGACGATAAGAAAATGGAACTTGTTGAATTATTATTAAATAAGGGAGCAAATTTTACTGATAGAAACGACTATGAGGCAATTCTTCTTAGAGCAGTTGAGACTGGATCTTTACAGCTTGTTGAACATCTTCATCTTTTAAATACTCGAGCTTGTATTGATTCTGTATTATATACCTCTAAATATAGAAAAGGTTGCACACCATTGTGTTTTGCTGCTGAAAAAGGTAATGAAATAATGATGAAATTCCTTTTAAGTAAAGGTGCTAATATCGATTCTAAAACAAGTCATGGTGAAACTCCTCTGTATGTGGCTGTTGAAAAAGGACATAAAAAAATTGTTATGCTACTGTTGAAAAACGGAGCTAATATTTATGCTCAAGACAATAATGATAATACTATACTGCACCTGGCTGTTGAAAAAGGACGTTTTAGAATTATAAAGGATATTTTAAAGTATTGTCCTGATGTGAACAATAAAAATAACAGGAGCGCTCTTCACACAGCAGTCTACTACGGCTCTAGAAGAATGTATAGGAAGGTTGTGAAAAATCTACTTGAATATGGTTTTACTATTGACCCTGAAGATGTAAGTAATCATAAGTTGCTACATGCTGCTGTTGGAAATGGATATTTAAAAATTGTTGAAAGGTGTGTGGAAAGGTTACAATATGGTGCTGGTGTTAATATATTATCCGTTCATAAATATGAAAAAGGCTGTATGCCTTTACATGTTGCAACCAAAACAAACAAACGGGAGGAAATAGCAAAACTATTAATACGCTATGCAGCTGATGTAAATGCTGCAGATGAAACTGGAAAAACCCCAATATTTTATGCAATTGAGAACGCAGATTTCAAAATGACCAAGCTATTTTTAACGAATAGAGCTAATGTAGACGATAATTCTGATCTACTGAAAATTGCTGTTCAGAAGAAACGCAGAGAAATTGTTGAAGTTCTTTTAGAAAACGGTGCTGATATCAACGCTAGCGATAAATATGGTAGAACGGCATTGCATTTTACTGTTTTAAATGAAGGTGAAGGAATATCAAATTCATATCAATTATTTGGAATATCAGGTTTTGGTTTTCTTTATGATCATCGCGATAATAATGATGATGAAGAAATTGTGAAATTGCTTCTAAATAGGGGAGCTAATGTAAATGCTCAAACCCAAAATGGTGCAACGGCGCTTTGTCACCTGACTGCGCGCATCGGTCACATTTTTTAAAAATCTTGTTATTATGAAGTGTTATACTTATAATAAAAATTTCGAATAGATCCGGCAAAAATTAAAAGTCAAATATTTCTTGGAGAGGACATTTTTAGGTCAGAGTATATATCGAAAAGATTGAAACGTTAACTTAACGGACAAATTTATGTTTTACAATCGAGTAGTAATTATAATATTTTATGGGAAAGAAAGTATTCTCAAAAGATTTTCATACACGTCTAATAAACCATGCGGTAGATAATACAGTTTTAATAGAGTTGACGTAGCACCCGTCAATAATTCGCATCGTCAATAAGAAAGTCACCATTCAATAGCATTTCAAACCAAACGTCAATCCATGTATATGCTTTGCTATAATTTTATAGAGGACTGATGGATACTTTTATGCGATCCATGAACTCGTGTTGGCTGTCAACACACGTGCGGTCTTTCGAACCGTGTGAAACAATGCCCGTTGTTCGGTTATCTTAGACATGTGCCGACATGCAACCAAATGTGCTAGCATTTAACATGGGAGGTATACGATTTTGAAATATCGAAAGTAAATAAAAACTAGACAAAAACTTATTTTGCTCGACCGCAGACAGGCAACAAAAAATTGTTATTCTCGATTCATGTGGTGATAGATCCCCACACTTTCGTTTGAAAGAGAGACAAAAGCGTGCTTTCACACTTTAAGGAACGTCCAATTAAAATGCATATCCCTTCTTTCCAAATTAATGGGACCCAATTATAAGGGCCCAAATCAATCGTTAAGTGGGAATTATCCTAATTTTAGGAAGGGAAAACGCATAAAAGGGACTGCAAATTGCAATTTGAGGAGATTCAGAAAGATTCTGAGTGATTTTGAACAGAGTCTCCTACCGTCTTCTCGTGTAGTAACGCTTCTAAAGCGGAATTAAAACATCAAGATCTCGCATTTATTTCGAGATTTTTAAATCAATAATATTCAATTGTGCTAAAATTATTGTGCGTCAATTCCAGGTAATTTATTGAACATTTACCGACAATTGTTTATAACATTTAATAATATCGAGTTATTGCAAATAATTTATTGAACATTTACCGTCAATTGTTTATAACATTTAATAATATCGAGTTATTGCAAATAAATTATCGAACATTTACCGTCAATTGTTTATAACATTTAATAATATCGAGTTATTGCAAATAAATTATCGAACATTTACCGTCAATTGTTTATAACATTTAATAATATCGAGTTATTGCAAATAATTTATTGAACATTTACCGACAATTGTTTATAACATTTAATAATATCGAGTTATTGCAAATAAATTATCGAACATTTTATACCAATTGTTTACAACGTTTAATAATGTCGAGTTATTGCAATTGAATTATCGAACTGTAGTCTCGCAATACTTGCCGCTTGGATGCAATTACGTAGCATTTCTTTTTATCGGTATGGTATAAAACAGGTGTTGCGTTGCGAACACATTTGTGCATTCCAGTAGTTTTTCTTATCGAACACCACATTGACGTTTCTTATTTATGCAGTGCCGGCTTTAACTTATTGTAACTTCGCGGATAATTACCCTAGTGAATTATTTCGAACGGGGACCCCTATTTTATCGCGTAACACAGTGCGTAAATCACCCTGTCATTTCACCACCTTCCGATTTGAAGAGGTTTTGGAAGCTGGTTATTGCACCAACTTTCTGGTATGGTTTGAGACATCGTATTCAGCTCCATTCTGCATTCCGAGGACGATTCTCACTCTTGGAGGACCCGCCAACGACTTTCCCTAGAGGTCGAACCCCAACAACTAACTAAGTAAGAAACCTTTATATTTTTAAGATTGTGATGTTAAATGGTCACCTTGACCACAGGTTATGTTGATGAACATTCAGTTCAAACCTTGGAAGTCGATCGCAACCCTTTTGTACATCTTTTATGTTAATTAATGTTAGTGTCTACTATTAACGTAACTTTTAGCACGCCATTCGAGCGTTCATATTTGAACCAGTAATTTAACGTAGCATTTTTAATTTAGCATTGCAGCTAAAGTTTGTTTATCCCGTTGTTGGGAATTTTGGTAATCAATTGCATTGATTAATTTTCATTATTAACTTTGTGAATCATAGTTTAGACGTCACCGAGTTGCACTTAAGTAACTATTATTATTTTTGGTGGAGTGCTGTATTCAATACGCCCCCCTTTTACGTATGAACTTTCTGGGTCATACTTTGCAAATTAGCAGCTTGTATTTTTGTAACAATAATCGTTTTACGAATATTAATTTCGCAACGGAAACCACACTGAAAGGTTCCGTCAACTGTACATATTTATTTTTATACGATACATGTAAATTTGATAGTATCTTGTGTAAATTCTGTCAACTCCCCCCTGATATTATTTTATTCATTACATTTTTGTTATTTCCCAACTTTGTGTTTTATTATTATTGTGTTAATGTTTATTTAGCTATTTTCACCAACGGAAAGTTCGCCTCCTGTAAAGGTAAGGTCATTGAGCGAGGCTTTTCCGGAGTGAGAATTCGCAGTAAGATCATCAAGTTGTCGCGTACCAGCTTGGAAGGTGTGATAACCAGTCCCCTTCAAAAAGATTCATTTCTTCGTATGCGTGGCGCCCATTTAAACTCCCTCGTGTATATTAACCCCACCGATTTTGACTTACCTCCCCCCCGTGTAAATTATTCACACCGATTTTGACAATTTTTAGAATCGCGATCGAGGATTGCCCGGTCGTCGATTGGAAACACACGCTTTGCGACGTGCCGTCACACGACCCTTTTTATTCCTTTCACCAACCCACCCCTTCGCGACTTTGAGCTAGTCAACTTTTTATTACCTGTTGGAAAGGTGTCGTGGATGCAAACCGTGTTGTAACAGCTTCTTGCTGCTACACAAAAAGGATATGTGAAAATTGTTGAGGTTCTTTTACAATATAATGCAGATGTTAATTTCACATTTAAAAATGATCTGCCACTACTACATTTTGCCGTCCAAGGAGGTAACAAAGTAATTACCAAAATGCTTTTGCACAAAGGAGCCAATATAAATGCTAGGCAAAAAAATAGAAAAACTGCACTTCATATTGCAACTCTTCAAGATTGTAAAGAGGTTGTAGAAGTATTGCTAAGATGCGGTGCCAAAACTGATTTGAAAATTGAAAATGAGCTAACGCCACTTCACATAGCTGCTGTCAATGGTCATTCTAAAATTGTCGAGTTTCTCTTAAAATTTGGTGCCGACAGTGATTCCAGAACTATAAGCGGTGAAACAGCGCTCCACGTGGCTTCCCTTAAAGGGTATGTAGAAATCGTTCGAGCTCTACTAAACTATGGATCAGATATTAATATTATTAGTAAAATGAATCAGACACCTCTTGGATATGCTGAGGCTCGTATTAATTTATCTTATAACACTATTGCGAATAATTATGCATCTGATTTTGCCGATTATTCTTTTCGCAATGATCATGGCATCCGTCCTTTATAGAAATTATAGAGATACTCCAACAACACATAGTTAAAATGGAAACTGCAAATTCATATGACAATTTTAAAATGAGTTGCAATAATGAATTTAGGCATTTAGTGAATAAATGTAACAAAGAAATAGCCAGAATGAAGAGTGAGAAGATTAGTAATTCTAATGTTTCATTTTATGATATCTTGACAAAAGGTAAGAGTCGATTAGCAATATATGCAGGAAATGAAAATATAGTACGGGGATTAGGATCAGATGGTTATAAAATAAAATATCCATTGTATGCTAGTATGATACAAAGTAATTTTATAAAAGGGAAAAGAAGAAAAGAGATGCTGGAAAAATATTTAGTTATCTAAGCGACGAATATTTAAGATTTTTATTGGAAGATTTTAGAACGGAAGAAGGAAGAAGAGTTATTGGAGCAAGGCTATCGATTTTTCATTTTAGCATTAATAGTTTTCCTCAATTACCTTATAATTGTACCGAAAAAATATTTACTTACCTAAATGATGAAGATTTGAGAATTTTAATCGTAGCTTGTAAGCCAAGTAATATCAGCTGCCTTAATATTGATTAAGGATCTGTTAATTATGTTATCTATGTTGATAGTTTTCTATATATTAAAATCGTTCTCTATGCCATAAAAATTGTAGTAACTTAACATTGTCTACGTTTCTTGTAAGATGTCATATATTAAATAAATAATATTATTTTCAGTAATAGTAACAGATTTTATAACATTTAAAGTTTGTATAACCATTATTTTCGTTTGTGTTTGCAAAATATATTCAGCGACATAACCAAGGTTTATTTCACCAGCCCCCCTTTTGAGGTTAGGGTCGCATTATTTGGTGTCGATTGTGTGTGTTTCTATTCTCATTTCAATCAATTTGCAACTAGCTATGGGAAAATGAATTGTGATTAATCCCCAAGCAATAACCGCCATATTTTAAAAGTATAGAAGTTAAAGTACTTAACAAAATTGGTGTTATTACACTGCTAAATTGATGAGTTTCGTTAGATTTCAACATAACACAATAGAAAACTTTTTCTATTACAGGAGAAATAAGTAAGTTTTTAATAACTACAACAATATATCAGAACCGTCCCTAAAACTATTAACAAGTGCATAACGAGTTGCCATCTTGCAACGATACTTTTTGATCATATAACACTGGATCAATCAATTTTCATCCGAAAAATGGATCACTAGTGGAGGATCTATGGGTGAGGGGGACATGATAAGGTTTTACCCTCCCATACACATTTCAATGGTTCCACGTGTAATTTGAAAATTTTGCTGAGTCACTCGCTTGAAATTAATGTCAACATTTTTAACTAAATTTGAAAAATTTTTTACTGATATTATTTGCGTGCTTACTTTTAGTGTTTGTTTTTGAAGAAATTTTAAATTTTGGATAAAAGTTGCTATTTTTAAAAACACATTTTGTAGTCACTTTGCAACGTGTATTTTAATAATAAATTTTTCATTTATTAAAATACACAAATAATTTGCAGTCTAAAAATGTTACTTGGGTTTCCACTGATACATGTAAACAAGATTTTTCCTAACAGCATTCGGAAATAGAACAAGGCCAATAATTAATGTTCAATATTTGAGCTCCGAGCAACATGTCTACTCCACGAGGTTTGTTGAATGAACATGCATTTTAACATATTTGTATTTTTCAAGTTCAGAAAATATTCCAAGATACCGTTAATTTATAACGTTAATTTAGCTTGATTAATTTATAAAATCAAATTTTTTTCAAAAAAGTTTTATACTGTTTTATGAAGGTATTAAGACTGTAATTAAACAAATTGCACGATCAGCACATTTTTGTATCACTAGGTGGAAAGAACTGAAAATTGCAAATGCATATTCAGCGCAGTGTACATAATATGTTCCTGGGGTCTTAAGAAAAAATACAATATCATAAAGGTCGGTAGCAGAACAATTTTATGTTTACATAAACATATCAACTAGTTGATTTTGCTGTAATATTTGTTTATATAACAATTATAAAGGTAAGCAAACTATTACTATGTTAGATTTAACTATTTGATAATAGTTAAATGTAAAATTGAACGCATTGGTAGTTTGATTTTACAAAATTTAACAAACTAATAGTTAGATGACAAAATAATAGTCAAATGTGCCTATTTTTTAAGTAGGCTTTCATTTTGTTGTGCAACAATTTTTTAGTAGTTGTAATAACAATCCACTTTGGTTTGAAAATACTATTAATGTAGTTTAATTTTACAAAATTGACTAGATTGTTAGCTAAACATTTAATTTAGTTGAATTAACCTATACTATTTCTTTGAGTGTACAAATCCATAATAACACCAATATGGACCTATGGTATACAACTATGGGGAACTGCAAGTGCCTCCAATATTGAAATACTACAAAGATTTCAAAATAAAACCTTACGAACGATTGTCAATGCTGCGTGGTACGTGCATAATCATGTCATCCAACAAGATTTACAAGTCCCATCAGTTACTGTACAGATCCAGAAATTTTACAAAAGATACAAACACAGACTAGAAATACACCCCAACAAACTAGCTAATAAACTGGTTGACACCACCGGCGAGGTACGAAGACTGAAGAGATTCCGACCCTCTGACCTACCCGCTCGATTCAATCCAACCAACTGAAATTGGAGTTTATATAGGAAAACATTTATTACTGGAATGTTTTTCACATGACATGTAATAAATCACCACATTTACTTATTGTTTTTTTTCCCTGCAGGGAAGGGGGAAACCTTCATAGGCACCACCCCATCAGGGATGGTAGTGTCAGATTCTAACTGACTAAAACCCCCTCCCCGACGACAGCGGACTTTACCTTCTCGGCATTACTTCCGCTGTCGTCTGCGATCTTCCATGCTGCATCGATGATGCAGGCTCCCGATGACCTCCCGGTTTAGCACGAAAGTTTGTGTCCGGGAGGTCAGGCACTATCACTTGATTCTACTTTTTCAATTGAACCGGACACACCGCTCGCCGCGATCCAACACGTCTCACCGGGTCACCTAGTGGTCCGTGATCGTCAGTATAGGTGTAAGTCCACTCGTCATTAACTTAATAGGCGGAAATTCCGGCGACAAAGTCAAGGCCGAGCCGACCGTCATCCATACCGGAGACTCCGAGCCCCCAAGCGACCCTGCAAATCACCCAAGTAACATTTTCAACCTGGCAGACCCCTGGTAAATCCCTAGCAGTCAAATCTCACAGGGACCTGTGCCTGTCTAGAACCCTGTTTCGGATACTACAAGGGGTCTGTGCCAGGGGTAAATGGACCAGATTTTGCGCCCCTGCCAGGTGCCTCTAACAGAGATCTACTAGGTACCCTTACCAGGTACCCTGGTAGGTTCCTGCCACAGGGATCTACCAGGGAGTTGTTACAGGCTATAGACCGAGTGTAAAAAAATATTATAATTATAATTAAATTTATTGCAAATAATGAATTTTTGTTACGTTCATGAAAAAATTTGTAATCCCCATTTGGTTTATTATTATTTTTTTAACTTCTTGTTGAGTTTTAATTTCGAACTAATTTTTTAATTCAGGGCGTTTAAATTATTTTATTTATAGACAGTTCCATTTTATTTAAATATTATCTGAAAATAACGGTATATTATAAATTTCATTTTTTTTATACTTTCCTGCACCGGGGAGCGAACCCATGTTGACATCGGCCTGTTTGTTCCATAAGCTGACACGGTAACCATTTGGCTATACGGAGGTTATACAAACAAGAAGTTATTAGTGATTGATGTTATATAGAATTCCAATTTTGTTGAAAAATAATATAATTGTGTAGTGAAAAATGAGAAAAAAATGGAAAACTATATTAGTTTAAAATATAATAGTATTAAAAAATCTAAGTGCTCGAATAATGATTTATTCATCAATGCAATGCGTAAATTTAAAAGAAGTGGCACGTACAAACGGCGTCTTAATAATATGCTAAAAAGTAGTAATAATCATTCTACAGAAATTGTTGAATTATTAGCATCCGACCAATCAAGCAAAATGATACGATAACGTCATCATCAAATGCTGAAAATGTGTTACAACCTCATGAAGAAAATATTACGACAAGAAAAAACGACCTTGACAGTAACGAATTTAATTTATCCGATGACGATGAAGCTAATAATGATGGCGTCTACGTTAACAACTGTGACGAAAATTATTGTGATAGCAGCGATGATTATTTCTTATTATAAAAGGCCAAGTCTTTCTTTCTGTCTGTCCCACGGAAATACCCGAAGCAAACCGAACCGAACCGAACGCACAACGTATCATCGGATCAACGTATCATCGGATCAACGTATCATCGGATCAACGTATCATCGTATCAAGGTATCATCGGATCAACGTATCATCGTATCATTTTGTCTATATAGGACAGCTATTTCCAAAAAAGCATTATGTGAACTTCCATAATGGATAATGAAAATTTTGAAAATCCTGCTGCAAAGCGACGGCGATTGAATCGTGAGAGAAAAGCACGTACAAGAGCTAATAACACAGAAGAACAGCTTCGATCACAGCGACAAGCTGACGCTCGGTCTCATGCGATACGTCGACAATGTGAAACTTTGGAACAAACTCAAGCGCGGCAAGCTGCTGACGCTCGGTCCCATGCGATACGTCAACAACGTGAAACTTTAGAAGAAACTTAAGCGCGGCAAGCTGCTGACGCTCGGTCCCATGCGATACGTCAACAACGTGAAACTTTAGAAGAAACTCAAGCGCGGCAAGCTGCTGACGCTCGGTCCCATGCGATACATCGACAGAAAGAAAATCGATACCAAAGTCAAGCAATTCAACTCCAAATAAGAGCATTGAGATTTGATGAATCTCACGTTACTCGACACGATTGTGGAGAAATGAATTCCATCTGTCAGTTCTGCGGCTCCAAGAATTTCGCCAAGGAGCGTCCAATTGATAAACAATTTAACAACTGCTGTCATAAAGGAAAAGTGAAGATTCCGCAACCGCTCGATCAACATGGGAATCTATTGTTATATCCCGAATTTCTTCGCTCTATGCTTTCAGATTCAGATAATCCTTACTACAAGAACTTTCGTCAGCACATCCGCTCTTACAATTCCTCGGTTTCTTTCGCTTCAATGGGAGCAGAGATTGTTTCAATGCTGGGTAACGGACCATACGTTTTCAAAATTCATGGACAGACGTACCACAGAACCACAAACCTGTATCCACCTGAAGGACAAACAAGAAAGTTTGCACAACTGTATGTAATGGACACGACAGAAGCGGTCAATGAACGAGTAAATCTGCCTGAGAATAGAGGTTGTCTACCTGAAGTGATTGAGAAAAGCGATCGTTTCTTCCGCGTCAACAATCGTATCGCAGCTTCATTTTGCCTGATGAAAGAAATTGAGCAACAAGAGCGTGTACGAGCCGAAGAAGGACAACCAGTTCCGGTCGTCAATATGGTGATGCGGCGCGATCGGCAGTTGTTACACGACAATCCACATCCAAGGCACCTTCCGAACAAAGATTAACGGAATGACTAGCTCTAGCCGCGAAGGGTGGTGTTTGTAGGGTGGAGCAGAAGGGCTTGTGACTAAAAGTCGTGTCTTGTCGGTCTTTCCTCAGCGACCGGGCAATCCTCGATCGCGAGTTAGATTGTTATCTCAAAATGGGGGGGGGGGATATATTTACACACGGAGTAAAAAGGGCGCCACGTGAATTCTGAACCAAGGTCCATTTGAAAGGGATGCAAAATCACCCTTTCCAGCTGAATACACGACAACTGTTGACTAACTTGAACGCGAGTATCTCACACTGGTGGCCTCTCTTTGGATTACAATGTACATCTTGTTGTTATTAAACCTTACCTTATAATATCGCTAAATAAACAAACACATAAACAATAATAAAAACACAAATATAAATAATAAAGAGATATAATGTCGAAATATACAGGGGCATCTGGCATTTTATAACATATGTCTAATCATATTTGGACCCCCTTCTGCAATAAGGAACCAACCATTTTCCAATCATTTGTTTCCAACAATCATTTTGATGCTTTCCATTATACAAAAGAGAACCAGAATATAAATCCATTTTAAAGGCATTTATTGAGCATGGGAACCAACGTTTTGTTATGTGTTTTGCTAGATACTGAAACCTTTATACTGAAAATACTGAAGATACTGAAAACTGGTTGGTTCCCTATTGCAGAAGGGGGTCCATTTACATCTACATAATGATACAAAACTCAAATGTGAAAAACTTGACTTGAATAATGATAAAACGTCCCTATAATACTAAACGCGTAAGCGCCATATTGCTTTTTATTGGTTTTCCCAAAAACTTTTTTTTAACACACTTTAGCGAATGTAACGAGCCGCCAATCGAAAAAGACCATATTTTTACAACAAATAGGATAGTTTTTGTCATCCCCATAGCACATTAGATCGATAAATTAATTAAATTCGATTTTATTTGAAAAGTGCTGCTTAATAATTATTGTACGTTTTTAAATTTTAGTACGTCTGTCACTCTCTTGATACAGGTCACCGTGTAGTTAAACGAGAGAGACGGAAAACAACGTATGATTTTTAAGTATCATAACAATAATAAATTAATTGACGTGTCAGCTTCTGTCAAAAATCACATATTATATTATAATATGCATTTTTTTCAGACGAAAATTGAAAAATCTCAAATTTTAAGAATTTTGGATACATTTCGAGGTGACAAATTTCTTTGTACATTCGAGATTGCTTAGTAGCCTTAAATTTGTGGTACGCCACTATCGCTATATTGTTAAAGCAACTCATTTTAGATTGAAAAGTGCGGTTATAGTTACTCCGTGTTGAGTATGAAATTTCAAAAATTAAAGAAATCACAACTTTTTCTGCCGTTTTGTGGCTACCAATTGCTCCGTGAGCATCGAATACATGTGTTTGACAAGTTTTTTTCGTATGGTTACGTGACGAGGAATAAATATTTTATGACAGTATATCCCGGTGCACATAAATTTTTCGTTCGGTGAAAATTTTTACACTTTCCAAATTTCAACACCCAAGGTTTGTGATAAATTTTGGTGAAAACCTGAATTTTAATCTTCTCTTCGTTTTAGATATAAAAGTTATGCTCGAAAATGTTATCTGTCGGCAGCATTTGAATATCTAAAAATTTCTAACGAAGCATTGGTTTTATCGACTTACCGGGATGGTTTTTATTGTGAATGCCATGGTGTGAATGTGTAGCATAACATTTGGACATAAAATTTAGCCACCGAATGGTTCGCGAACCAAATCGACATATATTGATCATGTACCGTCTGACAAGAACTTTGATTATTTTGTTAATTCACAATAATTCCACAAACCAAAGAGTCTAAATGAAATTGAACCCCATGTACAAAGTGCATTTAGAGAAATGGGCATAACTTGAGTAACATAAAAAGTGTTTCTATCACCGTCGCCAGTAAATGTGTCGTAAGATTTCTACTTCGCGTGGAAGGAAAATTTTTTATTTAATTTTTTTAATAAATATGTATAGTCAAATGGTGCGATTAGATTATTTATTCCACCTTGCTTTTTACGCTATACGGTAATTAAAACTGGCAAAAGTAACTTTTTCCATATAAAAAATGTAATTATTTAAAATAAATCATTAAATAACTAGGTACCTACTATAGAAGTTTTTTTTGCAACGGAGACAAAAGTGCATAAGGCAAATTTGACTTTTACTAATGTCCGACCAAAGACGGAGAAGGATCCGTATTAAAATTACCCATAAGTCTTTATTAATTTATTTTTTAATTCCAAATTTTATATTTTTGAAATTTGGATTATTTTTTTATCCCCTTGCTTTTGAACTTACGAGGAAATGTGTAAGAACTAATTTTATAGAGGACCGACGGGTGCTTCAGCCGAATTTTTTAAATTTAAAATTCGTTAATAGATAACGACGTCGTTGACGTTTTGAAGGTATTTTCACAAAAGTTCCAAAAATTGTCCACTTTGTTCAAGTTTTGGGCTGCGAAAGGATAATTTTACTAAACTTTTTTTGTTAAAAATTCTTAAAATTGCTTGCCAAATGTAATTTCGTCGATAAAAATTCGATTTTCGAAACAAAAATTTCCGTTATGGTTTTGAAGGCGCCTTCAAAAAAAATTTCAAAATTTTGCTTTTCATTTTATAGCTTTGCGGTGCGAGATACAAAAAAAAGCTATAGAGGTAAAATTGTTTAGCCCCGGGATCTACTTCCGATGCCGGTGGAAAATTAAAAATCCGTTCGTAAATAAGGACGCTAAGGCCGTTTGAAACATTTTCAAAATTGCGACCTTAAAACTGATGTGGCGCGACGACTATGATAAAATTTTTAATTTTAAAAACGGTTACGGATGGCATTTTTGAATCGCGAATTTTTCGAAAAGCATACTTTTTTTCATGGGACGTCAATTAAAAGGTGGAAAATTGCAAAAACCAAAATTTTTGAAAACTGATTTAAATCAAACCCATTTGCATACAAATATTTGCGCGCAATTTTAAGCGAAACGAGTTGGTTTTTCGAAAAATTTTATTGAACACTTTCCGTTTTATTTAGCGAACTTAAGCGGTACGTGAAGCAAAAATTTCATTTTCCAAATTTTTTTTCAACGTCCCCAGATAATATGCCGAAAGAATAATAATTATTGTCAGATTAATGTTGAATTTTTAACGGGGATGCTTCATACTCGCGACAAAGTATTGCGATAAATTTTGAAAATTTTACATCGCATGTTCGTCGGATTACAAATTGAGAAACGTTTTTACAAAAGAAGTTTATGACTACATTCTCTTACCTTTCGAAAGTCAAATTGGTCTACGTCTACGAATAAATAAATTTATTTTTCAAAACTTTAAAATAGAAAATTTAAGCAAGGCAACTAAAACATTTTTCAATTTTCAAATATTTTATTTATTTAATTTTCCACTAAATTTTTAACAGTTTTATAAACTTTTGTATGTTGGTAACTCCGATGAAAACTAACAAATTATCTTTTTTAAGTTGGTAATTTTCTTGAATGATTTCTTGGCACCTTATAAAACATATTTATATTGAACTACAAAGATATTTATGTTATTGCATTTTCCAAAGCATTCTTGAAAAATTTTGTGATTGTAATTTTGTGTTTGTTCCATTCAACATTTTACACTTAAAATCTAGATTATTATAATATTAAGGTAAGTTAGAAATTTATATAATATATTTTTTTGTTGATACCACTGTACGAAAACGCTAACAAATTTTAGATTTATTTAGTACCTACGTATTTTCTTGGTGTGCTGTAAGAGTTTTATTGAGAGTTCTCAAGATATTTTTCTTATAGCACTTTCCAAAGTATTTTCGTGATTTAAATTTTGTATTTAGGCGATTCAGCATTTTGCAATTGGTAAGAAAATCTTATCTTATCTGATCAACGGAACTTGGATACTTTCTACTGGTAGTAAGTGATTTTAATATTGTTTTTTCATTTCCTTACTGTATAGTCATCATAATGCCTAAACGTTCCAAACACATTTTCAAATTGACCCATGTAAAGCAATCCAAATCTTTAAAAACTCCTGCAATAATTTTTAATGAACCATTAACACCAAATGAAGTTACTTCTTTACCTATTTTTAATGATCAAAATACGTCATCGCTTGCTACTGATGTTAATTTCCCTCATGTAACAGAATATTTTCGGCATATTATTCGTGGCGATTTTCATCAAGCATCCAATATTTTCAATACCAGTTCACGAGGTAATCAATGTACAGCCAATTCTGCCGTCGCGCTAGCATTTTCCTTTTTACAATGTGCCACATCTTGGAATGACCATACGATCAATTCCATTTTAAAACTAGGAGATAAACATTATTCGAATAGCATTTCCGCTCGACAACAACCCAACAATTCGAATCAAGGCAATCTTCAACATTTAACGGTTAACGAATTATGCCAAAACATTAACATTACTGATAGACAATTAAAGATTGAAGTATCCGAACAACAATCAATTAATGGCCATTTAATGATGAATGAAGAAGCATTTCCCAATTTACTCGATGGTATGCATAGATTTTTCAATATTCACACTTCTGGCATAATCACCTCTAACGGATTATCTATTGCCGTTTTTAAACAAAATAATTTATACCATTATTTCGATTCCCATTCTCGAGATGCCCGAGGTTTTATTCATTCAAACGGTAGAGCCTGTTTAATTTTTTTTGACAATATTATTCAAATGCATAATTTAATATTAAAAAATTTATTTATTACTTCTCATAATAACGATATTTCTTTAAACGTATACGCATTAACTCCTATTGTCATATCTGATAATATTCCAATGGTTAATCTACTACCAATACCTTCAGCAACACCATCATCCGTCGTTCATAATACAAATCATCAACAGAATTTTAAAGTAAAGCCCACAACCAAAACAACAAAAACAAAACTTTCATCTTCAAGAAAAACTTCTTTGAATAAAGAATTAAATAACACTTTTGAAAATTTAATTATTGGAAAAGATTCAACAAATATTCAGAATCAACGAATCATTACAAAACAAACTAAAGAATATAAAATTGCTTCTTCAACTGATGTCCAGGAAAATAATTTGCAACATATGAATAAAATTTGCAAATTTTGCCAAGCTATCTTTTTCTCTAAAGAAACTGTTAAATGTTGTCGAAATGGCTTGATAGATTTACCAATTAATATTGATAATTATCCTCAACTTCTGTTTCAATTATTAACCGACACACACCAATTTTCAAGTCACTTCAAAGCGAACATTATGAGATATAACAATATATTCGCATTTGCATCGATCGGCGCCAATGTCCGCGTTTCTCCTGGTTACGGTCCATCTATGTATTTAATTACCGGTTTAATTTATCATAGAATTAGTAATATTGATTTAAATCATAAAGATCCCAAGTACGGTCAACTTTACTTTTTGAATTCAGACGAAGCGAACATTGATCGTTTAAATTATAATGGTAGCTCAACTTTAAAACCAGAGATAATTAGTGAAATTGACGCTTTATTACGTGTAATTAATCCTTTTGCAAAATTATATCACTTTCTAAAAGAAGTAGAAACAGAAGAGCGTGAAAAAATGAAAAGAGAAGGAAACGATTTTCCTAATATTGGTATAAAAATTCACCAAGAGAACGTGATAGATCGACGTAGATATAATGCTCCAACTACTAATGATGAAGTAGGAGTGGTTTTTAAAGGTAGTGACGGCGATCCACCCCCACCCGGAGAGTTGCGATTATGTTTAAAAACAGAGCCGAATCGTTTCCAAATAATAAGAAGAGAATCGCCAATAGGGAAGATGCATAAATTTTTTTTATAGCGTAGTTGGATCAAAAATAACTAAATATACTAATTAATGCTATTTAATTTATTTATTTTCGTTTTGATAATAATTTAAAAAATATTTAAAAATCCGTCAATTTGAATTGAACGAAACGACCGCGCAATTTGCCAAGTGACTGGTGACGTCACAAGTTAAATTTTACATTCATTTATGTTATTTTTCTGCGGTTTTGTGCTTTGAAAGTTGAAGTTTGTTAGTGTTAAAGCTGTTATTTATCATAATTAAATCAATTAAAAACAAGAAAGTTAAAAAAGTACTATACACGAGTAGAATAAACATGAAAGTGAGGTTATTGCTATTGTGCCGGTGACTTCGTTGCGTTTAAGGTCACATGTTTTATTTTAAATTATCATTGAATTTTAAAATGGATTATTTATAACAAAATACAATAAATAGAAGTTATTTTTGCTGATTTGATATTTAATATATAGGATTAATCGGAAAATACTGTTTTAACTAAATTTTTTTATTCATGCATGTTCCCCATAGCAGAACCACTTTGTTACCCACTTTTATTTCCTACAGGCGAATTGGGCTGGGAAACTAATTTACAATTGAATCGTGAAAATTCGACACGCAATTTGGCAAGACACAGAATTAGTATGAACGAATTTGTCATATACAGAGCTTTGGCTATAAGAGATAACTTTAGCCCAATTTTAAGTGCCGCTAAATTAACACAGCAATACTTTGTCGATACTTATGTACGACTAGAAGGTGAACGATTACATTTTATCAAAAATAATCAAACTGCTTTGAGGTGTCATCAATATAGCGGATTATTAGATTATTTGAATACCATTGCTGAACGTCAACAGACCAAAATTGGTCGTGTTGTTATTTTACCATCGTCATTCACCGGCAGTCCGAGAGCGATGCAGCAACATTACCAAGATGCCATGACGATTGTGACAAAATACGGACGGCCCGATTTATTTATTACCTTCACATGCAATCCTAAATGGAAAGAAATTGTAGACAACGTGAAAACGTACGAAAAGGTAGAAAATCGGTGCGACATCGTTTGTAGAGTGTTTTACTTGAAATTTAAAATTTTACTTGAAGATATTTGGATTCGCAAAATATTTGGACAGCCTATAGCTTACGTTTACTCTATTGAATTTCAAAAACGAGGTTTGCCACATGTACATATTTTACTAACCTTAAGCGCCCAAGATAAATATAGAGAACCAGAAGAAATCGATAAATTTATATCTGCTGAAATTCCAAACCGCGAGCAAGATATCAATTTGTACAACAGCGTAACAAGGCATATGATTCATGGTCCATGTGGTGCATTAAATCCGTTCAGTGTCTGTATGGAAAATGAAAAATGCAAGAAACATTTTCCGAAAGCATTTATTACCAATACAACAGCAGATGGTTCAAGTTATCCTATGTACCGTCGACGCGATACATCCGAATACATTACGATAGAACGAGGTAACAAAACCTACGATATAGATAATAGATTCGTTGTACCATACAATCCTTACCTATTGAAAAAATTTAACGCACACATCAACGTAGAAATATGCACATCTGTTAAAAGCATCAAGTATATCATGAAATATATACATAAAGGCCACGATTGCGCCGTATTAAAAACAAACGTTTATGGTGAAAATTGTTACGACGAAACCGCCGAATATGTCGATTCACGTTATATCGGTGCTTCGGAAGCATGCTGGCGACTGTTAAATTTTCATTTGCACGGCACATCACATACAGTATTTCGTTTACCAATTCATTTGCCAGAACAAAACATAGTATATTTCAGTGATAACCAAGAAAGTATCGCCATTGATAAAAGTAGTACCAAAAGATCTATGTTGGAAGATTGGTTTGAATTGAATCGAAGAGATTCCGCGGCAAATAAATTTTTATATTCAGAAATTCCTCATCATTACAGATTCGATGGCAAAACCTGCAAATGGATGCCACGCAAAAGAAATATTGGAAGTGAAAGGATAATTACACGTATGTAGACCATCAGTCCGAGATATGTTGAACTATTTCATATGAGAATACTTTTGTTACATACAAAAGGTGCTCGATGTTATCAAGACTTAAAGATAGTCGATGGGGTAATGAAGGATAGCTTTAAAGCCACAGTTGAGGCTATGAATTTGATCGAATCCGACAACGAGTGGATTAACTGTTTGCAAGAAGCTGCAGAGAAGCAAATGCCATCTCAAATGCGTAAACTTTTCGCATACATATTGAGCTTTTGTAACGTAGCCAATCCTTTAACTTTGTGGAATACATATAAAAACTTTCTGATAGAAGATTTCGTCCATAAAGGTACATCACGAGAAAGTTCTGAACGTAAAACTTTAGGCATTATCAAGAAAGTTTTAACATCTGTTGGAAAATCTTACTCAGAAGTAGGCTTACCAGATATTGGGCAAGAAGAAGTACAAGATATATTAATAGATCAAGAAGAGCGTGATGAAGCGCGAGAAAATGCCAACGAAAACGTTGTAAAGTTAAACGAACAACAAATGTCAGTTTTTAATAAAGTTCTAACTGCAATTTCCGATGATGAAGAAAAATCTAGATTATTTTACGTGGATGGACCCGGTGGTACAGGCAAAACGTTCGTGTATAATACCATTTTGGACTCCATTTATGGTTCTAACATTGATTTCGCATCTGTTGCGTGGACAGGTATTGCTGCGATACTTTTAAGAGGCGGTCGAACAGTGCATTCAAAATTTAGGTTACCCATAAATTTGAAGAGTACTTCTACTTCATCAATTACTGCTGAATCTATTGAAGCCAAAATGTTACGTAGCACGAAATTGATCGTTTGGGATGAAATTACGATGGCTACCGTAAATGCTTTTGACGTCGTAGATCGTTTATTCAAAGATATATGTAATAACGATAAACCTTTTGGAGGAAAAGTAGTACTTGTGGGCGGAGACTTTCGCCAATGTTTACCGGTCGTACCGCGAGGACACAGAACTACGATCATGGAAGCTTGTGTCACCAATAGTAGAATATGGTCTAAATTCGAAAATATGCAATTAAAAGTAAACATGCGAGCATCAGGAGAAGAAGTCGAATTTGCAAGATGGCTATTAGATTTGGGAGACGGTAAATTATCAATAGAACCAGCCGGTATTTTACCCGAAAACACTATATTGATACCGTCGCAGTGTATTGTTGAAGATGTAGTTACTGCGGTATACGGTATAATCGAGACATATACTGAAAAAGACGTTAAGAGTTTTGCGTCATGTGCAATTTTATCACCCAAAAATGATAGCTGCAACAAAATTAACAACAACGTTATTGAACGTTTCCCAGGCGAAACGATGACTTACTACAGTATAGATAAAATTGCAACCGATGATGAACAAGAGCGAGCCAATTTTACAATAGAATATTTAAATTCGATTACGCCTTCAGGTTTACCTAACCACGAATTAAAACTGAAGAAAAATATTCCGGTTATGTTGTTGAGAAATCTAGATATCAATGAAGGTCTATGCAACGGAACACGACTTATCATTAAAAAATTGACCGCTAATCTTATCGATGCCGAAATTGCCGTTGGTCAATCGAAAGGCAAACGAGTTCTTATTCCGAGAATGGATTTATCTTCCAACGACACCAGCATTCCGTTCGATTTGATTCGTCGGCAATTTCCATTAAAAGTTTGCTTTGCCATGACCATCAACAAGGCACAAGGACAAACTTTCGATAAAGTAGGAATTTACCTGCCGAGTCCAGTATTCGCACATGGTCAACTATACGTCGCATTCTCGAGAGCGAGATCCTTTTCTTCGATACATATACAAATTACCAACTCTTCGCAGCAAGGTAAATTATTACGAAACGACCAACGAACCTTTACGAAAAATATTGTATATAAAGATGCCCTAAATCATTGATACAACCGAAAAAGTCACCACGAAAAATATCATAGCTTTTGGATAATAAAATAATAAGGATAATATATGACACAACATCGCAGGTTGACAGCTGAAGAAATACCGAGAAGTGAATCCGGCTGTCACCGAGGAGGGGGTTTTAGTGAGTTAGAATCTCACACTACCATCCCAGATTGGGGTGGTGCCTATGAAGGTTTCCCCCTACCCTTCACCGAGAAAAAAAAAAAAAGGACGTATCGGAGGCACACTGTTTTACTTTGCCTCCTCCTAGCATACTGTTAATCGAGAAAAAAATAAAAAACTAAAATATTCTAAAGTTTTCCTTGGTCAGCGCAATTTAAAAAATAAAAAACGAAAGACAGGTAGCGCCAGAAAAAAATAGGAACTGCCAATGTAACATTTTCATTAAGATGAAAAAATAAAACAAATTTTTAAAATATAGAGATTCCTTACTTAAATGGGATCGCCTATTTAGAAGTTGGTAAGCTTTATAAGAGTAGCGTTCATTATCTAGGTAATGGAATGTTTTGGTATCCATTATGTTTTATAAGCTTAGCACCACAAACAGAAGCGCTCATGGTCTAGGAAAAGTAAATATTCTTTCTGTGGGTCGCATTACTAAACGAAACGAAATCAAATATTAAAATATTTCGATTTGATTTCTCTCCCTTTATTTTAAATGTGCTCCCTCTCTCCAGCGCCCAAAGTTAGCAAAACTAAAAGTTAAACTGTCACCTGGCTCCTCCTATTATCACTAAAAATATTGACTTGAAGTTAATTTAATTAATTTAATATTAAATATGAGTGGTTTAATTCATTAAACTTAAATGTGACGTAAAACATATTTCGAAAATGTGACGTTATTCAATAAACAATTTAGAATATTAACACACAAAAAGGTCATACAAAGAGGTTGCGATCGTCTTCACGGTAAACTTAAGGTTTGTAAAATGTAATGGTCAAAACTGACCAATAAATACAATAATACTTAAAAATACGAAAATAATGCTTACATATAAGGTACTGATGCGTTCCAAACGGAATTTCCATATAGATTTGCCGATGTGAGATACGAGAATATTGTTCTTCAATAATCGAGATGACCATAAATAAGTTGCAAAAGGCGAGATGATTCGGTAGAGGGTGGTTGTTGGTGATGACGAAAAATAAGGGTTTCCACTTCCGATAAAATCAACTCAATCCGTATCTGACTGTATGTCAGTTCCGCGCAACCGGATGAGTTTCGTTGGAAATAACACGAACGGGTTTGTTAAACGTTAACAACAAATTTAAATTCCACTAATTTAATTGATTCGAAACAAACAATTGAAGTCCGGTACTGAACTTTCATATGTTGATAAAAAGTTATCTCGGAAAAATATCCACACGTGATGAACGTAAACATCTGGACTGCGAGTTACACTTAAAGAATGTTCGACAAAGTTATCCATATCGAGCGGTGCTTGCATATCGGCGGGCCGGTTTATAATACCAAAATGATTTTACATAAAGACTGTATTAATAAAGCGTGAATAGTTCAATCCGAAATTGGGTTTTAATCCATAAATTTAAATAACAAAACGTTAACAACTGTTCAATCCGAAAACTGGTTTTAATCCATAAATTTAAACAACAAAAACGTTAATGGTTCAATCCGAAACTGGTTTTAAAATTCGATAAAATGTCTAAAAATATTTAAATAAACATGTCCGAAAAGATTTACAAACAACTATTTAAACGAATGATTATTAATTCAAATGCTGCCGCACCATATTGATGAAGGTTCGTAATATCGATAAAAAAAATCTGTTACCTATTATTGCACTTGTTCACATCTGTTACACAATTGATTGTTACATGATTTGAGATCTTACGTCGGTAAGATCTATTTAATTGACTTGATATTCAATTACACTAAAAATCCGCCGGTACTAGGCGTTATCTCGGCGGTCGGAGATAGCTTCCGGCCGAGTTTTTGGATATTACATGATCTTCCACCCAAACCAACATAGTTTCAGGGTGTGAAGATCCCAAAGGAATCTTAAAAATAATGCGCTCTGTAGCTCCTTATATGTGGTTTTCGATCGTCGTGGGGATAAACTCCTTCCACAATTACCTCCAGAAAAGTCCATAATTGGTTCTAAAATTTGGCCTCGGGCCTTGATTGGCTAAAAGAATAAGTGAAACACGACACTTCGATCTCTATTCCTACAAAATTCTGCTCGAACTTAGCAAATGCAGCTGGTCGCTATCGCGTTTTTTGCTGCCTGAACGTTCGAATTTCGATAGTTTTTGTCGAGCAAAAAGGTATATTTTCAAATGTTACTTTGTTGCACTTCCCATAAACGCAATGTAAAATGATTTTGTATTTGGGTCTGGCAGGTCAACATCTGTACAGATAACAAAATAAACTACATAAATCAAAGTGATTTTGACAGGTCCATATGTGACTTTGGAATAAAATTGCATCTAACATCGCTATCCCAATTTAAAGTTTCTACATGTACAACTAATTCGTTAACTATGCATCTAGGCGGGTGGACGTGAATTCAAAATAGTACTGGGATGAAGACAAAACTGATGACCGATAAGATTCTTAATTTGTTGATGTATGCTACGTTAGTCTTGAAATACCATTCCAATCGTATAGATTTGGGATGGACGTAATTAAAAACTATTGCAATAAATTTGTACTTCAGACATTGGAAGAATACTACACGATTTAAAAATATCGTTTCGTCTAGATTTAACTTCGAAACTATTATACTGTATTATCCATATTAACAAAATATATACTTTTAAAATATTTTCATTCGAAAATTTACAAAGACGGAATCTTGTTATTTCCTTGATTCTAATTTTAATTGACCAAGAAATATACATATAACTTTTAAAAGTTTGATTTTAAAAATTTAAAAAGACGAGAAATATTGTAGTTTGATTGTAACGATATTTTACCAAAAATTTCAAGGCGCTGCGAGCGCGATTTCCACGTTACACAGTCTGATCAAAGACGTTACAATGCTCCAACGTCCAATGAAATTGCAATGGCGTTCGTAAATGATGACGGCGAACCTCCTTTTGAACGTGATATCCGTATCTATCCTCGAAATCCCGTCGACAATGCACAACAATTCATTCGTATCAATATTCTCAGACCAAATCTTGACCCTATGACTTATGGCATTCTTTATCCGTTTGGCGAACCGGGGTGGCAACCCAATTGGAGTTGCGAAGGATATCGGCAATCCCGTAATAAAATCAGCATGTTACAATTTAAAGTTGCGCAAACAGCAATTAGAAACGATTTCAATCCGATCATGAGTGCGGGAAAACTTACGCAACAGTGGATTGTCGACTCATATTTGCAAGTGGAAGCCAATAATTTGAACTACATACGATATCAACAAAGTAAATTGCGTACTGAATTGTATCAAGGTCTATCCGATCATATTCAAAACTAGATGATACCCCGTCCGAGGACGGGCAGCTAGAAGGACGGGCAGCTACCCAAGGTAACTTAAGTTGAATGAAGATTAAGGAAAGCTCTCAGTGCAATCCAAAAGCCATATGACCTTGGCTGCCTGCCCGTCCTTCTAGCTGCCCGTCCTCGGACGGGGTATCATCTAGTAATATTAATAACGACATGGAATCTCGTTTGAATTCCATTTCCGAGTTGAAATCTAATTTACGAAAATGGTCAGTTAAACACGTGGTTACACAAGTGACCGTAGAATTGTTATATTGGTGTATATTGTAATACATAAATTGTTTGATTAACTTTTTTTTTAATATAAAATAAACATAATATTTTCATTAAATTCATTTTTTAATGTTTAATAGATACCGAAAATTTTAGATCATTTTAGTGGTTTTAAATATGAAAACTACATGCAAAAAATTAAAAAACAGTTAAAGCAAAGTAACCGACCCCTTGAACAAGTATATAATCGTATAATAGAAGCACGGGCTAATAATATAAAATTTGAAAGAGTACAATACCCGATAATTAATTTTGATCGATCATCATCATCTGAGACATCTACAAGATTTGTTAAAACTGTAGAATACAATGGTTTTTGCATATCTAAGAAAAAACCCAATAATTGCTGCACTATTAAAGGCAACAACGTAATTATCATAAATGATATATTTTATGAAGAAAAAATATTATATTTCAAAGCACGACGGTACATTAAAAAAGAGTCCTATTTTAAGGAACCTTGTGATTCTCAAATATTTAGTGTATCGCTAGTTAATGACTCAAATTTGTCCGATATTGAAATCATTCCCGCATTACAGATTATCTGTAAATGTGTTAAATTCCCTGTGTCGATGTCGGCTAATAATGATTTTGAAAGTTCAGATCATGTTATTATTCCCTTAATCCACAAAATGAGATAAATTAATAAACAAATTGTTAGAACGTTATTTCTGCACGTGTTTTTGTAACCTGCATAACCTTACTTTTGAAATAAAGAAGTTATTTGAAAAGAAATAATAAGAAACAATAATAAGATACACTTTTGTGCAATAAGCGTTACCGTTCTTGGAAAGATTTAATAATCCAATGTTGGAACAAACATGTGCTTTTAGAACACACATGTTTTTTACTTTATGCAGTAGCGGCTCGTGATATTTTAACAGGAGGGGCGCCCTACAAGAAACTTTCTCTTTACATTTGTTTATTTTTTATGTGCACTCTCTCTTAATCTTACATTAATTAGGGGTCGTCCATAAAGGACGTACGCATTTTTTTTTTACTTTTAAGCGTCCCCCCTGCCACAGCTGGTCACAATTATCCGGACTCTGACTATCCCCTTTTTTCGGATTTTTTTCAGTACCCTTTTTTTGGATAAAATCTAATTATACGAATTTTTGATTATCCGAATGGGGTCCGGTTCCAATTGATTCGGATAATTTGAGTTCGACTGTATTTTAACCCCCCCCACCTGACAAAATTGCTAATAACCTGGGCACATACGAGGATATGGGGATGGTTTCGATACGGAATCTAGGAAGCCATATTTTACCCCCCCTCCGACAAAATGGCCGGTATTTCGGCATCCGGGACACTTGAAGTATGGCGATTGGTCCATCCCATGCGGAATCTAGGCTGGCACATTTAACCCCCCCCCCCGCCGACAAAATGGCGGATATTTCTGGAACCGGCGTACTTGCAAGTATGGCGATGGGTCCATCCAATTCAGAATCGAAGGGGCCTCATGTTACACTAGCTCCCCTCCCCCTCACAAAATGCTTCCACCCCAAAATCGCTATTGTTAATTTCAGTGTTGCTCGGAGCACATTTTTTTTGTAACAAAAGGGACAGGCCAAAGGCCGACTCATATTGTTAAAAGCAAGTGGGAGGCCGACCCGTATTCTCAAATCTAAATGGGAGGCCGAAAGACGACTTGAAATCGAAATTTTCTGGATACGGTCCTGAAGCATTTATTGGTTTAAACGGTTACTTGTAAACTTTTTTAGATTAACTTATCTATAGCTAACAATATATTTTACACATATAATTATCATAAGTTCGACTATTTAATAAATTTTGATTTTCATAATTCAAAATTTAAACTACTTAAATATTTAAATTTCATATTTAAATGTTAAGTTGGTAATACTGAGGATTGGTAATGCAGGAGTAAACCATCAGGACTTTCCATACTATTGTAAACAGTATATATTCTGTGATATAACCTTAAATTGGCACGAGGCAGAAATTTTGTATACTTTTAAATTAAGAGAAATTAATTTGAAACACGTGTATAATACAAATGGTAAGTATTCGTTTTATACCTACTTGATAAATTTTTACACAATTGATCTCGTCAATTTCGATAAATATATTCCTGAAAATTGAAGATAACGTTTCTAGAGAATGTTTTTAGTCTTACGCAGTAGTTATGTTTGATGATGGTAAGGCGTCAGAAGTACCAAAAAATTGGTTGACTGCTAGAAATAGTATGTGTTGGTGGCCAAGTGTTAAAAATTCAAGTGGTTTAATTGCGAACAAAGCAGAACCAAACACTGGTGCAATGAAATGGACAAAATTTAAGGTGAAGTTGGAGACTTATTGTGGTATGTATTATATATTCTGCGGGGGTGTGAATTATGTATCTATATGTATTTTAACTTTCAGACACTTTGGACGCTGCAATAAGGCGAGCAACATACCAAGACTATACGTCTTCAGAGGACACTGCGTGCAATAAGCAGGTAGTAAATTCGTCAAGTGAAAGTGATATAGACAATGATGGTAAGTGCTACACATTACTTTATTTGATTTTCTCACTGATACTATACAATATTTCAGATTTACCACCACCACCACCACTTGCCGTAACTCATAGTGAACTGCCGAGCATGAGTCAGGCTGAATGCAGCAATGCTGAAAAGAGTTGCATCAATGGTAAATACTATAAACTGTTTTAAAAAGTTTTACATGGATAATATTCAACATTATTTTTTCAGAAACCAGCGGAAATCTTGCCATCGTGGTACAAGAAATCGAAAGCCAAATCACATCCCCGGTGCAGGGAATATCTATGGAAGGTAATATTATATTTGTAAATTAAAAGAAATTAGAAATTTTTAACCTCTTAATATTTTAGAACATTTAAAATTAATTTATAAAGCGCTTGCGGACATTAAATTACAAGTAACGTCAGTGCAAGAGCCACTGCACGTTTTGAACAATAAGAAGCGACGGAGAAAGCATACGAACAAAAATATAATTTCAAAACAATATTTCCTATCCAGTCGATAGATCAATTGCAGCAGTTTGAAGAATTGCTGCAAAGCGATAAGAACATGCAACCAAGTTTTGTAAGACTTCGAGCGAATTGTAAAAAATATTTGAAGTGAATAAACATTTATTAGATTAATCATAAAATACTTGTCATAAATTTAACCTTTCTCCTAATTATTGCCCAAAATCAGTGTCGCAAAAAAAAAAAAAAGTCGCAAAAACATCACAAAAGCGTTGTATTGCTATCACATGACCGTCACAAAAAGTCGCCCGAATATCACCAGAGTGTCACATGCGTATCACATGCACAATCACAAAAAGTCACAAAAGCGTTGTATTGCTATCACATGACCGTCACAAAAAGTCGCCCGAATATCACCCGAGTGTCACATGCGTATCACAATAGCGTCACTAAAGCATCTCAATATCACTGAGGCGTGTGAATGCGTGTCACAGTGATATCGCTAAGGCGGACATTGATGCATACTGCGGTGACACTACGGTGATATAACTGCGTCACAAATGTGTGTCACAGGGATATCACTGTGAGATTGCTGTGACACACATTTGTGATATCACCGTAGCATCACCAGTATAGATTAATATCCGCATCAGCGATATCACAGTGTGATATCACAGAGATTTCACTATGATATCACACTATGATATCACTGTGATATCGCTGAGGCAGACATTAATCCATACTGATGATGCTACGGTGACATCACAAATATGTGTCGCAAGGATATCACTGTGATTTAACAGTGATATCACAGTGAAATCACTGTGATACTACACTGTGATATCACTGTGATATCGCTGAGGTGGACATTAATCCATACTGGTGATGCTAGGGTGATATCACTGCGTCACAAATCCATGTCACAGTGATATCACAGTGATAACTCTGCGTCGACTGGGTTTTTCCTAACTCATTCGAGAATGCATATTGTGAACATCCAGCGAAGATATCCAATGCTGAATGGGACTCTCATCTAGTTGATTGTGTTGATTTGTCGCATATCGTCATCACCGAACAGGAAGTGGCAGATAAATTATGTTTGCTTAAGTTATCCTCAAACCCCTGCTCGGATGGTATTCCTGCAATCTTCGTTAAAAATTGTGGCGAAAGTTTTCTAAGACCTTTAACGCTACTCTTTAATAAATCTCTGCAGACCTCTAGTTTTCCCAGTGACTGAAAGGTTTCATCAGTTACTCCCATTTTCAAGGGTAAAAATCGCTCACATGTTGGTAATTATAGACCGATATGCATATTATCAGTGATCCCCAAACTTTTTGAATGGATCGTTACCGATAAGCTCTATTGGGCAGTTAAAGGAATTATTATTGACGAGCAACACGGTTTCTTCAAACACCGATCGACCGCAACAAATTTATGCACATTTTCTGAATATGTTATAAACAATCTGGAATCTGGCTCGAGCGTTGATTGTATATACACAGATTTCACTAAAGCCTTCGACCGTGTACACATTAATAGGCTGATATTTAAGTTGGGCAAGCTTGGTTTAGGTGCCAACTTACTCAATTGGCTTTCTTCTTAATTTTCCAATCGTCAACAAAGAGTTAAAATTAACAACTCGTACTCTCGGAATATATTCGTAAAATCCGGAATTCCTCAAGGTTCACATCTGGGTCCGTTGCTATTTATTCTTTATATTAACGACATTAAATCAGTCTTCAAGAATTGCAAATTTTTACTATACGCTGACGACCTAAAAATCTTTAAGGTCGCTAATTCGGTTTATGACTTCAGTCAAATCTCTACTGACCTACGCTCGTTCGAGTCGTGGTGTAGCGCCAATTTTCTTCAATTAAATATTGCGAAATGCAAATCTCTTTGCTTTACACGTAAGCTTAGCCGCACATATCGTACATACCAATTGTCAGGAAGTTCGATTGAAGCTGTTTCCAATTTCAAAGATTTAGGTGTAACTGTCGAATCTAATTTTAGCTTCGCATCACACATAAATGAAACAATTAATAAAAGTAATAGAATGTTGGGTCTTATGTTACGACATGCTCACGAATTTACCAGCTTGAGAGTTTTAAATTTACTGTTTGCTGCTTATGTTAGATCGCATTTGGAATACTGTTCTACGGTCTGGCATCCGTACCATTTGAACCATATTTCTCGGATCGAGAAACTCCAAAGAAAATTCGTAAAATTTCTTTGCTTCAGGTTTCACATCTCTTTTGATGTGGATTATGACCTGCTGCTGAGTTATCTTGGATTGTCTCGAATGGATAATAGAAGGAAGTACCTAGATTTGTGCTTCCTCTTTAAATTGTTGAACAACAAAATTGATTGTCCGGCTTAGCTGCTCAAATTTAATTTTTGGGTCCATCCCTGCGTGGTCCGGAACCCAGACCTTTTCTTGACGGATTTCCACAGGACAAATTATGGGATGCACTCGCCTGTTTCGGCAATACAAAATCTTGCCAACAAGTCCGATGCTGACTTCTTTACGAACTCTCTGGCGCAGTTCAAATCTAAGACGAGATGCTATCTGCGCATATAGGTGCTTGTTGTAGTATTATTATTTTTCTTTTTGTCGTTGTATTATTTTATTAACTAGTTTCTTTGTTTGTATTTGTTTTTGTATTGTATTGATTTTTGTATATAGTTATAAGGATTTATTCCGTCAATAAAGGCATTATTATTAAATAATATTGAACTATAAATAAAGTTATCAATCATAAACTAATACAGTGAAATCTGTATATGCCGGAATCGTGTGCATCACGGAAATTGTTTGTGGTCCCGAATTATTGGTTTACAATACTAAGTAAAATGAATTTCATAAGCCGGAATCTGTCTAACGCGAACACGGAAAGCTTATTTTAAGCATAAGCCGGAAGCGAAATTCAGAAATTAATTTTACTATTTATAAAAATTGCGATGTAAGGACGCACATTTTTATCCAATGTTTAGACCAGGGCTTCTTAAACTTTTTTATATAGCGACCCCCTTCAAGCTTAGGAAATTTTAAACGACCCCCTCCATATAGGGACGCGCATGAATGGATTATCGAGATTCCTTAAAGGAAGGCAGGCTACTCAAAATCAACTTTCAATGTAAATAAAATAAGGATTAAAGAATACGTACCCATTCATTTCACATATATATAATTGGAAACGTTGACGGGATATCGGTCGTAATAAAACACAATAAATAGAATGACATAAAACTATATATATATTTATTCAATAGAAAAAATAAACTTTTGTAACAATTTTTTTATAAGAAAACATAAAACTATATCTATATATTCAATAGAAAAAATAAACTTTTGTAACAATTTTTTTAATAAAAACATATTATTAACATCAAACAATATTAATGTGACGGATGTGATTGTTTATTTTTACACAAATAATTAAATCTAGGCTCAATTTGAGTTATTGCAGATCGTAATAAATTTTCAACGTTTATTAAAGTTGAACGGTATTTTGATTTTATGTAAGTTAATGTGGAAAAGGCTGATTCACATAAATATGTTGTACAAAATGGCAGTAATTTATTCATTGCCATTTCCGATAGTAGGGGATATTCTGATTTGATTTCTATCCAAAATTCATGCACAGGCACTTGAGAAAATCTGAGTCGCAAGGTAGTATCACTTGTTAATTCGGCAAATTCTTCTTGTGCTTTGAGGTTTAAAAAATTAATTTCTTCCATTTCAATTGAAAATGGATTGCAAATCCATTGTTGTGTATCGATATCATTGGGAAAATACCTATGCATGTTAACTTCCATATCCTTCAAATGATTAACTATAATTTTTGTAATAGGAGTATCTTTTTTTGAAATATTGTTACTAATTATATACTCGTCAGTAAATGGAAACATTTCGAGCGATCCACTTTCCACTCTGTTCTTCCATATAAGAATTTTTTTAACAAAAGCCTCAAGTTTATTTTTTAACATAAACATATTAACGCAGACTCCCTGCATTGATAAATTCATATCATTGATTTTATCAAAAATATCTGCCAAATAGCATAGCTTGAGAAGCCATAAATTATCGTGAAAATAATCGGCCAAATTAGAATTTTGCTCTGTTAGAAATATAAGAACTTCATCTTTTAAAGTTAATAATCGTTTCAAACTTCGACCTCTTGATAGCCACCTAACTTCAGCATGTAGCAATAAACTTGTATAATCCGAATCCATATCAATGCACAAATTTTTAAACAATCGACTATTAAGTGCTCGACTTTTAATAAAGTTAATGATTTTGACTGCATCAAAAAACACAGTGTTTAATTCTGGTGCAATTTTTTTAACAACAAGTGCCTCTCGGTGAATCATACAATGTGTAAATGTAATATGATCATTTCCAGCTTTAACAAATGCTGTAAAACCAAGATCTTGTCCGGTCATTGCTGCAGCACCGTCCGTGCACACACCAACACAATTTTTCCAATTTAATCCTTCTTTTTCAAAAAACTCATTTACTTTTTTATATATATCTTTTCCACGAGTATGACCTTCCAGAGGACGACAAAACAGTATATCTTCATGAATGCTTCCCTCATAAATATATCTTACAAAAAGTAACAACTGTGCTATTTTTGAAATGTCTGTCGACTCGTCCAGTTGTATTGCAAACTTTGAGCTGTCTTTAAGCCTCATAAGAAGCTGTTGAAATTGATCATTGCTAATGTCTGAAATTCTTTTGGACACAGTGTCATTTGATAATGGAATTTTACTAATTTCAGCAGCATACTGTTTTCCATGAACAATTTCAGACATTCTTATAGCTGCAGGTAGTAAAAGTTGCTCTCCAATAGTAAAAGGCTTTTTCGTTTTTGCTATCAAATACGAAACTTCATACGATGCCAATAGATATTTATCATTCAAAGTAACATACTTCTCCAAAGTGTTCTTTTCTTTATTTGATGTTTGCAAAAGACGCTCAAAATATTCTATTGGCTTTTTTGATAACGTTGCATGTTTAGTATTCAAATGTCGTTGCAGTTTTGACGGTTTCATGCTTTCTGCAGCCAAAACTTCTTTGCAAATTAAGCACACTGGTTGTTCTTCATTGTTGTGAGAAGAGCATGTGAAGCCATACTGCAAATATGATTCGTCATATTTTCTTTTTTTTGTTTTGCTAGAAGTCGGATTTGAAGCACTGCAACTTGGTTGTGACGGCGTGGCAGACTTATTAGTTGGAATTTTAAATAGCCATTTATCCATGATGGTTAAATAATAATAAATAATTAAACAAAATGTAGTTGAACTTTAACGTAATAATTAAAAACACCAACTGAAAACTACACAGTAAATACACACATGTCACTACGAAGACAAAGCTGAGTCCAAACTGAAGTACAAACAGAAAAATAACTACACTCGAATCTTTACCAGTGCAATGACAACAAATTACGATCAGATCAACCCCGACGCATGGCGTGTTCAAAGTGTGCAGCGCACAAAGGCACCGTATCACAAAGACGCCGAAAAAGAAGCTTTCATTTAATTTTTTTTATTATTCTTTCATAAAAATAATATGCCGATTCGCCTAGCCTAGCTTGATTATGCTTCCGTATTGTATGTGTAAGCTGTAAGGCGACGCGGCGTCTGGGTACTTATAATCACTAAGTTATCTTGCAAACATTGGCGCCGGCGGCCAGACATCAATGTCGAACGTTCAGTTGAAAATCGAGGAGCGCGTTGTATTTATTATTTTAAATGCTACTTCCATATTTTCATTTATAGGCCCTACATAACAGTTTTGCATTGCCACTTTTTTCAAAAAATAGTTATAATAAAACTACAATAGTATTTTGTATGATTTTTATTTGTATTTATATTTGTACGTAGTGTGTATACTAATTTTAAAATTTTATTTATAATGATTGAAAAGTATCAGATCTTTGCGACCCCCTTTCAGTAGTCTCGCGACCCCCAGGGGGGTCGCGACCCACAGTTTAAGAAGCCCTGGTTTAGACTACTCTTAGTATGTAATAATTTCTTTTGCGGTAGGTATATTATTTTACATTGCATACATTGCGACACTTGATATGAATAACATTGTAACTCTATTTTGCTTATTTTACAGGAGAACATTTTAAAGATTTTTTGCTACATATAATTTGCAGTAACAATGATGTTATTTTGTTAAATTAACAGTATTTTTAATTGAGATAGGACAACGATTCATAAACCAAAATTATAGTTTGTTCTTTGGGGAAGCCGTTTACAGCATAGTTGGATAACATTGTAACTTGAGTTACAATGTTATTCATATCAGGTGTCGATTTTGCATACCTACCAAATAATATTGCGTTACAAGCAGCATGCAAATGAATCATTTTTTCATTTGCTGCCTGCTTTCTGCATATCTTGTATTTTTTGTGTAGTGTATAAGTATGCAAATTATGTATTGCTGTGTTTTAAGCTACCAGGGCTAGGCAAAATATTGAATTTCTTGCTTACATTTAAAATTTACATAGAATTTGACCTCATTTCAAACACAAAGATAAGAAAGATGAACAAATTTTGCAATTTCACGAATAATGAACTAATAGAGATCTTTAAGTAAAAGTGAATGTTATTAAAAGCTGTAGAATTATCTCACAGAGGTTATTATCACCTCGAAATTTCAGAATAAGGGATTGTTTGGCTTAAATATGGTAAAATTACTGTGAATGTTATCACAAATGTACATAACCTAAATGATAATGTACAAAAATGGAATTTATTCCATGTACTACAATAATTGTGTAAAACCCATTATATCAAAATTTGTTAAATAATCTATTCTATCTAATGTTAATAATTTCCAACATAAAAACTCCAAAAGTGTATATAAAGGTCATTTTCGCTTCAATTTGATAACGAACTTTGTGATAAAGAAAAGGTTGCAAACTTCGCTAAATCTGGTCCAGAAAACTGCTACCGTATCCACAAGAAGTAGGGGAACCACACAGTCAATCAACTCATCATAGAAGAAGGCGCTCCTGTAAATTTAAAGCCAATTAGTGAACATAAAATACAAACAGGTGTGAAACTTTACTCACTGATAACCAAAATTCGACGAATTTGAGGCACAGCGCATCAAAATTCGACAGTCTACTTTTAGTTCTTGAAGAAGCAAGACGTATACTTGCAGGGTGAAAAGTTTAGTCCAGAACACCCAAATGTGCGACCAACTCCAAGTTTATCTAAACTAGATAAGAAAATTTATAAATGGCTACCCTTCAGTAAACATCTAAAAAGTCAACGAGTTAAAAGTATGACTCACCTTCTTATAACTGGAAATTAAAGTCAACAATATTCACTGACACTTCACGAATACGATATACACAATCAACAAGTGTCAACTAGCGATTCAACCTCGTTAAATATCACAAAACGGGAGCTACAAATCTCATCGACGCGACCGATAAGCAACAAGTTCAGTGCAACTCCGCCAAGTGACCGTGAGCTAAAATTGTGTTTGTGCGCAGACCCTATTTACATACAGGGTGGATTTAAAATTCAGGTATAAGAAAACTTTATTATTTAAAATTTACATTTTGTCTTCAACATTTTACTATAGGACGTGACTAATTTGTTAGCACCATCCTCGTCATTAATTTAATAAACATTTTTGCAATTATTTGATTTGGTAAACAACATTTTATTAATAAACATTTAAAACTGCTACTGAAAAGCAGAAGGTTTTGAATTTATTCAAAACCGCCCACAAGAAGAAGTTTGGATACAACAATTTTGATCTTTGTTAAAAATATTGTCTATTTTTCAGATAAAAATTTATCTGACATTTTTGTGCGCATTGCGATTAATTTGAAAATTATTTCCTTCAATATAAAACTATTTTCGATTCAAACAATCTTTTATTTACGTCTTGATTCATTAACAGCAAGCATTACTGAACTTAAAGATCATAAAAAAAATTAAGAAGCAAATCAGTTCATCTCGATTATTTTAACATCAACAATTTTAATCTACGAATTCATTTCCAACCCAGGGAGCATCTCAAAATTCAATGAACCTACCACACCTTGAGTGGAATCTCTAAACTGAGCTAGGCAAAAAAGGGACAAGGATTGTTGATTTCTGAGTAATTTGTAACCTCTGAAGATTTCAATTAATTTTATAAATTTTACTTTCACTTGAAAGTTGGCGCCTGACAAAAACCAGAGTGGTGCAAATTGCTTAAGAAATTACACAGCAGTATGTATACGCATTATTATGTATTAATACAATTTATTATTATTAAATTGTTTAATATAAATCTATAAAAAAAAAATTCCGTCTTATGCAGATTTTTTTCCGTTTTAGGCAGAGGATCTGCTAAAAACGGAACTTGCTTAACACGGAACGATTTTTCGGTCCCGAGCGGTTCCGGCTTATACAGATTTCACTGTATGTGTTCTTCTAATTATTTTAATAATATGTATGCTGATGCAGCAAATAAACGCAATATTTCTTTAAAAAGATCGGAGCGCATTTTTCGTAACTTATTGGCATTAAACAAAAATGATAATGCAATTGGCAGTTTTCAAAAATATACAGGTGTGCTTGTAAATAATAATGCAGCTCCTCCAAATTTGGCAGGAAATACTAATAAAGACGATTTGGACGCAAGTGTTTCACCAGGTAAGCATAAAATATTATTTTATTATGTATTTATCGCGATTCAGTATTTTTTGTTCAATAATTTTCTACGTAAACTGTTGTTAGTGTTACATACGATATTTTACTTCGTTTTGAACATGAAAGTGTTTGTGGTAAGTAGCATATGCGGTATTTTACTTTGGTAACTTATGCAAAAACTTTTATTGTAAAGCTACTTACCATAGAATACGTCGACATGGACACAAGCCAAATTGCAAAGAAATTGGAGGCTACGTAGATCCAGACTGGGCGAATTGCAACATCGCCAGACGCTCTTACACTGGAAACGCATTTATCATATCCGGTGGTCCAATCTCGTGGGAATTGAAGAAGCAGAGAACGGTGGCCCTCTCATCTACGGAAGCCGAATACATGGCTATGACAGAAGTTGCAAAGGATTGCATTTATGTGAGTAAATTAATAAAAGATCTTGGATTTAAAATTTCCTCACACATTAAAGTGTTCACGGATAGCATGAGCGCTTTGAAGCTGGCTGAAAACCCAGCATTCCATGCTCGCAGCAAGCATATAGATATATGTACGTTATCATTTTATACTGAATCAGTCAAGAATAAAGTGTTAAAGCTGCATCACATTAATACGGAACGAATGGTCGCGGACGTATTAACCAAACCTCTAAATCGACCAAAGCATAACTCCTGTATCGAGCTAATGGGACTCGAATCTTCGTGTAAGGTTGATCCGTTACACCTCGAGGGGAAGTGTTAGAAAGTGTATGGCTACGCCATCTATGTTAGTAGCGGTGTGAAACGGAAGATGGTCGACACCACTAACAAGTTGATGAAGTACAACGACTAATAATGGCGACTTGAGTTTTAACCGTTACGTGTGATTGCACTAACATTACCAGCTTCAAAACTACGAAAGCAGAACGGAATTAGTTAAAGGAAATTGATATTTTCCATAGTAACTGGAAATGTAATTACGCCGCTGCAAGTAAAAACTACAAATCCTTGATTTTATTAGATGACATATAAACTTCATTATAAATATAATTTGGAAGATGATACGTACATGATGCAAATCGGTCCAAAACTTATTTTGCTATGAAATTATATGCGGCAAGCACATTGTAAAAGTCTAACCAAAGTAAAAACCAAAATTTTGAAGAAATGTAGGAAGTTCTGGAAAAAACTAATAGTAACATTGATCAATTTCAGAACTGTTTAATTGACATAAACTTAACTTTGCAAACCGATTGTCCTAATGACAAGAAACCGAAATTGATCTTTCGAAAAGTAAAATGTTTGGGTGAAATGGGAAAATGGAAAGAAATGTTTGATGTATTTGATGCATGCCTGGCATTTATAACAGTTTACCCTGATGTGGCTAAGACTGGGCAACGTAAGATATTTATAAAATAATGTCGTGTCCGCTTTTTCACTTTTTTAACATGGAACATGTTTTTACGGTCGTTACCTCGCAAAAATCGACACCAAAAACCGACACCAAAATTCGACACGAAAAATCAGCACCACATGTATAATTCAAATTTATCTATATATATAAAATTCAATGTATGTATGTGTGTTTTCTATACAATTCTACACCGTTTGACCAATCTCTACCAAATTTGGTGTAGAAGCTATTTACAATGCTACGAAAAACATAGGCTACTTTAGAATCTTGCCGCGAACTTTGGTCAAGCGCTGTATTAGCTTGACCAACGTTAGTGCGGATCAGCGGATCAACGTTTCAACGGATAAACGTATTAACGAACGATATCTATATATATAAAATTCAATGTATGTATGTATGTATGTATGTATGTATGTTTTCTATACAATTCTACACCGTTTGACCAATCTCTACCAAATTTGGTGTAGAAGCTATTTACAATGCTACGAAAAACATAGGCTACTTTAGAATCTTGCCGCGAACTTTGGTCAAGCGCTGTATTAGCTTGACCAACGTTAGTGCGGATCAACGGATCAACGTTTCAACGGATCAACGTTTCAACGGATCAACGTATTAACGAACGATATGTATCTATATAAAATTCAATGTATGTATGTATGTATTGCAGTGTACCACTACCACGTCAATAGAAATGATCACGTTATGGTTCAAGGTTTTATTTAATTAATAAAGGTAGCACCTGACTTATTTGTTCGAACGTAAAGGTTTCATCTGACACCAAAAATTGGTTTTAACGTCATAAATTTATGTAAAAGAGAAGGTCACGGAACGAGATGACAAAATAAATTCAAATGCAACGTTTTGATTCTGTTTATAAAAATGTTTGTTAAAATTATAAATTAATTTAAGTAATTATAAGAAATGTAATTTGAAATCAAAATAATTGTCCAAAATATTAGTTATAAAAATGTGTTAAAACGTAGAACTTTTAAAATAGTAAAATTTTTACACGTGTCGAAGTGCTTCGTAATTCAATGTACCACAAATGGAAAAAACATTTTCTTCAAAACTTTACTGGAAGATCACAGGAGAACCAAGTACTTTAATTTAATCTGAAACATAAAATTTTATTAAAATTTTTATAAGTCACATTGGGCTGGAGCCGAACCTGCAAATTATAAACTTCAAATATTGATTTAATTTCGACCAACGGAACAAAATCACAATTGCCTTGATGTACAGGTAACGATGGTGAAAAAACAATTGAAAAAAAAGGTTGTTGATTCTAAATGAAGTTCAATGGTGCGTGAATTTGTGTGCTCAGCTAAAATTTTGATAATATAAGAAAATTTTTCAAAGAAATATAATAAAAAGATTAATAATTGATAAAATATTGTACTTACGTATTTGCGAAGTAAAAATTTGTGCAAGATTGAGAAGAATCACGATTATTTTTAAAGAAAACTTGGGCCACAACACAAGGAGACGCCACCACGAGAAAAAGTTGGATCCAGAAATATTTCACACCCTTGAAGGTCATCCATCTAATACAAGTGAACAGGTCAATGGTTTAAGAACTCAGTAAATAAAAACACCCCAGATAATTAAAGGTACTGTTACATTAAAATTTATTTGAACATAAAAATTTAGTGAAAAGTTTACGTTTAATTTCACACGTGCGATAATACGTTCCGGGTCTATTTAGAATAAGATATTTGTCAATAGTATTAAGGATTTTATTTCAATTAAACCATTTTTGCTTAAAATTATAATAAATTACGATTTTCAACAAAACGGAGCATAATTTTTGTATGATCATTCCGAGGACCATATTAGCCCATTTTAGCATTACGACTTGGTCAAGGAAGGAACCCAGCGTGAGAGAAGGTAGGTCAGTGCTCGCCGAAATAGTCAAGCCGAGGCATAAATTTATTTTATTTGCTTTTACCAATAAAATTTCTGCATACATTTCTATTGACGAGGTACATTTACGTACACTCGTACAAGGTAATAATATTCAAACGTGTAGCCCTAATAAAGCTCCAAGGGTATACAGTAGTATGTAAGAACAGGAATTGGCAATATCGCTGCGTGCTTTCGAAAATTCCTTATTAGAAGACGAAGGGGAGGAGGAAAAGGAAGAACACAAATAACAAGAGTAATTGGCAAAAATAAAATAAAGTAAAATTAGAAATTATTGTGGTTTTTGTGTATACTTAACAGTTTTGTTAAACTTTTTTTTATTAAACCTTGATTTGTATTTTTTATTAATTTATTTATTTAATCCTTTTTTAATACGTTTGGTATTTGCGATGACCAAATAAGTCGCAAGGTCATTATGCGGATTGGATCTAAAAAATACATGTAGGCAAATATTGAAATTTGGGCAGGACAACGTCTGCCGGGTCAGCTAGTAGTTTATAATTTGAATATAGAGTAGATTATCGAATAACATCTTCGCATTCACAATAATGAATTTTCAATAACAAAGTTTTTATTAGCAAAAATTTAAATCCGAAACCGAGCGCAAAAAGAAAATTTGCTTATATATATAGTAAATTTTTATTACCAACACAAAAATTATAAGGGATTATCCTATTATGACTCTTAAAATGTTTTTACTCTTAAAATGATTATATAATCATAAATAATATCAAGTAATCAATAATAATCAAGTATAATCATGAATAATCACCGATAATCTCAGGTAATCCTAGATAATCACAAATAATCTTAATAATCTTAAATAATCATTAATAATCACAATAATCACTAATAATCTTAAGTAATCACGATAATTTATTAATAATCTTAATAATTGATTACATAATTATAATCTGTGTACAAAAAAAATCTAAGTGAACAACCCCTCTGTTAAATCTGCCGCAAAGAGGTAGATCTACCGCAAAGAGGTGGATCTACCGCAAAGAGGTGGATCTGCCGCGAAGAGGTGGATCTGCCGTTAGGATAGTGTTAGTTTTTGAACGTGAAGACTTCGCAGAGGAACAGAGTAACAATATTCGGAAAGTAATGAATAAGCTCGAATGAATAAATAAGTTTTTAGCCAAAAATATTTGCATAGAAATGACTTGGGCCTTTGCGCCGAAACGGCTTTGCGTTGGAACGGCTTGCGCCGAAAGCGCTATGGCGCCGAAAAATCTTGCGTCAAATAGCTCGCGCCGAATAGCTCGCACCGAATAACCCGCGCCGAATAAGTCGCGTCGAATCGGCTGCGCCAAATAGTACCTAATCCTAGAATACATAAGAATCAATCAAAACCTGAAAATTGTCATTTTGGAAGTTACGACACTGGTCATCTAAGGGTGCGTAGGGCGGTCAGGATATTTATATCTGGAAATTAAGGCATTAGATAGAACAACTGCAGACAAAGTGGTTGCTGTTTTTAAAGATTTATTTGTGAAAGATTTTAAAGAAAATTAAAAACGATTTTTTGTTAAAATTCAGGTGGGCCAGGGCTGTTCCTACCGGGTATGCAGTGCATGTCCCGCATGCAGGCGGCAAAAGTAAGGGGCGGCATTTTGGAGAGAGATAAGAATTTTTTTTAGATACAGAGAAAATTTGTTAAATTTAGAATTGCTAAAATTTAAAAAATGTTGGACGAAATTTAAGAGAAAGTAACTTGATGCGTATTATTTGCCGCCTTGTTTTTAAACAAGTTGACTCCCTATGTAGCTATCGCTTCAAGAGACGCTTATCATGCGTTATATTTTATGGTTCTACGTATTTCTCGCCTACAAAGAATACATTATATACGCATATATGAGGTGACTTTTATTTTTTAGTTTTTAGAATCATTATTGTAGCAACTTTGGTTAAATAAACATTGTTTTTTACTTGCATCATTTTTACTTCTTAATTATTCAACAAAACCACAATACATAATACTTTAACAATAATTAAAGCACAAATCAAACGTGATTAATTAAATTCCCTTAATAGCGTTAAGTACTTATAGTTATGTTATAATAATAAACTGTGTTTTGTGATATTTCTACTTTCTGCAACAGCTTCCACGGTATGTAGTAGGTATGTTTTTCAGTAAAATGTGTTTTGCAATTTTGTTTTCAAAATTTAAGATGAGCGGCGTTCCACGTAAAAAATTATCCGGGGCTCAATATAAAAAACGTCGAATCGAAAAAGAAAGGGCAAAAGAAAAACTAAATGGGTCGTTAACAAATTTCTTTAAAAAGACTTCTTCAAATGAAGAATTAACACCACCCCTGCCTGTTCCAATGATTATCGATGAACCGCAACCATCAACCTCTTTTCAACGAGAACCAGAATCGAATTCCCCTATTAGTCATGAAGAATCTGAAATGCAAACAATTTTTGAAAGTGAAAATAAACGTTTCGCAGAGTTTGATATCACCGATCCTTCTATGTGGCCTAATCGTTTAACTAACCGCCTGATCGAAATAATTGTGACCAAAGGCGCCGTCCAGCTTCTAGAAGACTTCCCCGTAGATGAGACAGGAAGAAAATTTTCAGCTACACAATATACGCGAACCTTAGCAAATGGCGAAAAAGTAAACAGAGATTGGTTGGTATATTCAAAGAAATCAAATTCTGTATTTTGTATATTTTGTAAAATATTTAGTTCAATAACATTTAAATTAATTTCGGGTTACTCAAATTGGAGGCCTATCTGGAAATCTGTCTCAACATGAAAATAGTATAGAACATTTTAAAAGTGCCCAAAAGTGGTATGAATTAAAAGTACGTTTTTCTAATGAATGTACAATTGACAAAGACCAACAAAAATTTTTCGAAATTGAGAAAAAACGATGGCGCGCTATCATAAAGCGAATGATTTGTATCGTTCAGTATTTAGCGGGGCAAAGTTTAGCGTTTAGGGGCCAAAGTAATAAACTTTATGATCCAAATAATGGTAATTTCTTAAAATTAGTTGAAATGTTAGCAAAATTTGATCCCATTATACTCGAACATGTAATTAAAATTCAAACATCGAAACAATTACATAAAAATCAAAATATGCCTAATTATTTAGGTAACAAGTTTCAAAACGAAATAATTAGTTTATTGTCTAAAAATATTCAACGAGAAATTTTAAATTGTTTAAAAACAGCAAAGTATTATTCCATAATTTTAGATGAAACTCCAGATTGTAGTCACAAGGAGCAACTTACTTTTGTAATACGCTTTGTTCATTGCTTATCGGATGAAGTTGAAATAAGAGAACATTTTTTAGGATTTTTTCATGTTACAAGTACCACAGGCGAAGGGATTTTTAAGGTTTTAACTGAAGAAATATTACCAAAATTTCAAATAGATTTTCAAGACATGAGAGGCCAGGGCTATGATAATGGGGCAAACATGTCAGGTAAACATATATATAGGACTTCAAAGAAGAATTCAAAATATTAATTCCAGGGCAATGTTTGTGCCTTGTTCAGCTCACACCTTAAATTTAACTGTAAATGACGCCGCAAAAATTTCATATGAACCTGTTGGGTTTTTTTCAATTATTCAAGTTGTTTAATTTTTTTTCCGGTTCACCTTACAGATGAAATATCCTAAAAACTAATTTACCCGCTTTAACATTAAAATCAGTTAGCGAAACTAGATGGGACAGCAGGATAAAAGCCATTCACCCTTTGAGAACTCAATTTTCTGAAATATGCAAAAGTTTATATGATTTGACAGAAGACCGTTCAAGAGACATGAGTACCAAACATTTGGCACAATCGTGTACTTGAAAAAATTAAAAATTTTAAATTTATATGTTCGATTATAATTTGGCATGATTTATTAACAAAAGTTAATGTTGTCAGTAATATGCTGTAAAACCCCAAATTAAATTTAAATGAATGTCTTAACTTAAAGGAATCCAAAATTTAATACATTATTTGACTGAACACCGCTCAGACACTCATTTCGAGAAATTTTTAAATGAGGCTACAGTAGAAGCTAGGAAAAATGATATAGAGCAGGAGTTTCCCTCAACTCGACAAAAAAAACAAAACGACTTTTTCTGTATGAAGGAACTGATGAAACTATTTTGGAAGCAAAACAGCATTTTAAAATCAAATTTTATTATTCTATCATTGACACTAATCTTCAATCCTTACAAAGCCGTTTTGAGGGTATTAATAAATGCTATAACTTATTTAGTTTTTTTATGTAAGTTTTACGAGTTAGAATCGGAAACGATCAAGACATCTTGCATGGATTTAGACGTCGCCCTCCAAATGCAAGATAAAGACACTATATGCAAAGATATTGATGGCGTTGATTTGTATAACGAAATTTTATCGTACAAAGTTATAGTTCCTAATGCAGAGTCTCCTAGTCATATTTTAAATCATATTGTAAAAAATAACTTGAAATCGTTATTTCCGAACTTAGTTGTGGCCTTAAGAATATTTTTGACGTTGCCAATATCAGTAGCCTCCGGAGAAAGGAGTTTCTCTAAACTCAAAATTATTAAGAATTATCTAAGAACAAGCATGTCTCAAGAGCGATTACAGAATTGGTTATTATTTCGATCGAAAATAAAATCTGTGAAACCATCGATCATAGTGAAATGATCAACGATTTTGCGTCTTTAAAAGCAAGACGTGTTGTGTTATAAATAATTTTAATTTCAAAATTTTAATTGCTTTAGACTACTTTTTGGTCCACAATTAACTTTTTACATATATTGTTTATTTTTATTTCTATATAAGTACTTATTATGTGTAGGTAATTTTGATTTAGCGAACTTACACAAAATATAAAATTTTACTTTATTTGCTTTTTATTTAAATCTGACCTTTTTTTTTGCTCATCAGACAATTTCCCGGTTGATTTTTCATAGCCCATCTAACATAAAGGGCGGAAAAAATTTCTTGCATGCAGGCGCAATACCCCCTAGGAACGGCCCTGCCTTCCATCGTTCGATTGACATCAAACAATGGATTTCGTTTGTGACATATGTGACAAACAATTTCCACATAATTTAAATTTAAAAATGCATTTAAGAATGCATAGAATATAGAAAAGAAAGCGATAGAATATTTATCAAGTCTATTGTTGAAAAAATAGTGGATAATGTTAAAATAAATATAGAATTCAACGGCGATGATTGTGTAACAACACGACAACACAATTTGTTAGAAGAAAATGCTGGTGTAGGGATTGCGGAGGTTTTAATGGATCCTCAAAGCAATGAACTTAATGAAGAAAATTGTTGGAATGCTCCAGATGATGATGCTGTAATGGAAGAAACCCTACACATTGAAACTTAAAAAACAGAAACCTTGGGAGGATGTCGCCGATGATTAATGAATCAGTCCATTAGGTTACAATCTAATCATTCCAAACAATGCACGGCTGGATTGCTACAATTCAAAAAAGAAATACCTAACGGTTTATCAAGTACATTGATATATAAATGTAATATGTGCGACAAAGAGGTATCTGTTTGTACTGAAAATCCAAAAAATAAAGTGTTAAACCGTGCTTCTGTATTGGGGACTCTAGCCACAGGTAGTACATTTGAACATACGGCTGAATTATTGAGTATATTGGATATACCAAATTTTAACAAGAACAAATTTTTTGAAACTCAACGGAATTTGGGAACTATATTGCACGATTCCTTATTGAAATCAATGAAAGCTGCAGCAATAGAAGAGTACATTATAGCTCTTGCGAAGGGGCATGTTGATGAGAACAACATTGCTTTTATCACGGTAATAATAGATGGTGGATGGTCGAAAAGAAATTACGGCCATACATATAATGCCCTATCAGGAGTTGCTGTTATAATAGGCAAAGAAACGGGAAAATTTCTGTATTTAGGAGTAAAAAATAAATTTTGCTCTATCTGCGCAAGAGCAGAAAATAAAAATGAAGCTGCTAAAGAGCACGATTGCTTCAAAAATTGGTCGAAATCGTCTTCAGCCATGGAACCCTCGATATTGGTAGATGGATTTAATAGTACTCTTTATGGCTCTTTGATGGAAACGTCGGTATGCGAGGGCCATGGGTCGTGTAAAAACGCCTCGGATAAACTCAAGGAAGCAGCTTTGCAAACACACACAAAATAAACTTAACAATAAAATAAAAATAAACATAAAAATAAACAATACGGTGGTCATTGCTTAAAGGCTTAATGATAAAGTCGATGCTTATGGTGTTAGTATGGCACCAGTGGAACGTAACACAGTAGTCCACTACAGTAGCCGACCAGTGAAACTAAACAGAAGCAAACCACATTGCCACCAAAAAATCACCACCCCACCAACAATCGACGGAACACTCGAATGGTCATAAACAATCCCATAATGGTAACCACATCGAGCTTCCGACGACCAAACCAAGCGGCAGCGAACCCCGGTGCAATGTCGCACCCTGTATATATGTAAGTCATACATCTTAGCCTTTATTAAATAAAATATAAAATCATAATTAAACACAAAAAGGTATCGACACAAAATTTCAAGTATGAAATTTGAACTTGCGTCGATAAATCTGGAGTCTTGCTGCTAATACAATTTACCAGTACGTCGACATAAAATTAAAGGAATTAATACCCAAGCAAAGTTTAATAACCAAAACGTAATAATATAAATAAGTAGCATTACTACATTTATCAAACATAACACTTAAACTTGGTATTTTTATCGACGAATGCAACGTGAGATAGTAATAGATTGCAATTTATCACCAAGTGCAGAAAGTTGTAACCTGTCACTTATCTATCAATTGCAACCATTATTTAAATAAAATTGCAGCACAAAAAAAGAATACCAGATTGTTACACATAAATAAAAAACAAAACACATTAAAAAGGCCAAGGGAAAAAATACGCCATCGAGCTTCAGATGTTAAAATATTGGCCACTCGATCGACAGGTACTGTGAAGTAATAGCAAATAAATCGTGCTACTCACCGATGCTACCGGATAAACATCCTTCCCAGAAATCATGGGCCAGGGTGGTCGAATAGGGACACATGGCACGGCCAAAAAAACCACAATCCTCCAATCGCGGATCAAATTCCCTACTGGGATGGAAAAACAGCATATTCCATATAATATCCGGATTGTCGGACTGAAACTCCCACAAACGTAACCATACTCCGCAAAATCGAAAACCAACCCCGAAAAATCACTTCACAGAACACCAGACGTGACCTTCTCGTCCGCCATTTTTCCCCAAGTCCCTCTCAGCGCGCAGCTCGACTTGCGTTCCGGAAAACAGATAATAAAAATATCGCGGAGTCCACAACGCCATCTCATTCAATTTAAATGAAATGGCAGTAGCCAACCAAATTGATGTATAAGGTTGAACATAACGGATGTAAAGTCCAAAATCCGTTATATAATCTGAAATATACCACTATTATTGCAGATGGTGATTCAACTGTATTTTCTGAAATCAGGAAGAAAGTCACGTATGGCAGTGAAGTCATAAAAATAGAATGCACTAACCATTGCTTAAAAAATTATGGAAAGCAACTGTACAAAATAAAAAACGATACTAAGAGTGTCTCCTTGAGTTGTAGAAAAATATTAACTAAGGAAACTATAAAAAGTTTACAAGATGCTGCTCAAGATGCCATTTATGCCAACGCTCATGGAGACGTGGACACTTTAAAAGAACATTTAAGAAATTCTGTTAACCACGTATTTGGTAACCATTTACATTGTGAATCTTTTATGTGTAAAAATGTTGGTGATCAAACATTTGATCGTTTGTCAGATTTGAAGAATAGTGGCGCACATCATCACATTTACGGGGCACTAAATTCGTTAATTACCAAATCCCATTTATTGATAAATAAAGAAACCAGCGGACATATGTAGACTGCGCCGATGGTCAGAAATTAATCCTTTTTTTTGCGTAAATGACCATGGGCAACCTGTAGATTGCGCCGATGGTCATTAAGGGTAACATACAGATTGTGCCGATGGTGTACCTGAGGGATTAAAAAGTATTACTAAGGCATAATGGGGTTATTATTGTAAATCAGTTTATTAAATATTAATAAAAAATTAAATTGCGGTACCTAATTATCATTAATATGACAATACTTATTGCAGATACTTTTTATAAATTCCAACCTTTCCCTTCGAATCGAGTGAAATTTTTTCGCTCCAATTTGAATTTTTCTTTGAAATTCGGATAGGTGGGGGTGTGATTAGTAGATATTAATAATAAATATTATCAAAAAATGGAAAATAACCGGTGTATTGCCGAAAAAGTGAAAAAATTAAATTATTTTTTCTTCGATTTTTGGGGTGTGCATTCGATAAGGAGAGTTATCCATCGTCAAAACCTACCCTTCCGGGGCGCCGCTTCGCTCTGCACCCCTGCAGGGCGGTTTTGACTGTGGTTACTAGGCTAAACATACGAGAAGGAGCCACCCATCAAGAAAACCGGGATAAATGAAACCGGGGTGTGAGAGAACCTCGAAATAGCATTAAAAAGTATTTTAATAATGAAAGAATCAAAATAATGCAGTTATTTAAAAATAACCTCGTCAAATTACTAACCTAATTAAAAATCGCACATAATGTATAGTACTCATGTAATAAATTAAGTACCTTAATCCTCTAATGGGATTTTCACTCCGTCGTTACCCAAAAAGATTACCTATTAATTGACCATCGGCGCAATCTACATACTAACCCTAAACGAACCCGGCGCAATCTGCATGCTAGATTATGAGACCCTTCAACCATCGGGCGCAGTCTACAACCTCCCAAACCAGCAACAGGGCAGAATTATACATGAGTTTTGCAGCCAGATTTAACATGGGTAAGCGACTTAATTTAATCCAAAGAGATTCATTTCAAATCCGAACTTATCTGGCAGGTTTGAAATTTAATAGTGGCCATTTATACCACAATGAATTGTGGAAAAATATCTTTGGTGGCAGCCCAGGTAAAACGTTAGAAAAATTCATTAATCAAAGAGAAAGCTCATGCAAAAGGAAACGATAACCTGCTGTTAAGCCTAAAGCCAATAAAAAATTTAAACCAAATACGGAAAATTGTGACTATGGTAGCAACATAGAAGAAGTTTTCATGGATGAAACAGATCTACAAATTGAGGTAGATGCTTTAATACTTCGTTTGCAGGTAACACCTACAGAAATTGAAGATATTTCAAAACAAACAAAAAAGCAATTCGACTGTGTGGAATATATTCAAGCAAGGAAGAATAGATTGACTGCTTCCAAATTTGGGGCAGTTATAAAACGAAGACCAACTACGTCATGCAATGCATTAGTAAAAGCAATCTTAAATACTAATGTAGTAAACACTGATGCTACTAAATGTGGGACAAATAAAGAACCGGTAGTCATCAAAAAATTTGAAGAGAAGGTAGGTCGCAAAGTGAACCGTACTGGTTTACATATACATGAAGAGACTGGTTTTCTCGGGGCTTCTCCAGATGGAATAAAGATGAAATTGTGGAAGTGAAATGTCTCTACAAAGTAGCATCTTTAAAACTCCAATTGCGAGAAGCTGTGGAAAAGAAAAAAGTGTCTTGTTTAAAAATAAATGAGACTGGCAAGATTGCGTTAAATAGATCCCATGATTATTTTTTCCAAATTCAGGGACAGCTTGCAATAGCAAAAAAGAAAACATGTTACTTTATCGTATACTCTGGAGACCATAATGATTTATTTATTGAAGAAATATATTTCGATGAAGGAATTTGGTTAGATATTATGTTACCAAAATTAATTAAATTTTATAAAGAATGCTTAGCTCCAGAAATAATTTTAAATAGGAGAGAAAAGAATTTGAAATGCAGAGATCCTCCTTCAATAGTTGAAGCACAAAAAATTCAAAATGCTAATAAAACGAGAAAAAATGCAACTTTTAATTGATAAGTTTTAGTATGCCTGCAAGATACAGCATGGTAAGATCGCAGACGACAGCGGAAGTAATGCCCAGAAGGTAAAGCCCGCTATCGTCAGGGAGGGGGTTTTAGTCAGTAAGAATCTGACACTACCATCCCTGATGGGGTGGTGCCTATGAAGGTTTCCCCCTTCCCCGCAGAAGAAAGAAAAAAAAAGTTTTAGTTTAGTAATTATTCCAAATACTCTTTCATGTGCAATATTTTTTTATAATGTTTTTCTATGTGTAATATTTTTTATAATGTTGTTTTGTGTAATGTATTTTTTTGATGTATTTGTGTAAAAATATATGTAATTAATATAAAAATAATTAAAATGATACTATATTCTCTTGTTTGAATTCTGGAATCTAAAATGGAAATGTTTTTAATACGGCACACATATTTAGGGAGGGCGCGTGTAAAGGGGTATAACTATAAGTCAATTTTTGGCAAATTGAGATAAGTGCATAAGAAGGTTCCCCATATGACATAGCACATGTGTGTAAAACGATATTAGTCTAACGATTTTTTTAACGGCAAAAATCTGTTACTGAAATTTGGTATAAGGCTGCCGTCCTAAGCGTGGGCGATTGAAAATACCATTAGACAAATGAGCAATAAACCATAAGAAGTAATTCTGATATAGAATAGACAAAATATTTTAACCGAGATCCGGTGAGTGTCATAATAACTACCGCCACTACGAACTAACTTGTAACCTTCCTAATGGAAAGATGAAGGTTTATATAGGCCCCTCCATGAATTTTGAAAACGTATGGTTAATTAATGCTTAATTTTAAAGTCTTTCAAAAACTTCCCGGAACACTACATTTTGTGTAAACCAGTCTGTAGCTCTAAGTTGTCCTTGTCTAGAATTGTCTTTAATTAGGATTTTTATATTTTGTCGAAGTCGAGATCGCGAGAGAGCTACATAGAGTTGTCCGTGTGAAAATACCGGTTCAGTCAAACTAATTCCGACATGTTCGTATGTTTGCCCCTGCGACTTGTTTATCGTTACGGCGAAAGCGGGAATTATCGGAAACTGGCGTCTTTTAAGAGTAAAGGGCAAATTACTGTCTGTAGGTGCAATGTCAATTCGAGGAAGGATAACAATTTGCCCTCTGTGCGACTCTGAAATTATCTCGCACGTAATGGAACGTCGATGCATATTTCGAACGACCATCCTGGTACCGTTACACAGCCCTTTTCCGGGATTTAAATTTCGAATCAACATTACTATAGCTCCGCGTTTTAATATTAATTCATGTGGATGTACTCCTGATGGCGTTTGGCTGTTGAGAAATTCTGGAGGATAATAATTATTAATAAGATCATTACTGTCCTCTGTACTGATCGAGTCCGAACTATGATAAATCTGACTCTCCCCATTTAATTGCCGAATGATATTGTTGTCTTTAGCGCCTGTTCCACATCCTTTATTAATTCACCTGAAAACATTTTTCGTTGACGTTCAACACTTATTATTTCGTTATAATGTAATTCTGCTTATATAGCAATTTTGAGTAGGATAATCGGATTAACTGATCCGATGATACGTTGATACGACGATACGTTGATACGATGATACGTTCATCCGATGATACGTTGATCCGATGATACGTTGATCCGATGATACGTTGATGTTCGGTTTGCTTCGGGTATTTCCGTGGGACAGACAGAAGGACTTGGCCTTTTATAATAAGAGATGTCCACCAAAAATAACTAGCAAAAACAACATTTCACACCAGAAAGGTAGCTGTAGCGAGTTCCACCTTGTTGGGGGTGTACTACTAAAAAGTACCATCCAAGCATTTCAAAGGTCGTTGATTGTATACCGTTTTTCGCCTGTTATTATTTGTTTAAGGGACAATCAAAACTTATTTAAACTGTCTCGTATGAGAATGAAAACTACTTCAGCATTTTGTCCTACCGTATCAGGACTACCACACTCTTGCTTAACCAACACCAGTATATCGTAAGTTACCAATTTTTTTGTGCTTAGGTGTAATATAATTTTGCCACTTTTAGTTTTCAAAATGATATCTGCACCGTAAAAGCTTTTAAAAATATAAAGGCTGGTGACATTATTTACCGCTCCGCATATTCTGAGATGGCAAGTTCTATGTTTAATAACCGCAAGGTTCTTTTGCATGATTTGGGTATAACATGCAAATGTGAAGCCTGTGGAAACATCAAGAATAATTACGTAAGTTTTGGCTCAGATAAGGCTAGAGTTTTTACATTTGTTTACATTTAGGACAATTTTGATACTTTACTGTGTCCTAATTGTGGTGGCCGAGCTGAGCAATTAGACTGCAAGACCCCAATGCATTTTTAATGCATTGTGTGGATTGTAGTGTCCGCATTGTAATGCCTCCTCATCTCCGGGTGCAGTTCAAAAAATTTAATACCTGGTTTAAAAAAGGTAAAGTAGTTGAATTTTAATAAATTGAATGAATTTGTTTATTATTCTTGCAGATGTACATATGTACTAGAACTGTACCAGCAACACTAAAAGCTCTTACCACCTTCAGTACACTGGTACATCCTTATCACAAATTAAACTATGAAATGATGAAACATCTCGTGCGGTTATATTCTAAAAGAAGTAAGTAACCACCAAGTTTCTCACACAAATATTTGCGAAGAGTTCTGAAAATTTTAATGCAATTAAAGAGTCCATAGTTTGTGTTCAATAATAGTTGTGAAGACTTTGGCTCCGGACGCGCAAGACTAGATTAACGAAATATTTTACTTCGCACCACCATTTATTAATGAAATTGGTGCCGATCGTTTGTGCTTCTGTTTGCGTCACTTGAGCCTCAAAAGTCGCAAATATATTTGCCAAAGTAGTCACTACTGACGTCAAGATTAGATTAACCATATTTTAATTTCAATTTTTTCAACGCCATAATTAAATTAAATTTTTGACAATGGTTTGTTGTAAGTGGAAAGTCATAACTGTGATATCGCAACAAGCTTTCAAATTTCCCATTTCCATTTCCGAATTAACTAAATTTCCTCTAAAATCGAATTCGAAAATTTTGAGCATTCCTTGATAATTAAGTACCTAGTTCAAATTTTGAATTAAAAAAACTAATTTTATTAAGTAGCTGACCGATTCTTAATCAAATTAAACTCTTTTACATTATTTATTTATTTTACTTATAGTATATTAAGTATCAAGAACAGTAAGGACATTTTACCGATCGAAGACAATTGTTTGGAGGAGGAGCGAAGCGACGACTCCAATTATTGTCTGAGATCGGTAGTCCTTAATGTTCGAGATGCTTATGACGTTTTTTGCGCGACTAAATTTATTAAAATACATTTAGATGTGTATTTAATAAATAAAAATATTTTATTCCCTTTATATCAAGTTGCCTTAATGTCGTGGAAACAGACGCGGTAAGCAATCACATAGAGCATAGTCGCACAAATAAAATACTTACCGTCGCCATAAAAATACTTACCGTCGCCTTATCCTTAGCAACTAGTAAACAAAACTTACTGTCGTGGAAACAGACGCGGTAACCAACCAAATAGAGCATAGTCGCGCAAAAAAGTTTTTAACTTTTTGAAAGATTTTTGTAATTTGGTAAAAAAAAAGGCAAACAATGTAAAATATTATTATTGTATGGATCGAATTCCCTCCATGTACTCAGAAGTTGCAGTGAAAATGCAATTATGTCACAAACTAAATCACCCATGGGCCGCGACTAACTACAATATAGAAATTACCCTTTATACTACAATTCGCCATTTATGAGCAATTTTATTTATTTGAAATTCAAGATGGCGATAATCCGCCTTGTATTTCGTTATTCTCTTCACAAGCACTATATTCTCGGAGTCTGAACATTTTCGTCACGTTATTTCGGCAAGAAAATTTCATAATTTATTGCGTTATAATGTAAATAGTGATAATTGGGGCCGACCCTGTAGAACATAATGTACGATGGGTTGCTGCGTCTTGAACTTCCAGAAGGCGCAGCACTCGTGGGATTTGCAGACGATCTGTGCCTAGTAATCACAGCCAGAACGGAAGATCAGGTTGAGAACGTGGCACACATACGTCACTAGATGCCATCAACCAATGGGTTGCGTCCAGGGGGCTATGACCGTGTCCACTGAGGCCATATCTCGGTTATTGCGAGTACTCCGCCGATCGATCTTATGGCAGATGAAAGAATGCGAAATCTTTGCAACCCGGACAAAAGATTAGAAAGCAGAAGAGTCCTCCTCGAAGCGTGGCAACAACGATGGGCACATGGGGAGAAAGGAGCCAGGATGAGACTCCTTAATTCAGACGTTAAACCATGGGTCGAGGGAAGCCAAGGTGAAGTGAGCTACTAAGTCACCCAAGCCCTGACGGGACATGGGTGCTTCAACTCCTGCCTCCACCGCTTCAAACGACGAGCATGGCCGGGGTGCTTCTACTGCCATGAGGAGGAAGACGACGCATACCTCACCATTTTCAACTGCTCGAACTGGTCTGAAGTAAGAAATAAATATCGCAACGAATACCTGAACCCCGATACAATAACAAATATGCTATGCTTACACAAATCTCAAAAAACAGTTTCATATCAAAATTATTCACCAAATTCTGCAAATCAATACACTAAAAGCGTTCGATACCGTCACTTAATCTACTTCCATATGAATTTGTTTGTACTCACACTTGGCACTAAAATTTTAATAACATCAGTTCTCATTTTTGTTTTTAATTCCATCCATTTTAGGCTTTTTAACTTTCTAAACGTTTAACGTTTTATGTTCCATTTTATATGTTTAAAATTTTTTTTTCAGTATTCTATAAAATGGTTAGTAGTTTATGCAAGACATGGGCAAGTTGTGTTGACTTTTTATAATTATTATAATAAATTACCGACATAGATTTTTAACTTCTTCAAGGATATTATAAAATATTTAGATTTCTCACGGCTAACGACGCTTTTCAAGTTGGAAATTTTCTGTTTTCCTATAGTACAATTATACACAAAGCACAATAATGTTCTCCCGACTACTTTCATTTTGTTGTAACTTTGTAATAATGAAAAAGTACCGAATAGTAAGAAGTACCAATGTAGAAATACAAAATAGATTCAATTTAACAAAACTTTTTACAACCTAAATAACAATAACAATTTTTATAAAAAAACTTCGAAAGCGATTTCGATAAAAAGCGCAAAGATTACATATTATATGTCGAAAATGCATGGAATATTCGATTCTTTAAAGTTGATTATTTATATGGTTCGTTCAATATTCTATTAAAAATAGCTTTAAATGATATTTGTATTCAAAACTTAAGAAACTAATTTTTAGGTTTAGTTTAATCCATTACATTACAATTTCAGGTCAAAAATTTCCCCCTTCCATCGTTTCCACAAATACAAAAATTTTTTCTCTTTTTTTTCTTTCAGCTTCATAATTTTAAAAATTACTACATTTTAAAGAAAGAATCACAAATCTCCATAAATGTTGCACACACAAATTATTAATTTCGACCAGCTTGGCATGCAGGTTCTTACTGAATAACACGTTTAAATGTGCATCAGAAGTACCCTCTGTGAATTTTTGTGACATACGCTGAAAAATCGAGGTAAGTTTATCGTAGTATCTAAATAAAATCCATGATTAATTGCTTCCATACATAATTTCATTGAATACTTTTTTGTTAACTTACAAAAACAGTAAATACCTGGTGGTTATAGCATGATACCAGTATGCCATAACAATTTTCAATATTTTGTGTATCGAAGAAATACTATCGGCATATTTTTGAAAATCAAAAATGTTATAATGAAAAGATCTTACAGAAAATGCCATTATACGAAGAGGGGCAGAGTAAAGTGTTAAAATTACATGAAATGATGGCAGAAATACCCTCCGATCCGGAATCCGAGGACGACGAGGAAGGTGATACTCAGTGACAATGATATTGAGGATACGCCACCTTCATATAACGAAACAGAAGCAGACACGTCAGGTAACTATAATGATAGACCTGCGTCCCCAAGAATTGACAGCGATGATGATACGCCACTTGCTGTGCGACTTTATAAGCAAGGTTTATTTAATTATTATTTTTATTAAATTATTATTATTATTATTAAGACTTTATAAGCATTGGGGTCTACAGTATCCACATGTTTTTTCGATGATTTCACCACCATCCCAATAATTCTGATGATATACCATAATAAAATTTTTTTTATTTTTTGTGTTAAAAGTCAATAAATGAATTTCTAGTTGGGTGTATTTTTTATAAAAAAAATATTGTTCTACGTGAATCATTACAATGGAATTTGTAACGCCATTAATTAGCCGATGACATCAAATATCTTCAGGATAAACATTTTCTTATCGCGAAATATTTATTAATATGATTCATTCCTTAACGTAACACTGTCGATAAACGATAAAATAATTAATTAAATAATTTAACCTTGAAATTTATAACCTCAATTTTGCTTGGTGTTTGGAAATAAGGCTACGTATTACATTGAGGTGCATTCATTTGACCGAAAGAAGGATCACAACCAACGCGAAGTAGCGTTGAAAAAAAATTTTTAGCACTAACCATAATATATGACAACATCTCGTAAATGAAAGGAACCATGGTTCCTAGCACTTTGACCACAAAGATCAACCTAACGGGCTTGCATGAGCCATCAGATTGTATCCAAAAAGTACTAAATACTTCTTAAATATGATAATGCACCTGACGTACTTATTAAATAATTTGGACAAGCTTCTCCCGGAATTAGAAATTATATCCATGTTCGAAGAAAATAATTTGCCCTGATTTTCTTACCATCTTACTCATTCTCCTCATAATAGCGTTATTTAAAACTCGACCCATCCAGCTTATTTTCTTCAATAAACTGCAATTATTAAGCATCCCATGCTCTACACCGTGCAAATAGTAGATGGAAAACCATTTGAATTTTGTTTTACAATTTTAAAAACAGCAATGGCTTGGCGTGATGAGGCTGGTAGAGTTACATTGCGAAAATTTCGCCAAACATCGACAAGCTATGAATTTTGAGAATTGGTGCTATATTTAAGTAAATACGTAAGTTTGGCCAAGTCAAAATATAAATTTTGTTAGGTTCCAACAGGTGTAAAAAGCTCATGTGGTGTTGTCCTAATTATTGCCTAACGATATCGTGTTATTAAAATTGGGATACAGGAATATAGGAATATATTTTGTTCGCATGGGTAACATTTTACGATTGTTCTGTCGAAATTCGTCGAAACATCATCGTTTCATCATTTTGCAAATCAAAATTTTCTAAAAAGCAAGGGAAGTTAATTATAATAATTACCTCTATTGCACACCAAATAAATGTTTATTCTTCGAATGTACAACAAAAGATGAAACCGATTTTTACATGAATTTTTATTTTAAAAAAGTCAAGTTACCCTGATTGCAAAATAAAAAGTGAATGTTTTTGAAAAGTAAGTTTGACATTTGGTTTTAAAATATATGCTCATTAAAACGGGTGAAAAAAAATAAAGGTAAAATTTTTACCAAGTATTTCCTTTCTTAATAATTAACTCACAGATAATTCTTTGGTTTTAGAAAATGAGTTCTAAGAACATATCTGCAAGTTTGAAAAGAGAATTTCAGGAGATCAGTGCGAGCAAACCGAGAAGCTACTTGGACACCATCGTCGCGATCGATCGAAAAGTTCGGGAAAACATTTTCGGCAACTTGGTGGAGAACAAAGCCCATGGGTTAGGGACGGGATCACAACGGTGATCCCGTTGGTCGTTGGTGCACCTCAACCTATTGGACAAAATCTTCAGCCATCAGCGAAGCAACACACACGCAGGAAATTAGTAATCGACATTCCGATAAAACAAGGTGCGGGACCCAAGATGACGTGCAAGTTGTAATTTTCTCAAAAAGTTTTACAGATTTTCAAAATTTGTGATATTAATTATTATTTATTATTAATATAAATTAGTACGAATTCAAAAATTGTTTGTGTTTTTTTAAATGTTGAACGAATAATGCAAGCGTGGGAAAAAATTTCCTTTTCAGTCGGATGAATAAAAATATTTCGTATAAAGTTTTGAGAAAGTATTGCATGAAGGATTGGCTAGCAAATGGAATTATTGCTGTTATGATGGAAGTAAAGCGTGCATCGAGGTGGATGGATCGTTGAACGAATCCTAATACTTTTGAAGTGCTTCTTAAGTACTTGAGGTAATTTACACGTACTTTACCTGTTTCTGAACTACTTCACGTACTCTTAAGTACTCACATTTAACTTTTTAAATTAATTTAATTGCATAACTAAATTAAAATTAGTTTAATTAAAAACATCTGAAGAAGGCACTTGACGATTGCGGAAAGCTTAAGAAATAATAATAATTTGAATTTGATCGTGTTTAATTGGCTTGTAAATTTTGAAATTTACAAAAAATCAGTTCTACGATCTACCAATTTTTATTTCTTTTAGGTAGGTAGTCATCATAGTATTGGTGCACCAAGCCGGTTAAGTATATGTACGGTAACTCGAATAAATAACAACATTGTCTCTCGCTATATAAAATTATAGAAAAAATGCAATTGTTAAGAAATGCAAAGTACAAATAATTGTCATCGCAATAGGACACTTTTTTAGTTCAATCTAATGGTAACATCAATAAAAGAGTAAACATACGAAAAAAATATGTTATAATGGATAGAGTTGATGAATAGAAAGAAAATGAGACAAGACAAAAAATTAATTCAACAAAAAAGATGATATGAGAAAAATGAGGTTAGTTATAACGAGAATCTGTTCTTGATGCAGTGTCACTTGATATAAAGTATCACTTATTTTGAAAAGCTCCCTAAAACTGGATCTATTTACTTGTAAAGTGTAGCTTTTAAACAAAATAGTCGATACTAAAAACCAAGTCCGGATAGGTCTGCTCTAATGGAATAATAACATCCACTAAGAGGTTAAAGGAACTAAGGAAAGAGTGAACTGGTGTCTGCAAGATAAACCAGCAAACTCACAAAAGCACTTTGTTACCTTTAATTTTAAATGTTCGAAATGAGAATGTGACGCACATATTAAAATATCTTGTCAGCTTTTAGAGACCGTAAAAGTTACATAATAAATTTTTAAAAATGCATGTAGCACTCTCATAGTTATAGTTCTCCTGTATAACATTTTTTTTATATACATGGACATTTGAACAGACCGGCTTTTCCTGATGTAAATACCAGCATCCATTATTCACATGAGCTTAGATCAGCTTATAAGGGTCACAGAAAAAAAGAATTACATTCCATACACTCACCAAATTAAATATTTTATAGTTTTCCGGTTACAATATAAAAATTTTAATTCGCAATCTCAAATAAAAACCTCGGAACATGGATTTAAACTTTAAACAAAGCTGATAGTTTTCCAACTTTTGTGTGTAATTAAAGTTGGAATGGAACAGCATAAGAAAACCTACACAAAGAAATACTTTTATTTGTATCCCTCGGAGCCTGAAACCACAACACTGTTAATGTCTCTTTACAGAGCAGCTAATGCACCATTCCATATGGTTTGCTTTTAAGAAATTGAACGAATTATTCCAAGAACTCATGCACTTGTGCTTAATTTTAAAACGGTTTCAACACGACCGGGCGCCCTCTTAAGTGATTTTATGGTTGCATAACAATAACACACTGTCAATTGAATACACCTATACGTCGTTTTGAGGTGAACCTGTCATTAAAAAAGCACACTGCGAATAAGGCGTAATTTAATTAGTAGAAAAAATATCTGGACTAATGGTAATTTTTTTTGATCATATTATATAATTGTATCTATAGATAATATTATGTACTTTCAGGGAATCAACCAATATTCAAACGTGATTTTTGAATAAAAAGGTGCGCGTGACCACAGAAATCAATAGCGTGTACATAGGAAAATTATTTTTTGTGGATAAAAAGAAAAATTCGGCTCTGCCAGTTTCGGCGATTCCAATTCGGCACCGGCATTTCGGCGATTCCGATTCGGCGACGGAAGATATGCTTTTACAGCCGTATTCATAAAAATATCTTAAAGTGTCTCTCAGAGATGTTTTAGTTAAAACACATTTTAAGGCTAAACAGTATTTTAAATGTAGGTCCATTCTTAACGCATTTTAAGGGTATCTTAGTTACAACGTCGTTAAAAGACAGAAATAGGTAATATGAACGGCAAGTGAACTATTTCAAGGGAGTTTAGTGTGGTAATGTGATTTTGTTGGTAACTGTGCATTAAATCGTGTACATTATCCTAAATTTATTTACCAGAGTAATTTTTGTAAAAAGTTTGAAATGGGTGACAATAAGCCAGACAAGAAAAGAAAAAGGTGTGAAAACTGGCTAGACCACGATAAAGTGAGTAAACTTTTCAAAACTTTTGAATTGATTTTGTTAAAAAAACTTTTTATTTCAGGATCTGCTTCTAGAAGTAGTCCGCGAAAGAGTATACATTGTTGAAAATAAAAACACGGATACAAACACCAACAATAAGAAAAAAGCTGCATGGAATGATTTAGTAAACAGGTAACCAAATAATTTTTGTATCTTTTTAAATTAAACGTTTGTTATGTACTCTTTTAGCTTTAATGGAATGTGTAAGGGTACCCATCGTACAGTAGCACAACTTAAAGTGCAATGGGTCATCGCAAAAATGATGACGAAAAAAGAAAAGCTGTCGAACGCCGACAATTGCTTATAACGGGTGGCGGGCCACCAATTCAGATTGGAACTGAATTGGCTACCGATATAAGTAGTTGGCTACCCAACGAATTTGCAGTAGATGCAAATGATGCCGACTCGGACAGCATTAATATTCAAGTAAGTAGTATTGAAATTTACAATTAACAACATTTAATAATACTGATTAACGAATAGCTTCACGTAATGTCGGAGAACCTTCTAAATCGTAAAAGAATTTTCATGCTACCTGTAATTACTTGTTTGCATCACTAATGATTATCAACCTCTATTGACGATTGAATCATGACAATATGTACATAAGGGTCTTCAGTTGAAGGAGTTATAACGTAATGTTCTTCCAATCCTTCTTCATGTGAAAATGTTTGCTCACGAAGATTTCGTAAAAATATCACTATTTCAAGATTTTCTGCTTCTGCTACATGCAACTGATCTTCACGAGTAACATTCTTATTTTGATTACGTAAATTTTCTATATCAACTTCGAAATTTTCACAAATTTCACATCAAATTGATCATATGAACAACTGGTTGGAGTGCCGAAATGTTGTACGCTCAAATAAAATACCACCAATTCCTCTAAGTCAAGTAGAGACAGAATTCATTATAATGTCTTCAGCAGAAATGCATGCCTTTGTTACTTAATTTTCTATTATAGTGGGCGATTTAGTTGATATCTCGGACACAACATGGCGTTTTTATTTATTGCTTTTAATATCGTACATATTGCATCAAAACATAGCACTAATAAAAATGAATTAACATATTTTCAAAGTTTAGTTAATGAACATCATGAATTATATATTTCTCTTTTTCATGGAAAATTAACACCAAAATTTCATTTTTTAAGCCATTACCCAAGAATTATTGAAAACGTAGGACCTCTTTCAAAGGTTTCTGCAATTCGGTATGAAGCTTTCCATAGAATAAGCAAATCTAACTGCAATGTAGTCTCTTCACGGATAAATCTTCCTTATACCTTAGCTCTAAAGCATCAGTTAAAACTAGCTTATAGATTACTTTTAAAGCGAGGTTTTTCTGACAACTTTGAAGTAGGTACGCATCAGTTATATTCTTTAAGTAGGAAAGAGGTTCTATGTTTTGCAAGTATACCATCAAATGAAGGTAATTACTTTATTGTAAATTGGTTTAAACTAAATGGAATTACATATAAAAAAGGTCTGGTTTTTCAAATTGATCGTGATTTATACGGCGAACCAATTTTTGGATTAATAGAAAATATAATGCACAATGAAGAACAAAAAATTCACCTAATTTATAAAATGATCGTTTGTTATGGAATTGATAAACATTATGAAGCATACCGTGTAGAAAGTATTTTACCTGAAACATATGTTATTGATTTAAACGATATTTATTGGCCTTTTCTGACACATATCCATACAAGTGGCAACGGAAATAAATACATTTCCTGTATGAATCAAGAATTCTAAGTTTTTTTTTTAAGACATTTTTCTTAATAAATTTTACTTTTCGTTATGCTATAATGATAGATATTATGTATATAAGAATATATTTGATTTATATTATTTAATGATTAAGGAATGTAATATGTAAATAATAATGTAGTAATGCTAAATGTTACTGCTATTTTTTTTATTATTTATTATATTATATATATAGATTATTTTTATTATTTTTATCGATTATTCTGTTTCATTATTATTTTGTTTACTATCATAGCTTTAATAAATTTTTGTCAAAAAAAGTATTTTTATATTTTGCTTATCTACATATAATACCCTTTCCCTCCCTCCACGAACAAATAACAATAAATATAATTTTTTTGTTATTAATGAGTAGTATATTAATTATTTAATAATTTAATTTTGTGCCTTTATTTGTGACCAATAAAGACAAACTAAAATAAAATAAGGTTATTAATTATTATTGTACCGTTCACGTTTAACTACAATATTCATTATTTATATTGAATAAACGTAGAAATATTATATACAAACCTTTATTTACTGTAAGTAAAATAGTATTTATAATTAACAAAATTTTTTTAATAGTTGATAAAGTATTTGAGTTTAATTAATATTCTTTACTATTAGTGAATAAATACAGAGGTTATTACAATAAGTATTATGCTTAATAATATTATTATTTACTATTAACAAATATTGATTTATTGCAAATAAAAGTAATATGTATTATCAATTCTCTATTACTTGCTACTAATAAGGTATCTTAAAATAATTTTGATAAATTATTTATTTCTAACAAATAAATATTTATTCCGCCATTATCGAATAAAGCCTTTATTAAATGTTAATTAATTTAGTTAATTGTAAATAAATTGTTCTTTCAGTGTACACACATCTCAAAGTGGATATTTGAGAAATTTCTTTTATAAGTCCACAAACCATAGAATAAATACGGTAGAAACGTTATCGCGTTTGGCTGAAGAGGGTTTAATCGAAATAAATCGAGTAGAAGACTTTCAGGATTTTTTTATTTACTTTTATTTATTTATTTTTATTTACATTTACCGTTCGGGTGACCATATCGCGAGACTCTGGAGCGGAGTTTACGAGTGTTTATACCTACACGTTTATACTCACAAATATCACAACTAAACGGTTTTTCGCCAGTATGAGTTCTTAAATGAGTTTATAGTGTAGTAAAAAACAGCAGGTTTTTGAAAATTTTATCCTGCATGTCACTTACAATATTTTCACTAAACTTTTACATTTATCTAATTAAATATTGAAGAGGGGTAACCAGCCCTAATATCTATAATACACTAGAGGAAAAAATTATAGCCTCGCATGATATACTGTATGCAACTGTGCATACACCAACACCCGAAATTGCGTTGGTCCACATTCCATTGTCGGTAGCTCCTTTTAACAACTACCTGTTTGTTATTAGTCAGCCGTAGTGTATTTTTGGTTTCAGTCGTGTTTTTTTTGTTATAGCCTCGCCGCTTTATTATTTAAATAAAAACAATTTTATAATTTTTTAATTCATTAAATGTTAAAAGTCATTACGATTATTAAAAAACTATTTCTGTATAATAACGCGAATTTTAACCCTTGCAGTCAATATGAGTCGAGCAAAACGTTTCAAATTTTTAAAACTGTTAAATAAACTTGAAATAAAAATATAATAATTCCTTATTTGCTTTCCAAAATCCATATTAGAATTCACTAGCATGTGTAATTAATACCTAAAAGTTTAAAAAAAGCTATTGCTCTTTATGGGGCGTGTGCTTAATTGGATAAAACATGGCGGCGGAAATTTAGAATGCGGTACTCTCTAAATCGCGAATAGTCACATGACTTCAAAAACAGAACCGCATCGACACGAAGTGAAACGATAAAATTAATGTCTATTTAATTTTGTAAAGTAAATGTAAAATTAATCAAATTAACATTTGATTGTTAGTTGCTATTTGTTTGTTAAAACTAATTTCATTATGGTAGGAGAAAGGAAAAGGAGAAAATATACCGCTACGGAAGCTTCATCGTTGTCTAGTCTTGACGATCTCGACTACTATTTTGATTTAGATGCGGACAATGAAGGTGCCGTTTCGGCTAAAATTCCAACAACAAAAGCAGAAAACGTGTCCGGAAGTAAGAATATGCCACTGTCAACGAACCATTGCCATCGACTAGTGCGGGTGCAGCGATGTGCAGATCTGATGCATCGACATCGACTGCACCTCATCCTGCACACTTTATGGCGGGTGACCATCTTCAGAGGACCTCCGAAGCTGATGTGCCACCAATAATTAGTGTTGACGATTCCGCAAGAAACCTATTCCTAGAGAATGAGACTACCGGCAGTAATGCGTCATTAATAATAAGGGGACAAGCTGCTCAGGCAGAGTTTGAGAGTGGTAATATTAATAGGTTAGAGCATCCTGGTTCTCAGTGAGTGTTGTTATAGTTATTAGATTAGTGTTAGGATTAATAATCTAATTTTCAATTACAGGTGTACCTAGTGTTGAAATACTTCATAAAATTAGAGAAACCGTCGATGATGAATTCAAAAGAAATCATTTGATTACCAAAAAAGGCATTGCAAATATAGGTCACTCTTATGTTAATGATAAATGTACGAAAGATAAGAACGATGCTGTTAGTGTTAATTTGTGGGTTAACGAAGTTTCTCAAAACTCCAACATACATATTCTTGTATACAAAAAACAAGGAGAAAGTGATCCAAAAAATGTATTTAAACAAGAAGATTTTCTATTAGGATTTATGACCAAATCCCAAGAGGAAATTTTAAAAAAATTTGGACAAAATGGTATTATTTGTATGGATGCCACACACGGTACAAATCAATATGATTTTAAATTAATAACAGTTTTAACTGTGGACGAATATGGTGATGGATTTTCTACTGCATTTTTATTTTCGAACCGAGAAGATTATACTTCTTTAAAAGTATTTATTGCCGCTTTCAAAAAGCAAATAGGGGACATTCATGCCAACGTATTTATGAGTGATGATGCGGAACAATATTACTCCGCTTGGTCTTCCATTATTTCTTCCATTAAACTTTTCTTCAAAATTTTATAAGAGATAAACAGTTTGGCCGAGTCCTGAAACTTCTGAAAGGAAAGACGAGCGGAAAGGTACAAGAATGTAATAAACGGCATACCACTGCGGTATCAGATAGTGTAATGTCAATTTCACAAAAAGACGAGAATGAATGGCTAGTATCATCGGGTGTAAATAATTATTTAGTTTTTAAAACTATGTCGGAACACAACAATTGCCAAATAAATTGTTCACTATGTGGTGCATGTGTACATACGTTTCAGTGCAATTGTACAGATTTTCTTATCCAAGATAATGTGTGCAAACATATACACAAAGTTTGTATTGAAATTAATAATCCAGTTGCACCAGAAGGTAATTCAAAATTGAATGAGAACGATTTTGCTGAAATAGAAATGCACTTGGAAACGTTAAAAAATCCAGTAAATTCTAATGAAATAAAACAAAATATTATATAACAATGTAACGTATTTTTGGCTCATCTTCAGAATGTCGATGATCCACATTTATTAAATTATATTTTTAGTCAAGTAAAAGGTCTGTCAAATTTAATTTCTTCGGCTTCTACATCATCGTCGTCACTTTTTAAAACAACCGATACACCTGTACCAGCAAATAAGAATATTGAGCCACAAATTCGTTTTAATTCTACGAAAAAAAAGACACTTGGTCCAAGAAAACCTGGATTAACTAAACCTACATTGGAAGAAAGACAAGAAATTGAAGAGAATTTACTTAAGAAATAATATTTTATGTATCATCGGTTGGTCATTATGTAGTTTTTATAATTTATTATATAATAAATTTTAAACAAAAAATTTATTCGTTTATTTAAAAAATAATATATTATATTCTTTAGTATTTCGCGTCGAAAATCAAAAATAAAATATATTAGGTATTTTATACAAGACACGAAAAGGTTATGTAAGTTTTGAGGTGCAAACGATATTTATATTCATTTGACAGTATTTTGAAATTAAAGTAACTAGCGCCCGTTACTGCTATTGGCGCTCATGTAGCTTAGTTCTAATTGGTCACATAATTCCTGCAGATACCGCTCGTCAATTATTGTCACCTGTCAGTGTCACCTAACATAAAATTATCGTAGTAGCCATTTGTACAGAAAAACCTTTTTTGCAGTGCAAATTACACTATGAATAACCGAAAAATTATTCACAGTCAAGGTCGAGAAATAATTTATAACGTTGCTCAATATTTTATTAAGCAGGGTCAATGTAAAGGCGGTCCCCGCTGTATGTAAAGGTATCAATGGCAACTGGGGTTTCTATTCGAAGTGTGGAAACCATTATGAAAGAATAACTGAAAAAC